>OU343218.1:112835649-112952591 GCA_910596185.1 Chrysanthemum makinoi
TTTAGATGGTTTTTGAGTTTGAAATAGTATTAGTGGTTTTTGCACCATTTTGATCATTTCCTTGTGTTAAAGTTTGAATTTTGGAGTGTAATTCTAGTGTTTAGGATATCATTGTAAGTGCTTATGTTTGATTTGGAAAGCTTGAATCATCATGGGTTGGGTTTGTTTCAATCAGTCGGTGGTTTTTGAAGTTTTCAAGGTAGCTTACTCAGTCTCGGTGTGGAATTTTTCAGAGCGTACTTGTTTTAGTAATTTAGCGAAGTTGTAGTGTTAGTTGTAGCGTAATTTTGAGCTTAGAGACTTGTTCTATTGGAGACGTTTCAATAAACAAAGACAAGTGAGTGGATTCTCCATACGGGCACTTGCATCAGCGGGTTGGGCTGACTGAGCTTTCAGATTTCTACCGAAGTTTGGTACTCTGTTCTCGACTTGACATTAGCTTAATTTGGATACTTCTACAGTTGCTCTTTAGCTTAATTTGGACCTGCTTAGCTTATTTGCGTTTTAGTAGCATTTTGTGTCCAAAGAACTTGGGCCTTAGCGACTTGATTCATAGAAACTGAGGTTTTAGCGTAGTACTTTAGCGACTCGTGCTTAGCTGACTTGGTTCAAGGATTATAGCTTAACTTGGTTGATTTTTGTTTCTAATAAGGTTTTCTATTGATTTAGTAAAATCCCGTGAAAGAACCTATTTCCCGGTTTAATCATAGAGTTATAAAATCCCGGAAATCAAACATGTCTACCAAGTACCTACAATCATCTCCATGTTGCTGAGGATGTTCAAGCAACTGGTTCGATACTCTCGTCCACCCATGCTTGATAGAACTGACTACGACTCTTGGGCTCAACGAATCAGATTGTACTATCTTGGAAAGGAAAATAGGGTCAACATTCTCAAATCCATTGATGAAGTACCTTATCAGATTGAGACTACAAGAGACATAATTGATAATGCTGCAGATGGAACCATGATCTTTGGATTGGAAAGACCAAAGACGTATGATGAGCTCAGTGATAAGGAGAAAAAGAGATTCGATGTGATATCGTGGCTTCAAACATTATACTTCAGGGTCTTCCAAAAAACATCTACAAGCTTATCAATCACAACACTGAAGCCAAGGCTGTTTGGGATAATGTCAGATGCTTCTCGTGTCTGAATTAACCAAAGGAAGACAGAGAATCACAAATTGTTTGATGAATTTGAGCACTTCAAGATGAAACCAGAAGAGAGTATCTATGAATATTACATGAGATTACACAAGCTTGTGAATGATATGAGGAATATCAAAATGACTATGCCAAACATTCAACTGAACTCAAAGTTTGTGAACAACATGAATCCCGAATGGCACAAGTTTGTCACCTCCGTGAAGCTAACCAAAGGATTGAAGAATACCAACTATGAGCAATTAATGCCTTCCTCCGTAATGAGACATGCTATGTTTGAACGTAGTATTATTGAGTAGTTCAAATCTAAGGGGTGAAACCAGCCATTTTCAAATGACTCAACACCCTACTACACCAATGTTGGTATTACTACCAAAGCTTTTCAAGTCATACCCACGGGTAATGGTAATCACAAACTCATTCCTTATCCGAGGTTCAAACAAGCTGATGCCTATGCAGCCATGGAACACTTCATTAATCAACTGCTCATGGTTAAACAAAACTTGACCTCAGTCCACATACCAACAGTTTCACACTAACAATGAGATCAGAATCGCATCCAATCTACACAATCATGTTGTTGTTCGAGATGGAAAGGTTATGGGGCAACCGTTCAAGGAAGACGACAATATGAAGAGGGATGGTTGGAGCAAAAGTTATGGTAATGTTGGAGTAGGTGGAGGATATGTGGCAAATCAGAATAGGGGAAGGAATGGAAATCAAGGAAAAGCAAAACCATCAAGTGCTAAGCAACCGTGGTGATGGACATATAGCTAGAAACTGCACATCTCCAAAAGGCCCACAAAATGCAGAGTACTTTAGAGACAAGATGTTACTTGTGCAAGCTCAGGATAATGGAGTTGTGTTGGATGAAGAGGAGTTGTTGTTTCTTGCTGAGGGCAATGCCAAGACATATGATGCGATGTGGATGAGCAAAACATCAGAGATAGGTCATAATCATCAATGCCTTCATGTCGCCGACTGTGATGCATACCACTGATGTTGATGATGAACCTATCTGACACGTATAATTTTCATGGCTAGCATTTCTCCAATGGTCTCTCCAAAGGTCCCTCACCACAAAGTTGGTCCATCCAAAGAATCAATCATCTCAGAGGTATTAAAACTATATGATAATGTTGATCAAAGAAAGATACATGATAAAGTTCAATCGCAGGAAACTAGTGACTCAGATATTGCTAATATGGGCAATGATAATATTGTCCCATATGATCAGTATGTGACCCAATGTGGAATGCGATGAACCAACAATGTATCTAATGCGTCAATGATGACTATATTTTTGATGAATACACTGCTAGTGTTCCTAATGATTCTGCCATATCTGAACTTAATGCCTATAAAGAACAAGTTGCCATTTATGAACAACGTGTTAAGTTTGAGTTAACTACCCGTGAGCAGGAAATGGATGACCAAATGCGCATATTATTAGAAAGTACTAAAGAAATACTTAAACAAGAGTTAGATTCCTTAAAAGAAAAACTTAACAAAACGGCTAAGCAAAAACAAGAACTTCAAGAAAATGTGAAAGTGCTCAAACTGGAATTTAATGCCAAGGAATCAAAACCTTAAAATGAATTTCCAACCTAAAAACTTTGAAAAACAAACTTGAAAACAAATTGTATCGCACAAGGAAACAGACCATTCAGACTGCTCACATGATCACTAAGCATGTGGTCTCATGACAAACATAGTGTCGTAGAATGATGAACCAAACCCCTAAGGCTTGTCTGAAAGCTAGAGAAGTGTAAGGTAATCTATGATGGCAATGAAATCCTTACCTAGACAGAAACCTAGTTATACCGAGAATACTGAGGAAGATAAACAATTAGAAGAAGTAACTAGAAATAAATTGGATGAAAAGCTTAAGAGCCCTTTATGCTTAAAAAGAAAAAATCGCCTATAAAACACCCAACTATAAGGATAATCGGATTGCATTTAAAAGTAGACCTCAAACACAAATTGACCCCCGAATAAGTGTTTTGGAAAAGGACTTACATAAAAAGTTTCATGAGTTTGTTGAAAAAGAATCCCCATGTAGGAGAATGCTTCCCTGCAATGCTTATCCCCCCAATACCCCCAATGAATTTAGTTCCTAGATCCATTCCCACTAAAAGCAACACCTTAATCAGTCAATATGTAAATTTTCAATTATTTGTTGATTTTGAGAAAACTTGTAAGAAAAGGATCACACCCACTGGGATAATTGAATGGGAAAGGGGTTTTTGAGTAAATGATCGCCCAACTCAAGTTTAATTACACAAGCTAACCACTTGTGAATGGTCAACCGTAACAAACTTAAAACAGATCACATACCAATGCAATGAAGATCAGAGAGTATAGTGTTTCCCTGTGTCGTTGTCCCAACGAAATAAGTATGCATCAATAATCAAACGTGAAAGGACGGTGATAATGAACGGGAAAAGGTTATGATTTTGAATAATTATACCTAAAGAGAAAGTTTATAAATTACAAGGGCTTAAATGCAAATTAAAGAAAATTAATAAGATAAATTATATTAAATAAACGCTATCACTATTTTTAAAATGATGTTTTTGATTTTTCTTTTATAAATTTAAATTAAAACTAACGAACTTACAAAAGAAAATGTGAAATTGAAACAAGATTAATCCTAAAATATAAAGATGACATTTTACAAACCTAATGATAAGAGAGAAAATTTAGAGAAAAAGAAAATTATTTTATGACTATTTATTTAATTATTATTAATTAAAAACTATTTTTACCTATTTAATAATACCCTAAAATAGAAGAAAATATGAAATAAAGCTAGAAAAGTGAAATTATGACTTAGAAAAATCTAAAATAACTAAAAAGAATTTTCAAAACTAATTTTGTATTTTTCTGATTATTTTTCTATTTTCTATGAATTAAAAAATATTTAAAACTAATTAAATGGCTAAAAATTACAAATTTAACTAAGAAAATTATGGAAAAATATTTTTTGACTTTTTATATTTATCTTAACCTAGGAAAATTGAAAAAATATTTTTTTTTGAAGTTTTTCCGATTTAATTGCAATAAAGGCTAATTAAAAGTCCTAAAACTGCTTTTAAATAAGGAAAAATAGCAAACAGTGATGAAAAATTATGAAAAATTCAGAAAAATTCTAAAATAATATTCTAAATTCTATGAAAATTATAAAACAATAGCTTATGTGAAGGATTATGAAGTCAGAGAGAAAAGTGCTTATAAATAAGCACTTGAATTAAGCAAATGAACACCAAAGACCACCAAATGAAAGCATAAGCTAGATTAAGCTATAACTAAGTGAAAACAACTTGTTCCAGCTACTCTAACCTCAAGCTAACCAAGCTATAAGCTTATGAGTCCAAAATCAAACAAGTAAAAATCAGCTTGGGTGCTTTACTTCAAGCTCATGCAACTACTTATTAATAAGTGAATCTAAAACTAGAAGTTGGAACCTAAAGTAGACCCTGGCTAGCTACTTAAAACCAAAAATGAGCCCTAGATAAGCTCAAATGAGCTTTGACAAGCTCTGCAAGAACTGCAGGCACTCAGCCATCATCGAAGTCAAGACGTGGCACTTTGACCCAATTGACAAGCTGATTTGAAGCTTTTACAAAATTACTAAAAATCTACAAAAATCATATCTCAACACTAGACCAGCCAAGTTGTTAAATCCAAAATACCAAAATTTTAACCAAGGATTAAATGATAAATCTACAAAGTTTGTGAAACCGTTTTATGTATTTTGACTTTGAACACGTGAAATGATATTTGACTTTTGTGAGTTTTGATCTTTAATAACCTAATGAAATTGATGTTTTATAACAAAATGAACCTAATGCAAGCTATTATAACCACTATCTAACCTTTTATGAGGATTTGTAACTGATTCACACAAACTCTGATCAAGAGCATTTTTGCAAATTTTGACCTTGAGAGAACAGATGGAATCGATCAACCGACATGAGTTCATCTATCCTATATAAACCTCAAACAACAGATTTTAGCCAATGAACAAACCTCAAACACAGATAAAAGCTTCCAACCAAACAGTATTTTAAGAAAATTGACATACAAACTACTTAATAAAATACCGAGTGTTAATCTATAAATGTTTAATCTATGATCCAACAACTAAATGAGAGCCTATAAATGCAATAATGATGATTATATCAAACAAATGAGAGCTAAACTACTTATGCAATGAGACAAGAATGTAAAGGGAATTCAAAGCATATTCAAGTCAACTTACAAGTGTCCCTGCCACTATGGCTTGTAATCATACAAAAGAACCACTGATTAAAACCAATTCCCAACCCAAATCCAACACCCTGATCAACCAAATTCCATTTCCACAAATGCTTAACCAAATTTTCCTCATTGTGTTGATTTTTTTTTGACCGTGTACCAAGTCTGTTTGAACTAGAGTTTTTGAGCTTACTATAAGCTATCAAGAGCTTAGATAAGCTTATTTTAATTATAAATGAGCTAATTTAACCTTGAATTCAAGAACATGTGAACTGATTTATGAAAGGAAACTCAAAAATATGAAACTTGAATCAAACTTTGAATTGATACTTGAAAGTGAAGTACAATGATTTAACAACTTAGGTTCAATACAAGAAAGCTTAAAGTTACAGATTTAGAAACTAATTAAGACAATTTAAGTAAAAACGACATACAAGGAATTTAAAACTAAGAACTACTCTACTCTCTTGCTTCTCTTCTCTTATTTATACATCAAAAGTCTTCTTCTCTCCTCTCGAGCAAATCCCACTTGCTTTTGGAGCCTTTGGATGACTTGAGTCATTTTTGGCCATTGATGATATTTTGCCAAATGGTTTTAGCAGATGGGGGGTTAGAGTGCAATCAAGAAGAAGCATTAAATGTTACTTGGCTTGTTGTTGAGGTGGAGGGATGAGAGTGAGAGTGAAATGGAGGGAGGTGGGTATATGTCGAGTGTTGCAGGAGTGGGTGAAGGAGAAGAAAAAGGAGGGAAAGGAGTTGGTTTGACCGGGTGGTTATATTAATAGTGACGGGGTCAAAACAGTGGGGGTCAAGGTGTTTTGAGCAGGGGTCATGGTTAAAAAGGGTTCATGGTCATGGCTTGGTTTATTAATACATAAGGACCATTTTTGCAATTCCATAAAAACCAAGGACCAAATCTGCCATTTTCCAAAGTTATTCCAAGGACCAATTATGACAAGTTTCAATAGTACAAGGACCATTAAAGATATTTTCAAACTTCCAAGGACTATTTTTGCCAATTTTGAAACTCAAGGACCAAACTTGTAAATTCTCAAAACTTTTGAAATTTTTCACCAAAGGACTAATTATGACAACTTATGATTTCAAAAGGACCTTTGGTGACTTTTTCTTTAAAATAAGTGCTCAGGGACTATTTTTGACAACATTTGAAAGTCTGGGACCAAACTGCCAATTATGCAAACTTAGCTCAATTTTCATCTGATTTTAAACATTTTGCATCTAAAACATATAAAATGCAATTTTGAGATATTTTCATTATTTTGATGCATTTCAGTGTTTTAAATGTTTGCAGCTCAGATTGACAAAAATGATGAGTATTTACACACTCATCAATCCGTCACACTAAACTATTGCTAGTCCCTAGCAATCTTTAGAGAAAAACTTAATGGATTTGAATCTCTTTACCAAAAGCCATTACACTCGAGTAGCCAAATGTTTCAGTTCAAGTAAGAACCTTGGTACAATGATAACCAAATGATTTTGAGCAAATCACCAGTTTTCAACGGATTTGATTTGTCTTACCAAAAGCCGCTTGCTTCTCGGACTAGCCAACTCTTAGATAAATTATCTTTGGTGAGTCGATTACCAATTATGGATTTCCAACCGCCTTTACCACAAGCCATAAAATTGCGGGCTAGCCAACTCTTCACTAATTAAAGATATGGTGAGCTGAACACCATACAATTTTGGGCAAATTGCAAGCCGTCAACGGATTTGAGATATCTTTACCAAGAGCCGCTTGCTCCCGATTAGCCAATCCTTTGTTTATTAGACATGGCGGATCGATAACCGTAAGTCGAAAGTAATGCAAAACACTTACTCCAAAAAAATTTTGGCCAAAATGGGGAATGGGTGGTATAATTACATGATAAAATTCGTGAGAATTCCCCCACACTAGAAATGAATATTGCCCTCAATATTCAAAGTACCGGCGTTATGCCGAAACAAAGAACGTAAAAGGGAAATACTAATATTACGCCATTTTTTTTTTTTTTTGAAACTTATATACAACAAATGGCAACTCCCCACACTAGGGTGGTAGAAAATAGAAAGAAGTCAGAAATATGGGTGAAAACCCATATAGGTGCTATTGTTTTTATTCCCGAAGTCGCTAGCTTGACTCGATCCCGCATTCATTGGTTCATGGGGAAAGTTTGTAGATCCGGACAACCACGAGGAATGTCCTTCCAAAATAGTCTTTAATCGATGACCATTCACTTTAAAATTTGGACCATCGGGTTGAGATAACTCAATGGTTCCATAAGGAAATACTTTATTGATGGTGAATGGTCCGCACTCAGCCGGATTTTAGTTTTCCCGAGAAAATCTTCAATCTTGAATTGAGAAGAACTCGACACCGACGCTGGAAAACGCGGTTTTGATTTTGGAGTCATGAATCTTCTTTGTCTTTTCTTTGTAGATCAAAGAGTTCTCGTATGCTTGATCACGGAGTTCATTTAATTCATTCATTTGAATTTTCCGGTGATCACCACCTGAATATCAAAGTTGGCATGTTTCAAGGCCCAGATGCCTTGTGCTCAAGCTCAATCGAAGATGACATGCCTTCCCGCATAACAAGCTTGTATGGAGTACACCGATGGGTGTTTTATAAGTCGTACGGAAGGCCCAGAGTGCGCATCTAGCTTATCCGACCAAGAGGCACGGTTTTCGCCATCGCCCTTCCTAATTCTTTAATCCTCGGTTGGAAACTTCCACTTGCCCACTTGTTTGGGTGGTACGCTAGAGAGATCTGAGTTACACCATACTTTTGCATGACTCTATCAAACCGTCATTGCAGAAATGCGCACCACCATCATGATTATAGCTCGTGGAGTTCCAAACCTAGCCAAAAGAGATTTTAAGAATTTCACAACAACTCGGGCATCGTTGGTAGGCAAAGCTTTCGCTTCAACCCATTTTGACAAATAGTCAACGGCCACGAGTATGTATTTATTTCCTCGAGATGATGGAAATGGCCCCATAAAGTCAATGCCCTAGATGTCAAAAATCTCACACACTTGAATGGCGTTTTGCGGCATTTCATTTCTTTTGAGATATTTCGTGACGCTGACAAGCGCCACAGTTTTGACAAATTCATGGGCATCCTTGTAAATCGCGGCCAATAAAATCCGAATCAAACACCTTCTTGGCAGGTAGTTGGGGCTATGATGTCCCCAAGAGGTCCGAATGGCAAGCCTTGAGAATGTCATTGGCTTCCCCGACCATACACACATCGCTTGATGACTTGATCCGCAAGAAATTTTGAATAAGTAGGGGTCGCCCTGTAAGTAATGTTTTACATCTTTAAAGAATTTGTTTTTCCGTTGGGACGACATCCCTTTCACCACAAAGTTACCCGCATGGTAATTTGCAAAGTCAACAAACCATGGGGTAGAAGAGTCCACCTAAAAGAAACCACATTGAGTGTTTCGAGAGGAAATGTTTCGTTTATTTCCTTTTTCTAACACATCTCCGTGAGGGTTTTCTAGATCGACAGATGATCACAGCCTGTGTTCTCACTTTTATCAACGTATAATGATATCAAATTTGTAGAGGAGAACCCAACGGAGCAATCTCGGCTTTGCATCTTGTTTTGCAAAGAGATATTTGAGAGCCTAGTGATCCGTATACACCACGCATTTGGTCAAGATTAGGTACGAAACTTCAAACGCATACACCACAGCATAATTCTTTTCTCAGTAGTGGTGTAATGGGTTTGAGCTTCAGCCATAGTCTTACTCGCGTAGTGGATAGGCTGAAAATGCTTGGTTTTTCGTTGCCCCAAGACCGCACCGATAGCAAAATCACTTGCATCGCACATGAGTTCAAAGGGTAAATCCCAATCGGGGGCAACTAGAATGGGTGCTTCAGTAAGCTTTTTCTTTAATGTTTCAAAAGCTTCGATGCACTCGAGTGAGAAGATAAAAGGAGCATCTTTTTCAAGAAGAAGATGTCATAGGCCGAGCATTTTAGAAAAATCTTGTATGAATCACGATAAAACCCGCATGACCTAGAAAACTCCTAATACCTTTGACGGTAGTAGGATGAGGCAATTTGGCAATAACATCGACTTTTGCTCTATCAACCTCAATCCCGCTTTTGGAAATCTTATGGCCAAGGACTATGCCCTCTTTGACCATAAAGTGGCTCTTCTCCCAATTTAGACAAATATTGGTGTCTTTACACCGCTTAGCATTTTATCTAAATGGGAGAGACATATTTGAAATGAGTCCCCAATGACCGAGAAGTCATCCATAAACACCTCCATTGTTTCCCCGATCATGTCGTGGAAAATTGCCATCTTACATCGTTGGAACGCGCCGTGAGCGCTACATAGGCCAAAAGGCATACGCCCAGTAGGCAAAAGTTCCGATGGGCAGTGAATGTGGTCTTTCTTGATCCCGCTGGATCAATGGGGATCAAAAATACCCGAGAAACCATCTAGGAAACAATAGTATTCGCTCCTCGCTAATCTCTCAAGCATTTGGTCCATGAAGGGTAGAGGAAAATGGTCTTTACGGGTGGCTTCATTTAACTTGCGATAGTCAATACACACACGCCATCCCGTAACCAATCGAGTTGGAATTAACTCGCTTTCTTCATTTGTGACAACAGTTATGCCACCCTTTTTTGGAACACAATGGATGGACGACCCAAGGACTATCGAGATCGGGTAAATTAAACCTGCATCAAGAAGTTTGAGAACCTCTTGTTTGATAACCTCATGAATCTTTGGATTCACCCTTCTCTCGATGTTGGACCGCGGTTTGAAGTCATCCTCCATTAAGATTTTGTGAGTACAAAACTCGTGGTTGATACCCTTAATGTCGGAGAGTTTCCAAGCAATTGCTTGCTTGTGTGACTTCAATATCTTTATGAGAGCAATCTTCCTCCTCGCTTAAGTCTTTAGCAATTATGACGGGTAATTTATCATCACCCTCCAAGAATGCATACTGAGAGGAGGGTAGGTCCTTAAGTTCAACCTCGGAAATTCTTCAAGAGATGTTTGTACCGATTTGATTTCCTCAATCGTGATCTCTTTTGGAGGGAGTGAAGGTAATGGATCTTCATTTAACAATTGCTCAAGATAAAGGATATCCTCCTCCGAATCATAAACACCATCAATTCCCGGCGGAATTGATTCATCACTAGCAAGAAACTCATCGATCTCTTCCAGAAGGAAGTCACCTCCCTCAAACGGAGGAGAGGGAAGAGTCGGCAATAATTGGTTGAGAAGATGTGGTGGAATCCCCACTCACAGAATTATGAAAATAACCAAGAAACTCTTGAGAGTACTCCTCTCAAGCAATATCAATTAAATCATTCGATTAACCATTCAAGATCATAATTTGAGGAGTACCTCGAAGTTTGATCAAGGTTAAAGGTGATAGCTTCATTACCCACACGTAACGTGATTTCTTGCTCAAATACATCAATGAGAGCACGACCCGCTCGTGAATCCTCGCCCAACAATGAGGGGAACCCGAGGATCGGCATCGAAATCAACAACCACAAAGTCAGCCGGAAAATGGAACTTTCCTACTTTCACGAATACATCCTCGGCGATGCCAAGAGGACGCGATATAGAACGATCTGCACGCTCAAGAGTCATGCGTAGGAATAAGTTCGGAAGAGAAAGTTTCTTCCATATGAATAAGGCATCGATTGATGCTTGCACCAAGATCGGCAAGGGCAAAGCATTCAATCATCCCCGGAAAAACACAAGGAAGAAGAAATTTTCCAGATCTCCAAGCTTCTCGAAGCTTTAACAGAATCAAAGCCGCTTCGCTCAAAGGAGTTTTAGCCATTTCAAACAGCTTTTCCTTATTGCTTAACATGTGTTTGAGAGTTGATGCAAACTTGGGCATCAGGATGATAGCATCCGCAAAGCTTATGTCAAAATGTAATTCTTGGAAAATTTGAAATAATTTCTCCATTTGATGACCTGGCTTTTTCACCGGAGCTTTTGCTCATTTAAAGCGTGATGGGTAAGGAATAGAAGTTTTGATTTGGGGTTGTCAACCGGAGGTTCAAAACAACTCCAGTTTGGTTTTGGGTTTTGGGACAACTTGAGGATGGACATGTGTTGTACTTTGTGAGCTAGTAGGTTGCACTTGGTCCTTTGTCGCCTCAGGTTCACTTTCCACTACCTTCGTGAGAGAAGAAGAAGAGGTAGTAGGAATAGCGGGTCCATCATATGAAGCACCACTTCGGTTGTGATCGCGCTCGTCGCCTCGGATTAGCGATCGTGTTGCTAGGTAAAGTACCTGAGCCCGAGGGTCGATCATTTAAAGTCTTCTTAATGTCAGAGAATCTGCTAACCAACAACCTATTCATTTCCTCTTGGGATTTCATGAATTGCTTCAACAACTCATCGATGATGGTCCAAATGGAACAATGGCTTGATTTTGTGTAGGAAAATTCTGGCCTCTATTGTTTGGATTGGGGCCTTGATTTTGAAATTTTCCTTGATTATTGCCATGAAAATACCCTGGGTTGAAATTTCCCGACCTGGTTTCTATTAAAATTTCCTTGGTGTTGGAAGTTTTGACTTTGATTTTGAAAACCGTTATTTTGACTAAAATTACCTTGGTTTTGAAAACCTTGGTTCGTTCTATTCTGATTTTGATTACGGTTTTGGTTTTGGTTGAAACCGGGTGGTCCATGGTAGTGGTTAGGACGGTGGTTCGGGTCTATAGGAGCACGGTATTGGTTGCCTCCCTGAATTGGAATTCCCGCCCATAGCGTGTTGCTTCAAAAGGTTACCCTCGGTGGCCATACTTGTAGTAGGCATGGGGCCACCGCAAGTAACACAGACTTCCACTTTCTTAACTTCAGCAAGAGGTGAAGTTTGTGGAAAAGAAACTTTCTTTTGGTTGGAGAGAACCAAAGCTTGAATTGCTTCAGTGAGTTTGTCAATCTTAGCATCGGTGCTAGATTGACTCACGGGTGATGAAGAAGAAGGACCAACAATGACTTGGGAAACAACCGGTTTGCTTAGAAGTAAAGGCGGACTTTAGACTTGTTTTCAATTATCGCTAAAGCTTCTTTACGCTTGTTTTGCACAAGAAATTTCCTCCACGGAGGAATTGAGAGAATCTTGATCAGATTGACTCACTCCATTATAGAAAGTATCGAGTTGCATCAACTCTGAGAAACCATGGTGAGGACATTTGCGGAGCAACTCCTTAAAACGATCCCACGATTCAATGAAGGATTCATCAAACTTTTGTGTGAACTTGATGATTTCGTTTTTAAGACTCGTGGTTTTGGAAGGTGGATAGAACTCGTTCACAAATTTCTTCACCATGTCTTCCCATGTTTCGATTGATTGAGGGGGTTGTTTTTCAAGCCAAATTCGGGCTTGTCCCTCTAGGGAAAATGGGAAGAGAAGAAGTTTAACAAAGATCGGTAGGGACATTCTTGTATTTGATGGTAGATGCAATCTTGTTAAACCATCGAATATGAGCATGAGGATCATCCCTCTCAAAACCATAGAATTGACTGGAGGTTACAAGATTCAAGAACCGGTTTTGAGTTCAAAATTTTCACCACAATGGTTGATAACAATAGCATCTCCATACCCGTCGATGGGTGCCTGGAGAAGCTCACACATAGGACGCTCTTCCGCCATGATAGCGGAAGTAGTGTGAGCAATCCGGATCTCGATCCGACCGATGGGGCAGAACATCTAACACGCCTTCTTGGAATCTTGACAAGCTCACGAAATGGGCTCACAGATCTAGAAGAGCTGAAAGTGATACACTAGAGTTAACTCTAAGGAATCTCAGAGTTAAGGAAGGGAATTATGAAAAATGGGGAAAGAAGAATCTTTTGGGTTTTATGGTTTTGAAAAGTAGATATAACAACAAATCCAATTAAAACAATATCGAGGCAAAACGACAGTGAACTTAAACCAATAATCACAAGATGAATGGCTTCTTTGAAAAAGGTACACCACTCACAAGGACACAAAGGCAAGTTTTAATCTTTGGTTCGGAAACTTATTATGGTCGCATTCCCCCAGTTAGGTAGTACACGCCTTGGTTTTCTTGTGGTAATTTTTATGTTGTTATTATTAAACAAAGAAAACGACAAATCTTTTTGTATTTTTATCTTATATATATATATAGAAACAAAAGAAAAATATTTTTTTGTTTTATACGTTTTAAGATGTTTTTGGGTTTTTGGATTATATAGATATAGATGGTATAAACAAGGAGTGAATATTCAAATCACTAATCTGCTAAGTATAAGATAATTAGCACAATCTAGCCGGCAAGGGCGCAAAATTTGATCGCCAACCGAACCGTCAAGTTTTATCACACAAGCTAACCACTTGTGAATGGTCAATCGTAATAAACTTCAAACGGCAAATGTAAAAAATGCAATGAAGATCTAGAGGAGTATAGTGTTTCCCAGTGTCGTTAAGTCCCAACGAAATGTACGTGCGAATGAATAATCAAACGTATAGTGATCGGGTGATAATGAATGGGAAAAGGTTATGATTTTGAATAATTATACCTAAAGAAAAAGTTTGTAAATTACAGAGGCTTAAATGCAAATTAAAGAAAATTAAAAAGATAAATTATATTAAATAAACGCTATCACTATTTTTAAAATGATGTTTTTGATTTTTCTTTTATAAATTTAAATTAAAAACTACGTAACTTACAAAAAGAAAATGTGAAATTAAAACAAGATTAATCCTAAAAATATAAAAATGACATTTTTACAAACCTAATGATAAGAGAAAATTTAGAGAAAAAGAAAATTATTTTTATGACTATTTATTTAATTATTATTAATTAAAAACTATTTTTACCTATTTAATAATACCCTAAAATAGAAGAAAATATGAAATAAAGCTAGAAAAGTGAAATTATGACTTAGAAAAATCTAAAATAACTAAAAAGAATTTTCAAAACTAATTTTGTATTTTTCTGATTATTTTTCTATTTTCTATGAATTAAAAACTATTTAAAACTAATTAAATTGCTAAAAATTACAAATTTAACTAAGAAAATTATGGAAAAATATTTTTTTGACTTTTTATATTTATCTTAACCTAGGAAAATTGAAAAATTATTTTTTTGAAGCTTTTCTGATTTAATTGCAATAAAGGCTAATTAAAAAGTCCTAAAACCTGCTTTTAAATAAGGAAAAATAGCAAAAAGTGATGAAAAATTATGAAAAATTCAGGAAAAGTCTAAAATAATATTCTAAATCTATGAAAATTATAAAAACAATAGCTTATGTGAAGGATTATGAAGCTGTAGAGAAAAGTGCTTATAAATAAGCACTGAAATTAAGCAAATGAACACCAAAGACCACCAAATGATAGCAGAAGCTAGATTAAGCTATAACTATGAAAAAACTTGTTCCAATTTTACTCAAACCTCAAGCTAACCAAATTATGCTTATGAGTCCAAAATCAAACAAGTAAAAATCAGTTTTGAGGTGCTTACTTCAAGCTCATGCAACTGCTTATTAATAAGCAATCAAACTAGAAGTTGGAACCTAAAGTAGACCTGGCTAGCTACTTAAAACCCAAAAATGAGCCTGAGATAAGCTCAAATGAGCTTTTGACAAGCTTCTTAGGCAAGAACCTGGGCACACTCGAGTACATCGAGTCGTGCACAGGCACTGACCCAATTGACAAGCTAATTTGAAGCTTTTACAAAATTACTAAAAATCTACAAAAATCATATTTCAACACTAGACCAGTTCAAGTTGTTAAATCCAAAATACCAAAATCTCTTAACCAAGGATTAACAAATGATAAATCTACAAAGTTTGGGTGAAACTGGTTTTATGGCTTTTGACTTTGAACACGTAAATGATATTTGACTTTTGTGAGTTTTGATCTTTTAACAACCTGAATGAAATTGATGTTTTATAACAAAATGAACCTAATGCAAGCTATTATAACCACTATCTAACTTTTATGGAGGATTTGTAATAATCGATTCACACAAACTCGTGATCAAGAGCGTTTTGCAAATTTTGACCTTGAGAGAACATGATGGAATCAGATCAGCGACATGAGTTCATCTATCCTATATAAACCTCAAACAACAGATTTTAGCCAATGAACAAACCTCAAACACAGATAAAAGCTTCCAACCAAATAGTACTTAAGAAAATTGACATACAAACTACTTAATAAAATCGAAAGTGTTAATCTATAACAGGTTTAATCTATGATCCAACAACTAAATGAGAGCCTATAAATGCAATAATGATGATTATATCAAACAAATGAGAGCTAAACTACTTATGCAATGAGACAAGAATGTAAAGGGAATTCAAGAGCATATTCAAGTCACTTACAAGTGTCCTGCCACTATGGCTTGTAATCATACAAAAGAACCACTGATTAAAACCAATTCCCAACCCAAATCCAACACTGCATCAACCAAATTCCATTTCCACAAATGCTTAACCAAATTTTCCTCACAGGTTGACTTTTGTTGACTGTGTACCAAGTCTGTTTGAACTAGAGTTTTGAGCTTACCAGAAGCTATCAGTAGCTTAGATAAGCTTATTTTAATTATAAATGAGCTAATTTAAGCTTGAATTCAAGAACATGTGAACTGATTTTATGACAGGAAACTCAAAAATATGAAACTTGAATCAAACTTTGAATTGATACTTGAAAGTGAAGTACAATGATTTAACAACTTAGGTTCAATACAAGAAAGCTTAAAGTTACAGATTTAGAAACTAATTAAGACAATTTAAGTAAAAACGACATACAAGGAATTTAAAACTAAGAACTACTCTACTCTCTTGCTTCTCTTCTCTTATTTATACATCAAAAGGTCTTCTCTCTCTCCTCTGAGCAAATCCCACTTGCTTTTGGAGCCATTGGATGACTTGAGTCATTTTTGGCCATTGATGATATTTTGGCGCCAAAATGGTTTTAGCAGATGGGGGGTTAGAGTGCAATCAAGAAGAAGCATTAAATGTTACTTGGCTTGTTGTTGAGGTGGAGGGGACATGGAGAGTTGAGAGTGGAGGTGAGGAAGGTTGAGGTTGCAGAGGAGGTGGGTGAAGGAGAGAAGAAAAGGAGGGAAAGGTTGGTTTGATGGGTGGTTATATTAATAGTGGACGGGTCAAAATGAGGGGGTCAAGGTGTTTTGGTAGGGGTCATGGTTAAAGGGTTCAAGGTCAATGGCTTGGTTTATTAATACATAAGGACCATTTTTGCAATTCCATAAAAACCAAGGACCAAATCTGCCATTTTCCAAAGTTATTCCAAGGGACCAAATATGACAAGTTTCAATAGTACAAGGACAATTAAAGATATTTTCAAACTTCCAAGGACTATTTTTGTCAATTATGAAACTTGAAGGACCAAACTTGTAAATTCTCAAAACTTTTGAAATTTTTCACCAAAGGACTAATTATGACAACTTATGATTTCAAAAGGACCTTTGGTGACTTTTCTTTTAAAATAAGTGCTCAGGGACTATGTTTGACAAGATTTGAAAGCTCGGGGACCTAAACCGCCAATTATGCAAACTTAGCTCATTTTCATCGATTTTAAACATTTTGCATCTAAAACATATAAAATGCAATTTTGAGATATTTTTAGTATTTTGATGCATTTCTCGAAGCTGCTTTTTAAATGTTTTGCAGTTCAGGAAACCAAAAATGATGAGTATTTACACACTCATCAAGCAAACTAAAGAATGCTATTTAACTGAGGTCATGCCTTTCTTTAAACAATTAAAAAGTCAATGAGAGTCTTAAAAGGGGATGGATTCAAAGATATAAAGAAAATGGAAAAGGAATTTGATGCAATGATAGTTGAGGTTAGTGGCTATGAGCGAGAATTAAAATATAATGAGATTGAGAGGAAGAACTTGCATACCTTGAATGAGAATCTTATTCCTGAATGTATTGCTCAAGATGTGTTTTACATCAAGCACGTAATTGTTCCATTAATGCTTTTAATTTCATGAATTATCTCTGCTGTTCAAAGTCTCTCATGATCGGTCATTGAGCTTGAAAAAAACTAACTATAAACTGCATGATAAAGTTGAACAAGATGATCATGATAACCTAGTGAAACAAAGCTTTCTAAATTGAAGTTGAAAGCATCTTGCTTTGCAATTAAAATATCAACATCTAAAAGAAAATGTTAAAACTTGAAATTTCAAGACATCCTTGATGCCCTCGAATTTGATGCAGTTTTAAATTAGCAAACGTGATGAATGATTCGAAAGCTCATTGTAACATCATCAAAATTGAAGAACCCAAATTTCTCAATTAAAGGGTGAAAAGAACAATGTGACAGGCTCCCAAATGCCTCCTCCTTTAGATTCTCAGAGTTCTTAGACTTTTCATCTTCAAAACTTGGTTAATGTTTTACAAAAGGAAAATGAGAGCTTTCTTGAAGAAAATGAAAAGGTTAAACAACACTTTAAAGAGTTATATGATTCAATGAATGTCACTCATGACAAGAACAACGAAAAAATAACGTCTTTACAAAAGGAAATTGAGAATCTAATGAATCAAGAAAAAGGGAAAATGCCACTTGTCTTTAATGAGAATGTTGCATCAAAGTCATCTCATAGACGTGAAATATAATGACCTAAATATATTCCTCCTCATCTTAGGAATAACGAACTTGCATTTCATAATTATCTTGCTCGCCTTAAGGATAGTCTTGAATGTCTTCGTGAGATTGTAGAAGAGGACTTCATAAATAAGCCACTTGATAGTGAAATTAGGGTTTGCTTGCATCTGAGCCAAACGATCTCAAGAGATGTTAGAATGTTTAATAGCAACATGTCCTAAATCCTTAGGTGCTTAAAGATAAAGCCGTGATGCCTTGTTCCATGCCTAGTGCTAAGTATACAAACCATTCATGCCCAAAGTTAAGAAAGGGAATTTCAATGTGTTCTTCAAGTGTTCGATCCTCAAGACTCTAGTTCGTGAATGCAAAAAGTAGCAAAACCAACTAATGTTCCAATTCCTCTACTGAGTAAGAAGTGACACCAAAGCAAGCGGGTCAAAGCCTCAAGGCAACACAAAGAATGATAGGACCTTGCGTGCTAGGAATGTTCAAGGGAAGAGAGTAGAAGATCACCTTAGGGAGAATTTGAATAAAACAAATCGTGTTGATTCTAGTGTTAGCTCTAAGCATACCGTAATTAATTCAATTCTCGCTACTTTGGCAAAACATGTAATGATGATCATGTTGGTTTCGATTACTAATCTTGAATGTGGTGTTAATGATTTGATTAATGTCAAGTATGCCTAGTTAAATCAAGTAATGTTAAAAATCAAGCTATGAAGGCTAAAGGCAAAGCTAAAGAAAGTTAGAAAACAGTGGAAACCCACAGGAAGGAAATTTAGTAAAATAGGTTATCAATGGATACCCTTCAAATAAGATTAATGAAATTGCCCTAAATTTGCTAAGTCAATTCCCACTAGAAAATGGATGCTCATCGGTAGAACTATTCCCTTAAAAAGTGAACATACTTTGAATAGGTCAAATACGGACACTAGCATCAAAGATCTATTTCCGATGATTCATTGTTTCTACTCGATGTGGTGTTCCAATCATCAACAACCAAATGGAACCCATTCTGCATGGGGATCCAATTATCCGCTTATCCATTTGTCCGTGTTCAATCTGCAGATCGTTCAAATCGTTCGCGGGTACTTGGACTCGTGTCGCTCAAGCATATAACCGAGACCTCGCGCTCATGAACTTCGTGAGTAAATTCATCTAACTGTGAGATTCGAATGATCATTTTGGTGCTATTATGGTTATGGTGATTACGTAGTTTGGAGATAGTGATTCTCCTGTGGTATATTATGTTGAAGGTCTTGGACATAATCTATTCTTCATTGGACAATTTTGTGATTCGATTTAGAAGTGCCTTGAAAACATACTTGCTTTGTTAGAGAACTTGATGGTGTGGAACTTCTCGAGGAACTCGGTTCAAACCTATACACCATCTCTATCAAGATATGATGAAATCTTCACCCATATGCTTTTTGTCACAAAGGCTTCCAAAATAAGTCATGGCTATGGTAACCGTCGTCTCAATCACTTGAACTTTGGTACCAAACAATCTTCTAGAAAGGACTTAGTAAGAGGATTACCCGCATTAAATTATGAAAAAGATCATCTTTGTTCAGCTTACCAATTGGGAAAAAGCACGAAATATGCCCACAAACCAAAACCTACAAACTCGTAGAATGGAAGTTCTTCATACCCTTCATATGGATTTGTGTGGACCAATGAGAGTGCAAACAATAAATGGGAAGAAATACATTCTAGTCGTTGTTGATGACTACTCTTGATTTACTTGGGTAAAGTTTTTGAGGACAAAGGATGAAACCCGTGATGTCATCATCAAACTTATCAAAATGTTTTCAAGTTCGACTCAACAATATCAAGTAGAATTGTTCGAATGCATAATGGCAATGTAGTTTGTTAACAAAGACTTAATTCAGATTTTATGAAAAGTGTTGGAATCAGCCATCAAAGAAGTGTTCCACGACTCCTCAATGAACGTGTAGTTGAAATTTAAATCAACCTTGTGGAAGCCGCAAGAACAATGTTAATTTATTCCTGTTCCAATGTTTCTATAAGTATTGCCACCTTGCTACACCCAAAATCGCTCCCTTATTCATACCTCTCATGGAAAAACTCCATATGAACTTGTTCATAATCGTGAAACCCTCTCTCCTACCTTCGTGTTTGGTGATTGTGCTATCCAAACTAATGACGGTCAAGATTTAGGCAAATTAAGAGCAAAGGCGATATTGAGTTTTGTTGGTTATGCACCAAACAAGAAGGGTTACCGAATCTACAACAAAAGAACTCGAGATATCATGGAAACTACTCACGCCACGTTCGATGAGTCTGTCTCCAAATGGCTCCGGACAATCCGGGCCTGACCCGATCTCAACTTCATCAAATAGTCCTATCGGTTCTACTCTGTTTCAAATCCCCACCAAAGAACTCCTTATGTACCTCCTTCTAAAGATGATTTGAAGAAATTATTTGATCCAATGTTTGATGAACACTATGTACCAAGTGCTAATGATCCATTAATTCCATTATCAGAGGTCGCCCTATCCCTTTCAATGAAGTTAACCCTTCCGCTTCAATGTCATTAAGTCAAGAAGTACCTGATGTCGATCAATTGCCTCATCAACAAATCATCAATCATCAAAGTACATCATGGAATTTTTCTCGTACCAATAATGGAGATAACCTTTGCTACTCCTGAAGATGCCCCTTTGAAAAATATATTTGCCCTAATCATCATCAAAACCATCTTCATCCGGAGATATCGACCGCTTACTGCCTCAACAACAACCACATGAACACCTTAGAAAATGGACACATGATCACCCATTGGACAATATCTTTGGAAACCCTTCTCGCTCAAGATCCACTCGCTGACAACTTGCAACCGATGCCTTATGGTGCTTCTTCAACTCTCAGACTTCTAAGATCGAACCAAAAGACGTTAAAACTGCTATGAATGAAGATACCGTTCGCCATGCAAGAAGAAATTCATGAGTTTGATTGACTAGATGTATGGGAATTAGTACATGCTCCTGACTGTGGTATGATCATTGCTCTCAAGTGGATCTTCAAAGTAAAACTTGATGAGCATGGTGATGTATTAAAGAACAAGGCTCGATTGGTTGCAAAAGGATATTGGCCAAGAGGAGGGTATTGACTTTGAAGAATCATTTGCTCCAGCTTGCTCAGATAGGAGGCAATCAATCTTCTTGGCTAATGCTACAAGTAAGAACATGGTAGTCTATCAAATGGATGTAAAGACGGCTTTTCTTAACGGAGATCTTAAAGAAGTCCCATACGCCACCCAACCTAAAGGCTTTGTGAATCCAGAGCATCCTACTCACGTCTATCATTTGAAGAAGGCTCTTTACGGTTTGAAGCAAGCTCTAAGGGCATGGTATGATACGCTATAAAAGTTTCTTCTATCTACCTGATTCAAGAAAAGGAGCAGATTGATCCGACATTGTTCACCGAAAGTCGGCAAACATTTAATTTACGTTCAAATATATGTTGATGATATTATTTTTGCCTCGACTGACCCTATTGAATGTGATCATTTTTCAAATGAAATGGGTTCCAAATTTCAAATGACTATGATAGGACAAATGTCATTTTTCTTGGGATTACAAATTTCACAAAGTCCCGGAGGCATTTTTATAAATCAATCTAAATATGCAAATGAGATTTTAAAGAAATTTGGAATTGATTCTTGTGACCCCGCTGACACTCCAATGATGTAGCCGCGTACTAAACTAGATGAGGACCACTCAAGGATCATGGTAGACTAAACGAAATATCGTGAGTATGATTGAATCCTCGATGTACCCTCACAGCCAAGAGACTGCATATCTCGTTGCTCGCTTGCATGTGTGTTAGATACCGCTGCTAAGCCTACCAAAAGCACCTTGAAGCGTGAACGGGTCTTTCTAAGATTCCAAGGAACCATCAATATGGGACTATGGTACCCTAAGGACACCCCAGATGTCACTAATAAAATTTATGCGATGCCGATCATGCAGATGTCAAGATACCGCGTCAAAGAAAGCACGCCCGAGGTGCTTTCGTTTTTGGGTGATAAACTTGTGGTGGTCTTCAAAGAAACAAATGACTACTTCTATTTCCTCTACAGAGGCTAAATACATAGCCATGTCATCTTGTTGTGCTCAAATCCTATAGATGAGATCCCAATTATCTGACTATGGCTTTGAATTCAACAAAATACCTCTGTACTGTGATAATAAAAGTGCTATTTCTCTCTCATGCAACAACGTTCAACATTCAAGAGCAAAGCACATCGACATTCGACATCATTTCATCAGGGAGCAAGTAGAGAACGGTGTGGTGGATGTTAGGAATTAGAAAATTCCATGTTAAAGTGTCGGTCACCCCAATTATAAGTCTAGCATATGTTAGCTCGTAGACGTGTCGTTTGTTACGTTATTTAGTAGTTTATTTATTATTTTGTAGCATAGAATAGTGTAGTGCAACACCGTGGAGGAAGGACGGGTCTTTACCCACTGTATACATGATCCACAGGCCGATAGGAGGTCGTATTTCTTGTAACTATAAATACCCCTTCCATCCATGGAAGGGGTGGTGCTTCTTCATTAATCTAACCTTTCCTTTGTGTAAACCTCTAGCAAGAACACCCTCTCTCTCTCTCTACTTTCTCTCTCTAAAATGGTAAACATGTATTTTGATCATCCAAGACCACCCGAATCATCAACACAATAATATTTGGATCCTAACAATTGGTACCAGAGCCAAGGTTATGTGTTTTGATGATTTCTTGTGGTTTTGATATTTATTTATGTAACTGGTTTTGATACATTTTTGTGGTGGAATACATTTTTGGGTAAACAGCTTTTTAACTTGTTTTGGTATTCTTCTGTTGGTCTTGGGTCTTAACTAGTTTCAACTTGTGTCCAAATCTGCATTTTTGTCCATGTATGTATTGAATCTGTTTGTGTAAACTTTGTCCAAATGCCTATTTCTCTTTTTTATCTAGTCTTTCCGTGGTCAAACGGTAAATTACATGGTCAAACAAATTTCTAAAATATGCGCTTTTATGCGCTTTTCTATATTTTCCTCGGTTTATTTGAAGGTCGGAAAAAGTAGTGGAAAAACTCATCGGAAAAGTCATATTTCATGCTAGCGACTTATCACTAACAAATTCGATCCGATTCAATGCATCTTTCTTAGCGACTTGTCTTTACAAGTCGTAGCGAAGTTGACCTAGCTTAGTCAATTGACCTAGCGAGTTGGGTAGCGAGTTGAAGGGTTAGCAGTTAGGTCATGTATGATAGATGTAGCGACTTGTTCTTGAATAAGTTGTAGCGACTTGTCTGGATTAAGATAGTAGAGACTTGCTTTGAAAATCTTATTTAGCGACTTGACGAAAATAAGATGAAGAAGAAGATATACGGAGTGACTTATTGACCACATGACCTCAAAACAAATTCCAACACAAGACTCATTCTCAATACCAACATCAGCCTCAAAATAACAAAGACTCGACGCACAACCCATCACAAATTCACATCTATCTATCATATTTAATTCTCGACACAATCATCTACATCTATCAAGACTAGACCAAGTTTCAAAACTGATCTCGAAGTCTCTTCATGTCTTTCAAAGAACTATTAAGACTCATAGGTCATTTCACACATGAAAGATCATTCATCATAGTTCAAGTCTCATAGCACAAGATAAACTTAATATGATCTCAAATTGAGTTTTCGTGTTTATTACTACAAAATCAAGACCATGGTACGGTGAAATACACAAAACTTACATCATCACGATCGACAAAATCAAAAGGAAAAATCATTTACTTAAGAGATCTCAAATACACTTTCGTTTATTCAAAGCTAAATCAAGAAATTTGAAGGTCTCACGAAATGGCGATTTTACATCATCGATCCTTTGAAGTTTATGCTTCATTTAAATATCCGACACATGAAATAAAAAGAATAATAACACGAAAGTTATTTCCTTTTATTTGATTCGGTTTGATATCCACACGTTTAAGACACTTGAGCGATCGAGATACATGAATACCTACTGCTGACTCGGATCTTGACCCTTGAGGCAGCGTTCTTGATCCATATTAAATCAAATGAAACCTCGGTGAAAGTTGACTTGGATATGTGGGGGGCGGATCATTTTGAGAGTAATTAGGGTAAAGTGTATGATTTGCTTGTCTTTATAACTTCGTGGGATTAGGGTTACATGTTACTTGGATCGGGTTTATGACTTAATGATTGGACCGAACTTCTTTTTTTGGGCAGAAGTTGTTTTGAATGGGCCTCGTTGGTATTAACCCGAAATGGGATTGAAACTTTTGATGAGGTCTGGCATATCACCAACTGGTGCTATATTTTCAAAGTGTGTAATATAATGTGTGGTACATTGCCATTTCGAGTGATACTTTGAATTTTAGTTAGCGAATTTTGTGATATATATATTATTATGGACTTGTACATCTTTTGATTCGGTTGATTCTAAATTATCGTCATGGGCCATGAGATTGATAATATGGATTTGGATCGGATATTTATTTGAGTTGGGCGTGCAATATTTGGATGGATATGAATAGACTGGCTTGAGTAATATATATATGATGGTTTGATTTTCGATGGGCTTTTCGAGAATTGGATTTTAAGAGACTTGATGATGATGAGATTTGATGTTGAGATTATTTATGATAAGATTTGTTGGGCTATGGGGTTGGTATTTTGGTTTATGCACGTTCACGAAGTATATTATGTCACGGCTTGAATCAAGCATTAGAACAATGTTGACTATGGAGTTGTTTGGACGGTATTTCTTATTTGGATTTGAAGTGAGGTCATCCGGACCGTTTGCTTGTTTATTTCGTCTTCTTTCTTTCTACCCTTCCGCGAAGATGACTTGTTTGAGCATTTATAGAGGGTGATAAAGACTTGGCTATTTAGTTACGGATGTGATTCTTTCTCGCTTAACCCACAGGCGTAGCTATCACTGATGTCTCACGCTGATTGAGGATACGTCAAGAGGTTTTTTACATTGGGTACACCGTTTCTTCTTCACAAGGATTAGTACAAGTTTAAGTAACAAATCAGGGAATTTTCACTTCATGATCAAGTTTGGCATATCGGGTTTACTTCTCCATGTTGTCACTACAATAGCCATGACGAATCGTGATTAATGTATTTACCAAAGTTTTTAATTGGATGGTTGATGATATGGATGATGTTGGATAATGAACCGTTGATGAAACGCTGCATGTTCCCCTAAAACAGATATTCACCGAAACCAAAGTTGTCATTACACATTCAAGCTGACATTGTTTACGGTTTTGTCTTGATTTTGTAAAATCCGCGAAAGAACCTATTTCTCGGTTTAAATCATAGACTTGTAAAATTCCATGACAATGGAAACATCACTGGTAATAGTAAAGTGCATTTTCGGATCTATCTTACGGTTTATTCTTGGTTTTGTAAAATCCCGCTAAAGAAACTATTTCTCGGTTTAAACCATAGAGTTGTAAAATCACGTAATGATGGAACCATCTTGGAGAAAGAAAGTGTATTCGGATCTTACTTGATCTTTGGTGCTACGGTTTACGCCTTGAAGAAAGGATAAAAGGGTGTATTTCATGAATTGGATGTTGGTTTGGATATTCAATCATGGCGGTTTTGTTATTACATGGTTTTCTGGGTTATGTGCTTTTAACCATGTTCGGGATGAATTCATTATCAGAGTTCACTTAAAACGTCAAAGGAGGCTAGATTTGAGCTTTTAACAAGATGTGACAACGGCGTTAATTCAGTATTATTTATTTGAGGTTGAAGTGAAATATCACGGGCGAGTGTACTTAGTATTTGAAGGTATCGGGGATGGTTGGATGAAGATTCTTCATGATCCTTGTTCGAGCCTATTATCAAAAACGAAGACTTGAAAATCTAGTTATTGTTGGGTGTCTTTTACCTTTTCTTTTACCACTTGGGGGAATTGGGCTCATACCACCACAAAATAACTATCACTTTAAGGAGTTACGTTGTAGTGCTTAGTGTCACATTCAATTGTGGATTTTCAAGAGGTAATGTTCGTCTTATACTTGATGGTTGGTTGGTTGAAGAGTATAGAGTACATAGAGAGTACTTAGAGATGCTAATGGAAATCGGCACCGCTCTTTGTTACATATGTGCAAGGATAAGTCACGAGTTCTTGGTAGTTTACTTGAGGTCAAATTCATTATATCGGGTTTTCTCCATCAACTGTCACTACAAAGAGCCTCTTGAATGATAATGGGGATGATTACATGTTTGCTACAAGAGAGTCGAAAAAGAGAGAGATTTGTGGCGTCGCTTGATACTCTGATTCAAGCCTCGTACCTCAAAGAAAGAAAAGTTAATATGCCCAATCGGTCGCTTTATCTTTGAAAGAAGAGAAATCTTCTTATGATGTATGAACACATCAGTTCATGCCTCGTTCTCTAAAGAAAAGAAATGTGTATGCGTTTCTATGCGCATTATCTTTGAAAGAAGAAATCTTCTTATGACGTATGAACACATCAGTTCATGCCTCGTACTCTAAAGAAAAGAAATTAATGCGTTTTGGCGCATTATCTTATGAAGAAAGAAATCTTCTTATGACGTATGAACACAACTGTTCATGCCTCGTTCTCCAAAGAAAAGAAAAGTGTAATGCTTTCAGGTCTATGCTTTATCTTCAAAAGAAGAGAGAAATCTTCTTATGATGTCTGCTTCACATCGGTTCGCATCTCGTACTCCAAAGAAAAGTAATATGCGCTTCAAGGTCGCATATCTTCCAAAGATAAATCTTCTTATGGCGTCGTTCACATCGATTCGAGGCCTCGTACTTCAACATTATGACGTTTGAACACAACAGTTCAAGCCTCGTTCCTTAAAGAAAAGAAATGTATGCGCTTTCAAAGCATATCTTTGAAGAAAGAAATCTTCTTATTATGACCATTATCATCAACATGCTTCATGCTTTCTCCATGCGCCTGGTCATCAAGTGAACGGGCTACCATTGATTGTATTCTTTTCCACTTGCTCAACTATAATGACGATGGCTTACATCATGTGCTAATTTTGCGGGGGAGAAGTGTGAATAGACTACATTTGGATGATATTCACTTATTCAATCAAGAATGGCAACTCCGTATGCAATTCTTGAGGGGGAGAAGAAGTGTGAATTTTTTGCATGGTTGATTGATATTTGAGAATAAATGGTCAAACGGCTCCAAACTCATGTAAGAACCGAGCTTCTTATTATCAGGTCATCTTCACATGATGTTTCTTCTAAGAGCCGTTGGTTGACATCTTCACTCTGTTAATGAGTTTATCGACAAAGTGCTTCCGTTAATGCAATTTTTCACGTATACATCAACATGATGATTCGAACAATCTCTCTGTTCTTGTTTGATGTGATTGGTAGTTTGGTGTTACTATCTTGTGTGTTCGTTCGGCGCCAATTGTCGATTTCCTTGATGAACATCTTTACTTCTTGTTTGATTGGGAGGGATTTTAGTTAAGGGGATTTGCAAGATGTAAGTTAATTGGGATGCTTTTTGGTGAGATGCTTTTTGGTATGAGTTGAAGATGTTAACTATCTATTCCCCAACTGAACAATATTGAAGAAGGTCGAGTCTATGATCGGTTCTACATTCTACGCTACATGTTAGAAGACTAAAAGACGAGTTGCATTTGATTATCAAAAGACTTCTTCTTAATGTGGGCATTTATCAAAGCCGGTTTGGGGAGAGCACTAATTGGGGAGAGTGATATGTCGAATTTAATCCCCAATTAGACTTGCTCACATTATTCGGCATGTTGATTCTCACAAAGACTTCAAGCGATCTTCTCAATAGATTTCAAGTATTTACGGCTTATAATGTTTTGTTGATTACGAAGTGTCAAAACCAGCAAGGGGGAGGAGACAAGCATCTAAGCGAGTAAACTTGATGAACTTAATTCTTCTAAGTGATTGAAGATATCCCAGGAAGACAAATGTTATTACGCAGAGAAACTCAAGGTTTGACTCATGGCGAGTAAACTTGATGAACTTAACTCTTCTAAGTGATTGAAGATATCTCGGAAAACAAATGTCATGACCACAGAGAAACTCAAGGTTTTACTCATCAAGGCGTTTAGTGTTATTATTCCAACTATGGGGAAGAGATGGAAGAGTTAGTTTCGAAGATGAAAAGAGGTACACAAGTGTGTGATGATTTTGATGTTATCACAATCATCGGGGGGAGAGATTGTGTACATTGGGGATGCTCACTTTTTACTTGAGGGCTTAATCGTGATTCAGATATAATCACTTATTCCGGTGTTGACATCCGCAGATTGTCACCCGCATGAGATAATCGATTGACCGCTTCTTCAATGTTATCGGTTATTCTCTTTGGGCATTGGTATTCGGGTTCTTGAGCTTCATACACTTTCTTCGGGGGGGGAGAAAAGTATACATCGGGGTTATTCTTTGGCTATTGGACTTAATCTGCTACTCGATGGTATAAGTTTCTTTGTCTTCGGGTATGTGTATTCGAAGTTCGTGAGCTCTAGTCTAAGAGGACTGACTGCATCAATTCAATCTACTTGGGGAAGTGGTCTCTTGACACACTTTTGGATGGATAGCAGACTTCAGTGGTAATGAAATTTGAGAAGAGTTATTTATGTGTGGGATGATACGTTGTTGTTCTTGTTGATGATATAACCTCGAACGAAGAATCACGGTGATTATTCTTGAAAGGAATAGCGGGATTTATGATAATGGTGTGCTTCTCTGCACTGCTAAGGCAAGCTTGAAATAGAGCTTCGAATGCCTTTCGGCTAAAGGATTTTCGGTTTAGGGGAAGCTGCCAAAGTCTCACTTTCGGATGGTTCAATTTCTTTCTTCAATTCAAGAGCCTCAGAAGCTTTGGTGGTGAATGTTTAAGAGTTGATGACTTCTATCTTCTACTGACGTCTTTCGATATCCTTATCTCGGTACTCGTATCATCATCTTCTTTAACTATATCATCTTCTCTATCTTTGTATATATTTATTAAAAACCAAATACAAAAATATAAAACCAACAAAAGAAAATAGAAAAATATAAAATCTTCAAAAACCCATAAAAATCAAAAAATTTGAAAAATACCAAAAATATGTTTTCTCAAGACATGTCTTACGTATCGATAACATCTACGGTCTTAGAAATGTCATTCAATAATGGCACGGACCATAGATGAAGTTCGAGCAGGAGGTGTAAATATTTCTTTCTAAAACATGTCTCTTAAAAATATGGCTTGCGTTACTTTCGATCAGTAACCGTGCTTAAAACAATGGCTTGCTATTATTTCTGATAGCAACCCGCTCTTCAAGAAAGGAAAGTGCCGCGCTAAACCTATTTTCAAAATATTTCGTGCACTTATCCTAAAACAAAATGAGAAAAGTATGTCGAAGGATCGCTGTTTCCTACACAAATGTTTTTCCGTCTAAAATTCTTGAGAAAAATATTTGTTGTTATTCAAAATGGTTTAAAATGAGTTGCTTGAAAAATCAATCGATTGAGTTTTATAAAATTTGGAAACTCAATCAATGACTTCAGCACTTTTAAAATCTTTTATAAAATGAGTTATTGGTTGAGGGGAGAATGTTTTCAAATCTATATCATCTAACGAGCTTTCTTAATTATCCTAATATGCTTAATTAAAAATGATGTTAACCTATGTTGAAGGACTAGGTGCCTAGGATATGATTGCTAGGATTAGATGATTAGAGTTTGATGAACACATTATTCCCATACATTTAAATGATCCGATTGATATGTTGCATTGACTTTATTAGTCGATTCTTTGTTTGGGTGATGTCGACCACCATATATATGTATGTGTGTTCACTAACGTATGCAGGTATATTGGCTATAAGAATGTTCCTATCCGGATCCCACAATTGAAGATGATTGGATGCGAAAGGAAAGGGTAACTATATCTTGGGTTGACAAATGAAGAAACGGAGCTTAATTGGACTTCTATGGAGAGTTGGCATGAAAAAAATGCAACGTAAGAGGTCTCACCGCATCGCCAGATGGTTTTCTAAGTGATTAAAGAAACGAGCTTAATTTGACCTCGGTTGGCATTCAAAATGCAACGTAAGAAGAAGTCTCACCGCATCGCCAGACGGTTTTCTTCCAAACCCTACGGCAACAACAACGAAGCTTCTCAACCACCTAGCGTATCTTTGTGCGGGGATACCATTTTTAAACAATTTTGAATAATTTGATTAAATTGTTTTGAAAATGGAAAATATTGTTTTGAAAATATATTGGACTAATTTTGAAAATCACCGGACTTCTTTTATCAAAACCTAAGTCACTCAATTATTGACTTCTGTCATGGATTGAGGGGAGAGTGATTTAAAATAAAATATTTTCAAACGATATTTGTTCACAAAAGTTCCGTTTGTATGCGATAATAAGTGGTGATCTAAAGATTTAATGTTATGTCATGGTATGATTTTTCTTTTGAATCAAGGTCTTTCAAAATGAAATTTTTCTGTTCTTGTTTGATTGTGAAATTGTTTTATTTTACTTAAAGATCTCATAAAACAATCATACCCGATACTAACAATCTTTAATGTCTTAAAATGGTCCTTATCTGTCATTTTTCAAATTAAATCAAGCCACGTCTTTCCCCAAAATCTTTTAAATGATTTAAATCAATTGGGATCACAAATCTCAAAAGGTTTGAAATTTTGATCGGGGTAGAGATCGTGAGTTAAATCTCTTATCTGTTTAAATGGAATTGGTTTTAGTCCTTTAAAGGCACTTCTGCCTCCATGTGCCAAACGATTTCATACACAATGCACATGTTGAGGAGGAGGATTTATCCAAAAACATAATGAGTATTTAAACCAGGCCACATATTCTCTCATGTTTTCTAAACCGTATTAAATCACTTGGGATCCAAAATCTCAAAGGGTTTGATATTTTTGATCGGGGGAGAATTTGTGATTTAATAAAGAAATTTGATAAAAGGTGATCGTTTTGATTTAATTGTGCAGGCTGCTCTCTCATATGTGCTAAACGCTTTTGAATCTTGAAGAACATATTGAGGGGGAGCATTTTAAAGGAAAATAAACTATCGAGGTACAAAAGCTTTTATGTTTTAACATAGAGTACCTTGATTGAGTTTTCAAATTGTTTCTTAATGGCTTTTGTGATCGTGGATGTACTTCAAAAGAACTCTTGCCACTATGTGATAAAATGATTTTAAATATCCTATGCACATATTGAGGGGGAGAATTTTACCATGAAAATCAAATGGCTTTTTCGTATGAAAATTGTGATCAAAGAAAATATGTCAAAGTCCTCTTGCCTCCATGTGCTAAACAATTTCTAAATCATATGCACATGTTGAGGGGAGGTTTTCTAAATGATCAAAACTATTAAGGTACAAAATGCTTTGATCTCGTATCACAAGTACCTTGATTGTTTTTCCAAATGATTTTCAATTGGTTTCGAGAAGGAATGAACTGTACCAAAAGACCGACCACTTTACTTTATGTATGGAGTTATAAGGATGGTGAGGTTAGGTATTAGTTCCCATGATCCGCTGAACCGAGGGATCTACCGTGGACAATCCACTAGATAGTGTAGAGTCCTTAGGTATATTGAAAAAAGGAGAAAATTGAGAAATGGGAAGAGTCTTGGATGAGAGAGCTAGTCTTGGAATAAACCCAACAAGGTTCTAGTTATGAAGTCTCGGTAAGCACTGAAGGGGTTGAAGAATGAAAAGAAATGAATATGAAAAAGGGTGAAAAGAAATAGCCCTAATAATTCAACCTTAGAAAACCGGTTCAATACATATGCTCTTGGTGGTTACCAAGGTAACGCCGGTATTGAAGACAAGGCGTCATGGACCCAGTGGCCTTGCACTAAACTTCCCAAGCCACTCAAGTTCCTCTTAAAAGGGCTTGTTTCATTCTCACGGGGAACCGACATAATCTATCGACTTTCTTTTAGAGATTGTTGATATTGAAGAAGGAGACCCTCTCCCTAGTCTCCGGCATAGGAACCAAATGTGCACTATTGAGTCTAGAGCCAAGAGATCATCCACAATATCTCATTAGGACACAAAATTAATGAAGACTTTTTGTTTCACACAATGTGGAAAGTAAGAATATATTAAGAGTCCTACGCATTTTCCTTGTGGTATTGCTGAACATCGGTGATATGCATACATATTCACAATGAAGATGGAAAGCCTTCTAGAGCCAACATCAAACAAGCTCTTGGTAGGTGGCATGTGAGATCTATTCTATAGATCAACCATGTGACAACTGGATAGAAACGATGGGCGATTCACTCGTGAATCAACCTTGGTCCAAGAAATGGATTGACGGATGCTTTTGGAAAAACCGTTCGATGTGCAAATCTTTTCTTTTCTCTAGCACGTCGAATGTGTACTTATGTTTTCAAATTCAAAAAGTATCTCTGATTGAAAAAATACTTTTGGAAAAACCGTTCGATGTGCAAAATTCTTCTTTTCTCTAGCACGTCGAATGTGTACTCTTTTCAAATACAAAAGTATTTTTGATTGAAAATTGATCTTTCTCATAAAACCTTCGTTGTATTGCAAAACTCTTTCTTCCAAGCAATACGCGATTGTTTTCAAATCAAATTTTCATCAATCGGTGAATCTCATTATTTGGTTCACTCATTCGTGTTGTCTTCTTTGAGACGCGTTCCGGTTTGAGAACGGCTAGAACCGAAACCACTCGTCAAGGAGATTCTTAGGAATCCTACGATCCGGCGATACTTATCGATCAGCGAGGGAACCGTGGGCGTGTACCTCAATTCAACGAAAGTGGTCAAAGACACTTTCGTGTGTTTTATTGCTTGTTGTTTGCGGTACATTTGGACGGTTGCGGTATCGAATTGAGGAGTCATTCCAAAGCTGCATGCTCACAGTATCCACACTTAATTTGAAGAAATCATGACGGTGCATATCTTCATAACCGGCTCGATATTTCATACTATGCTTCGCCTTTCTTTGCAAATATCATGAACCAATAAGGCTTCCGCTACTCTGATGGAAAGATGTCATGATTCAAAAGTGTGAGCATGTCGATCCAAAAGTCACAACTTCACATGATGGCAACACAATAAAGGGTGATCCAGAGAGATTTGTTGTGGCTGATGATCTCAATGAAAGCTCGAAGATCATCAAAATGTGGATCAGTTTAAAGGCCTCCACTTAAAGTACAAATCTATGCGGACTTTGAAGAATCGCTACATAAGCACAAAGAATGCGTAATTTGAAGAATTGAAGTCTACGAGCTTGGAACTAAAGACAAAGATAGATTGCTAGGATGCAAAATGTATTTCATGGGGTGACCTCCCTTAGGGGAGATTGTTAGGAATTAGAAAATTCCATGTTAAAGTGTCGGTCACCCCAATTATAAGTCTAGCATATCTTAGCTCAGTGAGACGATGTCGTTTGTTACGTTATTTAGTAGTTTATTTGTTTGTCAAGAGCGTAGAATAGTGTAGTGCAACACCGTGGAGGAAGGAGGTCTTTACCCTTGTATACGATCCACGGCCGATAGGAGGTCGTATTTCTTGTAACTATAAATACCCCTTCCATCCATGGAAGGGGTGGTGCTTCTTCATTAATCTAACCTTTCCTTTGTGTAAACCTCTAGCAAGAACACCCTCTCTCTCTCTACTTTCTCTCTCTAAAATGGTAAACATGTATTTTGATCATCCAAGACCACCCGAATCATCAACACAATAATATTTGGATCCTAACAGTGGAACTCTATTTTGTGAGGGCAGAATATCAATTAGCAGACATCTTCACCAAAGCTCTTCCTAGAGAACGTTTTGAGTTTATCCTTCCATGACTTGGTCTAAAAATTTTACTACCGAAAACACTCAAACGTCTTCAAGAGGAAGACGAGGAGTAAAGGTCTTTCTTCATCTATCTCTTGTAAATATTTATTCGAAAAGCAAAATACAAAATTATAAAACCTACAAAAAGAAAATAGAAAACTATAAAACTTTCAAAAATCCATAAAAACATGAAAATCTTGAAAAATTTCAAAAAATATTGTCTTTTTGCCATATTTTTCTCGATTGAAAATATCTACGGTCTTTGTGCTGTCATTCAAAGAATGACACGGGACTTTAGCTATTGTTCGAATGTTCAAAAAATAAATAAATAAATAAATAAATAAAATCAAAAAATATTTTTGAGAGAAAATGAATTAATGGTTTATTGTCATTTCAGACAGTAACCCGCTTTTCAAAGAAAGAACAGAGCCATGCTTTATCTTAAATCTTCAAACCTCATGCTCTGATTCTAAAAACAAATGTTTGTCGTCAAAAGGACAAATGTTTCCTTTCAAATATTTTTTCTTCAATTGATTCTTCTGAAAAATATTTGTCATCTAATGAAAACAAAATTACTTTGAAAATACTTCGGACTCTACTTTTGAAAATCATCCGGGCTTTTCATGTGTCAAAATATCTATCCTTGAATCAACAACATATGTCATTGATTGAGGGGGAGAATAATTTCAAATCAAACAGAGTATTTTTCAAACAATTAGCACGTAATCGAGAAAGGTCTACTCTTGAATAATCAAAAAGAACAATGTTTTACAATATTGTGTAAAATTGGTACAAGACCTTTGTTATTATTATGTTTTCAAAAGATACTCAAGCATGTTTAATCTTTGGAGTCTAAAGTCTCAAACTTGATCCTTATCGGTTAAATGTTTCTCATAATCAAGTCACATCTCCCTCAAAAGCTTTCAAAATCAATTTAAATCCACAGAGATCACAAATCTCAAATGATTTGAAAATTGTGATCAGGGGAGAAATTGTGATTTAAATTGGATTTAAACTGATAATTCGATTAATGGCCTTCATAAGTGCTTTGCAAGCTATCCTCCACATGTGCCAAAGCGATTTCAAATTTTCCATGCACATGTTGAGGGGAGCATCCTTTTAGCCACAAAGAATTGAAATGTGATTGATTTGTATCTAAGTGCAGGTTCCTTCTAATATGTGCAAAACTCTTTTAAACCTCGAGGCACAAATGAGTGGGGAGCAAATTTATGAAAACCTCATCCTTCCTCAATATGCTTTATCTACTTGATTTGATCAGGGAAGTGATGTTGATATCTTTTAGAAAATGGTAATCAAAGAAGTTAATTCTTCCTCTTGCCTCCATGTACCAAAATGATTTCAAATACATGATGCACATGTTGAGGGGGAGCTCTTTTTCTAGAAATATCAAAAAAATTCAGGTACAAACTGCTTTGATAATATATCACACATATCTGGATTGATTTTCAAATGGTTTTCAATTGGTTCCGATGGCAGATAAACAATACCAAATAGACCAACCAAATTTACTCTATGTATGGTGATATAAGGATGATAAGGTTAGGTATTTGTTCCCATGATCACCGAGCGGGAGAGGATCTACCAGGGACAATCCACTAGATAGTGTAGAAGTCCTTAGGTATGATGAAAAAAAGGAGAAAAGTGGGATATGGGAAGAGTGCGGACTGAGACAGAGCTAGTACTGGAATAAACCCAACAAGGTTCTAGTTATGAAGTCTCGGTAAGCACTGAAGGGGTTGAAGAATGAAAAAGAATTGAATGAGAAAAGGGTGAAAATAAATAGCCCCCTATTAATTCAACCTTAGGCGGCAGGGTTCAATACATATGCTACGGTGTTTACTAAGGTAACTGCTTGGTATTGAAGACAAGACGCGTCATGGACCCAGTGGACACTGCACTACAACTTCCCAAGCTACTCAAGTTCCTCTTAAAAGGGCTTGTTTCATTCTCACGGGGAACCGACATTATCTATCGACTTTCTCTAGAGATTGTTGATATTGAAGAAGGAGACCCTCTCCCTAGTCTCCGATATAGGAAACCAAATGTGCACTATTGAGTCTAGAGCCACGAGATCATCAAATAAATCTCATTAGGACACTGTCTATGAAGACTCACAGTTTCACACAATGTGGAATGTGAGATTATATCTTATGAGTCCTACGCATTATCCTTGTGGTATTGCGAACATCAGTGATATGCAAACATATTCACAATGAAGATGGAAAGCCTTCCGGAGCCAACATCAAACAAGCTCCTGGTGGGTGGCATGTGAGATCTATCCAATAGATCAACCATGTGACAACAATGAGCGAAACAATAGAGGCGATTCATAATTATGAAGCAATCGGTTCAGTTATGGATTGCGGATACCTTTGAAAACCGGTCGTTGTGCTTAAAATTTCTTTTCTTTAGCACATCGGTATATAATATTTCAAAAATAAAGGTGTTTATGATTGATAATTGATTTTCTTTAAAACCTTCGTTGTATTGCAAAAACACTTTATCTTGAGCGGATGTGCGATTGTTTTTCAAATCTCTTTTCATCAATGAGTGAATCTCAAAATTATTCGCTGGTTCACTCCTCCGTGTTGTCTTCTTTGAGCGTTCGGTTTGAAGCGGCTAGAGCATTTGCGAAACCCATCAAGAGATTCTTGAATTATACGATCCGCAGTACTTGTGATCAACGAGAACCGTGGGCGTGTACCTCATTCAGCGAAAGTGATCAAAGACACTTTCGTACACTTTATTGCTAACTGTCTTGCGGTACACCTATGTTTGCAGCTGATCAGAATGGAGATGTCAATCCATAGCCGCATGCTCACACAACACATTCATTTCTTAAGAAATCATGATAAGTGCATCAATGACTCTGATATTTTCACTCCATGCTTCAGCTACGCTGCTGCCAATATCACGAATCAACTAAAGCTTCCGCTACTTCGATGAGAAGATATCATGATCCAGAATGTGAGCATGTCGGTCCATAATGTCACAACATCACATAATACCAACCTACAAAGGAAGAATGAGATTTATGGTAGGTGATGATCTCAAAGCAAATCTCATTATCACGTGGATCAGTTAAAGACCTCCACTTAGATTATCCAAAACATGCAAAATGAAGAATCAAAGACTACGAACTTGAGCAAAGCGAGAACAAGAATCCAAGAACAATCTTAATGTAATATCTGTTTGTATTCATTGTAATTTGAGGTGACCTCCCTTAGGGGAGATTGTTAGGATTTAGTAAATCCGGTTATTAAAGTGTCGGTCACCTCAAGTATATGTATTCGTTAGAAAGCTCGTAATCGTAGTTATTTTATGTTAAGTAATATTTAGTTATGTAACACCGTGGAGGACGGACGGGTCTTTACCCATTGTATGCTGATCCAGCGTAGGTGGCGATTTGTGTAAGACTATAAATACTCTCTACCTCCCCAGGTAGAGAGTTGGAGCTCATAATAAGATTTTCACTTTCTCTCACTAAGTTTCTAAACCTCTAACTATTTCTCTCTCTAAAATATCATTGTGTACGCCTCTTGTGATCATGGTTTAATGTGTTTGTGAAATCCAATATGTTACACCCTTTTTTCTTTTCTTTTTTTAATCTGGATAAACTCTTTATATTTATTGAAATATCTTAAACATTGTAATTTTGTAAAAATAAATATAGATTCTAACAGTATAAAAATTATTAATAATCTGGAAAAATCGAAAAAACCTTTTTTTTAAATATGATTTTTTTTGAAAAATCTGGATAATCTTTATTTTTTTAAAAGATTACAATTTTCAAGATTTTAAAAAAATATATAAAAAGTTTATCCAGATTTAAAAAAAATTAAAAAATAAATGTATAAAAAAATTTATCTAGTTTTTTTTAATTTTAAATTAAAAAAAAATATTTTATCTAGATTTTAAGAAAAAAAATTAATGTTTTTTTTTTGTTTTTTTTAACAAGTGTTACCAAAATAGGATCAAATGCGCGAATTTGGTAGATGTAACTTTTAATCAAAGGTGACCTGATAACCTACTGCTAATCGGTCATATTAGCTAATCGAAGATTCTTTGAAAATATGTTGCGTATCTTTGGTAATTTACAAAGTACATTATGAAGACCTGTTTATTTGAAAAAATATGTTGCATGTCTTTAGCTTTCACCCTATATTGTTTTATATGTGGGTATGTGTCTTGATATAGAACTGAGATGCAGTAAGTTTTTTTATGTGCATGAATTTGGAATGGTCATAGTATATCAACTGCAATAGATGTTTTATATTCGTGGAGGACACGAACAAGAAACGTACCTGTAAAGAAACGTCACGGTTAGTCTAGAAGGGGATGTGTTTTTACTTTCAGTTGTTGGGGAAGGTGGTGTAGTCAAAAAGGGAAATCGGAAGAAAAGTAAATTCTTGATTGTGTGTCTGATACATTTTTCTTGTTTATGCATAAATATGCTTTAATGCTTGGGTTTTTTTGTGATTCATTTTTGTGAACGTGTACTTAGAGCTTTTATGTTTGTTTGAATCTTTATTTTTGAACTGAGATGCAACAGAATATATGTCTATGTTTTTAAACTATGTTTTATCTAATAATGAAGAAGAACAAATGGGCAAAGTAGAAGATACAAGTAAAAATAAAAGAAGAAACAAGCGTAAAAGGTTTGCTGATGAAAATGATTCTGAATCAAATTCAGTTAAAAAGAAAAAAGATGATGGTTTCTATGGTTAAAAATAATGATGTTGGGAAGAAACGGAAAAAAATTGAATCTGAAAACGAAGATGATGACTATAACAACCCGTAAAATTCCGGATTATTCTAATAATAATTATCACGTCAGAAAATTCAAATCGGTTATTTTCTAACAGATGTCAATATTGAGATTTAAAAACGAGAGGTTATCTCGTGAATTTAGAAAATCACGGCACCGCACGCATACTGACACCAAATTAGTAACGGCAAACAGTTATAATCAAATTCCTACGTAATAATAATAATAATATATTATTACACTTACAAAAACTGTTGGAATCACTCCTAAACCTTAATTCAAGTGTTAGTAATTTATATGTAATAGTTAGCTTAATATGGCCTTTATGTTAGTAATTAGCCTTAGGCTTATGTAGAAGGCCCATAAGCCTAGGCCTAGTCCAATAAGGAAAAGGATGGGAACTAGGAGTGTTGCCCTAGCTTCCCTCCTATAAATACCTTGTAATAACATTCACTTGAGGGTTGGTTGTTCAATTTACTCTTTCATTCATACTCTACGCATAACCATTCTTACTCATACGTGTGTGTTTGTTTGTTTATTGTTCAACCGATCATTATCTCCTCTCTATTTCTTCTATTGTTACTTGTGTTGTATATTTGGGAACCTAACAGTGGCTTCAGAGCCAAATAGTTGGGTGAACGTATTGTTCTTGAAGTGGGTTTTTGGTCCTACGCGTAGAACATACGCTTCGGTGTTGATACTTTTGTTTGCTTAAAGACGAATTTTTTTCTCTTTTTAATCCAAGATTCTTGTACTTTTAATATTTTAAGGTGTTAAAATAACTGTTTTTGGCAAAAAGTTTCAACCTTTATGCATGGATCATTGTTTTTAAGCTTGTTTTTGTTCGAGGGTTTCATCCTACGGCGTAGCTTGTTTTAGAAGCTTTGGATAATCAAGTTTCACACTTTTGTGTTATTTTGGTGATATTGAAGCTATTTCATCACAAAAATCTGGTTTAGAAACATCTTTGGGAAAAGGTCACCTTACGAGTAGAACTACGCGTATCAAAACCCTAGTTCTCACAGCGTAACTCACTCCTTGGTTTGATCTTGGTTTAAGTAGTTTACTCGTGGTTTCTTGCTTGGATAAGCTGAAAACACGTCGACTTTGGATATCTTTTGCCTTTGTGATAGTGTAAAAGATCATTTGGACAAAACCTAAAATTACGCATAAGCATAAAGCTTACGCGTAGAAAATCCTACGCATAAGATTTATCTTACGCCTAAACTTAGTCTTACGCATAAGGTAATCCTACGCCTAAGTTTTCTATTCCTAACTTCTTGTTTTACGCATAAATTTAGAGTTTGTTCCTTTCTTATGCGTAAGCTAAACCTACGCGTAACTTTGGTGTTTTTACGCATAAGTGCTACTTGGCTATTGTGATTTCTACGCCTAAGGATTCATCAACAAAGGTTCATTCGACTACCAAGATCCATTTTACCAACACAAGTTTTCAACATGTCACAACCACCATACTCTAACTATTTTCCTTACACTTATAATCAACAACAACAACAACTAAGTCCACAACATCAACAATGGAATCAACAACAAGCAGTTTATCAACAACAATTCAATCAACAACATACTCCACTACTTGCAGCAATTCCACAACCTCAAATGATTCAACTAGTCTCCAAGTACAACCTTACACAAACTTCTACAATCAACATCCATCCAGGAATACTATGAAGGAACCATCATGGTTTGGCAAGATGTGTGAAGCCTTGAGTAGCCAACAATCAATTCATGAAGTTGGCTCACGATAGACCTCAATGCTCCTCCGGTAATTATGATCAATGGGTGATTCGGTTATTTAGGTTTTGTGATCTAAAGAAGCCACATGGAAAGTTTTTAAAGAAGGTTAATATGGAAGGTCCATTTGATTCCTCTTTGTCGTTACACGGAGATCCTAATGCTCTTCCACCAAGAGATGATGTCACCAACATTGCAAGCGTGCGAGAACTCACGGGTGATCAACTTCTACACTTTGAAGCCGACGAACTTGCAATGCAATACATCCTTTTAGGATTACCCAATCCAATTCTTTGAAGTGTTGATGCTCAAAAGACTACAAAAGCAATGTGGGAACAGATTCATCTTCTTATAGAAGGCACAACACTCAATCAAGAAGACATGGAATCCAAAATCTATTTGGCTTATGAACACTTCATGATTGAACCAGGAGAGTCGTTAGAATCTTATCATCATCCTTTTGGACATCATTAATGATTTGGACAAACACAATATCATCATGCCACGAATTGTTGTTAACACAAAGTTCCTAAGTAGTCTTGGTCCGGAATGGGAGAAGTATGTCATTTTTTTCCGTCAAGCTAAAGATATGCATCATGCTACCTACAGTTGTTATGCGACTATCTGAAGCCTCACCAAAAAGAAGTTGATAAGGAAAGGATTCTTCGTGGTCAAACTGTTTCACCATCACTTTCGGACAATCAACAACTTGCTTTGTGGGCTCAAACAAATATTCCTCCTCAACAAGCTCTTCAACCCGCTCCTCAAACAACTGAAACCATCAAACCCGATCATCACGGCAACAACCTCAACAAAATCAATTGGTTCCATACAATAACACTTGCTCAAGCTCTTTGTGAAGGCGTGGGACTCGATGCCCGATGAACTACAACAAGGATTTGTTATGATTGCTAAAGCATTTGGCCGTTATACAAACAAATCCAACAATCACATTCGTTCTTCATCTTGGAATCATGCTGTTTCAAAGAGGCTAATACATGTCCTAAACCGAGGACACGAGGCAGTGCTTATTTCAAAGAGGCTTTGCTCTTGGCTCTTAAGGATGGAGCTGGTGGAACTCTTACCAACAAGGAACAGAGCTTTATGGCAGATGCAGATTCTGGTGGAACTCAAACCAAATCCGAATGGATATGGACCGAATCTTGCTGATTATAAACCTAAGTTTTCACACAGAGCATTCAAACCAAATCCCGATGTTTGATGCGGAACATAGAATTGATGATTCAATTATGACTGTTGTTGAATATAATCGTATGGAGGAATTAGATCTTGATGGCGAGTCGGTCAAAAATGGAAAATGTCGTTTACAACAAACCATTTAACTATTCAAAGGCCGTAACTTTTGTCACACAACAAGATACTTCTAACAAACCTTTGGTTATCACACGGTTTAAAGTCGGTCCTCAACCAAAGGTGCGCAAATTAATGGTCCTTTACCCTCACAGTGAAGTAAAACTAATGCCGAAAGTTGTGGCGTTATCAAATACTTTGACACTTTCTTATCGATCTCAAAATTTTGGAGCGTGAGATTGAATTTCATTACGAAATAAAAGTTCAACATTTTACCTCGCCAATGGCGCGTGAACATAGAGATATTCTTCAGAAAAGAATTTTACCCCATGTCAAAATTTTGAAAAATTGTGCACAATATTGGGAAAAGGATTTTCACAAGGAATTTGTTCTCATGAAAGCATTTTGAGAAAACGAAACATCGATTTCAAACACTAAGCGAAAAAGCTGAGAAAAGATGTTGATCGACTCTTGGAAGATTTTATCGTCTGATATCCATAATCTTTGTGTTATTACATTCTTTGCCATATGCATCTGATGATATCTCTGCTGATTATGTTGATTCTATTGATAATGGTGTGAATCGATATGGTGCATCGGATCGAGTCTTTAACAGTTGAAAATAAACGATTGTCAAATGAGCTTTCAAATGCAATACGTCATCTTAATTGGTGTCAAAAAGATATTCATGATCAACAACTTGCTTTTCAACACAAAATCGCCCAATTGCGTGCAAAACATTCTGATCCTAAAATTGAGCAATTGGATGATCAAAGCGTGTCTTTTAAGTGTCAAATCTCAAAATATGAACAAGAACTTGCAAAAGTTAAAAGGAATATGGTGTCATATTTGATTTACTCAAACAGACTTGTGATGAAGCATCAAACGAACTTGATCATTATCTTGCACACACTAAAGAAGTCATGAATTTCTTTGAAATCTTAGTTCGAAAATCAAGATTTGGTGCACACTATCATTAAGTTAAGGAAATGTTAGGAAAGTATGAACAAGTTCAGCCTAGCATCATTAAGAGAGTTGCACCTGTAACACTTAGCAATCATGTCCCGAATACCTACTTGACAAAACACAAGTTACTAATATGCTTCCCTCTACTGAAACAGGACTAGTTGCCTCTTTTCCAAGCGTCCGCACTTCACGACCTAGGAGCACTACAAAGAAGAATAGGAAGTTGCGACCTAAGAAAGACAAATAAAGAATGTTGAAGTAGAAGAACACCGTAGGACTTTGAATAAGACTCCGGTTGCACCCACTTTAGATATTGCCCGGAAAATGTAATGGAAAAGTGTTGTAACTAATCTTTGAACCTTTAAGTACTTTTGATATTTCAATGCTTCTTGTGTTATTTGTCGTAAGAGTATCGTTCGATTGTCATGATAAATGTGTTGCTAAGGCTATCTTGTCACGTTTACGGAATCCTAAGATTCGTAATACCTCTAGGCCCACTAATGCTTCTAAGTCCGGCTTGGTAAACCGCTTCTTTAGATTCTAAGAACACATTGATGTCTGTAGTTCAGTATCACCTCCAAGGATTGATGTACCACCTAGTGCATTCACTAAGACTAAAGCTAAGACTAGTTGGAGATGGCAGAAATGGATACATAATACACTAGGATTTAAATGGATGCCTAAAGTCATTGGTGTGTGTATTTCTACTATAACTGCTTTGGAACCCTCTAACACTTCGGGTTCCACATCTACTTCTATTCCATCGTGTGCGTGTCTAATGCAAGTGATACAGATCATCCTTTGGATTGTTGATAGCGGGTGTTCCCGACACATGGCAGGCAACCTTAAACTGTTATCAAACTTTGTTTCAAAGTTCATTGGTACTATCAGATTCGGGAATGATCACTTCGTAGCTATCATGGGCTACGAAGATTACATTAATGGAAACATCGAGATTAGCAGGGTTTATTATGTGGAAGGCCTCAGTCACAATCTCTTTTCTGTTGGTCAATTCTGTGATGGAGACTTGGAAGTTGCATTTCGAGAGAAAACTTGTTTCATTCGTGATCTACTAGGAAATCATCTTATGTCAGGCCAATGCTCATCTAGTCTCTACACTATCTCCATGCAAGACATGATTGCTTCATCTCCCATATGTCTACTCTCAAAGGCTACATCTACAAAATCTTGGCTATGGCACCGTCGTCTCTCACATCTAAACTTTCAAACCATAACCAACCTTGCTCGACACAAACTTGTTGAAGGTCTCCAGCGATTCCGGTATTCTAAAGATCACCTATGCTCGACTTGTGAACAAGGGAAAAGCACTCGTGCTCATTTTCCTTCAAAGGTGGAACACTCTCGCATGTGCTTCATCTTCTTCACATGGATTTGTGTGGCCCGATCGTCGAGGCGATTAATGGCAAACGCTACATCTTGGTAATTGTTGATGACTACTCAAGATGGACTTGGGTTTATTTTCTTGGAAGTAAAGACCAAGCTCCACAGATGATCATCACCTTTCACACAAAAATTCAAATTCAACTCGAACACCGTCCGACAAATTGAGCAGACAAAGGCTGAATTTGTGAATCAAACTCTTCGGAATATTATGAGAAAGTGGGAATTGAGCATCAAACATCTATTGCCCGCACACGAACAAAGCGGACTTGTTGAAAGACGAAGCCGTGCGTTAGTGAAAGCGTCGAACGATGTTAATCAATGCTAAACTTCAGTTACTTGTGGTGAAGGCTGTCTCAACGCATGCTACACTCGGAACCGTTCAATAATTACAAAGCGCATACAACAAAACACCATTTGAGCTTCTCCAATCGTAAAGCCAGATCTCAAACACTTTCATGTCTTTGGATCTCTTTGCTATCCAAATAATGATCGTGATGACTTTGGAAAACTCAAGGCTAAAGGCGACATTGGAGTCTTTATTGGATATTGTGAGAATTCTAAAGGTTACCGGATCTAGAATCGTCGGACAAAGCGGTTATGGAAGCGATTCATGCTAAATTTGATGAACTCTGAAATGGATTACGAGTATAACGGCTTGGAACCCGGTCACAACCGCTTAAACTTCCCCCAAACCCCATCATCAATTGAACAAAGCCCCGACTTACTCGTCAACAAATGGAAAGATTATTTGCTCCTCTATTCGTGGACGATATTGATGAGCGTGCTCGGTGTATCCATTTGTTTCCGGCGCTCAGCGATAATACTCCTATACGATACACTGCTACAACAACTCTTTGTTGAAGATGCACCACCGCTTGACTCCAACACAACAGTTGAACAAACCGCTTCCAACAATGATGAACCGGTGATGATGTTCGAATGAAGTACCCCCCCCTGCATATTTTGATCCAAATCGTTCTTTAACCCGTTTTCAAATGAAGCGCCTCACGATGTCGCGGAATCATCTACAAGCCATTTAAATCCTCGAATGCATAATGTAAACCAACATCAACCTCTACACATCGATGGACAAAGACCATCCTCCGGAAAATATTATTGGCAACCCGAATCAACGGTCGTTACAAGACAACGTCTTCACAGACGGTGAACATTGCATTTATGCACTCACCATGCCAGAACCCAAAACATTATGGATGCAATGACAAAAGATAAGCGGATTGAATCCATGCAAGAAGAACTCAACCAATTCAAAAGTCTTGAAGTATAGGGCGGTTGAAAGACCATCAAGGGTCTCGTCATTGGTCTAAAATGGATTTAGAAGAACAAGTTGGATCTTTGAAGGGAATGTCATCGAAAACAAGTCACGTCGGTGGCTAAGGGTTATAAACGAGGAAGAGGGTATTGACTTTGAAGAATCATTTGCTCCGGTTCTCGTCTTGAGGCATTGGATATTTGGCTCGCGTATTATATGAACATAACGGTCTTTCGGATGGGCGTCAAAGCGCTCGAATGGTCAGTGAAAGAAAGCGGTTTATGTCGGACCGGGAAGGATTCGTTGATCAGCTTCCGAACCATGTCTACAAAGCGAACAAAGCTCATATGGTCTCAAACAAGCTCCTCGGGCATGGTATGATAAGCTATCATCTTTCCTCATTGCCAATAATTTTACCAAAGGTTCGGTCGACCCAACTCTTTTCTTACAATATCACAGGGAACATATTTTAATTGTTCAAATTTATGTGGATGACATCATTTTTTGGTCAACTCATAAAAAGTACTCAATCGCTTTTGCAAAACTAATGAAGAAACATTTTGAAATGTCCATGATAGGTGAACTTACGTTCTTTTTAGGATTACAAGTTCATCAATCACCCCATGGTATTTTCTTGAGTCAGTCCAAATATGCCCTTGAATTGTTACACAAATTTGGAATGCAAAACTGTGACACCTACGCCACATCAATGGCTCATACCAAGAAGCTAGGCGATTTACATGGGAAATTGGTTGACCCTACCAAATACCAAAGTATTATTGGGTTTCTCATGTATCTAACATTACGGCCGATATTGTCTTTGCCGTTTATCTTTGCTCCGTTATCGGTCGCGACCAATGAAACCCACCTCTCATAGGCTAAAAAGAATCCTCTCGATACATCAGGGAACTATTAATTTGGGTATACGGTATCAGAAGGATTCGGTTTTGAACTAATAGCTTTTTGACGGACCACGCAGGATGCTTAGATTCACGTAAAAGTACGAGAGCTCTACAATTTCTTGGTGATAAGCGGTGTCATGGCAATCGAAGCGGATTGTACATCGTTGTCCTCAAGCGGCGAGAATATGTAGCCATATGCGGCATGTTGTGCTCAAGTCATTTGGATGAGAACACAACTCAAAGACTATGGTTATGTATTTGTGGAATCGATGTCTTTGCAATAATCGGGTGCTATTGCGATCTCGTGCAACTCCGTTCAACACTCGAAATCAATGCACATCAATCTTCGATATCATTTCATCAAGGACCGTGGACGGTACTATTGAATTATACTTTGTGGATCTGAGAATACCAATTGGCGGATCTTCTCACCAAAGCCTTAGCTCCTACTAGGTTTAATGAGTTGGTCCACCGGATTGGTATGCGGTGTTTGACTCAAGAGGAACTGGATGAACTCTTAAAACATTCTTAACAACCAGTCAAACACCAAAACCTCTTTTGTAAATATTTTTCAAAAACAAAATACAAAAATATAAAATCTGATAAAACAACAAAATATTCTTCTATCTATATTTCTTTTAACATTGCAAGTACATTTCTTCAGTCAACACTCTAATCTTTCAAAATTCAATATTTTTCCGATCAAGTGTTGAGGGGGAGAAAATAAATTCTTAACTGTTTCAAAATAACCGTGTACTTGCATGTTACCTTTTCACGGTTGTTTCTTTAAATGGTGGTCACATTTCTGGTTCACTGACACTCCTCGGACTAAAATTTCTAACCTTTCAATATTTTTTTAAGTCAAAAGGGAGTGTCGTCAATGTTATTTCTAAGTATGCTTCGTTTGGTAACCAAAATGGAAGTTAAATGGCTTTGGATGAAAATGGAAAAGGTGGAGGGACTATTGTTGTCAAAAGCTCAAAGTTATTTTCATAAAAACTCTCCACCTAACTTATCACTTCACATTTATTACACAAACCAAACATAATCTACGCATATAATTCGTTCAACAAATCCGGTTATTGGATCATCAATCTGTAAGTGATTTCGTGTTTATAACAAGTTTTAAAACAATGGTTTTGAATTTTTCATAAATCAACGGTTAAATCTTGAGATAATATGATTTTCATGTTCTACGCGTAAGTGTAAGAACACTTAATCATTGGTGTGTGTTTGTGGTTAAAAAGGTTGTGTCAAAGCGTTTTAAAACATCAATGATACCATTTTTATCCTCAAAACTTACCCGAAACACTGAATTGATTGAATGCGGAAAACTAGGGTTTATGCGTGGTTTGGGTGTTTTCATTTGTGAACGTTTTTGTGATAAAGATTGTTATAAAAGGTTGTTTTCAAGTTGAATTAATCATAACTAAACCCAGAAACTCTAATGATTCATTAATTGGAATTTAGGGTTTATATTCATACGATTTTGGCATTTTTGATTCATAACTTGTTTGATGTTAAAACTTGGATAAAACAACTCTATAGGCTTCTTAGACTTACCATAATAAGTTTGATGCTATTTCCATGGCTAGATTTGTTATGCGTAATTCTTGAAACTAAGGTTTAAGCTCTACGCATAAGGTTTTCTACGCGTAAAATGTTTAATGAGTTTTCATGCCATGATATGTTATACAATGAATGTATGTGTTAATATTGGTGCTATGATGACTTTATTTGGTGCTACGTAAAATTGAGAATCAAGGTCATTAGCAATCTACGCATAAGGATCACCTTACGGCGTAGAAGGTTATCGCGTAAGAGAAATCTTACGCAGCGTGGCGTTCTGGCGTAAGGTTCACAAAGGGACTACGCGTATCACTGTGAAGGATATCGTAGCAATGAACCTCTACGCGCAAGGTCTACTCTTACGAGCAAGCCTTACTTGCGTAAGGTGTTATATCTTCTGGCGTAAGCTCGCATAAGGTCCCTTTGTTAGCCTTAATAGTTTTATTAGAAGTGATGGTCATTAGCGTTTAGGAACTTTGTAGCGTGTGTTAGATATCGTGATAGAATAGTCAACGGGCTCGTGGATTGGGCTAAGCTAATTGGTTAAACTTTAGGGTATGTTAGCCGTTTATAAGCAAGTATCCCAAGATCAAGTCCAAGCCCATAGGAAAGCCTTTAGGTTTTCATGTATTCCACTTTATAAATACCCTCAAATGGTCATTTGAGGGGTGTGCGTGTGTGTGTTTTTCCTTTGGAATATACAACTTATTGTGTTTATCTTTTATCTACACATACACGATTTTTATATCATTCAAGTCACCATCTTTCCTTTCTTCTTATTCTTTCTAAGCATAACGTTTGTGTTTGTGTTGTTTGTGTTAACGTGGTATTTGTGTTGGGTTTGTGATAAGGTTGATAAAAGTAAGGTCCTACAATTGGTATCAGAGGCCTAACAATGGTTTAGGAGTGGTTGGTTGAAGTTTTTTTGTGGTTTGTGGTATACGCGTAAGCCCTCGGTATTCAAAAGTGGTTCAGCTTAAAACTTTAATTTTGCAAAAATTCAAGATTCTTGTGGTTTAAGGTTTATTTGGTGTTAAAGTTTCAGTTTTTTGCAAAAGATCGAAGCTTTCGTGTTTTCTTCATTTTTGAATTCGTATTTGGTTCATTGGTCATTTCTACTCGTAACTTTTCTAAGCACTTTGGGTGAAAAAGGTCAACATTTTGGGTTATTAGGTGTTTTAAGGCTATCGTGCAAAAGAAATCATTTGAATCGTTGGAAATTTCTTACGCGTAGAAGTCAAAAGTCAAAACCCTAGTTTTCTACGCATAACTTTTGGTGCGAGAATCTTGAGCTATAGCGGTTTTCGGTGCTTCCCTCACTTGGATAAGTGTGTGGAACACTTCAACTATGGATATCCCTTTGTGGCGGTGTAAAGGATTTTTGGTTCTTAACCATAGTTTACGCATAAGCTAAAAGCTTACGGTAACTTTCTACGCGTAACTTCACAATTGCGTAAGGTTTACGGTAACTTTTGTCTACGCATAAGCTTAAGGTTACGCGTTAGATCTTGTTCGCATAAGGATTCCTCGCCTGGTGATTCGCATAAGATCCTACGCTTAAGATCCTACGCATAAGATCCTACGAATAAGCACAATCTCTACGCATAAGCCTCGTCTACTCGTAACTTCTGTTTCTACGCCTAAGCTCTTTCTACGCATAAAGGTTTTAAAAAAAATTAAATTAAATTTTTGAGGAGAATAAACGTTCAATTTTTACCTTGAAATTCAAATTTTGGTTTAAGCGTGAAAATTTTGGTAAAAATTCAAATTTTGGGCCTAAATTCAAATTTTTAGGGTCAAATTTGGCGTCAAAATTGTCATAACTCAAATTTTTCATACGTTCTTAGAATTGATTTTTATAGTGAATTTCAAATTTTGGTGAAATTTTTAAGAACCAAGGTTCTGAGTACGACTTTGAAAACCTCAAACGGCTATATCTTCTACAACACAACTCCTTTATCGTTGAATCGATCCTACATCAACTTTATCATATCATACCTTCATCAATGGCAACTCAACAAGACATTCATGCAGTCGGTGCCGAAAACCATCCTCCTATGTTGGAAAAAGGTGGTTATCTTCAATGGACAAGTCGTATGCTTTGTTACATCAAGACCAAACCTAATGGAAAACTCATGATTAAATCCATTCAAGATGGACCCTTCAAGCCTCGACAAGTTCATGTACACGAAATGCAGATGCAACACCTCCGATCCCACCATCTTCTCGTCTTCGTTCTGAATCAGATACCTGCAGAGGATCGAAACAAATCGAGCGAGATGACATGGCAATTCATATTATCCAATTTGGGTTTACCAATAGACATCTTTCTTGCGGTGGAGCGGTTGTGAAGCGCTTTGATATGTGGGAGCGTGTTAGACGGCTTTGTCATGGAACAGAAATTGGTCAACAAGACATGGAGAACAAGTTGCTAACTGAATGGGAAAAGTTTACTTCTACTCTTGCTGCAATACATTCCACAACCACAAGCTTCATCATCTTCCAACAACAACAACTTGCTGCAATACATTCCACAACCACAACAACAATTCTATCGGATCAACAATACCGGGAACAAGGAATCACGATCACAGGCCGACCCGAAGCGACCTTTGGATATACTCTTTATTGGGTAACGACTCAAAGTCGCTATTCCACACCAACTAACAACAACCAAAGGATTTCATCAAACACTGCATAGGAAAATTACGTAGGGTGTGAATATGGGTAATCAAGGTCAAATGGTTGGAGTTATTGGGAATCGGCAGTTCCATATCGAGGTAATCGAGATGAGACGAATGTTGGGAATAAGCGTGGGTAATCGAATCGGAATGTTGCACTCGGTCGTTGGGAATCATGGAAATGTGAATCGTGTCAGTTAAGTGTTATAAGCTGTCAAGGAATGGGTCACATGGCAAGGAATTGTCCTACTAAGCCGCACAAAGCGATCTTGAGTATCTTGAGAAAACTATCTGTTGGTACAAAAGGAGCCTTGGATTTCAGTTGAGTGTTGAGGAACATGACTTTATGGCTATTATGGATGATTTGGAAGACCTCGAAATCAATGGCGCATCTTCATGGCAAATCTTGAGGAGACTAAGACTTAAGCACCTCCCGTCTATGGCATGCGCCGTGTCGAGGTACCAATCATTGATCCATGCTATAACAATGTCATATTTGATGTGTTTACTCATGCGAACAACATTCACGTGGCGCCAGGCACCTACTTATGATACATACACGGACAATCCGAGTTGTAGCAATACTAACTCTGAAACTCGGATGTTGAATCCTAGTGGAGGCTGTGTGGCACAAAATCTTGAGGCGATGAGGAAAGACGTGCTTATTTTGAATCATTAATCAATCAATGTGGCATTGAAATTGAAAAAGTGAGTAAGGTCAATCGCGAAGTTAAGGCCGCGAATGTTAAATTGACCAGCTTGAGCTTGAGAGTTACAAGGAACGCGCCAAAGCTTTTGAATTTCATACTAACAAAATGTCGAATTAGAAATTGGTTATCGAGATTCGTTTTAAGAAAAACAATTGCAACTCAAGTATGACACACTTGATGTGAATTTGAACTTGAAAATAAAATCTTTAAACAAGGAAATTTTGATCTAAATGACCAACTTTCTAAACAAAAGCAGTTTTACGATCTTGAAAAAGAAAAGCAGTTGATTCTTGATTTTTCAAAACGAGAAGATTCTCTTCTTGATGAAATTCTTGATAAAACGGAAAAAATCAAAACATTGGACAATTTGCTTCTTACAACGGGTCATTCAGCTAAATCAAACAAGATGCTTTCAAACCAAGTAAATCAGCGTTTTCATACTTCACATAAGATGGCACTTGGTAACGACCCTTCTTCGTTTCTCAAGAAAGCTCGAAATCTCGAGAATGTGTTGCACAATGGAAAACCTTTGCATGAACCCATAATTGTGCATGATTCTCTTGAAACATTGGAACTATCTGAGGAGAGTAGATCAAAATGAAACAAAACATCCGGAAATCAAACCACTTGATTATAACACATGGAACAAAATTAATGGTATTTCGTTTGTTTCTCAATCAACGTTTTCCACCAAACCAAGTGTTTCCAACAAAGTGTCAACACATTTCAAAATCGGTTTCAAAACCGGTTGTCGTCTCCAAATCTCTTTGAACATTGAACAAATGTCTTCAAACAATCCTTTTAACACAAGTGATGCCAGGAGTATTTTGGAAAATGTGAAAATGAGAATTGCAGATCTTCAAGAGACCGTTAAAACTAAAACCAATATTACAACAAACATTTGGTTTAATAGTTTTGATATTGAACAGAAAAGTTTTTGAAACTCAAATTGCCCTCGGTGACTAACATCAACTCAAGGGTAATTCATTTTGAACAAGCCTTTTGAAAGAAAGAAACGGTGACTTTGTCAAGGACCATAAATCCATGGTAAAGCAAGCTAATGAAAGTGTTGAACACATCAAAGTTTTGGAAAATATAAATGATTCACTCTTGAAGATGTTAGACTCGATATTATGTCCATCATTTTGCAAACATATTACATTGAAGATCATGAAAGACTCGGATGAGACCTCGAAATTGTTTCAAAATATGAAAAAGCTCTTGAAAAACTTGAAAAGAAAATGTCTCATATTTTAAACAACTTGATCGAAAAACAGAGGAATGCAAGTATGTCAAACTTTCGTATGAGCGTGCCTACAATGACATGAAAGTGAAAAATGATCTTTTGAGGGCTCGGTGGAAAGTCAAAAGGAAAGGCGATTGGAAACTGTGATTAAAAAACCATTGACTGAGGAGAAAGCAAATGTTCCCAAACCAGTTTCTAAACCAAAATGTATGCATTTCTATGCCTCCTCCAAAAGTCAATGAGAAAATGTTTCATCAAAACCAGTCACTCCACCTGCCCTACCTAAACAAAATGTTGATAAGGAAAAAGCGGTTATCGAGAAACCAAAAGTTTTAGCACCTGGACTTTTAAGATGAGTACCACTAATGCGTCTGCCTCCACATCCAAAACATATGGAACAAACGACATAAGTTTAGAAAAGCACTCTAAAGAGACTAGGAAGGCTGAAACCACCTCCCTTCATAAAAATGTGAATCCTAATGCGTGTGCCTTACCTTCTAGAGGACTAGAAAGCACCTCTAGGAGCAGCAGACTAAAGCCTAAGAGCAATACAAGGAAAATAGAGTCTCGGCGCCTCTAGGAGTAGTAGCTTGAATAAAGAGAAGAGAGTAGAAGAACACCCTAGGAATTTACCGCTTTTGAATAAGAAAGACATTTCATCCACAGATATCTTGAACCTATGAAACTTGCTAAGTCTAATGAATGTGTTGAATCTCTTTTTTTAACTTGCAAGAAACCTTTAATTAATGTTCAAGATGATTGTGTTTCTAAGTATGTGAATGATAAGCTGTTGAAGAAGCGTCCCAAAAGATCTTACGCTAAACAGTAGGAAGACTAGTTGCAAAACTTAGGCTTTACACTCTTGGCAGGAACTATAGTGTATACTATAGGGATGATATTTGGAAACCCACGGTAGAAATTTCACACTCGAGAATGGTACAATGAGTGATAAACCGAATTCCTGTAGAAAACCTCTCTGAGTGTGATAAGGATTTTACCTCTAACCCAAAGGAACCAAAATCAAAAGGGTTTCCACAATATTCTTTTTACATTCTTGTGAGTTATCGAAATTTGTCTTTGGATCGTCGACTCGGGTTGCTCAAGCACATGACCGAATCTGAAGGCTGTGATGAATTTCGTGGAAATTCATGGGAACCGCTATGCGTTTGGAAATGATCATGTAGCAGCTATCATGGGTTATAGAGATCTACCTTTTGGAAATTATTTGATCACTCGGGTTTACTATGTCGAAGCATTGGGACACAATTTGTTTCGGTCGAGGCAGTTACGTGATGCGATTTAGAGGTTGCTTTTAGGAAAAATGCTTGCTTCGTTAGAAACTTGGATGGCACTAATCTCTTATATGGGAATCGTGATACAAACTTGTATGCTATCGACATCAATCAAATGGCCTCTTCATCACCAATATGTTTTATGACACGAGCATCACGGAACACAGTCACTGGTTGTGCGCAGGCGGTTATCCCATCTCAATTTCGACACCATCAACAATCTTGCCAAAGACAACATCGTCAGCGGACTTCCAAAGTTCAAATACACCAAGGATCACTTATGTCCATCATGCGAACAAGGAAAAAGTAAAAGAGCATCATATAAACCCAAATCCGTACCTAGTTAGGAAGCAAAGTTGCATATGTTGCACATGGACTTATGTGGCCCAATGAGAGTTGAAAGCATTAATGGGAAAAGTATATTCTTGTCATTGTCGATGATTATTCAAGATATACATGGGTTAAGTTTACGAGGATCAAAAGGCGAAGCAACAAGCATCATCATCACCTTTAAAGCGAATTCAAGTACTTCTTCAAACTCCGTAAGGGTTGTAAGAACGGAACAACGACACGAATTCACTAATCGGAGTTAAGAGCTTATTTTGAAGATGTTGGAATCACACATGGAAATCGGTTGTTAGAACTCCACAGCATAATGGGGTAGTTGAAAGAAGAAATAGAACTCTTGTGGAAGCTGCTTTCGTTACAATGCTAATTTATTCTAGTGCACCGTTATTTCTATGGGCGTCTTTGTTGCCTGCTGCTTGTTTCACTTTCGGAACCGATCTCTCATCCATCCAAGATTCAATAAAACCCCATATGAGCTTGTGAATAACATAAAACCGGATATCTCTTACTTTCACGTATTTGGCGCTTTGTGCTATCCTACGGATGACAGAGAAGATCTTGGAAAACTGAAAGCAAAAGGTGATATTGGAATCTTCATTGGATATTGAGGATAACTCGAGGGCATTGGGGTGTATAACAGAGAACTAGGAGGATCATGGAGGCGATGAATGTGAAGTTTGACGAACTTTCACAAATGGCTTACGAGAGCTTCGCTCTAGAACCCGCACTAAACCGACATACTTACGGACACATGATTGGACTCGTGTACCTCAAAGAGCTCAATCAACTTTGTTTGACAAACCTAAAGAACAAGAATGGGAGAATTTCTTTGAGTTAATGTTCGATGAATACTATGGTGGAACTTCGACAAATGCATCAAACCATCATTCCGCTGCACCCGCTCAAAATCATCCTCCACCACCACCAGAAGATGCATCTACTACGGTCGAAACCAATGCACCAACTCCATCAACCTCATCTACATCTACTCGGCTATTACACCCGTTCTACCAGCATTTAATGAGCAAAACCAAAACCAAAACGATGCAACGTTAGATGAAGACTTACTTGAAAATCCGTTTGCTACTGGAATCAGTGAATCATCTTCATGCTTATGAGAACCATCTAACTCGCATACATATAACCAACGGTATCCTTCTACTCTGAAGTGGACTAAAGACCATCCGTTGAACAAGTTATTGGTGAACCTTCAAGGCCAATTTAGAAGAGACGCCAACTTGCCACCGATTGCGACTTATGCATTTACCTTTGCTCAATTAGCAATATAGAGCCAAAGAACATTTCGCGAGGCAATGGCGAGAACCGCATGGATAGAAGCGATGCGGGAGGAACTTCTCCAATACCGTCTACATGACTCTTGGGATATGGTTCCAAGACCAATTGACATTAGCGTCATTGATCTCAAATGGTTATGGAAGAACAAAAGGGATGAAGAGATGGCTGTAATTACTTAACAAAGCTCGTCTTGTGGCCAAAGGATAGAGACAAGAGGAAGGGATAGACTTTGAAGAGTCATTCGCGCCGGTAGCTAGACTAGAAGCGGTCAGGATATTCTTAGCCTATGCAGCTCACAAAAACATCACGGTTTATCGGATGGACATTAAGACCACGTTCTTGAATGGAACTCACGAAGAAGAAGTCACGTGAGTCGACCAGAAGGCTTCGTAGACATGGAACATCCGGACTACGTCTACAAACTCAAAAAGGCAATCTATGGTTTGAAACAAGCTCAGGAAGGCGTGGTATGACGAACTATCCTCTTTCCTTATCCAAAACAATTTCACCAAAGGAACAGTTGATCCTACTTTGTTTACACAAAAATGCAAAAACGACATTTTGATTGTTGGATTTATGTGGGCGACATCATATTTGGGTCCACTAATCCGAATCTTTCAAAACACTTTGAAAATCTCATGAAAAGTAAATTTGAAATGTCCATGATGGGGAACTAAAATTCTTTCTTGGTTTACAAATACATCAATCCCCTCGTGGAATTTTTATAAATCAAGCTAAATACACAATTGAGATTTTGAAAAATCATGGTATGGATAATTGTGACTCGATTCGAACACCAATGGTAACTTCACCAAAAATTGGAGCCGATTTGTTTGGGAAACCTATTGATCCGAAGAAATATCGAAGCATGATTGGTTCTCTCATGTATCTTCTTGCTAGTCGACCGGATATTCATTTTTCGTTTGCTTATTATACGGTTTGAGGCAAAGCCTACGGCTGCACCTCAAAGAGGTTAAGCGGATCTTCGGTTTTGAAGACATCCATTCACATGGGACTTTGGTATCCGAAGGAATCAGGATTTGATCTAATTGCCTTTTGGATCGCGGACCCGCAGTGATCAAGTTCTGACAAAAAAGTACATCCGGAGGAGCACAATTTTGGGTGAAAAGTTAGTTAGGTCTTCAAAGAAACAAGATTGCACTTTCGCACTTTCAACGCAAGCGAGTATGTGTCTCTATCTGCGTGTTGTGCTCAAGTTCTATGGATGAGAACACAACTCACAGATTATGGCTTTACTTTTGATAAAATACCTATGTATTGTGACTCGAAAAGTGCCATAGCCATATCATGCAATCTGTTCATCACTCAAAGACTAAGCACATTCGTGTCCGCTATCACTTCATCAAAGAGTATGCATTGAAAATGGTACTTGTTGAATTATTCTTAGTGAAGACAGTTACCAACTCGCCGATCTATTAACTAAAGCCCTTCCAAAAGAAAGGTTTGACTATTAAGTTCGACGAATGGCATCGCGAAGCTAACCCCGAGGAGTTAGACGCGTCTTCTCGAATCTTCTTGAAAATGATTTTTCCAAAAGCTTACTTTGTAAATATTTTTGAAAAACAAAATACAAAATTTGAAAAAACCAAGAAAAAAAATATAAAAATATAAAACTTTCAAAAAATACAAAAACAATATAAAATCAAAAATCCAAAAATATTCTTCTCACGACATGTCTCTCGTATAATCGATATTTTGTACGTTTCTAGAAATGTCATTCAACAATTATACGGGTATGTGCACGGATGCTTGAGCGAGTTATTTATTTGTTTTCTAAAACATGTCGTCTCTCAAAATTTCTTCAAATGATGGCTTTCGTATACTTGATGCGAAACCGGACTAAATGATGACTTTTATTATTTTTCAAATCAAAACTCGTGATTTTATAGAAAAATCAAAGTGTGCAAACGCTTGATTACTGCATTTAAAAATGGTGAGAAATCATCATCATCTTGAGCACCTTTTCAAGATTGTTCAAAAGATTTTTCAAAATCTTTCAAAATACTTTGTGCTCAAGATAACTCCCTCTCAAACCCTTTAATTGATTATGCTTTATTAAAGGGGAGTATAAAACTAAAATGTTCCATATTCATGCTTAAATCAAATCCGTTTGTCTCCCCAAAAGATTCTAAAATGTTGTTTAATCAGTTGATATCAAAAATATCACGAATATGCTATTTTTGAGGGGGAGGAGACGTGATTAAAATGTGAGCAAAAATGTTTAATGATCGGTGTTTGAATCTCAAAATGAGCTCGACTTCGAGGCCGGAACCAATGAATGTGACGGGAATCAAAGTCGTATATGTACCATCTCGAGAAACTTGTGATAGATATGCACCTTCATGGGTCTAACCTCCTTTTCAAGGAGTGTTTACAACTTCAAGTTAGTTACTAGAGCTAGTTGTCACCTAAAAACTAACAATGGAACTCTTTAACTAGGCAGCGTAACCGTGTCTCGTGGGGAATTGTCTATCATGAGCCGATCAATTCAAAAAGGTGCGAACTCTACCCTCTATGTGCAGATTTCTGTTAAAACTCATAAGCACATGTGAAGGAGGAGTGTTTACGAAAATATAAAACTCGGAGTGTCTCAAACATGTTTTCTATCATAAACACTCTGTGAGATTTTCTAGAAGAATGGTTTTATGGCAACATGGGACAGTCATGGAGTTATAAGGTGACTAAGGATAGGAAATTAGATCCTATGATCCTTGAGAGCGGGAGGATCTACCCAAGGACAACACAAATAGTTAGTATTAGAAGTCCTTAGGAATGATTGAAAAAGGAGTAATGTGAGAAAGGAGAAAGAAGGGGTTGAAGAATTAAAAGAAATGTAAAAGAAAGGGTGAAAAGAAATAGCCCTCCATATTCAACCTTAGGGTAGAAACCGGGTTCAATTCATACGCTCTTGGTTGTCACTAAGTTGACACGGTATTGAAGACAAAGGCGTCATGGACCCGGTGGCCTTGCACTAAACCTTCTAGCCACTCAATTCCTCTTAAAGGATTTGTTTCATTCTCAGGAACCTGCATAATCTATTGACTTTCTCTTAGAGATCGTTGGTATTGAATAAGGAGACCCTCTCCTAGTCTCCCTTAGGAAAACCATAATGCACTTATTGAGTCTAGAGCCACGAGATTCATCAAAAGATCTCATAGGAACACTTGACATGACATCGCTTGTTGTTCATCTATAAGGACACAAGTGATATATTATAGAGTCCTACGCAGGTCTTAGCAATTTGCCGAGAACATTTATGAAGCTTCACATCGTGATCTTCGGTGATTGAATGGAAACTCTGCCAAGGTCAACATCAAGCGACCACGGCAGTGGTCACCGGTAACTCCCGTGGATTAGCTTAGTGTGTCTCAAATGGTCTGATCGTGGTGATGCCGGTGTACCTCGGCGACTCATCTGCGTAGATGTACTTTGGTATATCGCGTTATCTCACTTGTGGGACTCGGTTCGAGCGGCCTTTGTGAGAATTAGAGAAGTGTTTTCACACTATGCTATTAACACCCTCGAAATTCAAACTTGTAAGTGGCGGAATCCGCTTATTACTAACCTGTTTTTATGTTTTCTTCTTATGGAAGCTCGGGCGGATTGATTGTGCGACTCGCCACATGCTCATACGAAAAACACGTGAAAGTTCTCATCATAATCAAAGGCTACACAAAGTTAAAGAAGATTCTTCGTCAATGAATCTAAAGACTGAGAACTACATCATTGGTAACCAAAAGACAAATAGAAGTGTGAGCATGGTGGAGAAAGTCGAGGAGATACCTATCCAACGAAGTTGACAACGTGAACAACCACATTATCGATCACTAAGCATGAAGGAACAAAAGAATCAAGACTATTCTATATCTACATGCAAAGTTCAAGCTCAAGGAAAGTAAAGATCTTATCAAGTGGAGCATCTTTTGAATGACCACCCCTTAGAGGGAGATTGTTAGCCTTAATAGTTTTATTAGAAGTGATGGTCATTCACGCTTAGGAACTTTGTAACGTGTGTTAGATATCGTGATAGAATAGTCAACGGGCTCGTGGATTGGGCTAAGCTAATTGGTTAATCTTTAGGGTATGTTAGCCGTTTATAAGCTTAAGTATCCCAAGCCCAATCCAAGTCCAACGAAGCCCATAGGAAAGCCTTTTAGGTTTTCATGTATTCCACCTATAAATACCCCTCAAATGGTCATTTGAGGGGTGTGCTTGAAAGTGTGTGTGTGTGTTTTTCCTTTGGAATATACAACTTATTGTGTTTATCTTTTATCTACACATACACGATTTTTATATCATTCAAGTCACCATCTTTCCTTTCTTCTTATTCTTTCTAAGCATAACGTTTGTGTTTGTGTTGTTTGTGTTAACGTGGTATTTGTGTTGGGTTTGTGATAAGGTTGATAAAAGCAAGGTCCTACTCCCTTTTTCCTACGCGTAATATTTCTTACGCGTAAGTAAGGATCCTACGCATAAGCTTGCGCCTACGCGTATACTTCTCTTGTTTACGCATAAGCTACCATTTCTACGCCTAAGCCTTGATCAAACCTTCATTATGAATTGTTACGTGTGCATACTTGTAAATAAATAAATCATAACGTCACTAAACCAATACTGTCACTAATAAGCTTAAATGTGTAATGTGTTGTGGAAAATATGTGATAACATAAACTTTAAAACTTAAAGTTAACTAACTCATGAAACTTTTCTCGACATCATTGGACTATTGAACAAACAAGTGACTTTGGACTCGTAACAATCACTAACATATCTCATTCAATAAATAGACAATAAAACCATCTATTGACTAACATCATGTCTCTCGATATGTTGGTTCTTTTGGCTAAATGTGTTTCAGATCTCTACATGGAAGCTCAAATGAATGTGGATGCACCAAATGTTCTCACCATTGCTGATATCTTCCCGCATGGCTATCCAATGAAGATTGGAAAGAACAATCTCAAAGTGGACTTTGAAACTCTCACCTGCTCGGAATCTTCTTGTCTCATTGCAGTGGATATTCTGAAGAATCATCCCTATCAGAACATGCTCAAATGAATGTGGATGCACCAAATGTTCTCACCATTGCTGATATCTTCCCGCATGGCTATCCAATGAAGATTGGAAAGAACAATCTCAGAGTGGACTTTGAAACTCTCACCTGCTCGGAATCTTCTTGTCTCATTGCAGTGGATATTCTAAAGAATCATCCCTATCAGAACATGCTCACCAACTCGCCTTTCGTTCGAAGATCTACATACAGCAATTCGGAATACAATGCGGATGGTCAAGGTCAAAATGCTATGACGGTGACGCTCAATCACAAGCAAATCACCATCACTCCTGCAGACTTACGAGTTCTCCTCATTCGACATCATACCAACCTGAATTCTCTGCTGCACCTCTTTGAAGAGACGGTTCTACAATTTTTGATTAATATTGGGTGCAGCGAGGCTTGAGGGGTTATCATTAAGCATTCTCACGTGGATCTCAAGAACATCCCTCGGCCTTGGAGAACCCTTTATATCATCATCACAAAATCCATTTCACGGTCGTGGCATGGGCTATGAGCATCCCAAGCTCATGGAACTACAAATCTTTTGGGCTCTGATCAACATGAAGCACATCGAAGTTGAAGCTCTGATTTGGGATGACATGATGACATTCCTCAAAAATCTTGGCTTAAAGATTCCTTACATCGATACACTAAAGCTGTTGATCTGAGAGCACTTGGGTACAACCACGACATCCCCAAAATTAATGATCCCGACAATCATGAAATGTTAACGAACCCACTCTAACATCGATTTAAGGAGTCAACTACCAAGAAACAAGGTGTTTGTGTTGCGGATCACCTTCTCGACGAACTCAAAGCGACTCAACTCTTACAAAGGTATCGAGCGCCGTGGAAGAGAACAAAGTTGGTTTTCTAGATGATAAATCTTACGGTACACCTACCAGGAAAACCGACATTTGTGAGGGAGTGCGGGCGGTGCCACAAGCCTTGAGTCAAAGGAAGTTCCCCAAGAGGAAACCTCCACTTAAAAGGAAAGTTCCTTCCAAGGAAGTTGTTCCTATTCCCTTACCTAAGCCTGAACCGCAAAGAAAGCTAACGGACCGAGGACTCGGAGATGCTTGCATCGGATGAAGAGATTTTCTACTCACGCTAAAGATGACACTAGCGGTATCTAAACCTCCCGTCCACCGGTGAACACGGCAAAGGGAAGACTCCAGTGAGCAACAAGAAGAGGAAGATTCGGATGAAGAGCAACTAGAGGCGATTACGGAGGAAAAGTTCAAATTCATTAGACTTCAACATCGCCACACAAGAATTTGCTAAAGAACAAATGGGTGGCCCCAGAGGGTCAAGTGGTGGAGTTCAACCTACACCAAATCCTGATGCGGTTAATCAACCCGATAAGGGATCTGGTGCCACCACTCTTGAGCAACAACAAACGCGTGTGGAGGACACTATTGAGTATGAATTTGAAGAACCAGAAAAGGAAAAGACTGACAAGACTTCTGGTGATGCAACAAAGCTGGTGTCATGATGACTAAGTGCGGAAAGATGATGGCGATTATGATAAGCTTCTTCTAGACAGTCCAACACGTCCCAAGGAGAAAACCTCGGAACCTCCTAAGGACCCCGAGTCTCCTCATGTCTCCTCATCATCAGATTCATCCTCTCATTCTTCACCACCACCATCAAAAAAACAACGGATCCACATCCGGTCGGTGAAGAAGCCAAGCGCATCTTGGATCTCTCATGCAAAACTCGAATCGTTAAAGGTTGTCAAGCGGTCGAGAAAGAAGACATACTCTACAAAGCATTTTCTCGTGATCGGATAACATATCTCCATGCGAGAAACGACAAGATGCAAGTTGAAGGGAAGTATGTCCGAAGCTCATGAAAGATGATCTTCAAGGGAAAATGGACGAGATGATCAAAGGATACTCTCACAAGTTCCTCATGGAGGTTGTTCCTAAACTAACAAAGGAGATGTATACGGACAACTTTATCCGAATCTCTTACATCGGCCAAGCAAGCCATGAAATCAACTCAATGAATTTGAGCATCAATCCGTTGAACTCACAATCTTCGGATGATGAATTGGTGAACCGGCTAGTAGCTCAAATGTCAAAAGCAGCTCTGCGAACGTTTGCCTCCCACAAAGCTAAATTGTTTGAAGCATTCTTTGGAATACCAACTCAGTCAAGCATCTGAGAGAAGAAGGCGTAAGGCCTAAGCGTTCAAGAGCGATGAAGACAAAGATCGGGATAAGGATAAAAGCCCAAGCGCGAAGAAGTCCGGTGAATCATCCTCCATTCGGATACTCAATGCAGCCTCCACCCCAAGGACTCCTCAACAAAGATCCCTCCTCACTCTTCAACTAAAAACCTCGGGATTCGAGACACCACCCCGACTCGAGAAAACCGATGATCACTTTGAGTATACGGGTGGTGGCGATGAGGAAATCCACGAGCCACAACAACAACCCATCTCTCGACACGACTAAGAAACCGAATCTTCAACGGGCCTAAGAAAAAGAAGAAGAAGCCTATATGGACGTCTTATTATGGTCGGGCGAGGATAACGAATTTGAATGGTTCTCGAAGCTTTTGATTCCACTCCCTACCCATCCCGAAGGTCAAGAGGTTCTGAGAATGTAGTACATTGGAGCATGAAACTTACGCAAGAAAATTCCGTATGAAGAAGATGGCGAAATCGAGTTGAAGCGAATCAAGAATGAAGCATTTCAAATTCTCAAAGATAGCTCGGAAAGTGCTATAGAAGTTGAGTATCACCTTGATAATATAGCATGAGCCATGTCTAACAACATGGATTGGCTCAACCCAGAAGCAAACATCGACTTCACCAAACGGGACAGTCCTCCATATTACAAGCGGTCCAAACCTCTGCCAACAATTGGCCAGCGGATCATCCTAGGATTCCATTAGGATATTTCTTCAACAAAGACTTGAATTTCTTCTTCCGCGGTGGTGATGGTTCAAGGAAATACGCTACATCACCGCCACTTCCATTCGTGACCATATACTCTAACTACATAGCCATCGAGGAAAGAGCTAACCACATGTTCTCCAACAATGTGGAAGAGTATGACCGTGATGTATGGGATTCACCATTGGCGGAACGTGAAGAATCTACTACTGAAGTCTGCCGGTTCGAAGTCTCAACATGAAGTGTTCAATACTAAGAGTATCGTTGCCATCAAACATGTTGATCTTTCGTCTAAATGGGACTACACTTTCCTCAAGAATATTGTGGTCAAAAGGCAAGACGAAAGGGATTATGCATTCTCTGAAGCGGACTTTGAGAATTTGTCTCTCAGCGACATTGAAGACATGTACCTTGCCAAAGTACAGGGTCGCATGAGACAATTTTTGACTGAAGTACAACGTGAATTCATCAAGTCCTTGCTTATCTTCATCGGGCGCATAGTCATCAAAGAGCGTGTAGAAGATCTCCGACTTGCGGTTGAATCATATCGGGCAGCGTGTCAACTTCACTCCACCGGCTAGATCTTCCGACATTAACCATATTTCACAATACACACTCATCAGCCAACCATTCGGAGTGGTTTACCTTAGTGAAACACTACGCAACTGTGTGATGGTGTGTAGAGATCTTCACAAGTTTGGGGATCACACATTGAAGAAGGTTAGGGACGGATTAGCTTATAGGTTGAAGGATATTCATGAAGGAATTGGGTCTAAAAATCAATGGAATTCTAAGGAAAGACGGGATGTGAAAAGAATCATCACCATGATTGATGAAAGGTTGTATCGAAGGGATCGGTTGAGAACACGGAAAGCTTTGTAGTGCGTCCGGGATTGCTCTCGCCAGGCTATCAACGCCAGTTCGCATTCTGAAACATTGATGGACTTCCGGTACCCCTTTAATCGCTTCTATTTCATAATATTTTGGATGTGTGATTAAATATGTCTATGGCTTGTGCACACATAACAGTGTACAACCCGTACTTGTCAAGAACGGACTCGTGGTATGCTTGATTGCCACAATCCTTATAAAAGGAGGGAAAGCTTCTTACTTTTGAGTAAAACCTATCAAACCTTTCACTTTTCAAGGTTTTGCTCAAAAGAACAAGTACTTCCCCTTATGATTTTCAAAACCTTAACCGTTTATATCACTTGTTGAGGGGGAGTATTTGACTTAATATCTTTGTTCACAAATTGTTCTCAGTGGTCATCTTCCCATAAAACTCAAAATGGTCATATTTATTCTCAACATTTCTTCAAAAATAACATTTATATGCCATTTTTGAGGGGAGAAAATTTATGTGATAAGAAATATGTTGTGTAACTGCAAATGAATCTTTGTGCTCTGAGACTTAACCAACGAATTGACAAGATTTTAACATTAGTAACTTCGAAAAGACTTGTTACGGGCGGGTAATAATTTCAAGCTAGTTCGCTAGTGATGTAAGCGTGTCTCGCAAAGGACTTGTCCGAGTAGAATGTACCATTCGAGAAACTCTTGGTAGACATGATCTTTGGCGGGTTTGACAACCTTTCGAGGTTTGTCCACACCTTCAAGATAGTTATTAGAGCTAGTTGTCACCTAAAAGGTGACAATGTAACTCTTTAACTATTCAACGTAACCGTGTCTCGCGGGGGATTGTTTATCTTGAGTCGATCAATTCAAAAGTGCGCGCTCTTCTCTCACCATGCGATTTGCGCCTTAACACTTAAGCACGTGTGGAGGGGAGTATTTATGCTAAAAGATAAAACTCTCACAGTGGTACAAAATGTTTTCATTCACAAACACTACGAGAGATTTTCTTGAAAATGGTTTTATGGCAATGGAGTTATAAGGAGATTAAGGTTAGAAATAACCGTCCTATGATCCCCAGAGGAGGGATCTACCCAAGGACACTACCAATAGTTAGAATTAGAAGTCCTTAGGTATGATTGTAAAAAGGAGAAAATGAGAATCGAAGAAAGAAGGAGTTGAAGGATTAAAAAGAAATATAAAGAAAAGGGTGAAAAGAAATAGCCCTCCAAATTATTCAACTTAGGCGGAACAGGGTTCAATTCATATACTCTTGGTTGTCACTTAGTGACACCGTATTGAAGATTAAAAGTCGTCATGGACCCGGTGGCGCATGCACTAAACCTTCTTAGCCACTCAAGTTTCTCTCAAACGAAGCTTGTTTCATTCTCACAGGGAACCCTACGTAAACTATCGGCTTTCTCTTAGAGATTGCTGGTATTGAAGAAGGAGCCCCTCTCCCTAGTCTTCGCCGGAAAACCAAAAGCGCACTATTGAGTCTAGAGCCACGAGATTCATCAAAAGATCTCTTAGGTACACTTGACATTTCATCACTTGTTGTTCAAACAATAAGAACATCGGTTAAGTGCGTTATCGAGTCCTTCACAAATCTTAGCAATGCATGAGAACATTTATGAGAGGTTCACAATTGTGATCCTTAGTGATTAAATGGAAACTCTGCCGGGTCAACATCAAACGACCACGGCAAAGTAAAGTCGCCGGTAACTCCCGTGGATTACGCTTAGTGGTCTCAAACGGTCTCCACAGTTGTGAGGTGATGCTTGATGTACCTCGGCGACTCATCGAACCGTAGATGTACTTGGTACATCGTGTTATCTCACTTGTGGGACTCCGGTTGTCAGAAGCGACCTTTGTAAGAATTAGAGTTGTGTTTTCACACTATGTTGTTAACACTCTCGAAGTTCGAACTTGTAAGTTCCGGAATCCGCTTATTACTAACCTTTCTTATGTTTTCTTCTTATGGAAGCTCACGGGCGGTGATCGTCTTGATTCTTCACATGCTCATGCCAACATCATCACTAATGGAAGTTCTAACTAAAAGCAACACAAAAGTCAGAATGATTCTTCGTCAAAACAAAGAATCTACAAAGTTAAAAACTTAAAGAACTTCATCGATAATGAAATCCAACGTCAAAAGCGTGTGAGCATGTTGAAGAATGACTTGGAGACACCGGAGCGTGAAAGCGGGAACTGAGGCGGAGACTTGATGCGGAACAACAACAACATACTATCACTACCATCACAAAGAATAATGATCAAAGAACAAATATTAAGATGACGTCAAAGCAGAACTGTTTAAAGAAAACAATTTCTCTATACTGGGGAGATTGTTCGAATCAAGGAAATTCTTCTCACAAGAAAGAAGAATGTCGAGGAAGGCGTCAAAGCTACTATTACATCGGCACTTTCACGTTTGTATTCATCACCAACACTTGAGGGGGAGATTGTTGGAATCACTCCTAAACCTTAATTCAAGTGTTAGTAATTTATATGTAATAGTTAGCTTAATATGGCCTTTATGTTAGTAATTAGCCTTAGGCTTATGTAGAAGGCCCATAAGCCTAGGCCTAGTCCAATAAGGAAAAGGATAGGAACTAGGAGTGTTGCCCTAGCTTCCCTCCTATAAATACCTTGTAATAACCCTCACTTGAGGGTTGGTTGTTCAATTTACTCTTTCATTCATACTCTACGCATAACCATTCTTACTCATACGTGTGTGTTTGTTTGTTTATTGTTCAACCGATCATTATCTCCTCTCTATTTCTTCTATTGTTACTTGTGTTGTATATTTGGGAACCTAACAAAAATGCTTCTAAAAACATAATTTCTATATTTTTCGGGTACCGGGAAGGTACGTCTACTTGAGGATTCGACAAAACACGGGGTACAATCTATACTGTGTCTAATAATAAAAAAAAAAGAAATAATACTACTTTCCCTACCCACACACCGTCTCCTAGCCTAACCTACCTATTCCTCCTCTTTTTCCTTTTGTCGACACATACAAAAGAAACAAACACAGGAATAGAAGTCATCTTTCCTTTTGGGATTCAACCCACATATCCACCATGTCTCCCTTCCATAAACAACCACCTATTCACCTAGACCTCACATGATTTTTGAGGCGTGGCTGTGGAGAAAAAGACCTCCAAATAATTTGGGTTGGTTTGTTTTGGTTTGGGTCGTGTGTTGTGGGAGTGTGTCGAGGGGTGTGTGGGCCGAAGCTCACTTGGCCCAACCGAGTATTTTTCTATCAATCTGACAATCAGACGAAGAATAAAACATAACTCAAACTTTTAATTTTTAAACTTTTAACTTAGAAGTCATATATATATATATATATATATATATATATATATATATATATATATATATATATATATATATATATATATATATATACATATAAATATATGAATATATTATTTAGCATTCAATAACTTACTTTATATAGATATTTTATATACTTCACTTATCCACTAAATATTTAGACATATATGTACAAACATATATATAAACACCTAGCAACATTTATTCATATGTTTTCCGACTATGTCTATTGTTCCCGATACTTACTTGTATTCTTTTGTACTTTTCCTTCGGAAACTTGTGAAATGAATACTATTTCGTCATGTGTATTTTATACAATTATATATACTTATGCACTTCAAAGAGCCAATACTTACAAATGCTTACAAATACTAAGAAAACTATTTAAACTTAAATGTTGTCACACAAGCAACAACAACAACAACAAACACTGAAATTTTTTGTTAAACTTTATCGAGTCTTAAATATAAATAAAGACTAAATTGTCGTACTAAATTAGGTTGCGTATCAGAGCCGTGCACTATCACCCATTGATTTAATTCCCTTTGGACTACTAATTTCCAAGGTGAGTTTCATAGCCCCTGCTTTTACTTGTTTTCATAACTGTTTTGGGGGAGAATACATGCTCGTTTTTACTCAAACTAAATGTTGATTTTACCTGAACAAGTGAATTGTTTACTAAAACTATCTTTGAATGATGAATGTATTATGTGTTTACTTGCCAATTACTTGATTACTTAGATACATTCTAGTGTAAAGTTAATGCATGCTTTTACATATGGACACAAGTATTTGAAACTGTTATGCACATGGAAGAAAGCAGTCACATGACCGTTGTACAGGTTGCATTTGCTATGTACATACATGACCGAATGAACGGGTCACATTGCCGAGTGAACTGGTAACATGACCGAGTGGACTGGTTACATAATGAAATGAATTAAATACTAAATCTTGTAGTCCATAAAACTTTTACAACTAAAATCTATGAACTCACCAACCTCGTGTTGACACTTTTTAGCATGTATTTTCAGGTTTGAGGTGATAGTTTATCTTTGGAGGCACAAGGCAAAGGCATGGCATGGTCATAGACGACTCTGATTTATGTATTGGGACCACATTTTGATAATGGGCCATTTTCCGCACTTAATCAATAATGTAAACATTGTTTTCAAGAATGAATGAAAGTTTCTTTATGAAAACCAGTTTTTCTATGGTTATGTTGTGATATCAATTTAGTAGCAACCCAATACTTGTGTGCTTTCGCTGAGCCATTTTGGGGTGTTCTGATTGGTATCGAGCCTAGGTTATAGAGGCTGGGTATTTTAAAACCTAGACTATAACCACTTTTACAAAAACTTAACCCTATGACCGACATTGCACACTGCCGAGCTGATGCCTCACTTATGATCCTGTTAAGATCATACTTGATAAGATACATGTTTTATCCTTTGCTCACCTAATTTCATTATAGGTTATAATTATCTTCCCTATCATGATATTTACATTATCACAAAGATACACCTTTCCTCACATAAATGGAATAATTGTTCTAGTCTTTAAGATAACCTTTAAAAGTATTGGGACATATTACTAGCGTAACTAAGCTAAATATTTCAAAATTCATTGAACCTCGGTTGAATATAGATTGATCACCTATATTCAACCAGAGACAGTGGGACATAGCCTGATCACCTATGTCTGACTCATAGGTGAATTTTGTAATAATTAGGATAGTTATAATAGCGTTATGTCCAGTGAAATTTGATTCATATTAATATTTTAATAAACATGTAATAAGCCACTCACTGGCATTCTGATAACATCAAATTAGCCTGATCATTTATATATCAAATTCCAGTGTTTATGGCCTCATTTGCATTAATATGGTACTTAATTCTTTCATATTCGTTCATATTTGCATTTCAGGATAAATGAGGCGTTGGAGCGAAAAAGAAGTGATAAAAGGCCAAGTATATGTTCTGAAGATTGATTTACGAGGGCCTTTGGATTTTATATGAAGATTACGCCGTAACTAGCTAATAAGGTTACGGCGTAAATATGAGCTTTGAAGGATCTGGCGTAACCAATTCTTATGGTTACGTTGTAATTATTTTTGTGAAGGTTACGGCGTAACGTTTGAATTTAGTTACGCCGTAGTGATAATTACGGGCGGATATGAATATATGGTTGAAGAATTACAGTAACTTCGGATGATTAGTTACGCCATAGTTAATTACTTGGGCGCAAAGTTTCGAGGTCCAGAGATTAAAAGCGGCAAGTTTATTCGAAGTTTATTGAGTACAAGGACTTGTTATAAAAGTAACAAGAGCGATGAGGGACTAAAAGCGTCAACTAGAACAAATAAGTTTCAAGAAAAGATGTTGACTACAAAAAGTACGAAGTTGGTAAATTTACTATTAGTTACGGCGTAACTTTAGTTACGTCGTAAGTAATACATTTGATTATGACGTAACTTTAGTTACGACGTAATTAATTTATTTAATTACGCCGTAACTATGTCGCGGCCTATAAATATAGCCCTAAATCTGAATTTTTTAGTATCTCTCTTCACCCCTCTCCTAGGGGTCGATTAGGCACCACTCAGGTATTTTCCAGAGTCCGAAGTCGGTTTTGAAGGAAGAATTCACTCGCAATCATCATCATTATTAGCTCTACATCAAGTAATTTGTATCAAACATTATGTTCAATTCAATTTATGATTTATTCATTTTTGTTGGTATGATTTACTATTTGTTTGGCTAAGCACCACAGTCTTTGGCCTTGTTATGATTCCTTAATTGTTTTGTTTACGTTTACTTTATTTCCGTACAATTATTTCTAAGTGTATGCATGCATAGTTATTTGGTAGTCACCCCGATTAGGTAGTTTTGAATGGCGGTAGAGGCCAATTGCCTAGGAGATATGACCAAGCTGACCCTAGGTGGCGGATTGAGACGGGAAGGGTAAGATATGACCAACTGACGACCCTTTCTACTTGTGCGATTTGACCAGCTGATCACCTATCGTTTGGATGAACTTAAGAACTGGGGGTGTAGTGTCTAAGTTCCTAACGGTCGGGCACTCACTATTTTGAATCTAGCATGTAGCGGTACTTAATGACTTGGCTTAGGGGACCAGGAACAAGAGGACTTATGACGGTGCGTCTGATTTCTCCTGTGGTGGCATCTTTGCTGATAGGTTAGGGCAAATTGACCAAATGTTGCCCTCTCGAATTTAACCCCACCTGAAGTAATTGGAGGTAAGTAGACGTAGACATAACTAGCTAGGAGGATTAACTAGGTTAGCACCACTCTCCTTTATTGATCTCACCTTTTCCTTTTATTGCTTTTAGTAGTTAATTAATTAAATCCTTATCGAAACCATCTTATAATCGTGACATAGACTTAAGTTAATTTCCGATCCTCATAGCTCTTGGGACGACCTCGGCTTTACCGTTTACTACACTACACACGACCGGGTACATTGCCTGTTAGTGCATTAGGGTAGACCATAGGTATAGCGAGACACTATAAATATTAAGACACGGTCACTAAAACACGCATCAAGTTTTTGGCAGCTATGACTATTTTAGGATTTTAATTTAAGTTTTTCTTTTCTTTCTATTCTGCTGTTTTCTTTGTTTCTTGAGTGCGTTTGGTAATCATGGAAATGGAACCAGATTTTGATAATATGACATTGGAAGAATCTTTGGATGCTGTGAAATGGAAAGAAAAGTTTTGAGGAATCGTCAATCTTGGAGAACTTCTACAAGATCGCCTTCCCTAGATCATTTCTTTCAACCATATACCTTTGGTGATTATGTATCTCCTTAAGAGTATGATGAATTAGACATGGATAACATGACCCTTCATGAATATAAATTATATACAGCCAACCAATGTCGAAAGATGAAGCGACTTTAGTGATTATTCATATAACACTCGATCACGAAAGCTGATGATAGCGAGTTGATGATTGAAAGAGCGTTGGCGATTTGTTTAGAATTGGTCTTTGAAAATATTCAACGCATGGAACAAGAGGAGACTCATGATGAGTCTATTAAGGATGTGAACCTTGGAAGTGAGGACCTTCTTAACTTTCCTATTTCTCCTATTACTAATATTTTTGGTAGTGTTTTTGAGCAGGGATCTGCGAGATAATGTTAATTTCGGCGTCCAAAGGAGGAAGAGGAAGCGAGGAGGAATGTGATGAATGGAATTTTTATGACATCACGGGATATCTGCGAGAGGATGTTGAAAGGCTTAGGCAAATTCTAACACCTCCCATGCGTAATGAACCTATCCCGAGGGCGGTAATGCAACCCTTGACATCACCTATCACACGCGCCAATGACCGTTACGTAGCACCAACTACCAACCCTGTGTTGAACGAGCTTATAAAGGAATTCAGAGATGAGATTTTGAATATTTCGTGGTTGTGAAGAAGCGAATCGACCTGCTAAATATGTGAAGGAGCTCGAGGAACCGCTTTATAAAGATCCTTCATCATTTTCTACGGATGAAAGGGCACATCTGGCGGATTGATGGCGAATATGGTTTTGAAGAAAGTTAGTCAACAACAACATGGAACTAGCCAATCCTCTAATCCGTCAATGAACATAGGTCCGGTAAGTAGGGAAATGACTTCTCCTATAAGGTATGACTATAATTCATCATTTCCCCATCCCATAGCAAATTCACACTCTCTTGGTGTTTATTGCTATTTTCACCCACACTTGATTTTAAGTGAGGGGATGAACACCTTTTTACTTAGTAAATAAGGGTGGAGTCAAGCTCGTGACTTGAATAAAAACAAGCGCTTCGTGGGAGGCACCCCATGCCTATCTTTTCTTTTCCATTTTATTAGTATAGTTGGGTTTTTTGTTTTCTAACCATTTTGCGAGGAAGCGAGGAAGTAATTCTCTGCGGTTGCTAATCGGACCGGAGTTACGGCGTAACTCATCTTTTGATTACGTCGTAACCAACTTTTAGCGCCAATTCTTGGCGCATTAAAATTACGCAGTAATACCATCTCCGTGGTTACGCCGTAACTCCACTTTGACTTATGTCGAGGTTTTGCTAGTTCACGTAACTCACTCATAAGAGTTACGACGTAACCTTCCTATGCTTTAATTCTTTCATTTTAAAACACAATAACCTTGTATTAGTATTTTAAATGAACTTTGTGGGTGTATTTCCTGTAAACCCTCCGACACTTCACTGGCGTCCACTTGGGACACCAAGTGGTTTAAAACTTGTTGCATTAAGCTAAAAGCAACCGTGATTCCCTGAAAGTAAGTTAGGTTTTTTATTTTCTTTTTATTGCTTGTTGTTTTTCTAGTATGATGCGTTTGGTTGTCTTAAGTGAATTCAGGTTATTAAAGTTTACTCATGAATCTCAAAGCGGGACGCGTTTGTTCGATGTCTTCGATCATGCCGAGCAAATCACGGGGAGTTTTACTGTTCCAATTCTAACCCTTCTTATCTTTTATTTATATGCTTAAGTATGACCCAAGTGGGGGGAAGGGATTAGACATAGACACCCATTTGATTTTACTTGCCTTTATTTTTCTAGTTTTTGATGAAAAGTGTTTCATTAATAAAATTTTGACATGTTTTTCATTACTTAAGCGGATTAATCTAGATGAGCACACCTACCTATATTTCCATTGTGTGAGGATAAGCCTTTCCGTTTTCCCCTTATACATAATTCTATAAAATGAGTGTCTTGGTGGGCGTAGTAGACTTTAGAACTTGGCCTTGTATATCTTTTTGAGACCATTATCATGAGCATTACGATGTAACTTGGTGTGATCGGTGCACTAGGATATAAGGCAATTTTAGGATTTAACCCAAATGACCCATATATGTATTGTTTATATTGACTCTTCACATCGATCAGTCAATCCCCCTGTTAAACCCTGTTTGTTGCACTCATCATTAGTGCAAGATACCCCTAGATACACCCTTGAGCCTTTCCTTTCATTTTGTTCACCCAATATAATTGTTTCGTTACACCTATCGCCTAGCCTACCCTATAGTTTCCTTATGTCCATGGTCAGGTATGTTGGTTAATTTTGGTTCCACTAGTGAAAGTCGCGGGTTTTGAATATAGGGTTTTGGAAGAAAATCGGGTTTAGATGATAGTTGATCTCAAGTAGAGGGATGCTTTTTATGTTCATATCGTTTATATCCATGTATACCTTGTCTTGCATCAAAAAAAAAAAAAAAAGCATGCAAGCAAGTGTTTTGTCTATAATTAGTGTTTTCGCCTTGTTCAACTGGCGCAAATTTTTACAAATCCGTTTTGTCTTACGGATACAATTAGAAACTCGTACATTTCTATCTCGCCTTTCAAACTTTAATCAATATTCGTGCAATAGGGACATTGTACATTTCAAGTGGGGGGATGGGAGATAGAAATGGTTGATTTTGATAAAAATATGTGCTAAATTGACCCAAATTTTAAAAATTTTTATAGCACATACTTTTTTTTCATTGATGATGAAGGCCGAGTTAATGCATCTTACTTGCCTAGTTTGTGGAGATTATGAGGCACTACGCTACATTTTATATGCATTGACTCGTGTATTGAAGACCCCTTGACTCTTGACCTTTGATTTTTGCTATGGGATTGAATGCGACTAGTGGTGGGGCGACTATGGACTTAGAAATCTATTTGTTTCGTGTCTTTTTATTTACACCAATTAAAATATCCCATGTCTTATCCTACCCTTAGTCATGAATCGAGTTTAGGTGAGGAAGCGAGCAATCATTGGTGTCTTGGCCATGGATTTGGTCATGTATCATTGGTTTTGTCCCCTTCGCCGTAGCTCGTTAGTAATGAAAAAATTAACCCCAGGCCTTTATGATGTGTCAACCCATTGCCTTTTGGAATAGCTGCATCTATAGACTCTAGTGGTGGAGATTAGTATCTTCGCCAAGCCTATGATAGAATACTCGCCATGGTAGGCGGTTGGTGATCACCCCAAAATATTAAACACGTGAATTATGAGAGAGTGTGATTTTAATTCCCTTTTAAGTGAGGTGCTCGGTTTGGAATTTTCTAGCTTAGGTGATTTTTAGACTCATAACTTCTAATTAATCCTGAGAGATATCTTTTTAAGAATTATTTAAAGGGTCTACTTGAGGACAAGTAGGATTCAAGTAGGGGGATATTTGATAACATCAAATTAGTCTGATCTTTTATATATCAAATTTCCGTGTTTATGGCCTCATTTGCATTAATATGGTACTTAATTCTTTCATATTCGTTCATATTTGCATTTCAGGATAAATGAGGTGTTGGAGCGGAAAAGAAGTGATAAAAGGCCAAGTATATGTTCGAAGATTGATTTCACGAGGGCCTTTGGATTTTTATGTGAAAGATGCATACGTAACTAGCTAATAAGGTTACGGCGTAAATATGAGCTTTGAAGGATCACGTAACCAATAATTACGATGGTTATTCGTAATTATTTTAATGAAGGTTACGGAGTAGCGTTTGAATTTAGTTACGCCGTAGTGATAATTACGAGGCGGATATGAATATATGGTTGAAGAATTACGGTAACTTCGGATGATTAGTTACTGCCGTAGTTAAGTAGTTACAGGTCACCAAAGTTTCAAGGTCGAGGGGATTAAAAGCGGCAAGTTTATTCGAAGCTTATTGAGTACAAGGACTTGTTATAGAAGTAACAAGAGCGATGAGGGACTAAAAGCGTCAACTAGAACAAATAAGTTTCAAGAAAAGATGTTGACTACAAAAAGTACTAAGTTGTTAAATTTACTATTAGTTACGGCGTAACTTTAGTTACGACGTAACTAATACATTGATTACGGCGTAATTAATTTATTTAATTACGCCGTAACTATGTCATGACCTATAATCTGACCTAAATCTGCATTTTTAATATATCTCTTCACCCCTCTCCTAGAGATTCGATTAGGGCACCACTCCGGAGGTATTTTCAGCATCCAGGAAGTCAGGTTTTGAAGGAAGAATTCACTGCAATCATCATCATTATTAGCTCTACATCAAGTAATTTGTATCAAACATTATGTTCAATTCAATTTATGATTTATTCATTTTTGTTGGTATGATTTACTATTTGTTTGGCTAAGCACCACAGTCTTGGCCTTGTTATGATTCCTTAATTGTTTTGTTTACGTTTACTTTATTTCCGTACAATTATTTCTAAGTGTATGCATGCATAGTTCTTTGGTAGTCACCCTCGATTCGGTAGTTTTGAATGGCGGTAGAGGCCAATTGCCTAGGAGATATGACCAAGCTGACCCTAGGTGGCGGGTGAGAGCAGGAAGGGTAAAATATGACCAACTAACGACCCTTTCTACTTGTGCGATTTGACCAACTGATCACTTATCGTTTGGATGAACTTAAGAGCCTGGGGGTGTAGTGTCTAAGTTCCTAACGGTAGGGCACTCACTATTTTGAATCTAGCATGTAGCGGTACTTAATGACTTGGCTTAGGGGACCAGGAACAACGGGACTTATGCGGTGCGCTTTGATTTCTCTGTGGTGGCATCTTTGCTGATAGGTTAGGGCGAATTGACCAAATGTTGTCCTCTCGATTTTAACCCCACCTGAAGTAATTGGAGGTAAGTAGACGTAGACATAACTAGCTAGGAGGATTAACTAGGTTAGCACCACTCTCCTTTATTGATCTCACCTTTTCCTTTTATTGCTTTTAGTAGTTAATTAATTAAATCCTTATCGAAACCATCTTATAATCGTGACATAGACTTAAGTTAATTTCCAATCCACATAGCTCTTGGGACGACCTACGGCTTTACGTTTACTACACTACACGACCCAGGGTCTGCTTGCCCGTTAGTGCATTAGGGTAGACCATAGGTATAGCGAGACACTATAAATATTAAGACCTGGTCAGTAAAACCTGCATCACATTCCTTAATCATAAGCCACTCATTGGCATTCCTTAATCATAAGCCACTCATTGGCATTCCTTAATCATAAGCCACTCACTGGCATTCCTTAATCATAAGCCACTCCCTGGCGTCACACTATTATTTCCCTATATAGAATATTTTCATATCACAATCGGGTTATGTTATAGTCACTCTTACCCCTAACCTTACATTCCGTGGACGAACCATACCATTTTAGGAGCAACCTTCCAATAGCACCTATGAGAAAGATACAATAAACCTTTGGCAAAATCTAGAAAGGCATGATAAAGGACCTATAATCCCAAAGAAACTTTAAAACCTTACGCCCTACCTTGAGAATTAAATACCTAGAAGCTCCACCCACCTCTTAAGAATAACAGTGCCTACCTTGTTGCCCTCCTACAAACGAAAATAAAAGAGTTGCCATACAAACTATTTCTAATTATCCCACAGACCATTATAATCAAAATACTGTATGAATCACTTCGTGAATTAATCTACAAACCAGGTTGCCACCTTACCATTACACCATAAAGTAAACTACAAATTTACCCATACCTTACCAAAATAAAGTGTTTTAAATTAACACCTCATAAACATAAATGACCAATGTTCTTCTTGGTAGCTAAGTCTAACCTTAGAATGTATCCCACACCTCTGCCTTAAACCATAGATAACCATGAGGTTCATTAACTATTAAACCCCTAACCTTACCGATTTAGACAACTAAACTCTACTCGTAGCAATGGGTAAATGTTATATCTTGCTACACATCCTTACTACAATATAGTTTCTAAATTTTGAGGATTCCCCTTTAAAGATCCTATAATAATACTTTCCAAATCCCTCATTAAAATGAGACAAAATGCTGAAACACTAAAAGTTTCGCAAAACCTACTTATACAAATCATAATTAAGAACCGGCTTCTGATCTTACGAAAATGTGTCATTTTACACATTATCAATTTGAAATCGGTCTTAGTCAAACACAATATAAACATTTAGTCGAAAGAGAAATTCGAAAACAAATGTTTCTTCATCCCTTAAGAATCAACCCATATACTTTAGAATCATGAAACGCCAGAAATGGGTACGATTTGATAAGACCATGAGAAGTTAGAAGTGCCCACACTAACAAAATAGTGAAACCTCATAGCATCAAGAATTAGAACTTTCACCCAATGAACCTACCCCAGAAAATCATAGCTCCTTAGATAAAGGATGTGATACTGGCAGAACACCTAGCAACCTATACCCAAAAGGAACCCCTAGAACAACCTAAGGAAACTCAAAACTTGTTCCAAATATTATCACCTCGTTCCCAACACTCTATCGGGTAACGTAAACTGAGATCCGGGACGGATCTCTTGTAAGGTGGGTAGACTATAACAACCCGTAAAATTCCGGATTATTCTAGTAATAATTATCACGTCAGAAAATTCAAATCGGTTATTTTCTGACAGATGTCAATATTGAGATTTAAAAACGAGAGGTTATCTCGTGAATTTAGAAAATCACGGCACCGCACACATACCGACACCAAATTAGTAACGGCAAATAGTTATAATCAAATTCCTACGTAATAATAATAATATATTATTACACTTACAAAAACGCTTCTAAAAACATAATTTCTATATTTTTCGGGTACCGGGAAGGTACGTTTACTCGAGGATTCGACAAAACACGGGGTACAATCTATACTGTGTCTAATAATAAAACAAAAGAAATAATACTACTTTCCCTACCCACACACCGTCTCCTAGCCTAACCTACCTGTTGATCCCAGTTGAGCAAACGATCCTTAAAGAAACTGACTTAACAATTACTTGTTAAATATCACGCGGAATATAATACTTAACCTTAAGAAGAAGAACAATAGTAATCACTAAACACCTCAATTATATTAATAACGAATAGTCTAACCAGTATTAGGGTTTTACAACCTTGAAGTGTATCGACCTTAGATATATCAAAACACACGTATATCTAATCTAACCTAGGACCTCCTTTTATAGGCTAAGGAGTCCTTCACAATATAATCACGTTATTCTACAAGATAAATATCCTTTCCATACTTATCTAATACAAAACATTAAACCGACTTAATAACTAGCAGTGGTTAAAATTATACTATCCGTGGTTTCACAATTCTACTAGCCGTGGTTTAACTCTGCAGTGGTTATCATTGAACTATCCGTGGTTTCCATTGAACTAGCTGTGGTTTCCACACTTAGTGTGATTCTTCTCAGTGGAAACTAAAACCCAACAATCCTCCCCTAAACTTGATATTTACCAAAAACATCAAGTTTCTTTTCAGCTCAAACCATCTTACTTGGAGGATGTATTCAAACACTTAGTAGGACTCAAAATATTCTCAAATTTCCTCAGTAACCTGTAAGCTTGATAGTCAAAGGGCTTTTGCAGCTTCAATCCACAGGGTTGTAACATCTGTTTGATAACCTCTGGATAAGTATTCAAACTTGGATAATCAGTTTCTATTCAAACTTGGATAATCAGTTTCAACACACATATGAATTACTTCTCCAGAAATAGATAACACATGAACTCCACAAGACTGATACAAATACCAACTTAAAACACTGCCATTGTAGAGTCCTTTCCATTCAGGTTCATCATGAGTAGGTTCAAAAATCATCTTCAAATTATAATAAACAATCCTCTCATGATAGCCAGCTGGTGCCACAACTCCAAATCTCTCTTTATATAACATCCAAATAGCCATCAGATCATCTCTTTCCAAATAGTAAAGCATTTGTTAAAATTTGATACAACCAAAACTCTCATCATTGGCTCTTTCAAACTCCCAGAATCCTCCATTCATATTAAACTCAAATATATAAGAAATTATATGATGATGACTTGTAAGAGATATGGTACCACTAACCTCTGGTTCTGTTTCTTTTGACAATTTAGTAAGAACCATCAACCTTTTCTTACTTTCTTCAATCTCCTCTTCAGTCTCTGACTCAGATGCAAAATCCACAGTTTTAGACATAACAACCTTTCTCTTCAATCTTCCTTGAGGTTTAGCCTTAATTGCCAAAGGCCCTTTTATGTCTGCAATCTTCTCAATCTTCCGGAGCGATTGGATCAATAATAGGATGTGTCTCCTTTGTTCCTCTAGAAGTAAGTTTAGCTTCCAACATTTGTCTAGCTACCTTCTTTGATAAAGGATAATCCTTATCAACAAACATGAAGAAATTCTATTTTGTAGTTTGTACAGCATGAACTTTGCAATATGAATACAATAGCCACTCAACCACTTCACAGTCATTCCAAAATTCTTCATTAGGATCAGGCTGACACATGTTCTTTATAGCAGTCCATACAAACTTAGCTAACTCTCCAGTTGGACCAAAATTTCCATACCTAAACTCCATTACCTTCCACAGTTGTTTCAGATCACCCTTAGTCAAACAATCCAATAATATTCCAAAATTGAAATAAGTGCTCTTACTTCCATCACCTCTTGTTATTTCAATTACTTCTCTATCCCTTACAATGATTATCTACCAATCTTCAATAGGATAAATTGATCTAACTGGAGTAGGATTAATAGGTGTAGGTTTATCACACTCCAGAAGATACCTTTCAACTCTTTCTTTCTTTTCCATCTCTTCATCCATCTTTTGTCTTTTTGAACTAGATTCCTTCTTAGAATCAGCTCTTCTCTTTAACCACTCAGCTTCTCTCTCAGAATTCATAGGATTGAAATCTTCATTTATTCTCATCCATCTCTGATAAAGCTCTTCAACCCTCTCATATGAACACTTTCTTAAATTTTCATTAATAGGTATGTCCATATTCTTGAGAATCTTCATCATAACATTTCTCATCTCACTCTTAGTAGGGGATTTCTTTCTTTTAGCTTGCTTCTTCTCTTTACTTATCTTTCTTGCCCATTCACCCAACACTCTAGCTCTTTCATCAACTGATAACAGTGCCCATTCTTGAGCAGTATACTCATTATTTATCTCATTAGAAGCTTGAAGATAGGATTGTTGATCATTTCATTCTACTAACAATCTCTGAGTAGCTTCTTCTTCTTCTTGCTTTTCTTTCTCTGCAGCTGCTTCTTTTTTAGCTTGCAATCTTCTTGTAAAATCTTCATCATAAGCAATATGTTCTTGTCTATTCTTAAATTTCAAAAGTGGCTCAGCAATACCTTTTCCCTTTCCAATGTCTGGTAAAACCTCCTTAGTCTTCAAAGGCTCACCAATTGTCAAACTCTTACTTAAGGGTTTAGGTCCAGTGGGTTTAAGAAATAATGGAATAGATGCAGTTAAAGGTGTAGGTGTAGGGTTTGATGAAGGTTGACTTAGATTAATCAAGGTGCTAGCAACTTCCTTCTCAACATCTTTATGTAAGGGAGGTGATATGACAGTTGTTGTGACTATGGTTGATGTGGTTGTAACAGCAGTAGGTGTGATTAAAGTAGCAGTGGATGTGTTTACCTCATCTGAAGTTGCCTTGATGGTTACATTTAGATTAGCCGTGGTTATAGAAACACTAGCATTCCTTTAATTCGGTATAGTACGTGTGTACAAGAAAGTGGTACTAACACATTATTGTTAGTATTCTTGGATTGAATTACAAAATTGGTAAGGGGTAATTCACATAATCCTATGAACCCTAATTAGGGTTCATCCAATTGCTAGTTTTGTGGATTTGATTCTTGTTCGGCTAGAATCAAGAAATGTACGCATATTCTTGTTTATGTTAATTAATTATTCGTTAATCTTTCCTATACGCTTCCGCATGTATACTTTGATGTTTCGTGTTTTATTTATTAAATGTCATGTTATATAATTCCAACAGTGGTATCAGAGCATTGGTTTTAATGAGTAATTAATTACTAAGCGTGTAAAAAACGAATAATTGTATGTTGTTTGATATGCTTAATCTAGGGTTTGGTTTAATTTTTTGCATGGGTCCATTTTTTTTTATATAATATGGGGCGTACCCCATTTTTTTGTAGTCGATTCATTAAAAAAAATTTAGGGTTTTAAATTGTTTGTTAACCTTATCAAAACCTAGAATTAATATATGTGTTACGTGATTAATTCATGAATAATATGTTATGTGACATGAAATAATATGCAATCTTGTGACAAATTGAATAATTGTTATGATATATCCATGATGATACATGCATGTTTGTCATAGATAGTTGCTTGAATATTGTTTAATTGTTAAGATATTTTATCACATGTTTATTTATGATAAATCTTGAATTGGGGAAGACTCCAATTATATATTAATAAATCAATTATGTGCAATTTGGTATATTTTAATTAAGGGTTTACGCAATCGATTCGTCGATGTATGTGGCTCACTTTCAATTTAGAAAGTGAAAGCCCTAATTAATATATACATTAATTAACCTAGACATTGATTATTAATAAGGTTTTATCGAATAAGTTGCATGTGGCTACTTGTTTACACGTATTAAATTGTTAGTTATGTGCGCATTGTTTTTAGTTGTTTATTTTTTATTTGTTTACTTGTTTGTTTATTATGTGTGACAGTTTTAAGCAAAGGGTAATTTTTGAATAAAAAAATAATACGGACTAAACAATGGTGAAATTCGATTAGTTTTTGAAGAGTTAAGTTTTCAATAGTTTAATTGATTGATGATTTTTGGTACAAATGGTGCGAGCGGCTCACCCAATTTGACGATTTGTGTGGGAAGTACTAGGAAGGGGCGCATTAAATTGTGACCCTAAAGAGAGAGGTTATTGCTTGGCGTTGATCAAACTCTCCGCTTGCTTGCGAGTCAAATTGGAGCTACCAAGTAAGCCATAAATGTACATAATCATCTTAAGGGCGAATTAGTTTTAATTCCATGCGCCACTTCGGTGGTAATTACCGAAACACTAAGTGTTTACACTTATGCAAAAGTACGGTATAATGGACGATAATTAAAGGTAAATTCTTTGATTGGTGAACTCAATACCTCAATCAAAACTTTGATAATTTGATCTTTATGAATTGGTAATAAAAAGTTTTTTATTAAAATTTATGATACAAGATGAATGCATGACATCTTTATACATATTTGATTTGACCACATGAAATCAAAACTAGTACCCTTTATAAATTAAGTTATGTGCCATCTAATTAAAGGGACACTTGAAGTTGCAATTTACGTCATGTCAGAACTTGGCGAGATTGTGATGGAGAGGTAAATCTTTATGTAAAGTCAGACCTTACATGAACAAATTTGCAGTTCTTTAAGTTAGACACTTAAGTTGAGTAGGAAGTGAGACCCGGACTCAAGGCATAAGATGGGATGAAACATGTTTATATTTGCAATAGCGTTGGAAAATATAAATCCCATAATGATCTAGGAATTGGAAATTGTTTGCCAATTATTGTTCGACAAATTACCTTATTATATGCTTTCGTTACTAGCAGATCAACTGATGTAATGATCCTATGATAATTTGGATCCTAGTTTTCGAGAAAATTATATGGTTATATGTTTATATTACCTTGGGTATATTTGTTTTTCTTGAAAAGTTGTATTATCAAAAATACTAATACTTGAACTTTTTTCTGTAGAAATGGCTCAAAATAACGATAACACTAACAACGCACTAAGTTATGCGTTCAAAAGTTTTTGATCGAGAAAAGTTGGTGGCTCTAAGAATTTCAATAATTGGCACGCTCTTTTGAGAACTCGTAGAGTTCTTTGGTCGGTTGGATTATCGTACGCGCCTTGTCTCTTGAACCGCACTGGCATATCGGCCGGAAAAACGCTTGGAAAATTGAGTATAAGCTTCATAACGATGTGGCTTGCATAATGTTGGGAACGATGGAACCTGCTCTTCAAAATCAGTTCGAAAATTACTTCCCATCTGTCATGCTCTATGAACTTCGAACTATGTTCGAGAAACCAGTTGTTGTCGAAATTTATGATTTGATTGATGCATTACACAGCTGCAAGCAGGGAGAGGGTAAACCCGTAAGTGCTCATGTATTGGAGATGAAAGGATACATGGACCAATTAAAGGAACTTGAACAAGGATTTCAATGGTTTTGTTCGGAACTTCAATATGCACTGCGTGGGGAAGACAGTTACTGACCTACACGCATTGCTAATTGATTATGAAAAATGGTTACCTCAGAAGGCTCCTACTCCCCAGGTACTTGTTATTCAGGGTGGAAGGATAAATAAGCCAAAACCACAGCGTGCGAACAACAAGAAGGTGAAGGGCAAAGGGAAAGTTGATAAGGGTAAACAGGTTATGGCCTATCAACCAGAACCCAAGAAGTACCCTACTTCTAGGAAGGAAAATCCTAAAAGAGATCAAGCATACCACCACTACAAGGTCGTTGGGCATTGGAAGAGAAATTGTGCTCTCTATCTTGATGAATTGCGAGCAAATAAAATGAAGTATGATGGGTCCTCGGGCACCGGTTCTTCAGGTAATTTATTTGTAATTGAATTATTTACTCTAAATCATAAAAATTCACGGGTATATGATCTCTTGGATGTGGTATTCACATTTGTAATACAACTGCGGGGGTTTAGAGTGGAGAAAGCTAGCCTATGGGGAGCAATATCACTTGCGTGGGCAATGGGGCACATCACGGTTGAAGCCATAGGAGCGTTTAGTTTAGTATTGCCTTGGGCTTGAAATCTTTGTTATTGAACAATTGTCATTACGCACCTTCTATAATTAGAGGTGTTGTTTCCTTTTTCAGTTTTGTTGGATGATGATTTTACTCATACTATTTCCGTAATGGAATTTTGTTTCTTTAAATGGTGTATTTTATTTTAATCGCGATTCTTGTGAATGGTGTGTTTGAAATTGATGTGATTGGAAATGAATCTAACAAATATAATAATTAGATGTTTAGCATCAATAAGAAAATAAAGTTGGACTTGAATTCTTCTTATCTTTGGCATTGTAGACTTGCTCATATAGGCAAGGCTCGCATGCAAAAGCTACAACACGATGGGCTTTACAAAATATGGTGATGAATCATTTGAAAAATGTGAGTCATGCATATCTAGGAAGATAGCGAAGAAACCTTTTCATAGCAATATGGAGAGGCGTCACGATCTACTTGGTCTTATTCATACTGATGTGTGTGGACCACTTATACATGTGTCAAAGAGATGTGCTAGCTCTTGCTTAAACTTTCTTGATGATTTCAGCCATTATAGTTATGTTTATTTACTTAAGCATAAACATGAGGTGTTTGAAACATTTAAGGTTTTCAAAGCGAGTAGAACGCAATTGGGAAACAAGATTAAAGCTCTTCGATCCAGATAGAGGCGGTATCTAAGCCAAGAGTTTAAAGATTAATTAGCTAAGAATGGAATTGTCCAGAATCTCACTTCTCCATATACTCCACAACAAAATGGTGTATCGAGAGAAGAAATGCGTACATTGTTGGACATGATACGATCTATATTTAATCTTACTACTTTGCCTTTATCCTTTTGGGATTATGCTTTAGAATCAATGTTGTTAGCATTCTAAATATGGTTCCAACAAAGAAGGTTTATAATACACCATATGAAATATGGCATGGTAAAACTCCTAACTTTGTCTTATTTAAAGGTGCAGGGGTTGCGAGGCATTATGTTAGGCGTGACTTAGCGAGATAAACTCCAACAAAGATCTGTAAAGTGTATCTTTGTAGGATACCCTAAGGAAACTATAGGTTACTACTTTTACTATCTAACTGAAAATAAAGTAGCATGTTGCTAGGTATGGAGATTTTCTTGAAAATGATCTATTATCTCAAGAATTGATGGGAGAGTTTATGATCACGGAAGATGATCAAGAAGATGCATTACCTTCACGAAAACACTACGTACTTCGGTAGAACATGATAGTCCGGGTTCTCCACGAGAAGTTGAAGTGATTCCCTTTCGTAGATCCGTAAGGTCTACGCATGCACCTGAACGTCTATGTCTTAACGTAGAGGTTGAGGAAACTATGTTAGGAGATTGACTCAGTGCCAAAACACGCCAAGTTTACTCACTCAAGCTAGCCACTTGTGAATGACTAACCGTAAGAAACTTAAAACGGCTCAGACACTGATTCTATGATAATGAAGGCTTAGGGGTTATGTGTGTGGATAAAACCTCAATATCGATATCAAAAATAATCACGAAGATAGATTCAAATTCCTTTAGGAAAAATAATAATAAATCAAATCCCGTGTGTGATCGTGTATACGGATTAGTTAACCCGAATCGTTTCCCAACGAAGCGTGAATTACCAGCGTCGTTTTTGGTTTGGAATTTAATGCTCGATGTTTTGATTTGTTTGATTTTGATTTAATTAAACTACAGGAATAGGGAAAGTAATTAAGGGAATCTATTTTACGGGAAATCCTAAGTGCAAATTAACTAAAACGTAATTTATAAAACGTAATTAAAATCCAACTACGTCTAAATTATATCCTAAAAATTCCTAAAATTACTTTTACTCTACAAATGTAATTTGAAAACTATTTTAGAATTAAAACTATTTTTTTTTGGATTTTTCTGGATTTATTTAAAATTAAAAATTAATTTTTAACCTTTTAAACTAAATTAAAATACTAAAAATTATGAGAATTAAGGGGAAAAATATGAAACTATTTTTATAAAATCTAAAATACTATAAGAGACTTTTCAAAACTATTTTTTTATTTTTCTGATTATTTTTCTATTTTCTACTCATTTAAAACTATTTTAATCTAATTTAAATTGTGAAAAATACCAAATAAAAGGGGAAAAATAAGGAAAAATCTTTTTTATTCTTTTTGTATTTTTCTCAAACTGGAAAAATTGAAAAATTATTTTTTTGGAACTTTTTCTTAATTAGTTGCAATTAAAGCTATTTAAAAATGCCTAAAAACTGAATTTAATAAAGAAAAATAGTGAACAGTGACCAAAAATTATGAAAATCTCGGGAAAATTCTAAAATGTTAATCTAATTTTATGAAAAATATAAAATGTGATGCTTATGTGTAAGATAATAGAGCTGCAGTGTAATTGGATTCTAAATAAGCACTTTTAAATAAGCAAAAGCGACAAAATAAGCCACCAAACTATTACGGGAACTAAGTTATACTAAAATAAGCAAAAATATACTGCATTTTACTTCTACTCCTAATCTCGATAAGCATTTTAACAAGAATTGATGCCAAGCGATTGTTTACTCAAAGCGAGTGAAGCTGGCCCTATGTTTGAGCTTAACCACAAGCTTATTCAATAAGCCAAGCTAAAAATCAAATGTGCGATCCTAAAGAACACACGGCAAGCTACAACTAGACCAAGTTCTGAGACTCTAACTCTCTGAATTGAGTTCAATGCAATGGTTGCAAGTTACTGTTTCACACTCGGTACATCTGAGTGTGAGCAGAAAAATACTTGATTTTGAACATCGATTGAGTGATTAAGATAATGTCCAAAAATTTGACAAAAATAAGATTTGAATTCTTGACCAATTGAAGTTATTTAATCCAAAATTTCACTTGATTTAAACCAGAATTGAGTCCATGAAAAATCTAGAAAGTTTTGCAAAAAAAAACTGGTTTGATGAGTTTTGACTTTTGAAAAGCGATTTGAAATTTTGACTTATCTGAGATTTGAAATCAAATGTTGGACTGATGGTGATGAATTCTGATGAAATGCAACTATAACAACTTTGTTTATCAAATTCTAAACCTATATGTGATGATAACAGTAACTAGTTTTAACAGGTTTGAGAATGAGAGCATTAAACTTGTGATTTTGACTTTTATAACAAGACTAATGTAAACTATCACTGAAATGACTTTACTATTAATACTAGAAACTAATGCAACATGGAGCTTATACCAAGAGAGCCTTAAACTTCGGTTTTGTTAAACAATCCAAACACCCCTTTATGACAGATTATGCAATAAAATTAAGCTAAAACAATAACTTAAGCCTACTCCATCATTAAAACAGATTTAAATCACCTAAATGAAGCTAGTATGACGAAAACTTCATATCATAACGGATCTAATGAAAATGATAACTGCTACTTTATTTAAGCTAGAAATGAGATTACAAGTACACTTACAAGAGGTCCAGCCACTATGGCTTGCAAACCCGACAATAGAACCACTAATCCTAACCTATTTAACATCTAATCAACCGGATCCATCATCAAATCAACCCTTATCCATTTCTGAATCAAGATTAGCACCACAGTTGACTTTTGTTGACCGAGATCTTTTGTGAATGAAATTGAGTTAAGTTGTGACGTGAGGGTACAATATAAGCTCACTAAAGCTATAATAAAATTTGAAATGAGCCTACTCCATTATTCAATTTAGCTTATTGATTACTTTAAATACGAAATGCAAGGATAAACTTAAAAACTTAGAATTTTGATTTTTATTGAAAAAGGATTACAAGCAATTGAAAATACAATAAAAGCTTAAGAAAACATTTATAAAACTAATACAATAACAATAAGCTAAATTAAAACTAAAGGATTGCACGATTTCAATTGTGAGCCAAGAGGGTCCTTTTATAGCCTTGAGCAGCCTTGGGATTCTTGATAGAAGAGCCTAGAAGTCCATTTGCAGCCACAAATCCATTTCATTGTCATCACCACCAATCACAATGCTCCAATCATCCTATGATGTGTTTCGGCTAATGAGAGAGCTACAACTGTCCACGTGGCATTCCATCTGACAAGTCAGCTGTGGATAAGGTTTCTAGAAATATTCTAGTACGAGGTTGGGTGTTTGGGATTGGTAAATGGTGGTAAATTGGTGGTAAAAGGGTGCGTTTGGGAGGAAGACACTGTGGGGCGCGTTTAGTTTTTTTTTATAATATTTCAAATAGATGTTGACCGGGTAAAATACCGGGTAAGTGGGATAATCGGGTTGGTTTAGATTGGGCGGGTTGGGTGTTGTTTTAAGTTTGGGCCGGGTAGAGGATTTAGGATTGGGCCGGGTATATGGTTTTGGATTTAGGACTAGTAGTGATCCAAGAGCAACCATAGGGACCAAACGTGACATTGCTGAAATTTGAGGGACCATAAATGTAATTCTGAAAATATCTTCCAAGGAATGATTTTGTCAATCTTCAAACAAACCAAGGGCCAATTTGCAACTTTTGAAACTTGAGGGGTCAATTTTGCCAATTGCTCAAACTTGAGGGGCCATTCTTGACATATCTTCAAACTTGGTTATTTCTTCCAAAAATCATCCTCGGAGAATAAAATCTTCATAAATGTTCAATTTTGATCTTCCGAAACTTAAGCTCTCTTAATCTCTCGTGCTCGGTTACGTCGATTTGGTTCCTTTTTAGTGTTTTACATATCCATACACACAAGCACAAACTCAAGAAAACCACAAATATTAGCAATAAGCGGCTCTTTCTTGGTTATTTTGGGTCTATTTTGATATAGAAAAGGTATGTGTTTTAGCACATACCAAAATACAGAGACGAGACTATTGTCGTGTCCTCACAATGTCAATCAACTCAGCTTCTAAAACCAAGGATTTCAATCTCTTTCTACTAAACCTATGAAGAAGTAGCAAAGATTCCTCAAAAGAGATTAAGAAAGCCTTAATTCTAAAAACGCCCCGTTTACCTTATATATTCCCATGTATAGATATTACGATTAAGCACATTCCGATTATGAATGATGGTTTGTTGAACTTTCATGTCGATCAATAACTCCAACATTTTTCAAGCGACGTTAGGATCACGAGTAGAAAACACAACCGCAGTGAAGTGACCATCTGGATAGAATACATCGTCCCTGATTTTTCACAAGCTCCCAAACTAAGCGTAAAACCGAAATCATTGTTAAGTATGACTCTAGATGCTAACACTACCCATGGAAGTTACTTGTGTAATTACTTCTTGTTCCCATTTTCCTATTTTCCTCTAGATTTTTTATTTTTGTGAGAAATGAATTTCTTCAAATTTCTCGTTTCGATAACTTTTATTCCGATAAAGATACAAAGCTAAGTCGATAATTAGTTATCCGCCTTCCCTCAAGAACCATTGTCGTAAAAATGAGGTCCACATCAAGGAATTTTTATTCACTAATATTTTTGATTTTCATTTTCATTTTTCAACATTTTTTTTTTTTATATTTGAAATAGAACTTAGACTTTTACGTGTATGAGCTATGAACCACGGAGCTTCACGGGGTAATTCCAAGACTATAGGCTTCATGAAATGAGAATCCCGGCTAAAGATCCAAGGGTCCGATCTCGACACCGCAGCTCATAACTTTACTTATTACTTTATCACTTATCACTGATTACTCATTTATTTATTACGGATCCTTGATGTGTACCCAATTTTTAAAACAAAGATTCTTTTAAGAAGATAAAGAACTAACTATCGCCAAAAACTCGACATCTCTAATTATTGATTAGAGCAGGATATGGGGTGAAACAATTTTGTGGGAACAAAAGCCATAAGTACCTTCGATGGGCTCTAAAGAGAACCAACTACTCCACGCTTAGCATCTAAACTCATAAGTAACTCTATCATTTCTCGATCTCTGCAAATTTAAAATCCCAAATAATGAGATCCGCAGATGCTTAGCCGATAATTTTATGATTATCTATGGTTAAGGGAACAAGCTAGGGCTCAACACGCCGTCAAGTCGAATTCTATTCCTACTCTCACCATTGGAAAGTCAACAAGGTGTCAAAACATATATTAACTTAGCAAATGCTTTGTCTAATGAAATTAAGTCATGCATATTTAAAGTCACTCAGGGAAACTTGCAAAATCTTGGCCTTTTGAGCTAGAATTCGCATTTTATAGCTTCTTGTCTAAGAGACTTGCAAACTTTTCAATCAAAAAGACTTAACAAAAGCTTGAAAAATTTTTAAAATTTTCTCATTCTTGCACAAAATTTCATTTTCTAAGGAAAAACGGGGTTACGAGAGAAACACGACAGAAAATAAGCAACTGCGGTTAAATCAAATCGAAGATTACCCAGAACTAGAGCGAAACATTGTCCTCAATGTTTAAAAGCAAGGTATCAACGAAAATCTAAAAGCCGTTTATTAAGTATGCTAGAAGATAAGCGTTAGTCGATAAGATTAGGATATCGGATTTCCATCAGCATCGATCATGAAACTTCGAGTGGAGAAATGACAAACTTCGAGCACGAGAGTCTTCATATCGGGAACATCCTACACATCATCACAAACAACCAAACACGAGAAATCGAAGAGGACCCTTGGCGTCACTTATTAGAAAATAGAAAGAAGATAGATGGATAAGCATGGGGTGCCTCCCACGGCGCTCTTGTTTTTGGTTACGAAGTCGCTAGCTTGACTCGATCCCGAATTCATTTGTCCATGGGAAGAAAGTTTGGAGATCGGGACAACCATAGATGGAATGTCCCCTTCGAAATAATGTTTCACACGATGACCATTCACCTTGAAATTTGGGCCATCTGGTGAAAGCTCCACCGTTCCATAAGGGAAAACTTGAGCTATGGTGAATGGTCACTGACCAAGCGGGTTTTGAGTTTGCCCGAGAATATCTTCAAGCGAGAGTTAAAGAGGAGAACTTGATCACCAGCGTTGAAAACGCGGTTTTTGATTTTAGCATCATGAATCCTCTTAGTCTTCTCTTTGAAACTCAAAGAATTCTCGTAGGCACGATCCCTAAGCTCGTTTAATTCATTTAATTGAACTTTTCGGTGATCACCAGCGGTCTTAAGATCAAAGTTAGCATGTTTCAAGGCCCAGAATGCCTTATGCTCGAGTTCGATGGGCAAGTGACAAGCTTTTCCATACACCAACTTAAATGGGGTGCAACCGATGGGTGTCTTGTATGCGGTGCGGAAAGCCCATAATGCATCATCTAACTTATCGGCCCATGAAGCTCGATTTTCTCCTACGGTTCTTTCTAATATCCTTTTCAAACCACGATTGGAGACCTCAACTTGTCCGGCTCGTTTTGCGGGTGATCTGCGGTAGAAAGACGATGGGTAACTCCATATTTAGCCATAACTTTAGCAAATTTCTCATTACGAGAAATGGGTACGCGATCGCGATGATACGAGGTGCTCGAATCGGAAAACAAATTCTTCAAGAACTTAACAACCACTCGGCGTCATTGGTGGGGGCGCCCGCTTCAACCCATTTGGACAAGTAGTCGACGGACCCGCGGATATACTTATTACCCTAGATGACGGAAATGGTCCCATAAAATCGATGCCCCACGCGTCAAAAATCTCACAGACTTGAATAGCATTTTGTGGCATTTCATCCTTCTGTGAAATTTTCCCTTGACGTTGGCAAGAATCATAAGATTTGACTAAATCATGAGCATCTCGATATATGGTCGGCCAATAAAATCCGGAATCAAAATCCTTCTTAGCGGTGTAGCTTGCACCACGATGGCCACCCGGTGGGTCCGTTATGGCAAGCATTGAGAATATCAATAGCCTCTTGGCCATGAACACACCGCCGGATTACTTGATCTGCACAGATCTTAAACAAGTAGGGTCGTCCGGAAATAATGCTTAACATCTTTGAAAAACTTTTTCTTTTGTTGGGACGACATCCTTTTCATGATGAAATTGCCGCGCATGGTAATTTGCAAAGTCGGCAAACCATGGGGTGTTTGGGTCTTTCTTAGAAACCATCCCAAGTGTCTCAAGAGGAAATGTTTCCGTAATCTCCTTTTCTCGAGCACACTTTGATGGGGATTCTCAAGTCTAGAAAGGTGATCGGAAGCAAGGTTCTCCGCTCCTTTTTGTCAAGAATAGTAACATCAAACTCTTGAAGAAGGAGAACCCACCGAGTAATGCGTGGCTTAGCATCTTGCTTTGCCAAAAGATACTTTAGGGCAGAATGGTCGGTATACACTATGGTCTTCGACAAGACAAGGTAGGGTCGAAATTTCTCAAAAGCATAAACAACGGCCAATAATTCCTTTTCAGTAGTCGTGTAATTGTGTTGGGCCTCGGACAATGTCTTACTCGCATAGTGTATGGGTTGAAAATGTTTCGACTTACGTTGCCCCAAGGCGCCCCAATTGCGTAATCACTAGCATCACACATGAGTTCAAAGGGCAAATCGGTCGGGGCAACTAAGATCGGCGCCTCGGTTAATTTCTTTTTAAGAATATTAGCGCTTCAACACATTAGTTGGTGAAGATAAGCGAGCATCCTTTTCAAGGAGATGGGTCGGAGGCGGGCTATCTTAGAAATCTTGGATGAAACGGCGATAGAAACCGGCATGACCCAAAAAACTCCGAATACCTTTGACGGTAGTGGGATGAGGAGTTTAGCTATAACGTCGACTTTAGCTCGTTCGACCTCAATCCCAGATTTTGAAATCTTATGGCCGAGGACAATGCCCTCTCGAACCATGAAATGGCACTTCTCCCAACTCAAGACCAAGTTGGTGTCTTCACACCTCTTAAGCATGTGGTCTAGATGAGAGAGGCAAGAAGTGAAAGAATCTCCATAAACCGAGAAATCGTCCATAAAACTTCCATAGACTTCTCGATCATGTCATGAAAAATAGCCATCATGCACCTTTGGAGCGTCAGGGAGCATTGCATAGGCCAAATGGCATTCGTCGGTAAGCAAAGCGTTCCATAAGGCACGTGAAAGTCGTTTTCTCGATCCTTTGGATCGTCGGGTTGAAAATAGCAGGAGAAACCATCGAAAGCAATAGAACTCATTCCCGCTAAGCGTTCGAGCATCGATCCATAAAGAGGCGGAAATGGTCCTTACGAGTAGCATCGTTCAATTTTCGATAATCAATACACACCCTCCATCCGGTGATGAGTCGTGTGGAAATCAACTCATTTTCATCGTTAGCAGCGGCGGTCATTCCTCCCTTCTTAGGGACACAATGGATAGGGCTAACCCATGAGCTATCGGAGATTGGATAAATGATTCCGGCGTCGAGGAGTTTAAGAACTTCCTTTTTTATAACATCATGAATTTTTGGGTTAACCCTACGTTGTTGTTGAATCACGGGTTTACAATCATCCTCCATCAGAATTTTGTGGTGTAACACCCCCAAAATTTCACAGCGAAAGCGTTCGGGTCATGGGGTGCTACTAAATCAATATACACAATACAAGGTAATAAAGAATGGAAAATTTTATTCCATTATCGAAAGATAGATTAATTTAAGAAATAGTTTTACATCATTGTTTCAAAGTGCGGAAGTAAAGCCCATAAAAATATATGTTGTCCCATTAAAGTTGTATTAAATATGATTGTAAACACTTCGGATGCCAGTCTTCAACGAATGCCTTTGCCATTGCCCACGCCAATAAGTAAACCCGAGAAAAACATGCTAAAATGTCAACACAAAGGTTGGTGAGTTCATAGGTTTAAGTTTCAAAAATCAAGTTGGACCACAGTTGCACATATAGCATCTCCGTGAATGACACTATATGCAAAAGGCTATTACGCTAGTACCAAGTTCATGCGACCGAAACTACGACGGTGTGCATGCATCTAGAAGCATGATAAATAAAAGCCCGGCAAGTGTATTTCCAGTACACTCAATCAATACGATATGATATACGCCTGACGTTTGCCTATCGGTCAAACTCAAGCGGGGTGTCATCCCCAATAGATCTATCCATAACAATCGCGCCTCCCCAAAGGGAACGGTAGCATAGTTGGGATTCAAGGTTGTTTCACGTAATAGTGTTTTCGGTTTAGTCGAAAAGAGTTTTGCATGTTTCTCACCCCAAAGTTTTATAAACAAGTAAATAAGAGTAAAAGTGGGGCTATAAACTCACCTCAGCAGTTCGGTGAATAAAGTATCAAGAGATCAAGTAACAAGTAGCTCCAACACGCAACCTAAATTAGTGCGTCAAATCTCAGTTTGCAGTTTTGTGTGTTCACGACTCGAAGTGTGTGAATAAATATAAGTGTTTACAAGTGGTTGTGTTTAATGTTGCTTGTGTGGCAGAGTTTACGTTTAAATCATTTTAAAGCGTTTCTAAGTATTGGCTCTTGGTATATATGTGAAAAAAAAAAAAAAAAAAAAACTATACGAAACTTTCGTATAAGAGTTGGCTCAAATATTGGCTCAAGTGTTGGGTTTGTTGGGTTTCAAGATAAGAAAATATATTTATGTTTGTAAATATTCTTATAGGAGTTGTGTGTAAATATTATATTTAGAAAAACATAATATTTATAGTTTACGCGGACGAGGTCGTTAAATAACGCATGTGTTAAATATATTTATGAAAAGTGATAAAGTAATATAAGTTTATCAAACTTATAAAGTTTTAGGGTGAAGAGTGTCAAGTAAACAAATTAGAGGGGTTTAAAGTTGTAAAGATTATTACAAAATTTCAAAGACTTATAAAAGTTTTTAAGGTGTTAAATTGATTAAAGTGGAAGGGTTGAAAGTGTAAAGCTTAACATAATTTATACTTATATGAGTTTTGAAGAAATGACATTTGGTGCAAAGTAAAAGGGCTAAATCTGCCGATAAGCGAAACTGACAAAAGTAACACACAAAAAAATATGAGCAGCGTCGCTGCTAAGGGTTGAACTCAAGACCTCGTGGATGAAAGTATGCGCCCCTCCCAACTGAGCCAATAGCTCTTTTTGTTAATTATTGCGACAGGTTTGTACTTAACACGTTTTATATTGTTTGAAAATGGCTTTATGTGTTAAAAAAATAAAATCATCTAAGCGACACAAGAGGGATTCGAACTCTAGACACTTCGTTTGACAGACCAACACCACAACCAGCTGAGCTAGGCTTTGCTTGGCGTTTTATTCCCTCAACTGTTTGCTTAAGTAATGTTCGGTCATGTGTTATATTTTGTAAAAAAAACATACTCAGTGAATACTACTACTGAGGTCATGCATATATGTATATGTTGTTTTTGTTTCTTCTCCAAAACTATTTTGCCATTCTTCAAAAAAAACGTCTCATGTTCTAAATATGCATAAGGGTTTACGAGATTGTTTTTTTTAACGAAGCATATATAAATGTTTATAAACGAGTTCAAATATTAGCCACACAAGTTTTTAAAACACAACCATGATACTTTCATGCGAGTCGTATATAAGAAAAAAAAGAAAAGAAAGTTTAGAGCGGCTTACTACAGAGAGTGGTGGTGGCGAGACACGAGGAGTTCGAGAGCAAAAGAGATACAGGTTAGGCTTGAACCCACACGATCAAAGTATTATCGGCGAGGCTTAGACAATCTTGAAACATTCACTAACACCCTTTTTCCTTATTTCGTTTTCCACGGTGGGCGAGTGTGAGAGGTGAGATGAGAGGAATGTTTAAGTGAGTTTAGTGGATGTGAGAGTTTGTGAGTTCAACAAAGGGTATTAAGAGTTTGTTATATAGAGGGGGATGGGTATTGTTCACCCATAAGGTTCCAAAAAAAAAAGAGATAGAGTTTGTTAGAGCTTGGAGCTTGCGTAGGGGAGGGAAAAGAGAGAGACGAAATTGATGATGTAGTGTGGGGCGTGGGTTTGCCTTGCTTTCACATGGGCATCACATGGCATGTGGTACCACAAGCATAATCTTAGGAAAGTTTGTTGGGTTGCTTTGTTTTTGTGTGTCTCGCTAGTCACAGAAACAAGGGAAGCAGGTTGCACATGGATATATGCATAATGTATCCTCTATTGCATTTTGTTTTAGTTGACCAAGCAACAAAAGAAAGTTTGTGTTTGTGTTGCGTGTGATAGAAAAGAAGAGAAGTAGAACAAAGTTTCCATATTGCAAGATATTTACAACTCATGTGTTTTGTTTTCAGTTGGCAGTCACGACAAGCCCAAAAATAAGAAAAGTATATAGGGTTTCATTTGGGTCACGGGTTAGGAAATTCGGCCCAACAGAAATTAAATTAGAAAATATATTAAGTGTATTTTAAATAAATGGTCATAAATAATAAATGTAAAATTTTTATCAATGAGGTAAATGAATTTGCTAAGTCGAAATGTTTCGGGGTTTGACTTGGCGATTCGAGAATCGTTTACGTGTTGTTTTCTTGAATCATAATTCAAAAGAAAAGAAAAAAAATCTAGCCGCGAAAAATCAGTAGGAAAATTTACGGGTTGTTATAGTACCCAACCCTTAAAAGAAACCACGTCCTCGTGGTTTACGATGCGAGAATCGTCGAGGTCGATACAGTGAAGAGATGTGAGCATTTACACTCTTAAAATGTGACGTGGAAAAGGGCTAGTCGTTCAAAAAGATTTAGTGACGAGAGGCGATAAGTGAACAACAGATGAAGGATTCGTTAAACGGAATACAACGCGGTTTCATAAAAGAGTACGATAGTTGAGTTCAAAAGAAGAACACGGTCGTATGAGGTTCACGAAGGATAGAGCATAATAGTGAAATAAGAGATGCGTGACCCGGTGACGGGGTGGTTTAAATCGTGTCGCGAGAATCAAGTAGTTGCATGTTACATAAAGAAATAATATAGAAGCGTTGGCGAGTTTACATTAGAAATAACGTCGAGGTTGATCGGTGGCGAGTTATGCGTTACATACATAAATAACGTGGAGTCGATACAATGAAGAGTTATGCGTTACACGCGAAATAGCGTGAGGTCGATACAATGAAGAGTTATGCGTTACACCGCGAAATAGCGTAGAGGTCGATAGAGTGACGAGTTTATGCGTTACACACGAAATAACGTAGAAGCGATTATGGAAGCATAGCATAGTGCGATATGGTAATAGTGGGCATGTTAAGCAGTTTAACATAGAGATGTAACAAGTATAAGCATTCGTAGTCTACTCTACACTCTCCTTAAATTAATTATTCCTTAATTTCATTCAGTTTGTTACATCAACATTATTCTCATTTAGACTTCGCGACCCAATCAAACAAAACGACCTTAAAGTTTAAATGTGAGTTAATTAAGAAACTTAATGACTTTGAGGAATAACTAATTTAATTCAAATAAGAGCTTATACGAACCTAAGATACAGCAGTAACACATAGTACGACTACATGTGTAACGATGAGGCAAGGCATGGCGAACATGTCGGCATTTGTGGTGGCGTTGAAGTGTTTTTAGGAAAATTTGGTTATAGTTTAGGTTTTGAAAAATACCTAATTCTCTATAAACCTTGGCTCACGAATACCAATCTGTAACACCCCCAAATTTCACGTGAAGCGTTGGTCATGGGGTGCTACTAAATCAATATACACAATACAAGGTAATAAAGAATGGAAAATTTTATTCCATTATCGAAAGATAGATTAATTTAAGAAATAGTTTTACATCATTGTTTCAAAGTGCGGAAGTAAAGCCCATAAAAATATATGTTGTCCCATTAAAGTTGTATAAAATATGATTGTAAACACTTGGATGCGGTCTTCACGAATACCTTTGCCATTGCCCACGCCAATAAGTAAAACTGAGAAAAACATGCTAAAATGTCAACACAAAGGTTGGTGAGTTCATAGGTTTAAGTTTCAAAAATCAAGTTGGACCACAGTTGCACATATAGCATCTCCGTGAATGACACTATATGCAAAAGGCTATTACCCTAATACCAAGTTCATGCGGACCGAAACTACGGACGGTGTGCATGCATCTAGAAGCATGATAAATAAAAAGCCCAGCAAGTGTATTTCCAGTACACTCAATCAATACGATATGATATCTTGCGGCGTTTGCCTATCGGTCAAACTCAAGCGGGGTGTCATCCCCAATAGATCTATTCATAACAATCGCGCCTCCCCAAAGGGAACTAACGGTAGCATAGTTGGGATTCAAGGTTGTTTCACGTTATAGTGTTTTCAGTTTTGGTCGAAAGAGTTTTGCATGTTTCTCACCCCAAAGTTTTATAAACAAGTAAATAAGAGTAAAAGTGGGGCTATAAACTCACCTCAGCAGTTCGGTGAATAAAGTATCAAGAGATCAAGTAACAAGTAGCTCCAACACGCAACCTAAATTAGTGCGTCAAATCTCAGTTTGCAGTTTTGTGTGTTCACGACTCGAAGTGTGTGAATAAATATAAGTGTTTACAAGTGGTTGTGTTTAATGTTGCTTGTGTGGCAGAGTTTACGTTTAAATCATTTTAAAGCGTTTCTAAGTATTGGCTCTTGGTATATATGTGAAAAAAAAAACTATACGAAACTTTCGTATAAGAGTTGGCTCAAATATTGGCTCAAGTGTTGGGTTTGTTGGGTTTCAAGATAAGAAAATATATTTATGTTTGTAAATATTCTTATAGGAGTTGTGTGTAAATATTATATTTAGAAAAACATAATATTTATAGTTTACGCGGACGAGGTCGTTAAATAACGCATGTGTTAAATATATTTATGAAAAGTGATAAAGTAATATAAGTTTATCAAACTTATAAAGTTTTAGGGTGAAGAGTGTCAAGTAAACAAATTAGAGGGGTTTAAAGTTGTAAAGATTATTACAAAATTTCAAAGACTTATAAAAGTTTTTAAGGTGTTAAATTGATTAAAGTGGAAGGGTTGAAAGTGTAAAGCTTAACATAATTTATACTTATATGAGTTTTGAAGAAATGACATTTGGTGCAAAGTAAAAGGGCTAAATCTGCCAGATAGCGAAAGCCGACAAAGTAACACACACAAAAATATGAGCGGCGTCATTTGCTAAGGGTTGAACTCAAGACCTCGTGGATGAAAGTATGCGCCCCTCCCAACTGAGCCAATAGCTCTTTTTGTTAATTATTGCGACAGGTTTGTACTTAACACGTTTTATATTGTTTGAAAATGGCTTTATGTGTTAAAAAAATAAAATCATCTAAGCGACACAAGAGGGATTCGAACTTTAGACACTTCGTTTGACAGACCAACACCACAACCAGCTGAGCTAGGCTTTGCTTGGCGTTTTATTCCCTCAACTGTTTGCTTAAGTAATGTTCGGTCATGTGTTATATTTTGTAAAAAAAAACATACTCAGTGAATACTACTACTGAGGTCATGCATATATGTATATGTTGTTTTTGTTTCTTCTCCAAAACTATTTTGCCATTCTTCAAAAAAAAAAACGTCTCATGTTCTAAATATGCATAAGGGTTTACGAGATTGTTTTTTTTAACGAAGCATATATAAATGTTTATAAACGAGTTCAAATATTAGCCACACAAGTTTTTAAAACACAACCATGATACTTTCATGCGAGTCGTATATAAGAAAAAAAAGAGAAAAGAAAGTTTAGAACGACTTACTACAGAGAGTGGTGGTGGCGAGACCCGAGGAGTTCGAGAGCAAAAGAGATCACGGATTAGGCTTGAACCCACACGATCAAAGTATTATCCGGCGAGGCTTAGGCGATCTTGAAACATTCACTAACACCCTTTTCCTTATTTAGTTTTTCCACAGTGGACGAGTGTGAGAGGTGAGATGAGAGGAATGTTTAAGTGAGTTTAGTGGATGTGAGAGTTTGTGAGTTCAACAAAGGGTATTAAGAGTTTGTTATATAGAGGGGGATGGGTATTGTTCACCCATAAGGTTCCAAAAAAAAAAGAGATAGAGTTTGTTAGAGCTTGGAGCTTGCGTAGGGGAGGGAAAAGAGAGAGACGAAATTGATGATGTAGTGTAGGGCGTGGGTTTGCCTTGCTTTCACATGGGCATCACATGGCATGTGGTACCACAAGCATAATCTTAGGAAAGTTTGTTGGGTTGCTTTGTTTTTGTGTGTCTCGCTAGTCACAGAAACAAGGGAAGCAGGTTGCACATGGATATATGCATAATGTATCCTCTATTGCATTTTGTTTTAGTTGACCAAGCAACAAAAGAAAGTTTGTGTTTGTGTTGCGTGTGATAGAAAAGAAGAGAAGTAGAACAAATTTTCCATATTGCAAGATATTTACAACTCATGTGTTTTGTTTTCAGTTGGCAGCCACGACAAGACCAAAAATAAGAAAAGTATATAGGGTTTCATTTGGGTCACGGGTTAGGAAATTCGGCCCAACAGAAATTACATTAGAAAATATATTAAGTGTATTTTAAATAAATGGTCATAAATAATAAATGTAAAATTTTTATCAATGAGGTAAATGAATTTGCTAAGTCGAAATGTTTCGGGGTTTGACTTGGCGATTCGAGAATCGTTTACGTGTTGTTTTCTTGAATCATAATTCAAAAGAAAAGAAAAAAAATCTAGCCGCGAAAAATCAGTAGGAAAATTTACGGGTTGTTATATGTGGATGCGAAGCGGCCAGGAGGTGAAGTGCAGTGCGGGTTGCACATTTTCTTCAATAACCTCGGTGTCTCGTTCCTCTTCCCTCACCAACGGGGTAGGAGACGAGGGTCCATCATAAGCCTTACCACTCCGTGTGGTTATAGCTTTCAACTCACCCTTCGGGTTAGGAATGGTATCACTTTCGGAAGAGAACCGAAGATGAGGGTTGGTGACCTTACACAAAAGCGACATTCAACATATTTTTCGAGTTTATTCATGAAGTCTCCAATTTGTTGTTACAGTCGAATCTCATTCCTAAACTCATTGCTTTGTCTAGTTAACGAAGATTGAAACTTGTTCCTCAAACTTGTAATCTGATTTTGCATAGTGTTGATGGTAGAATTGGTGTGTTGAGCGTAAGTTGTGAATTCATTTGAAGGCAAAGGTGAAGCTTGATAGCTTGGGTTGTGATATACTTGATTGTAATTAACTCCTTGGTTTGGGTATTGATTTGGTGGAGCTTTGAATTGGTTTTGAACATTTGGTCCACGAACTTGATTCGATTAAAGCGATTGATTGTTCGATGGAGAAAATCCCGGAGGTCCCATTTGATTACTAACACGAGGGTTTGTTTCAACTTGAGAACGGTATTGGTTACCTCGGTTCTGGCATTAGCCGAAAGGATTGCCATCGGTGGCGGTACAATTGTAGTAGGCATGCGGGCCACCACAAGTAGTACAAGTCGTTTCCACCGCTTTGACTTGAGCGGGTGGAGATGAATTAACCTCGGCCGTCTTAATCTTAACCAAAGCACTGGATCATATCCGTAAGCTTATCAATCTTAGCATCGGTGCTAGGCGTATTTCCATGAGGCGAGGGCGATGGTGTATCATTCACTCGGCGACAACCGATTTGCTACGTGATGAATGAACTTTAGATTTGTTCTCAATAATGGACAAGGCATCTCTCGTTGATCGGGTCAACAAATTACCACCAGCGGCGGCATTGAGAGAGTCTTGATCAGTCTCATTCAAACCGTTATAAAGCGTATCAAGTTGGTGCAACTCAGAAAAACCATGATGGGGACATTGCCTAAGCAAATCTTTGAATCTGTCCCATGCCTCACTAAATGATTCATCAAATCTTTGTGTGAATTTTGTTATTTCATTTTTTAGGCTTGTTGTTTTAGGCGGTGGGAAGAATTCGTTCCGCGATTTTGATACTAAATTCTCCCATGTGGTTATCGTCGAGTGGTAGTTTTCGAGCCAAATCAGGGCGGCCCCTCGGTGAAAATGGGAAGAGTAGTAGCTTGATAGCCTCTTAGGAGCGTTCACGGTACTTGATGCGTAGGCGTGAGCTTGTTGAATCGTCGGATATGAGTGAGGATCGTCTCTCGAATCCAGTAAAATTGGCTTGACGAAACCAAATTTATCAATCCGTGTTTAAGCTCAAAGTTATCGGCAGCGATTCTTGGAGACGGCGATGGCTTCTCCATAACCCTCGGTGGGTGCTTGGAGTTGCTCTAGCATAGATCGGTTGTCCTCTGCCATTTCGATGATGGGCGGGGTTTGATTAGTTCGAATCTCGGGTTGACTAAGGGAACCGCGTCTATTTAGCCTTGGCGGAATTGTAGCGGCTTCGCGTGTCGGTCGTAGTTATTAGAGCGAGTGCGCATGCACTTTCAAAAACCAAGGAAATTAAAGCGAGCGGTGACCGAAAACCGCGTTGAACTTAACCAATAATCCCAAGTGAATAAATCACCTCTATAAGACAAGCGCACAAGCGGCGGAGAAGCTTTTAGGTCATTGCGAAGCTTATTAAAACCAGCTTCTTCAGCGCAGTTTAATGTCGAGGCCGTCCTTATACCCACCACCGGTTTGTTTATCCGATAGAAATAAATAAATCCTGGCGACACAAAGGCAAGTTTTTGATCTTTAGTTAGGGAACTTATTAATGATAACACCTCCGTTGAGAATGTTATATAATTGGTGTCTTCTATTTATTAGCAAAAACACAAGAGAAAATCTTTTTGTATTTTTAATATGATATATATATACAAAAGAAAAAGGAAAATATTTTTTACTTTTTATTTTATAGAAAAATAGTAACTTCACGAATGAAGGATCTCGAGTCACTAATCGTCAAACCTCAAACGATATTGTCGTGACACAACCTCCCCGGCCGTAAAATTTGACTCGGTGCCAAAACCGCCAAGTTTACTCACTCAAAGCTAGCCACTTGTGAATGACTAACGTAAGAAACTTAAAGCGGCTCGGAACGATTCTATGATAATGAAGGCTTAGGGGTTATGTGTGTGGATAAAACCTCAATATTGATATCAAAAATAATCACGAAGGTAGATTCAAATTCCTTTAGGAAAAAGAATAATAAATCAAATCCCGTGTGTGATCGTGTATCACGGATTAGTTAACGAATCGTTTCCCACGAAGTGAATTATAGCGTCGTTTTGGTTTGGAATTTAATGCTCAATGTTTTGATTTGTTTGATTTTGATTTAATTAAACTACGGGAATAGGGAAAGTAATTAATGGAATCTATTTTACGGGAAATCCTAAGTGCAAATTAACTAAAAGCGTAATTTATAAAAGCGTAATTAAAATCCAACTACGTCTAAATTATATCCTAAAAATTCCTAAAATTACTTTTACTCTACAAATGTAATTTGAAAACTATTTTAGAATTAAAACTATTTTTTTTTTGGATTTTTCTGGATTTATTTAAAATTAAAAATTAATTTTTAACCTTTTAAACTAAATTAAAATACTAAAAATTATGAGAATTAAGGGGAAAAATATGAAACTATTTTTATAAAATCTAAAATACTATAAGAGACTTTTCAAAACTATTTTTTTATTTTTCTGATTATTTTTCTATTTTCTACTAATTTAAAACTATTTTAATCTAATTTAAATTGTGAAAAATACCAAATAAAAGGGGAAAAATAAGGAAAAATCTTTTTTATGCTTTTTGTATTTTTCTCAAACTGGGAAAATTGAAAAATTATTTTTTTGGAACTTTTTCTTAATTAGTTGCAATTAAAGCTATTTAAAAATGCCTAAAAACTGAATTTAATAAAGAAAAATAGTGAACAGTGACCAAAAATTATGAAAATCTCAGGAAAATTATAAAATGTTAATCTAATTTTATGAAAAATATAAAATGTGATGCTTATGTGTAAGATAATAGAGCTGCAGTGTAATTGGATTCTAAATAAGCACTTTTAAATAAGCAAAAGCGACAAAATAAGCCACCAAACATTACGGGAACTAAGTTATACTAAAATAAGCTAAAATCTACTGTTTACTTCTACTCTAATCTCGATAAGCAGTTTAACAAGAATTGATGTCAAGCGATTGTTTACTCAAAAGCAGTGAGCGGCCTATGTTTGAGCTTAACCACAAGCTTATTCAATAAGCCAAACTAATAAACAAATGTGCGATCCTAAAGAACACGGCAAGCTACAACTAGACCAAATTCTGAGACTCTAACTCTCTGAATTGAGTTCAATGCAATGGTTGCAAGTTACATTTCACTTCGGTACATGCTTGAGTGTGAGCGAAGAAAATAAGCGATTTTGAACATCGATTGAGTGATTAAGATAATGTCCAAAAATTTGACAAAAATAAGATTTGAATTCTTGACCAATTGAAGTTATTTAATCCAGAATTTCACTTGATTTAAACCAGAATTGAGTCCATGAAAAATCTAGAAAGTTTTGCAAAAGCTGGTTTGATAATTTTGACTTTTGAAAAACAGATTTGAAATTTTGACTTATCGAGATTTGAAATCAAATGTTGGGTGATGGTGATGAATCTGATGAAATGCAACTATAACAACTTTGTTTATCAAATTCTAAACCTATATGTGATGATAACATAACTAGTTTTAACGAGGTTTGAGAATGAGAGCATTAAACTTGTGATTTTGACTTTTATAACAAGACTAATGTAAACTATCACTGAAATGACTTTACTATTAATACTAGAAACTAATGCAACAGAGAGCTTATACCAAGAGAGCCTTAAACTCAGTTTTGTTAAACAATCCAAACACCCCTTTATGACAGATTATGCAATAAAATTAAGCTAAAACAATAACTTAAGCCTACTCCATCATTAAAACAGATTTAAATCACCTAAATGAAGCTAGTATGACTGACAAACTTAGGTATCATAACAGATCTAATGAAAATGATAACTGCTACTTTATTTAAGCTAGAAATGAGATTACAAGTATACTTACAAGAGGTCCGACCACTATGGCTTGCAAACCGACAATAGAACCACTAATCCTAACCTATTTAACATCTAATCAACCCAGATCCATCATCAAATCAACCCTTATCCATTTCTGAATCAAGATTAGCACCACAGTTGACTTTTGTTGACCGAGATCTTTTGTGAATGAAATTGAGTTAAGTTGATGATTGAGGAGGGTACAATATAAGCTCACTAAAGCTATAATAAAATTTGAAATGAGCCTACTCCATTATTCAATTTAGCTTATTGATTACTTTAAATCTGAAATGCAAGGATAAACTTAAAAACTTAGAATTTTGATTTATATTGAAAAAGGATTACAAGCAATTGAAAATACAATAAAAGCTTAAGAAAACATTTATAAAACTAATACAATAACAATAAGCTAAATTAAAACTAAAGGATTGCACGATTTCAATTGTGAGCCAAGAGGGTCCTTTTATAGCCTTGAACAGCCTTGGGATTCTTGATAGAAGAGCCTAGAAGTCCATTTGCAGCCACAAATCCATTTCATTGTCATCACCACCAATCACAATGCTCCAATTCATCCTATGATGTGTTTCGGCTAATGAGAGAGCTACAACTGTCCACGTGGCATTCCATCTGACAAGTCAGCTGTGGATAAGGTTTCTAGAAATATTCTAGTACGAGGTTGGGTGTTTGGGATTGGTAAATGGTGGTAAATTGGTGGTACGGGTGCGTTTGGGAGGAAGACACTGTGGGGCGCGTTTGGTTTTTTTTTTATAATATTTCAAATAGATGTTGACCGGGTAAAATACCGGGTAAGTGGGATAATCGGGTTGGTTTAGATTGGGCGGGTTGGGTGTTGTTTTAAGTTTGGGCCGGGTAGAGGATTTAGGATTGGGCCGGGTATATGGTTTTGGATTTAGGACTAGTAGTGATCCAAGAGCAACCATAGGGACCAAACGTGACATTGCTGAAATTTGAGGGACCATAAATGTAATTCTGAAAATATCTTCCAAGGACTGATTTTGTCAATCTTCAAACAAACCAAGGGCCAATTTGCAACTTTTGAAACTTCAAGGGTCAATTTTGCCAATTGCTCAAACTTGAGGGGCCATTCTTGACATATCTTCAAACTTGGTTATTTCTTCCAAAAATCATCCTCGGAGAATAAAATCTTCATAAAAGCTCAATTTTGATCTTGGAAACCGGCTTAAGCTCTCTTAATCTCGTGCTCGGATTTCGTCGATTTGGTTCCTTTTCGTGTTTTACATATCCATACACGCACAAGCACAAACTCAAGAAAACCACAAATATTAGCAATAAGCGGCTCTTTCTTGGTTATTTTGGGTCTATTTTGATATAGAAAAGGTGTGTGTTTTAGCACATACCGAGATCTTGGAGAAAGCTACTAGTTATAAAATTTGCCATAGCAAGTCACGAAAAGGACAAATGGCAAGTTGCAATGAATGAGGAAATGCAATCCATGAGAGAAAATGAAGTCACAGGAAGAGGTTGACTTACCTCCAAGCATACGGTGGTTGGAAGTAAGTGGCTCTATAAAATAAATCGACATGGATGGCAATATACATCTATAAAGCTTCGTCTAGTTCGCAAGGTTTTACTCAAACTTATGGCATAGATTACGAGGAGACCTTTTCTCCTGTAGCGTACATTAGAGCTATTAGAATTCTCATAGCTATAGCAGCGTACTATGACTATGAGATATGGTAGATGGATGTCAAAACCGCCTTCTTGAATGGTCGCTTAGATGAAGACATTTATATGAAGCAACTTTGAGGGTTTAGTAAATCCACAATTTCCAAACCGTGTATGCAAACTTTAAAGGTCCATTTATGGATTGAATCAAGCATCGAGGCAATGGAATAAGAGATTTGATGAAAAAATCAAAAGGTATGAATTTATTCAAAATCTTGATGAGCCATGTGTATATCACAAAGTTAGTGGGAGTGATGTAATTTTCCTTATCCTTTATGTCGATGACATATTAATTATGGGAAAAGACATTCCAAGTTTGCAAAATGTTAAGGCATATCTTGGGAAGTATTTTTCCATGAAGGATTAGGAGGCGCATACATTCAGGAATCAAGATCTACCGAGATAGGTCAAAGCGGTTAATTGGTTTAAGTCAAAGCGCTTACATTGATAAAATATTGAAGAGATTCAATATGCAAAATTCCAAGAAAGGATATTTGCCGATGGAAGTGAAGCATGGCTTATGTAGCGATATGTGTGCTTCAACACCTGCGGCGAGGTGTACGCATGCGAGAAAGTTCCTTATGCTTGGCGGTAGGATCTATTATGTATGTTGTGAGATGCACAAGAACAGATGTGGCGTTAAGCCGAGAACATGACCGGTCGATATCAACGAGAATCGGGTGAACTTCTGAATTTGCTGTTAAACATATTCTAAAGTATCTTAGGAATACGAAAGATATGTTTTTAGTGTATGGTGGAAATCTAGACACAGAGCTTGGTGTTGCGAGGTTACTATGATCGTCTGGCGATGTGATAAAGATGATCTGAAGTCTCGATTTGTTATGTCTTTGTCATCAATGGAGGCGATTATTTGGAAGAGCAAGCGAGTACAATTGTGATATCTGCGACAAAAGCCGAATACATAGCTACTTGAAGCGCAATGGAGGCTGTTTGGATTAGGAAATTCATTTGGGGCTTGGTGTTATGCCTTCATTGAATCACCTATTGATATGTATTGTGACAATACTGCGCAATCATATTTGCCAATGAACACAGGTCATGAAGGGCACGGACATTTTCTCTGGGAGTATCACTATGTTAGGGAACAAGTCGTGAAGGTGAATAAATCTATTGAAAGTTCACCTGAGATGACAACTTAGTGATCCATTCACTAAGGCTTTTGCTAAAGACAAGCTGATTGGACTTGCCAATGGAATTGGACTTCGTTTAGCTAATAGTTTCATGCAGAACTGTGATTAGTATTTGGATAAAGGATATTGTAAAACATTTATTATTTTGATGAAATAAAATTTGGATTATGTTTATTTTCATTTATAATATTGTTGTCCTATATTTGCATGTTTAATTCATGAGTAACCAAGTTATTCTAAATTATCCGTTGTCGATTAATGATATGGGAGTATCATTAAACTAAGACGAATCTGAGAGATGTGGTAGAATATACTTAAAAGTATATTGATGAGAATGCATACCAATTTTAGATGATATTCAATGAATTGAATATAGGACTTATCTCAACTACATAATTTACTTTGTGGATATTGTTATAAGTAAATTATGAATAGTTATCCAAAGACTTGAGATACGGATAAGTGTCATGAATGTAGTGCATTTCGTGGAGCAACTTAACACGCTATCGATGGCGGTAGTCATAAGGGTTGTTTCGGAAGTGTTACAAAGTTTGTGGGTTAGTATCGTAGTCAAAATAGAATTTGTTCCTTCAAATTTATTTGGAGTTTATCTTCTTTGGGCCTCGTAGGGTTGACAGAGATGTTTGTCTGGCCTCACCCAAAATCTCCCTAAATATGTTTAGAAGATTTGGTAATCTTGGTGATCAACTATAACGAGAAAGCAGAATAGTTTAATAACGAATGACTTAATTTCATATCTTTATTTAACGTGGTATTAGAATCAAAAGGATAATAATAATGAGAAATCATTAAAAGGTTTTCAAGGAGCCTTACTCGAGTTGTACTAGAGGCATCGAAGTGTTGCTAGACGCTAACCGATGTGACCACTCTATTAAGATATATCTAAGTGGGAGTTGTTGGTTTTATGGATATAAATTATAGTAGACGTGAGTTAGGATCGAACTCGAGACCACGGGATTGCACACTTTGCGTATGAGAATTAAAGTTAATAATTAAATATAAATGTTGTATTTATTTATTAATTAAACGAAATAATTATAACGGGCGTTATGTAATTAAGTGTAATGGACTAACGGTTGTTAAATGTAATTGGAAAGGACTAGATTGCAAATATTGGGAAGGTTCCGGAATCCCTTGTTGGATGTTGTAACCGATCGGCCACAAGGACCAAACCCAACCCAACTCAAACTCAAACTTGTTCACCAAGTTTAGTTTAGTATATATACAAGGCTAGGGGTCTTGTGTTTTGCATCTCTTGTACTCATTAGCTTAAACCTAAAAAGTGTCTGTGCGTTTTGCTAAAAACGATCGTGCACCCTCCCTAGGGGATCGATCACCACCTTTTCCAAACTCAAATTGTTTTGTTTAATTAAAACTAGCATTCATTTAATTCGGTATAGTACGTGTGTACAAGAAAGTGGTACTAACACATTATTGTTAGTATTCTTGGATTGAATTACAAAATCGGTAAGAGGTAATTCACATAATTCTATAAACCCTAATTAGGGATCATCCAATTGCTAGTTTTGTAGATTTGATTCTTGTTCAGCTAGAATCAAGAAAGGTACGCATATTCTTGTTTATGTTAATTAATTATTCGTTAATCTTTCCAATACGTTTCCGCATGTATACTTTGATATTTTGTGTTTTATTTATTGAATGTCATGTTATATAATTCCAACTCATACCCATTGTGATTTATAGCGACAAACCAAACGCACCCTAAACACCTGACTAAACAGGTGTGACTATTATAATTATGTTCGTGACAAAATATGTCTGGTCTCTAAAGGCCTTTTATCTTGTAATATTAAGAAGAAAAAACCTCCTAGCAGAGTAGGTAATTTATTCATATAATAACTTTGCAAGATAAGCAAGTTTACATTTATATGTTTTGTAAATTATACACACTTCGGATTCCAGACGTTCAAAAAAAATTTTGCTTTGTTCCATGACATTATACGCGTAAACATACACTCCAAATCTTCTGTTTACAACTCCTTGATCCATCGTAGCAGTTAGACCAATTGACCCCAACCTACTTACCGACCTGTTAACTCAGTGATTGTAGCCTCAGCGTTGCTCATGGACAATGTAGTAGATGTGGAGTTATCAGCTTGCATTCGTATGTCATTAAAATTGACGTTTTGTCTACTTGGGGGGTTTTGCACTCGTGATCTGTCACTTAGAAGCATCACAACTTCTGACATTGTTGGCCTGACAGAAACTGGTGACTGAGTGCACATAAGTGCTATTTCTATGACTTTCTTTATGTCTTCTTCTCTATAATCATCTAATGTATCATCAACCAACTTCAGATGCATGCGAGCTTCATAAAGATTCCAAGCCTGATGCCATAATTACAGCAGAGTATATTACTAACTGCTTACCACAAATAAAATTAAGTTATACGTTTTGGTGGCTCACCTGTTCTAGGAGGTACTGTTCACCTTTGGATTCATCAGGAACCTCTGTGCATCTTTTCCCGCTAACAATCTCAAGAACTACTATACCGAAACTGTAGGTGTCAACTTTTTCAGACAGCTGTCCATGAATCGCATATTCGGGCGCTGTATACCCCCTAATAGTAATTAACCAAATTATAATTTATGCTCTTTTGTAATTTTTTTAAGGAAGTGATCGATTCAGGGTAAGAGCATAATACTTACAAAGTTCCCGCAAATCTAGTGCTAATATGAGTTCGGTCTTCAGGTAGAAGCCTAGCCAATCCAAAATCTGCAATTTTAGGCTGATAATCGCTATCTAGTAAAATGTTGCTTGGCTTTATGTCTCTATGGATGATGGTTACATGGTACTGTTCGTGAAGATATGCCAGGCCCCTAGCCGTGCCAAAAATAATATCAAACCTTTGTTTCCAGTTAAGGGTTCCCCGTTTCTCACCTAGATAGTACAATACAATTATGTTTAAAAATGTAAGTATACGATATTTTAAGTATGTTTTGTAGGTTCAGAAATGTTATGCGTTAAAATTTAAACCCAACTAACCGTAAAGGAATTTATCGAGGCTTCCATTAGCCATGTACTCAAGGACTAGAAGTAATTCTGGTCCTTTACTACAACATCCAAGAAGGCGGATAAGATTACGATGATGTACATTACTAATAAGTCGCACTTCACTCTCAAAGTTATCTTTTGCTGTATCAGAACCTAAGGTTAGTCTCTTTACTGCAACAATGTTTCCATCCTTTAGATCACCCTGTTCGCGTTCGAGAGAATAAAAGAATTAGAATAAATAATCATGTTGGTATGAGTTGATCATTAAATACGTATAGCTGGATTGAAAGGTAGGTACCTTGTATACATCTCCAAACCCTCCTTCTCCAATTTTATTTTCTTCCCGAAAACCCTTTGTCGCTCTTTTGAGATCACTGTAACTATAATCCTTTGGGCCTTGCAATTCGGTTGCCCCGTATAAGCCACCTGTAAACAGGAATCAAATTTTATATATATTGCCTCAGTAATCAACTTTTTTATATATATCTAGAGCCACCGATAGTACAAACCTCTTGGTGTTGTTCTTTTTGACCGACAATACCATACTAGTACAGCTATTAGCAAGATGACCAGAAAACCTACACCTCCAATCACACCTCCAATAATGGCTCCCTTATTGCTTGAACCCCCTGTGAATGATATTAATAAGCATTTTAGCAAGGACATTCATTTTAAATATGTCTACTTAAAGATTTATGACTGGAAAATAGATGGTTCTTTTAGATTTTGTAGATAATAAATTCATGTTAGAAGACACAATAAAACGTCACTAGATCTTCTGTATGTTGATAATAGTTTTCTAAGTAAATAAGCATGTACAGATGTCAGAGTTCTCACCATCTAGTAGAAACGATGTAAGGTCAGTAGTTTTATTGCGGGCAAAGACGCAGAGGGCCGAATACCTCATAAAGCATCCAGAATCAACACCTCTTCCATCAGTAACATCAGTGGCACAACTCTTGATGTTAGCATATGCCACTTGTAAGCAGTTTTGACATTCATTGGATCTTACATTCTCAACACACTGGGCTATAGCATAAGCAGTACTTGTATTGGTACCAGGAACTGGCGCTGTGGCAGCAGCAAAGAAACCATTTATCTTAGGGGTCGCAATAGTAAGATTGGACAATAATCCATCCACAGCAGTTTCAAAAACGCTCTGTCGTGATGAAGTGCGATTTCCACATAAGCCAACATTGCCTGGCGCTGTTGTTTGTTCGTAGAAAGAACTACTCTCGTACCTTCACAACAACCATAACGATTATTCTCATTACATAGTCTTAGCCGAAACGGTAGTATTTAGACTGCCACAAAAACTTTAACGTTGATTCGTTCGGTAAATTTGTAAAAGGGTCATGGTACAGAAAAGTTACTAAAGTTTCTCAAAAATTTGTCGTAAGTTACTATAGTTTCATTTTGTTCATCTAGGTTACTGAACTTTGAAACTTTGTTAACTCAGGTTACTGAACTTATAAAAGTATACATCCCGGTTACTAAACTTTGACAATCTGTTGACTCGGGTTACTGAACTTATCAAAAAATATACGTTTAAGTTACTCGGACTAACATTGAATTTATCGAAGTGTATGCTCCTGAAAGTTCAGTAACCTAAGTGAATAAAATGAAACTATAATAACTTAGGACAAATTTTTAGAAAACTTTAGGGTGCGTTTAGTTGGAGAAAAAATTCTCTGGTTTTCTATCTCTAGTTTTGTAAAAATTTGGATGGGAAATTTATCTCCACAAAACACTTGAAAATATAGAAAATGCGTTTAGTAGATATTTGTATTTTTCTATTTTGAAGAAAGGAGGGAGGGTTGGGGGTTACAAAGGAAAACAACTAAAATTTGTTTTCTAATTTTCCTTGTTAGATTAGGAATAGGGGATTTTGTGCTTTGCAAAACATTTTGTTGGAAAATGATAATTTGAACGCGATCTCTATTTTCCTTGTTTTCCACAAAACATTTTGTGAAAAACAAGGGTGTTTTCCCCCAACTAAACGCACCCTTAGTAACTTTTCTGTACCATAACCCGAAAACTACAGTGACTTGGTTGTTGACAAATGTACATCATGGTATTTAATAACTATATATTGCGCATGAATGCATGATTGAAAATACATATATATGAATTCTCCAACCCAACCATTCAAGTCTTATCTATGCTTGTCACAAAATGAGCCTATTGAAAACGATCCCATAACTTACTTATAATTATAGTACTCAATTAACGAATAAATTACGCATAAAGAAATTTATAAATTAGTCTAATTGAAAATTTTATAAATTCATTAGTGGAATAAATTTCAGAACTGATAAGGATGATCTTTGCTTTCCAATTCTCCCTGTTTCAATGATTGAATAAGTCTAATAAATTCTACTTAAAAATCAAGTAGGCTTTAAGTTAATGCACCAATATATGATTGTGATCATGATCCTTGTTGAATAGAATTAACAATTTATTTAATATTACAAATATAATAATAATGATGACTGTAAACGTAAACATTAAAAATAAACCAAGGACAATTATTGAGGAATCAAAATGCGAAAACTTGTGATCACCTTAGAAAGCAGCCATCAAAAACAGCACGACCACCATTAGCAGCAGCGCAGAAACGAATTGATATATCGGCGAAATCAAAACATCTCACACAATCACTCGTTGACATGTAGTTTCTGCACTGAGCCAATACGTAAACTGGCATCGAGTTCCTGGTTTGCTCTGAGGTAGCAAAGTAGGTGTTATTGTTTAATAGTTTTGTACGGACATCTCTAAATGTTTCGTTAAGATTGGCAATGAAAATTGGGATGTTTGTGACGTTTATTTGGCTGCAAGACCGGATTAGTAAGTTTGTTTGTGGCTGAGATGTGACTGGATTTGTGTGGAAAACCATGAATACAAAGGTAACAAATACCATTTGCCAGCCATAAGACCACCACCTAGTCATGGTTTCTCTTTTGTATTTTGCTACAAAGAGGATTTTTGAATTGAAAATATCTGGTATACCTTGGTGGTACTAATTTATAACAATATAAATAAGAAAATTAAGAATAATCATTTAATTATACTTTCATAGTCAAGTATTAAGTGTCTAAACTTTTAAAATCACAAAGTTTTTTAGAAAATCACTAACTATATTAACTTCACGTCAAATATCAATTTAATTTAAGAGTGCAAATGCTCATTAGTTGGAATAGAATATGGACACTTAATTTGGGACATCAAAAGATTCTATTATAAACACTTAATATGGGATGGAGGGAGTAATAAGTTTGCTGTCATGGGCTCATGGAACCTCATTTTTTGTTATTTGAACAGTGTACTTACAAGCTAAAACAATCTTGTTTTGCTTGTAAAGCGCGCATTATTATCAAAGATTTTGGCCGTATGGGTATATCGTCAAAACAGAAGTGAACAGATGCCCTTTGCGATAAATTACTGCCAAGATACGTCTATTTAATTAGTGAGGCGCCTTTCTAAAAAAAAAATTTAATTAGTGAGGCGTGTGTGCTATGTTTATGTGTGTCTATGGTTGTGTACTTTTACGTAAGTCACCCGGATGGATCGATCATGTTAGCATGAGCATATTCTAAATGGTCGTGATTGCTAGTAACCTTCTACTTTCTAACAAATTTTTCATTATTCATTTTTATTTTTGCATATATAATGCTAGATGCCTCGGCGCCTCGTGGACCTTTTTATTGAATTGCTATATCTATATTGAATTACAAGTGATGGGTTTTGCAAGTAAAGAAACGAAAATAATTACTTGGAAAAAATAATCCAAAACTTGTTGGAAACATAAAGCAAAACCGTTTCGTTCAACATAGCCAAGTATTGGTGGTAGGAAAAGAGAGATACAAAAGAGGAAGACGGCGAAGGTTCCCTCCGGACAACCCATGAGCACAAACTCGGATAATCAGTTATTAGACCATCAAACACTAAACGTAAAAAAAGGGAACAACGACTTAAACGCATAATTAATTTGGTAGTTTCCCGTCACCCCAGGTTGTCATGAGAATGACCCGAAGACTTGTATATATGTGGAAGTCAACTTGAATTATATATTTGGAGTCTATTTGATTTAACAAGGATTTTTTTTCTTTTTTTTTCCGTGATTGGATGTGGCCGTATGTCATCCGTTCAATTATTTGTAAGAATTTAGTAGAAAAAAAAAGGAATCAACAATTTGGAATTTTTGGCTGATTAGTCACATTAGTTACTGTGTAAAAAAAAAAAAAAGTCAATACTAGATATATTATAGGCTTCAGTTTATTATTATTATTATGAGGCTTCCCTCAACCCGTGCGATGCACGGTCTAGTGGTTGAGGGGTGATATTTTTATCCGTAATGTTGTAAATGATGGTATTTAGATACCTATTAGAGAAGTTGCATTGTATTTATTATTTAGATGGCTAATAATGTTATTATTACTTTAGTTTATATTATTTTAGTGGAATCTATATTTAGATGCCTAATAATGTTACAAATTTATAGCAGACAAAATTTTATTTGCTATTTAGGGAATTGTCACCATACATAAGGTAGTATAAATATCTAACACTACATTTGAAATTTCAACATATATGCGATCATCACAAACATTTAACAATTTCCGCCAATCAACCTATATATACATTTTACGTGTGAAAAAATAATAAAAGCCAATTACTGCTCCTTTCGGTACATATGTAAAGTTGATTACTTGATTCAATCTTGGTAATTTATTCAGTACACAAAAGATAAGATATGCTTATCTCTAAACTATAATGAGAAAGCTAGTTAATTAAACTATACTTAGATAATCCATATCAATGACTTAAGCCATGCATGATACATTTGAGAAGATGAAACTACTATATATTTATGTGTCATTAACAACCTTGCATTATAATCTTCATAGGTTACATTTAGCTTTTTTTTTTTTACCATTCTATTCAGGCCCTTCTTGCCAATAAATGAGAATTAATTGAATACAAAGATATGATCAAATAATCTGCTAAGCATCGGGAATCCAAATGAAATAATTGAAGCAGAGGACTATCATCATCATCAATGGTGGACAATAGCGGGGAGAGGCGATCAGAGGTCATGACCTCTTTGTGCAAGCTACTAGCGTAGTTCCAAGTCTATTGTAATACTTTTGAAGTCGATGCCTACACCAAAACAATACATACTATCAAATTGAGAACCGTATAATACGGGTTTTAAGCAAAAATTTAGTTTCATGTAGATCGAGCTGTTGATAAGTTAAACATCAGGTTGGTTCCATATCTTAAACAATGCTCTTTCTCTTTTTGTTTGAGCTCTTCTTGTGGTTTGATGTAAATAGTGTTGGATGCATATCTTCCTGACTACCAAAATTACCTATTACCCATTGGTAGGCCATCAAATACACCCTCTTTTGAAGTGTCAGGTTGCATGCAAACCTTCTTGTTCATGTGATGAATGTTGATTTATAGGAACCAGGTATATCAAGACCATTCCATACAAATGAAGCGAGGTAAACAACACTTAATAGTCATAAACTTATGCGCGCATATGAAGCTACAAAAATACCATTTAGAATTCAAGTTGAGAAAAGTGCACATTTGACAAAAGAACCGCGACTTAGAAAAGGATAATTGTTACCTAAAGCTGTTTTATTAACCTTGACACAGCCGGCACGCCGACCTACAAATTACCCACAGACCAAAGCGTGCCTCGATGTGGATTTAGAACACAAATCATTGGTGCCTTCATGGAACCAAATCCTTCCACTGCCATGTACGCCTCCAACTTTAGCGGGGCTCCCCATGCAGCTCCTTTGCTTCCATCTCCACACCACACCTCGCCTTTTACGCGGCAAGCATTTAAATGGTGTCTCAAAATATATATTTCCAATATTCCGCACCTAATATATGTTTTAAAAATCATCGAGGTGGATCCTAATCGAACATTTAAGGCGTCTTAACTCTAGGGTCCACTATCATGTTCAAACCATACTATTCTATTTGCCTTTTATAACATCTTCCCTTTCATTTTGCATAAACTTTAGCTCAATTAGGTGTAGGATGGCTCACGGGCATGAAGAACACATTAATAAAAGACAAA
>OU343218.1:112952691-113046171 GCA_910596185.1 Chrysanthemum makinoi
CTTCAGTCTTTAGAGCCTTCAGTATCTTCCTCCGTTTGTCTTCAGTGTTAAAGAGTTGGAGAGGAGTCTTAGGGATTCAGTGAGTTATTGTCATCACTCACTGAATCCACCATCTTCTTCTTGACTAAGTCTTCACCCATTAAGTTCCGCCTTACTGAGTGGAGAGGCTTCTTCTTCGCCTCGTACTGAGTATCCTGAAGATGGCTCACTGAGAGACTATGCACTCGTGACACGATAGTGTTTACGGAATAAACACTTAGGATATTTTCTATTCAAATCCTAGATTAAGGGGTTTGGGTATTTACTGAACCCAACATTCTCCCCCTATTTGGATATACAAATAACCTAAGTGTTTGATCAGTGTAAGTGAGCAAATGGCTTCTTCTCACACTGAATGTACTAATGAATACAATATGGAACACTGAGTATTTTAACAAAAACATACATCTTTATTAATCATCTTACATGGTTCCTATCACTAGTACAAATAAAAGATAACATGATGTCAGTCCAGATGAATACCTAGAGCTTCAAGCTTCACTTTCTTGGTGATGAGTGTTTTTCTGTCAGGATGGTCTCTAATCTTGGCATTCGTCTTGACAGAACGATGTTTCTGGGGATTGGATCGAGAGGCCACTGGAATATAGTGATCATTGCAGCCACACCGCTGATCAATATCACTCCATCTTTGGAATCTTTGGGTTTCCATAGACATCGATGTGGAATAGCCCTCTTCGGGCTCTTCGATCACTAAGCAGTTCACAAATTTTACACGCTCAGGCTTCTCTCTGTTGCATTCTAGGCCAGGCACTTTGATCTCTGGTTGGAAATCAACTCTTTTCCTTTTGCCAGTGGAAGCTTGTGGTTGAGATCCTTGAGGTGCGATCAAGGCGGTGAATTCAGTTGGTGGTGCATCCCTCAGCCTTTCATATCTTTTCTGAGCATCTTCATCGACTCCTTGACCACCTTGTTTTGCTTCTTTCCAATGATCGGACCAAGTTCATCAAGTTCGTGATCCCAAGTCACTGAATTTTAAGGGATCATAAACCTCAAAGTGTCTTTTATCATCCCCTCTGTAAACATTCATAGGCAATGGTTTGGTGTTGGGAATGATCTTGACATCAGTGATTTTTTCAGGAAGCCTTCAGCTGGTCATTGTCCAGTTGTATTCTTTGATTCTGCTTTGCTTGAGAGCTTCAGTTTTCTTTCTCTTTTCTTCATATTGAGCTCTCATTGCAGCCATTTGAGCAGCCTGAGCATCCTTGAACTTCTGTCCTGCCTGACCTTTTGGGAGCTTGCTTGCATCTAAACCCATATTTTTAGCTTCTTCAGCGACAACCTGTGCCAGTGCTTCATTGTTCTTTTTCTCTTCCTCAGCTAGTTTCAATCTTCTTTCTTCTTTGGCAAGATGTTTACTTAGCTGTTGAGGTGTGAGCAGATATTCAGTGTCGCCGATTTTGTAGGGAATCTTCTCAGGCTCAGTAGTTGTCAGTATGCCTTTGCCCTTGTCCTGGCCTGAGGAAGATGATGCAATAATGGGAGGTGTAGTTGTTGTGACCGTCAGTGTTGTTGTTGTTGTTGTTGTTGATGATTGTGGTGGTAGTGAAGATATGGGAATTGCAGAGACTGGTGCAGATGATGTGGGAGCTACTGATACTGGAGGTGTTTGCTCCCCCTCAGTGTGAAGAGGAGTCTCTTCAGCATATTCTCCCCTCAACTGTTGCTGGGAGCTTCAGGTGAGGGCAAGAGTTGGTGTTGGTCTGAGGGGGCTGGCAGCTTGACCCTTGAAGGCTTGATAGATTTCAGTCATCATAGCCTTAATCTCTGTAGTGTCATGCTGAATACCAGTGACCTTGTTGTCAAGTTAGCTTTGAGAAGCTCCAAGGCGTCATCCAGGGACCAAGATTCCAGGCCATGGAGGAGGATGCCTGAGCCATTGTCGCCACCTGTGTATTCAAGGAGTCCATTGTGGCTTGAAGAGATTGGACTGAGGATGGAAGATCTGAACATTTGAGAATTGGCGGATCTAGTAGTTCAGTAAGGCTTGAGGATTGTTTCAAGTATGCCTCAGTAGCCTTTAGCACTTGAGAGTTAAGTGATGGATCTTCTTTGACAAACTCCCTGATTTCATCAACCTTTGTGCCAACATTCTGAAGGTGACTTAAGAACTTAGCCAAATTTTCATCCAGTCGGAAAAGTCTGTCATACATCAAGTCCTTGTGCTCATGAACATTTTCATCAAAGCCACTGTACCTCTGCCGTAGATCGGCATAACTTGCAGGCACCTCGTATGTTGTTCCCATAGTGTTTTGGTGACCCACAGTATAGCTTCCTTGAAGCCCTGGTGATCCACTGAGCCAACTGCCTTTCAGTGAGGGAAGAACATTGTCAAACTCTTTGAATTCATCAGAGCTTGAGGAGGATTTAGAAGCATGATCATCATGTTGGAATTGGGATTGATCTGCTCCTTTGGATCGGTGAGGCTCTTGTTCAGATTGAACCTCAGCGTCCACTTCTTCCCCTGCTGATAAAATAACATCATCACTTTCAGCAGGTTCATCATCCGACTTTAGTAATTCAACAACCTCAGCAACAGTTAACAGTGGAGGGGGAATAGGTTCCATATCAGCAGGTGGTATTGATCCCTCTGAGTCTTTGTCCCCCGTAGACCCTCGGACACGGTGGGGAGTTTCCCGCGTCTTCTCGGAGTCGGGATTGGTTTTGGGTTCCGTATCGGCGGGTTGTTCCTTTCCTCAGAGTCTTTGTCCCTAGTGACCCCTGAGACAGCGGTGGGTATTTCCAGTGCCTTTAGCGAGTCGGTGAATGTTGTATCCCTATCAGATGGGTTGTTTGTTTCCCCCGAGTCTTTGGGATCGTCGGTGTGCCCTCGACAAAGACTTGGATTTGTTAATGTCATCATCGGTAGTGGAAGGCTCCCCCGGCGGGTTGTTTGTTTCCCTCTGGATCTTGGGGAGTAGTATATGTGACCAAGGGCACGACGTGATGTATCAGTGTCCTTCGTTGTCACGTGGGTGGTTGTTGCACGGTGGTGGGTGTCTCTTTTGGTCTCGGGCTTTTTGTGCCTCTTAGGGCGTGCTCCTGAAGCCTCGGGGCCCTGAGACTTTGGTTTAGTCTTAGTCGATCATGCGAGACTTCCCCTTTCTCTTTTTAGGAGGCGGGGTTTGGAGACACTGATCCCTCACAGTTGTTCACAACCATATGGGCCGTCAATTTAATAGGTGTGACAAGGGATGGGTCCTTTTGAAAGTTTGAAGGACTTCGAGGATGCGGGTAAATTTCCAAATTTTTCATCCACAGTATAATTGGCACCGATAGCGATTGTAAAGCACAAGAGACAAACCTAGGATCACGAAATACTTCGTCCTAGTTTTTCTCTGTAGCTTCATTACAAGATCACTTCATAAATGATCTCCCCTATGTCAATAAACAGTGACCCCATTCATCGAGCGGTATGCCATCATCAACTGAATAGAGTTAACTTGTTAGTGGATGAGTGGTTCCATAGAGGACTGAATCACAAAAGTGAAAAGGATCCTCCAAGCCACGGGGAATGAACTTTTAGTGGTGGGGTCTTGTCCAAAAATTTTGGATCCAAAACGATTTGTTTTAACCCATCCTTCACTGTGGAAGGTTCAAGATGGGCGACATAAACACCTTTGTTGTAATCTAACCCTGTTGAAGTGCAAAATGCTTTGTAATCCGGGTGAATTGTTTCCCCCATTTAAGACGCACGATGAGATACTCCTGAGAGGTCTAAGGTTATTCTCATCATTAGAAAGTGTCGGGCAAGGCTCTAGTTTGTAGCCCAAAACTCCCGAGGTAGTTTGGGTACACTCTTGAGGGACATTTTACAAAGGCGTTTTGAGTGGGCGTTGAATAAAAATTTTATAATGTCTTTATAGGTTGGGACATTTTCAGGGTATTCAAAATTTTCTATGACATTATTTGTTTTAAATTCAGCGTTTGTAAGATCCCTACTTTGAGAAGCAAGCTGGAGATTGTGTTCTAGCCATTAAAGAAGATTTTAGGATTTAAAAAATGTTTTGACTAGAACAATCAAAGTATTTGGATCTCTCAAGTTTGTGATGAAAAACTTTTGTAAATGTTTACAAGGAGGGTTTTCAAAAGAGGTTTTAAAGATTTTGAGAACACACAAATTTTTCTGGATTTGAGAAAGGATTTTGGCGAGTTTAGTTGCGAGAAAATAATTTGTGTGTATTTTGTGGTTTTTGAAGAGGGTATTTATAGAGTAGTGAGAGGGGTGGTTTTTGTATAAATGTGGATATGTAAAGACCATTTTGAAATCGTTTGATATTCCACATTTAATGCCACCCACCACTTCACGCGATAAAATCCGTCTTTCAAGGAAAGCGATTGCAATGCCGCGATAAAGTGCACTTTAGCAGTAATAAAATATCCATAGGATATTTTATGTGAGAAAGAAGCATTTAATGCCAAGTGGGGTGAGGTAAATGATGATACTCAGCGATAAACATGTATTCCTATATTAAATTGGTGGGATTACCAACCTAGGACATTTAAGTAACTAATACTTAGAGCATTTAGTTACTCATTCAATGCTTTACGTAGGGGACTGAGTGAGTCTTACTCATTCGGTGAGAGGTTTGTTTTGGATGTTGAGGGAGAATGAACCATTTGAGAACTTCTGAGATTGGTTTTGGATACGACTTTCAATGTCAAGCATTCCCACCAGCTTTCGGTCTCACTGAAGGTAGTTCATCAAAGGGTTTTGTGAAGATATCGGCCAGTTGATATTGAGTAGGGATGAAATGAAGTTCAATGTCTCCTTCATTATGTGATCCACGATGAAGTGATATCGATATCAATGTGTTTGGTTCTTTGGTGGAGGAGCGAGGGTTGTTGGAGATTGCAATAGCGGTATTATCACGAAGATGGGCACCATTTTATAATGGATGTCATAGTCATTGAGTTGACTTTTCATCCATAATACATTAACACGACATCTGCTGCTGACTACATATTGACCGGTGAGGACATAACCAGCGATTGTTGCTTTTAGCACTCCAACAAACTAGTTTTCCTCCAAGAAATTGTGAGGACCACGAGGTACTTTTACGTCCATGTTGCGGCCCGGCATAATCGAATCGAGTAACCCGAGATCAAACCACGAGCATCTTGGATAATAGAGTCCAAGGCTTGGGGTTCCCTCAGGTACACGAGTATTCTTTTGGGCGTAGTGAGATGGGATTCTTTAGGATTGGGTGATATCTTGCTATTAGAACTGATGAGGTGGATATCTGGTCTAGAAGCGATTAGATACATCGGTGAGCCTACAATCCTCGAAATGAGTTTGATTGACTGATTTGCCAGTGAGATCAGGTCCAAGGTTGTTAGGTGGGACCATTGGAGTTTTCAGCGAGGCCGCGATCAGGATATCTCATATTTTTCAAGATTTCTGGTGTATTGGTGATGGATATTCCTTTGTCGGTTTGCTAATTTGTAGTCCAAGAAAGTATGTGAGTTTCCCCATCATGCTCATTTCAAACTTCTTAGTCATCAGTTTTTCAAGCTGTTTGCAAAGTTTGTAGTTTGTTGAGCCAAAGATGATGTCATCAACATACACTTGGACTAGAATCACATCTTGTTGAGTTCTATAGACAAGCGATTGTGTTGTCTATCTTTCCTCTGACAAACTTGTTTTGTATCGAAGAGGTGAGAGAGTTTCATACCATGCACTGGGAGCTTGTTTAAGTCCATAAAGGGCTTTGTCAAGCTTGCAGACATAGTCGAGGAATTCACTACTCTCAAAGCACAGGTTCTTTGAACATATACATCTTTCTTGAGATCACCATTTAAGAATGCACTTTTAACATCCATTTGGTAGACCACGAGTTCATGTATGTTGCATATGCAAGAAAGATCGATGGCTTCCATTTTTGCGAGGGCAAATGTTTCATCATAGTCAATGCCTTCTTGTTGGTGTAACCTTTGGCTACAAGTCGGCTTTGTTTTAATAGCGATGCGTTTTCATCGGTTTTGTTTTGAAAACCCACTTCATTCCTATGACTACATCAGAGGACATTTGATCAAGGTCATGACCTTATTTTTATCAAGCATTGCGGTTCTTCTTGCATATCCCGAACCCGACTTGGGTATTTTAGAGCCTCGGTGACACTTTTGGGTTCTATCTCGATAGGTAATCGACATATAGACATTCATTGGTGAAGGCTGATTAAGTTAGTAGCCATGCTTCTAGTGAGCATTCCCTCAGTGGGTTCACCAATGATGTTTACAAGCTCAATGTCCTAAGATATTGTCCACTTACTTTGTGGTCAGGATCTAAGCTTGAAGATATCCTTTGGGAGTTGGTGTGAGTTAGTGCAAGAGCGCGGGATCATTTAGATCATCTCGAGGTGACTTGTTTTGGTAGAGGTTCTTGAGTTATAGGATCGATCATATGGATCGGTGTTACCTATCCAGTAGGGGCTAGTGATTATCAATGAATTCAGCGATAGTTGGTTGTGGCGAGGTTGTGAGGCAAGACATAATATGAGATGTCGGCATCCGGCTGGTATGAGGAATTGGTTTGATTGTTGTACTCATCAGGAGGATATCTTGATGAGTTATCAATTCCTATTTCTTCCGCTGAAGTGTTGGTGAATCTGATGCTTTCTATACTTTCATCAAAGGTGACATGATAGGTTTCCTCAACTTGTTGTCTCCTTGTGTTAAATACCATGAAGGCTTTGGAGATCAGTGAGTAACCTATAAAGTATCCATCATCAGCTTTAGCATCGAACTTGCCTAGATGATCCTTGTGGTTATGAATAAACACGGGACATCAAACACATGGAAGTAGTGATGTCGGGAAGTCTACCTTTGAAGATATCATATGGGGTTTTATTATGTCTTTTGACAATGATTGGCCTTTTGAGTGTAACAGTTTGTTTTAGCTGCTTGATCGAGAAATGCTTTGAAAGAGTGAGCCATTTAACATGGTTCTGCGACCTCAATGAGAGTTCTGGTTCTTCCTTTCGACTACCCATTTTGTTGAGGTATAAGGAGATGAAAAATTTTGGGAGATTCCCTTCTCATCACAGAAACTCTCAAGCTCGGCATTTCTAAATTGATTACCATTGTCGGTTAGATTTGTTTCATTTGTAATGTCATTACGGTTTTCAATGTTCTGATAAATGACATTATAGTATCAAGTACTGACTCTTTTTGGAAATAAAGTATACCCAAGTGTATCTTGAATACTCATCAACAATGACAAGTGTATACTTCTCATCTTTGGATTGATCTAGGGTATTTGGTCCAAAGAGATCCATATCAAGAGGTGAAGGCGACTTTTGATAGAAAGTTTTGCTTGGTTTTGAAAGATGCTCTTTTATGTTTGCCTTTTCCTGGTGAGCATGGTTTATCTTTAGCAAAAACGGTGATGGTAAGCCAATGACCTTGTTTTGTTTTGCCAAATTGTTGATGTTTTTGAAGTTTAAGTGTGAGAGTCTCTTGTGCCCACGGCGGGTTGATAGTTTGATTGGCTTTGGCAAATAGCGAGTTCCATCTTTAGAGAGAGTTGACATGTCTAAGACATAAACATCGTCTCTCCTAAGAGCAATCAACACAACTTCCTTGTTGGCATTGAAAATGGTACCTTGTTTGTCATTGAATTGTACAATGTACTTAGCATCACATAGTACGACAGCGATGAGATTGTATTTGAGACCATTGACATAAGCAATCCTAGAAAACTATTCCATTAGGTTCTTGAACCATAACCTTGATGGGACATGATGAGTTATCACCAAATACTACCTTTGGCCCGGTTCCTTTACATACTTGTGCGGATATTCCTTCACACAGTCATGCTTCTTGAACATCCTTTGTCTAGATGCGGATAGGTTCCTTGGCATGCCTCTGCACAAGTAGTAAACCGAATTAGTTTCTCTTCGTAACCCACTTACTAGTGGGCTTGGGTCTCATGGTCTCTTTGAATTGAGCAATCGATTCATGATGGTGGTGGAGTGCAATGAGCTACCACGAGGTTTTACATTTAGAGGCCGAGGATGACTCGTGGATTTTGGTTGTTTTGAACTTCTCCTTGCATGGATGACATTGTCATCTTTGAGATGTCTTATGGTACGTGTTACGCAAATATCACGACATGTGTTCATAAGACAATCATCGAGGCGATGATCATTAAAACCACCGATGTGGGCAAGGAGGAAAAGGCTTTGCTCTCAATTTTTGAGCTTTGGATGAAGAAGCATCGCGATGACCAACTTTGGTGTAGTTTTCTTGAGTAAGAGAGCTCACATATTGCAAGTGGTCGGCGATCCATGATCATCCTTTTCAGAATCATGCAAAAGAATTCTATAACAATTGTCAGTGGTATGGCTGGTATAGTGGCATAGATCACACTTCTGCTTGTTTTTGGTGGTGGCTTTTGACTTTGAGGAACTAGAAGAAGCTGACTTTGTCTCCTTGATTGATTCATGGACCTTTTCAATAGATTCCATTTTGTCGATTAGCTTCCTCACAAGTTCGGTCGATTCTTGAATCGATCGGCCCAGTGGGGGCGAGGATGTGGAATTTTCAGTTGGGGTGGATTCTTGTTGAGTTGGTTTTGATGGTCTTTTCAAAATGGTTCTACCAAGTCAGACCTTTCTTTAGGAGAGTGTGGATTGTAATGTAATGGAGTAAGCTCGAGCTAGGATCGGCACCACGAAGAGGTTTCAAAGGTGGAAGTGGTGCTTGAGATTCATCTTGAGACTTCGAGATGTGTTGGTTACTCTTGGGCACATCACGGAATCAAGCATGCTCTTTAGAGCTTGACTTTCGAGCTCTAGAATTCTTCGAGTCAAAGTTAGGAAGCTTACTATCGGGATTAAATCTTTCAATCCAATCAGTGCTTGGGAGCAGAACAACATATTGGTAATCATGCCACAGACACAAATGGTTTAGGACTCTGGTCTTTGTTGAGAGAGTCAGTAAGATGATGTTCACCTATGACTCTCTTTTTGCTACTTGGGGCACCTACGGCATCAAAGACTCTTGGATTCTTGGTGGTCCAGTTATCAATGATTTCCTTTTCTTTCTTAAGTTCATCTTGAAGAGCCTGATTTCTTTTAACTAATTAGGTGTTTTGAATCGTAAGGTGATAGCCTCAAGCTTGTTTTGTTTTAACACAAGTAACTCATCCTTACACTTATTCAATTCAAAACTTAACTTGTTGTACTTAGAAAAAGATTTAGTCTTTGCTCCTCTACAAACTTAAGATCTACATTGATATAGTTCATATAGGGTGCCCAATCGGAATCATCATCCATATAAAGTAGAATATTTACCTTCTTCATTGTGATGTTGACCCATTCTCCATTTATGGCATGATTCTTTCCAACAGCTAGCTTGTCTTCTTACGAGAGGGCCATCGGTCTTGTTGACATGCACCATTTCATCATCGATAAGGTGGCTCTTCCCGGTCGAAGGTTTTAGACAAGACCTTTGTTTTACCTACAGATTGAACACTTTTTGGTTACGAGGGTGGCCTCAAGTAATGCAAGCTTAGCTTTGATTTTCCTATACTTGGCTTCAAAATCTATTGTTTTGTTAAGTGGATTTATTAAGAAAGTTTTGATGAGGCCGATAGATTTTAGGTTGAAATTTGCTAAAGCACGAGGTGATTTGACCACGATGGTGCAGAAAGGTTCGAAATTGTTTTGAAAAGCATCCTTTGCAAAATGACCTTTTTGTGACACTTAAAGCATTGATGTCTCGTTAGCTTTAGCGGTTGAAAAACCTTTGTTTCTTTTAATAAACCCGAGAGTTTGCAAGGAGTGCCTTTCACGAAATTCAGCGTTCGGTCATTTAGGTACTCCTCACTTGATCTCTCATCGGGCTCATCATCTGAATTTTCTTGAAAATCTTGAACCACATTGTTAGAAAAGAAGGCAGTTGATATAGGTGAGGTGATGGTAAGGGACTTCTTGACTTCCTGAGACTTCTTTAAGTCGGTATAGATGCATTGATGAGGAGTTTTCCTCATAGACAAATTTCCCATAAATTTCAAGAAGCTCAAGAGTTTGGATGTGATTTGCATTTCTAAGTCCCTGAGAGAAGTTTAACCATTTCTCGGGGAGACAATTAACAAAACCAACATTTATCTCATGTTTGGATAACTTAACACCATCATTAGCTTGGTTCATTTAAAAGAGTTTTGTATGGGTTGTAAGTTTGAGAGAGTTTTAGAGTCCTTAGCCACGAAGGTATTATACTCAAGTTTGAGTCCATTATCACTTTTCCTTGGTATCGATGGACCTTCATGGCTATGGACCAGGTCATCCCAGTTTGTTTAGCCGTGTTACTGACTTATAAGCGACTCCATTATATCATCGAGGAAGACATGATATGATGATACTTTTGAGTCTTTGGTCTGGTTGACCACTCTCCTTTCATCTGAGTCCAGGAGCTTGAGTTTGGGCAAACCTTGATCTTTGGGACAAATGGACCCTCATTAATACACTTGATATAATAAGGTTCCATCGATCAAATATGCAGCTTTTTCCATTTGTTGAATTTGCCAACTTCAAGTCTGGGAGCAGTGAATAAGCTCCACCCTTTTTATCGACTAGTTGTGGTACATCAATTTCGACCATAGGAATCTGATTTAAAAGCGTTTTAGAAGCTTAAAGGTTTTATAATCAACGGCTCACGATACCACTTGTTGTTCCCTATTCACTATCGTTAAAAGGGAATAATTAAGTATTTAAAGCAATTTAACGATGAATAATGATTGAAATTAACATAAGTAAAACACACAAAGTAATTTTCAACATCATATTCTTATTAGAAATAAATCAAAAGAATCCGTTACCCAAGTACTTGCGGAATAGTACTTGGGATTGAAATGACAAAGTTTGGGTGACTCCTCTCAAGCTGGGGCTAAGTCAAAAGCACACTCTTAGAACCATTGAGCTAGCTCAAGGATAAAGTTGTATTTGGAGGAGTAAAAAGTTGGCTTGTGTGTGTGTGTGTTTTTACAATTCACAAGCTTAAACTTTTCACTCATTCTCTTATGCTATTTATACAAGTATGATATTTAACTTTATCCTAGAAGACAAAAACATGGATCACGACAAACACAATATTGATATATTAGGTTCACATTCACCTTTCTATAGTAGGCGTGGCTTCTTTCCTTGAGAGTCGCGCTTACTATAAATGGGAAGATATGATCTTGATAGATTGAGGCGTGTATAGGCGGATAAACACTTGAGGGACTTAGTTTTATCGGGTAAAACTTTCCGCCTAATCCGACTCATTCTTGATCTTTAAAGTCTTGATCTCTTCCTTCGTTTGTCTTGGTGTTTACGAGTTGAGAGGAGAGTGAAGGGATTGATGAGTTATTGTCATCACTCACTAAGTCCACTATCTTCTTCTTGACTTAGTCTTCACCCTTTAAGTTCCTCTTGCAGTGGAGAAGCTCCCTTGCCTCATACTAAGTGTCACGAAGATAGCTCATTTGAGAGACTATCGCTCGATGAACTGATTGTGTTTAACGGATTAAACACTTAGGATATTTTCTATTCAAATCCTAGTTTAAGGGTTTGGGTATTTCTTGAACCAACAATAGTAAATTGCAAAATCGTCCTTAAGTTTGGAATTGCAAGTTTTAGTCCCAAACGTTTAGAAGGGCATTTTAGTCATTTTGTTGGCGAGGGGCGATTTTTGCCCCAAAAGTTTCCCACAGGGACGATCCTTGCACTTTCTAAATGTTTAGGACGAAACTTACAATTTGGCCAAACTTTAAGGACGATTTTTGCAATTTACTCTTATTATTATTAGTATTATTTTTGAATGGGATGTATTATTCCTACCCTCCCTACTAGGGATGGCAGCTGAGTGAGGGTTAGGGGTGGGTTTTAGTGTCACGTCACCTGCCATAGTTTATAATAGAACCACGTACCGCCCTATTACCCGTCGGATACCTGATTAGTATTATCCATCGGTTTTTCGGGTTTCAGGGTACTCGGTTATCCCAATTGAATATTATAATGACAAAATGACGGTATTAAGATCAAGTCATACTAAATCAGCAAACAAAACAAAGAAAACACTGTAATATATTCAAATTTTTTAAAAGTTAAAGAAAATGAATAATATCGTATCAAGCGATTACTTGGTTTTTGAATTATTCAAGTACAAAATAAAATGTGTTATGAAAGAGATACTTGTATAAAAATATAATGGAAAAAATTATATATAATGTATATATTCTAGTTAATATAATATCAATAAGCGGGTATAGATTGAATTATGGATCACGGATACGGATACGGTTGCAGTGCGAATACCCAATTGTCGGTAGTTATTACGAGGCAGTACCCGAACCCGTCTGAACTAAAAAATTTATCAATACCGAACCAGCATCCAACCCGCCAACCCGTGCATTAGGCCAACCGGTTCGGGTTCGGTTTAAATGGGTTTGAATGCTTTTACGTCCTACTCCCTACTTAGGAGGTTGTACTGATTCTTTTGTCCCTCATTTTATTTTAGTACAACACGTTTTTTGTCAGTTTTTGTTCAGAGATTTTTGAGTTTTAAAGCGTTTTACTTATTAAACTTTATATTTCATGTTCCGCATTTTCAGGTTTATAGTTTTTTTATATAAACAAGATTATAAAAATAAAAAATAATAATAAAAATGCAAAAAAAATAGGAAGGGTGGGAATATAAAAAATAAGGGGGAGAGGGGTAGGAATATCTTGTCCCATCCAATATTGTTGTTTGATTTGTTTATTATATTTGATTATTTTGTTAATTATTTGATGAAGAATATGGGCCCGGGATCAGACTATCATATCTTATCAATTTGATTACTATAAAATATATTATTTTTAATTTGAAAGTTAAGAGTTTAAAACAAACATCATTATTAGAATGAAAATTCATTCTTTTATTCTTATTTTGGCATACTAAACGCACCTTTAGTTGTATTGAGATTATAAATATTAAAATATAAAACACATGCTCTATATCGAATTTCTAAGGGCCCGTTAGGTTTGTAGAAGGGTTTAGGATTTGGATTTGGATTTGGATTTAAATTTGGATTTGATATTAATTATGAGAGAGAAAAATATAATTATTTAAAAAATTATTTTTGTTTTAAATAAATATACAAGTAAAAGACAAAAGAAATATTATTATAAAACATAATATGGGCCACTTTTTGTAGTAAATGACATATTGTATATGGAATTCAATTGTATCCTGGCTTTTCACTCAGGATTTGTAGACGGCTGATATTTGTCCTTCACTCCCAATGAAGGGACTCACAATCACCAACCAAACATCAATTCTTTACCATCAGTCCTAACCCAATGCTAAAATGTGTCAACCAAACGGACCCTAATTACTAAAGTTATTCTCCATACTAGTTCCACTAATGTTTTTTGTTGGACTACAATTGGCTATTTATAAACAATAATTCTCTTAGGTTGACCCTACCACACATGGTCCTTCTAGGCAGCTGTTCTTGTCTCTATCTGTTGATTTATTGTTTGAGTTGTCCGGGAGCTTCGTGTGACTTAAGGCCGCATAGGTTTTGATGTGATGTGACGTTGTAGTTTGGTTCATATTTGGGATTAAAAATCGGGCATGAACCACACCAGACAAGTAATACTTGAAAACTCTTTCACATACATGACTTTATATAAAGAAAAATGATAGATAGGTTTAAGATGACCTAAAGATTTATCTTTAAATGACTTGACAATTATGCAATTGCAAGTCATTTAAAGATTGTGCTCATCTTGTGTCTTCATTTATTGTTTCACATATCATCACCTTATATAAATTAGTGGGCCTATCTTTTCACTTTCACTCTATCATATATTTTTTTAATATAAAAAGAATAATAATTTTATTTTAATATATATTTAAATATTTTTTATCAATTAATTATATTATTTTCTCTCTCCTACATCAAATCAAAATCCAAATCCTAATCTATAACGGCTCGTTTGGTATGTGATTTTCAGGTGGATTAGAATCATTCATTTCCCAAGTAAAATGTTTGGTACATATATTTAGGAGTAAGGTAATACTTTGATACCAAATATTGAATCTCTACCCATTTGATGAGTTTTAATAAAATATGTCAGTGGATTCATGATATTTTATTTCACAAAACTTAACCACCACATATTTTTTAACTATCTATTTTTTTGTTACTTTTTATATTTAAAAGATATATTTTATTATAATTTCTTAATAAAATAAATATATTTTTAAAATTAAATAAATAATTTTCTCTCTTCTCATTTCTTTCAAATCAAATCCAAATCCAAATCCGATTTTAATCCCACCTACGAACCAAACGGGCCCTAAATCCAAATCCTAATCTAAACCCATAACAAATAGGGAAAACTTAATTAGATGATGCAATCAAATAACCTTTTCTTGCGAGGGTGTGTTTGGTATGAGAAAATTAGAATTAATTAATATTTTTATAGGCATTAAAAATGTTTGATTTACTACTATTACAATTAAACTATCATTTCATAATGATAGATTCATTGAAGTGGGTAGATGTGAGTTTTTTAAGGATTCCCGTGGATCCTTCTACTTTATTTATTAATTACCACCTAAAATAATAAATAGGCCCATTTTTTGAAAGCAAAGACCCATACTATATTAACAAACCAAACAACAATATCAACAATGACATCTTTATTTTCATTTCACCTTATAATCATACCATTACCGATAGTGATTCCTTATAACACACCAAACGCACCCTAAATTAAATCTAATTAAGTAGTAACGCTTTCTTGGCTACCATATTAACCGTCGATAAGGGATTCTTACTCTTTGTGATTCTTGATGTCGATAACCTTTACATATATAGGTTGCTTAAAGCTTTGAACTGTTAAGCCTAAACTTTCTGCTCAAACTAATCAAGGCCGTCTCCTAGACTCGTAAATCATGTTTTCTTAACAGGGATTCTTGAAATATTACGACACCATAAAAAGTGGTTATAAATTAGTTAAAGCTTTGTTTTTTCACTTACATTTGAATTTTGAACATTAGAATTCTTTTCTTTTTCTTCTTTTTTTTTTTTGAAAGGCGGGTATTAGAATTCTTATTATCGTGTTGTCCTTATTCAGTAATTTAACAATTGATTTACTGGATTTGTGATTAAGATGACTCTAATCAAACTAATCTCAATTAAATCAATATAATAGCTAGTTTTCTGCCTTTCAAATTAAAGAAAGAGAAGTAGTCATTTAGAATATGAGTAAAATACACAGTTAGTCCTCAAAGTTTTTGCAGATTTTACGTATACTCCAAAATCGACAAAATATACACCTTTAGAATATGATTAGCAGCGAGCAAGATTTCAAATGTTGGGGGAGGATCAAAATTGTGTGCGATTTTGGACTGTACGTGAAATCTGCAAAAACCTTGGGGACTAATGGTGTATTTTACTCTTAGAATATTAAACTTTTATAATGAGTAAACTACACCATTCGTCTTTGTGGTATACGTTGACCATCAAGTTTCGTCCTTTGACCAAAAAATTGACCGTGGTCCTAAGCACAAACGTTACTCAGGTGTTGGTCCCTCAAAATGGCGCGGACTAATCAGCTGCGTTAAGCCCTTTTAAGTAGAGGGTATATTTATCTTTTCCGCGCCTTTACTCCTCCTCTTCTTTTCTATTACACTAGTAGTGTGTACAAGAGTTGGATCGGATGCACCATCGGACTCACAAATAGCACCAAGAACTGAACCACCAAAACTACCAATAGTTGGATCAGTTATCCCACCACAATCCATCACCAGCCAACTAGGCCTCTCCGCCACCACCACCACCACCACCACCACATCTACACCATCCCAACCATCACCAACAACCACCACCACCACCAAAAAAGAAAAGAGGAAGGCCTGAAAATATGGAGCAGATGAGTCTCTGCCGAAAAGCTTTATCTCCAAACCCATTCTCCTGCCGCCTCCTCCTCCGCCACCGTTATTGATTTTTCCTCAGCCAAAGAGGCAAAAGTCGCCAACTTCTCGGAAAAGTGCAACAAGTGTACCTCGTTAAAGAAGTTGAGCCTTTAGGTAATAAACAAACACCCCCTTAATTGTTTCAAGATTTTGAAATAAAAAATAAAAAAATGGAGCATTAGGTGATAAAGATTTGTTTTTGTATATAAAGTTTGTGAATTTATGGTTAATTTGAATTGGGTATTCTTTATTTTGGTAAATGGCATCAAGATTTTTATTCTCTTTTTGAAATGGAACATTTAGCCGATAAGGACTTGTTTTTGTGCAGAAAGTTTGAGTCTTTATTGCTTATGTGAAGTGGGTATAATTGATTTGATCAAATAGTTTCAAATTTTCATGGGGTTTTAAGTTTTGATTCAAGTGGGGTCCTAAATGAATGGATCTTGATGTTTTGTTAGAGAGAGATAGAAAATGTAGGAGAGAGAAACAGATAATGGGGGAGAGTGGAAAAAAGGAGAGGGTGTGTATTATTTATTACTTTTATTTATTTAATCAGAAAGAAAAAAATAAAGGGAAAAAGATAAATATACATTCCACTTAAAAGGGCTTAACTGCCTGCAGTACGCTTAGCAGTGCTGGTGGGACCAACGCTTTTACCAAAGCGACGAACTCTGATGGCCATGATACCACAATGACGAATGGTGTAGTTTACTCTTTTATAATTAAGTTGAAATGATTGACCCCTTAACTAATCAAAAAAATTAGCTTGCCCATAGCCACCCTGTTAGACTCTACATCAAGTTCCAGGCTGCTACTATTGACTACATTATCGTATTTTATATTGCTCAAAATTCCATCATGTTAATTTAACATCAATCATTCTTGCTTTTTCTTCTTAACTTGTTACGGGATCACACGGCGGCTGATGGCAATTCTGGTTGTTTTACTTGTGTTAATGTTAACTGAGACAGTAAGTTCACAATCAAGCAACCATATTAACAATACCAACATTCCTATCCTGCCTTTTTGTGGCAGTATCGCTCCCAAAAATGTTTTGAATTTTAACAAAAATCGCAATTCTACGCTGAATGACATCAGAACGCAGATATTAAACCAAAGTAAACTTTATGCAAAAGCACAGGACGTAAGTGGTGGTGACTCAGTCTTTGCAGCAGCCCTGTGCCGAAACTACCTTACCGTAGATCAGTGCGTAGCTTGTTTTGATGCTGGTGTCTCTGTACTGGTCAACTGCTCTGTTGGCAATGGCGCTTATGTTTTGTATGATAACTGCTTTATCAGGTAAGGGTTTTTTCGATTAACCTAGGATTGTATTTCATTGTTTTTTACCGTTTTCTTGCAACTATTACTATGTACATTTTTCGTTCTTCTCTTTTTTTGTATTATGTATACATCTAGTGATATGCGAATTATTGGTACCTTAGAAATTAGAATATGTGAAAGGAGAGATTAGGCTTCTTTACCGTTGATTACAGAGTGTACGTAGTTAGAGTATAAGGTTTCTTAATTCTTACGTGGGTTACTTTTTTTGATGGGTCAAATTACTTAGCCGGAAATAAAGGAAGGAATGACAAAATTAGAATGCATTAGAGGCGACTAATATAATCAGACTAAGAACAAATTTGTCAAAAACCAACTAGCTATGTAATTTGCAGAGTTAGTGTGTAATTAACCATTTATTTCCATTCTTGGCCAGATTAAAGAATAAGTTTTATGTCTTATACTTCTCTGTTTTTAAGGTACGAGGACTTTAGTGACTTCTACAATAATCCAAGTGTCAGCCAGGATGGGACTGGCGCTCCATTTTCAAGATGTGGCAATCAGTCATCATCTATAACAAATTATAATCAAGTTGTTGATGGTTTTTTGTCACAAATTAGCGATGCCACTCCAAAAACCTCTAATTTGTATGTAGCATCCACGACGCAGTTCACAAGTGAAAATGCAACAGTGTATGCGATGGCACAATGTCTTGAAACTCCAAATAAGACCAGTTGCAAAACCTGCATGGATAGAGCATATGACAAATTAAATGATTGCCTTCCGAGTACCGAAGGAAGGTTTTTCGACATGGGTTGTTTTGCGAGGTATTCAGAGACTCCGTTTTTTAATCACAACCAGACAACAGACATCACAAGTATTTTAAAAGGTTAGGCCAATTGTTCATTCAATTACATGAAATACTAATGAATCATGTAAATGTGCTGATATGTACAATTTCATAAGTGGTGAGTCTAAATCTCTATATGATTATACATTAGGGAATTCAAGTAAGGTAGGGATAATTGCTATAGCCGTTGGTGGTGCAGTTCTTTTTCTATTTGTCATTATTTTCTGGTTTTTGTACCGACTGCGAAAGAAGTCTAAGAAGGCTGAACAAGGTGATTTTAATATATGTGCAAACTTTTGTATACTATGTTCCAGTACATGATTATCTTTAATGTCTTAATACTGATAAACTCCATCTATATATATGTTGACCGTGTTATGCATTAGACACTTCTGAACTGAAGGGGGCAGTAAATTTCAGTTATAAGGATCTGCAGTTGGCAACCAATAATTTCAGTGAAGAAAATATCCTAGGAAAAGGGGGTTTCGGTGAAGTGTTTAAGGTAATATAGTAGAACATGCTTTATAAACCAATTTCATTAAATTTTGAACTTGTTAAATACATTCTGAATATTTATTGATGACCACGCAGTTTTATAATGTATTTACACGAAATGCATAAATGCATAATATTCCATTTCTGTCTAATAAACATAAGGGGAATTTCCTTAGTGTTCTATCATTCAAGCAACCACTTGGATACCTTGATATTAGTTGTTTGACTAATAGCTTTTTGTTGGTTTCATAGGCAATCCTTAATGACCAGAGTGTTGTGGCAGTGAAGAAGCTTCAAGTACAGCATGCTAGAGCAAAAGAAGAATTTGAGAATGAAGTTAAGCTAATAAGTAACGTTCATCATCGAAATCTGCTACGTCTCCTTGGATGGTCCATTGATGGATCTGATCTACTTCTAGTGCTGGAATATATGCCAAATGGAAGTCTTGACCGGTTTTTATGGGGTAAGCTGGAGTTGCAAAAATACTGACTATTATCCGGATGAAAATATCCCTTTTAAAGGAGTTGGTATAGTATGCTAACAAATATTTTCATAATATAGGATCAAAAAAGGGAACTCTGGACTGGAACCAACGATATGAAATAATATTTGGGATAGCTAGGGGCCTTGTTCATTTACACAATGAGTTCCACGTAAAAATCGTTCACAGAGACATCAAGTCTAGCAATATTCTCCTCAGTGATGATTTTAAGGCCAAAATAGCAGATTTTGGTTTAGCAAGGTTTCAACCGGAGGACCAAACTCATGTTAGCACCAAGTTTGCTGGGACTTTGTAAGTTTGTTTTAGCATACAGCCGCATATCATCAAATATTCTTTTGTGTCTAATTGAATTCTTTTTGTTCTACCAAATAAATTATGTCAGGGGTTACACAGCACCAGAATACGCACTTCATGGTATTTTATCAGATAAAGTTGATACTTACAGCTTCGGAATCGTGATTCTTGAAATAATTAGCGGCAGAAGGAGTACTGATGTGAAATCTGATAGATCAACCACCGATTACCTCCTAGAACATGTGAGACACTACATTAATTAAAACTATCTCCCTTTTTTGTTGTTATGTTTAGAAAGAAAAAAAACCGCCAGTAGTAAATAATAATCAAAAGCGTACATAGAAGGTGTACATCAGAAGACCGGAAATAAGATTTTGTCTCTTTTTCGCTATCTTATTTTAGTTTCTATTCTGAATAGTAGTTTTGCTAAATTTTGATGTGCAGGCATGGAAGTTGTTTGAAAAGAGAATACATATAAAGTTCATTGATGAATCGTTGAACTTGAACCAACACGAGCGAGAACATGTGATGAAGATCATTGAGATTGCTTTGCTGTGTACACAATCACCAGTTTCAAATAGACCAACCATGTCTGAAGTTGTTCTGATGCTTCAAGAAGGACAATCAGTTGGGCAAAGACAACTAACAAGACCTACATTTGTGAACAATCAAGATAGAAGAATTCATATAGGGTCTTCTATGAATTCTATTGGCGCTCGCAACGTTTACACTAAAAGGAAGGAAAACGAAGCAACTCAACAAGTGCATAGTAAAAAGACAGAGGAAAAGTAGATGTAATGGGAAAGGTGCAATAATGGTAAATGTTGTACAGGCTTTTAGTTTATTAAATAATAATAATAAATAAATAAAAAATAGAAAATAAAAAATAAAAAAATAATAATAAAGCGTTTTGCGTATAAACAAATGTATGTAAAAGAGATCGATTACCAATTCAAATAATTCATATCAAGGTTGTCAGGATCGGGATTTTACCTAGGATCGTTTTCGGTTTTGCAAAATCGTAATGGTAAAATCGGACCGAGATCGTAAGATCTTATGAAAATGTATATATTTTTGTATAAGGGTTGTAGTTTTATATTTCTATATAATATTTCATATGAAAAACGAATCTAGATGGATGACAAAAGAAAAAGTTATATGTTCAACTACCGTAGTCGTAGAATATTAATGCATAATTGCAACAAAGTTACTACATACGTGCACGTGCACCTACTTCTTGTTTTAATTTTTTTTAGAGTAAATTGCATAAATGGTCCATGTGGTTTGCTCAAATTGCAGATTTCGTCCCTGAGTTTTCGAAAGTGCAGGCGGCCTCACTGAGAGGAAAAGTTGAGTTCATTTTCGTCCCTGACCAAATTGAAATGAGAAATACCCTCGTCTTCATCCTCTTTGAATTTCAGGGACGAAATCTGCAATTTGAGCAAACCACAGGGACCATTTATTTTTTTCTGAAAATAATTTTTTTTTCCCGAAAATAATTTTTTCGAAAGTTCTGAAACAAATCCGAAAAGTCACAAATACAAAATAATTCGAAAAAATTTGGAAAATAATTTTTTTCCGAAAATAATTTTATCAGTTTTCATCCGTTTTTGTCTGTTTTTCTTACCATTTTTTTTAGATTTTTGTCCGTTTTTATCCATTTTTCTTACGTTTTGTCTATTTTTATTCATTTTTGCCCGTTTTTGTCCGTTTTTTTACATTTTTGTCCGTGTTTCTTATATTTTGTCTGTTTTTCTTACGTTTTAGTTTGTTTTTGGAGTAAACTACACCATTCGTCCTTGTGGTATACGTTGACCATCAAGTATCGTCCTTTTACCAAAAATTGCACTTGGTCCTTAAGCTGCAGAACGTTACTCGCGTTGGTCCTCACCCTAACGGTGTGACTTACGGGCGTTAAGCCTATTTAAGTGGAGGGTATATTTGTCTTTTCCCACCCACAAAGTGCAACACCAGGGGACATTTATAGAATGAGATAAGTAAGTTTAGGGTTTTATTCATCCTCCTCTTCTCTCATCCGCCGGGCCATTATTTCCCAACCCTCCGCCACGCCACCCTCCTCGGCCACTACCATCTCCAAATGGCCACTCCTCTCACCACTCACTGCAGTAGCTTCCAGCCGCCACCACTTTTCTTTTTGTTGATGATAAGAAGAGCGCGTGGTTCGTTTGAGGGTTTAGATCGAGACAAAGGAGTCACGTATGGTATTGGTATAAGAGTTTGTTAGTGATTTTGGTTCGTATAGATAAGAGATTTGTTAGGTATACGTTTGTGTTCACCTTCTCCTCCTCTCTTTCATTCTTTTCGTCTCTTAAGATGAACGCCTAAAAGTTAAACTTCTACTATTTTTCTTTGTTAAAAACCGATTACAAATTGTTGTTTAACGCTTTTAGTGGAATTTAAAACTATCTTAAAACATTTTGTTCTGCTTTGTGTGGTCTCGTGGATATGGAGATGGTTAAAAGCGAGTTTAAAACATTTTTGTTAAAGCTCGTGTGGTATAAATAGTATAATGATGGTGTCGGATTGGATTTGGATGTGCTATCGAGTTGTGCCTTTGGATTTGTTGGTTTTGGTTGTGTTAGCTTGGTTTTGCTCGTCCTTGCCTCGGTTAACTGGTATGGGTCGTGTCTTGGTCTCGGATCGGTCAGAACGATAATGAGGTTGTTGGTTGATATGTTTGGTAATGTCAGATTTTTAACCCCGTTTGTTTTGTCGGGTCGAATGGTTTTGGCCTTGGTTTGGTTATAATCTACCTATTTTTCCGAATGGATCAAAACTGTTGTTGGCATTCTATTCGTGTGGTCAAATAAACAAGATTAGTGTAAAAGTAAGTAATAATGTGGCATTTGTTGAATTACTTTGTCACGGGTGAGAAAAGACAAATATACCCTCCACTTAAATAGGCTTAACGCCCGTTAGTCACACCAGTTAGGGTGAGGACCAACGTGAAGTAGCGTTCAGTAGTTAAGGACCAACGGCGCAATTTTTTTGGTCAAAGGACGATACTTGATGGTCAACGTATACCACAAGGACGAATGGTGTAGTTTACTCTTGTTTTTGTAATATTTCAACATTTTGAAAAACAATTTCAAAAAGAAAAAAAATTTGAAAAATTAAAAAAAAAAAATTAGAGTTTTTTCGCAAATTTGAAAAAAAAAATTGGAAAAAAAAATTCCGAAAAAAATTTGAAAAAAAAAATTTCAAAAAAAATGTTTTCGTAAATACTTGTTTTTCAAAAAAAAAAGAAATTGGAATTTTTTTTTCTAAATTGTTTCTTTCGAAATTCTTTTTACAAAAATAATTTTTTCGAAAAAAAAATTGAAAAAAAAAATATTTTCGAATTTTTTTCCAAATTTTTTCAAAATATTTTGTATTTGTGACTTTTCGGATTTGTTTCAGAACTTTCAAAAAAAAATTATTTTCGGAAAAAAATTATTTTCGAAAAAAATTTCGAAAAAAAATTATTTTCGGAAAAAAATAAATGGTCCTTGTGGTTTGCTCAAATTGCAGATTTCGTCCCTGGAAATTCAAAGGGGATGAAGACGAGGGTATTTCAGTCATTTCAATTTGGTCAGGGACGAAAATGAACTCAACTTTTCCTCTCAGGGAGGCCGCTTGCACTTTCGAAAACTCAAGGACGAAATCTGCAATTTGAGCAAACCACAAGGACCATTTATGCAATTTTATACGTTTTCATCCGTTTTTATACGTTTTCATCCATTTTACACGCTTATATATGTTCTCGTATGTTTTTAACCGTTTTCATCCGTTTTCGTTCGCTTTCGTCCGTTTTATGCGTTTATCTATGTTTTCGTCCGATTTTTTTTTACATTTTTGTACGTTTTCAACCGTTTTATGCATTTTATACTTTTTTGTACGTTTAGTACGTCTTTGTATGTTTTTATACGTTTTCATACATTTGATACGTTTTTATGCGTTTTTGTATGTTTTATTCGTTTTAACGTTCTTTTGACGTTTATATATGTTTTTGTACGGTGTTATCCGTACAAAAACATACACAAAAATAAAAAAGGACAAAAATGAACAAAAACGAAAAATGGACAAAAACGTATAAAAAAGTCCAAAAGCGTGCAAAACGAATAAAAAGAAAGTAAACAGATAAAAACGTACAAAAATGTAAAAAAACCGGATGAAAACGTAAAAAAAATACAAAAACGGATAAAGCCGGATGACACCGAACGAGAACGGATGAAAACTGATGAAAACGTATAAAAATGGATGAAAACATACGAAGACGGATTAAAACGAATGGAAATGGATGGAAGTGTATAAAAACAAAAAAAATGAAAACGTATAAAAACGTATAAAGACAGATAAAAACATATAAAAACGGACAAAGATCAAATATGAAAAAAGAAAAAGTTGCCTATAAAAAAAAAATGCTTGAAAACAGCTTCATCTAAACATCTTTTCATTTTTTTTAAGAAGGAAGAATATAACTCTATTTAAACGGGTTTTCAAAATACCCAACTTTTCTCTATAGAAGAAAAACCAAACTCTTCACTAGGAATTTAGAAAGAGAAACACAAGAGAAATTTTCACGAACTAAACAACCCTTAGGGTCTAGTTATTATTATTATTATTATTATTATTATTTTAAAAACATCACTTCATTAAAAAAAACATCACTTCATTATTATTATTATTATTATTATTATTATTATTATTATTATTTTATTAAAAACATCACTTCATTATTATTATTATTATTATTATTTTTTATTATTATTTTTTTTTTAACATCACTTTATTAAAAACTCAAAGGATTTACAAGAAATTAGTGGGAAGCCGAGAAACCAACTGGGCCCCCACTCCTCTAGCAATAGCGAAACTAATACGATTAAAAATATAAACCGCAGCACGAGCCCCAATGTCTTGAGTCAAGAAGAAAAGTCTAATACGCTTTATTATTATTATTATTATTATTCCTGTTTTTTCGTTTCTAAATTTCTAGACAAGTGAATGGTTTTTCTTCTCTAAAGAAGAGTTGAAAATTTTGAAAACCCGTTTAGATAAGCTATATTTTTCTTTTTAAAACAATAAAAAGATGTTTAGATGAAGTCATTTTCAAACATTTTTCTTTTCATAGTCAACTTTTTTTCTTCATATCGGATCTTTGTATATTTTAATATGTTTTGTACGTTTTTCTCCGTTTTTATACGTTTTTTTTTTTTGTATTCATCCGTTTTTATTCGTTTTTTTATCTGTTTTCATCGGTTTTATACTTACATATATTTCATCCGTTTTATACATTTTTGAACGTTTTTATTTGTGTTTATACATTTCATCCGTTGTACGTTTTTGTTCAATTTTATGCATTTTTGCATGTTTTTATACGTTTGAAAACATTCAAAACGTAAATGGATAAAATGTATGAAAACGTAAAAAATGTATAAAACTTACAAAGGGTGAAAATGGATGAAAACAATAAAAATCGGATGAAAACATAAAAAAACAGATGAAACAGACAAAAACGTATAAAACAGATGAAAACGTACAAAAGCGTATAAAAAACAGATGAAATTGGTTTAAAACGGATGAAAACGTATAAAAACGGATGAAAACGGATGAATGAAAAAACGTATAAGAACGGATAAAATCGGATGTGAACGTTTAAAAACGGATAAAGACATATAAAAATGGATGAAAACGAAAAAAATATATATATATATATATATATATATATATATATATATATATATATATATATATATATATATATATATACACACACACACACACACACACACATATATATATATATATATATATATATATATATATATATATATATATATATATATATATATATATATATATATATAGTGTTGTATTCTATGCGATCGATATTAAATACAATACTTTACAGTACCCTTCCAAATCAATATCAACCGTTAGATCACTTAATCAATAGATGAGATCACTTGTGCCTTTAATGTAATAAATTGAAAGATCAAGCCATTACTTAAAAAGCTAAAAAAAGCTAAAAGGGTAATCATGGTATTTCCTATTTACCCCTAAAATAGTGCCAGGTTAACCCACCCACCATCTATCCTCACAAATACAATTAACCGTCTCCCAAAATCCTCTCCCTCTAGATCAAAACATCATCAATCTTTTTTGGATCGAGCAAGCATCAAGTATTATGAGGAAAAAATAAATGTCACCAATCTCTTTGGATCGATGTCATCTCATTCTGATATCTACAAGGTTAGTAACTATTTTTAATTCGATTTAAAAAAAATGGATTTGGTCTTAGATCTGGGCAAAACGAATCCGATTTATGTTGGTGATAAAATTTATAATTTATGGATATTGTTTTTCTAATCAATTTTCTAAATTTGATAAGGTTTAATAATAATTAATCTAGATTTTCATATTTGATATATAGCGTGTGTGCGATCTTCGTTTTCGAATCTGAATATTGTATTAAATCTCATAGGTATTTTGAAGGTGGTATTTGTATTGTTTCACAGAAACTTTATTTATGGGTTAATCGTAATTTATCTTGTCTAATGTTTTCCAATTTCAAAAGGTTCCTCTTTATGAACTTATAAGGATTTTGATAATTCTTATATATGTGATTTTATGACAATATGACCTTTTATGGGATGACAGATATGTTTATGGCATGGTTGTTGCTAGCATTTTATTATGTTCAATGTGTCTAAACTTAACATTAAAAATGATGTATATTCGACGGTAAAAGCTTTGGTAGATGAAAGAAGTTTTTTGAGGGTATATTGTTTCGGGTATGCTCTTCTAGTTGTTACTGTTTAAAATTGCATTAGCTATTATTAATAAGATTAAATATTTAATTTTTATTTTTTGTTTCAAAACAAGTATTGTGTTTTCGGTGCTTTATAAATACGTCTTTGATTGAAGTTTATGTGGCCATAGGAAACATACATGTTTTTGGAAGGCGTGGACCTATGTTCTAATAAATTTGATGAATTGGAAGATAAAGTGAAGAGTGCACACATGTTTTTGGAAGGCGTGCACAACGTGGACACCGCAAACATACATGTTCTTAGAAGAGGGCACACATGTTTTGGAAGGCGTGCACAACGTGCACACATGTTCTTAGAAGAGTGCACACATGTTTTTGGTTGACGTGTACATATATACTTAACAAGATACATTTGTATTCATATTGTATTTCATTCGATATCAATTTTTGTGTATACTATTTATATTTTTGGTTTGTTATAAATTTAGAGGTTACGTGCACATGTTTATGTTTTTTGTTATAAATTTCGAAGATTAAAAAATGTACGCTAGAAACATATGTGCAAGTATCATTTTAAGCAATACAAGTTTGATGTATAACCAATTGTAAACAAAAAAACATATGTAAATCAATATTTATAAAAAAAACATATATGCACTTCATTTTCAAAAATGTATACTGAAAAGAAAAAAAAAAAAAAAATCCGAAAATTAAGGGAAATTAAAAACGTTTTTTAATTAAAAAATTTCAAAAAGAAATTAAAAATGTGTTTGACTATTATGCCCTTTTCAATTAAATAAAAATGTTTATTAATACTAAATTCCCATTGGTCTAAATGAGTAAAAGTCTGCATCTAATAATGGTACTGCATAGAACGCGCCCCTATATATATATATATATATATATATATATATATATATATATATATATATATATATATATATAAATATATATATATATATATATATATATATATATATATATATATATACAAAACCGTATAAAAACGGCTAAAATTGTTTAAAACGGATGAAAACGTATAAAAAAGACAAAATGCACAAAAATGCATGAAACATATAAAAACGGATGAAAACAGATTAAAACGTATGAATAAAAAAATTGAAAATAATGACAAATGTGCGTAGAATTGTCGTTGGAGGATGCCACAAGAGATTAGGGTTAGAATGGTGTATCTTTTATATTTTGTAAATTCTATCTATTTTGTTTGAGAACAAGTGAGAAAGAAAAAAAGTGAGAAAAGTAGAGTAGGGTTTTAAATTTTTTTAGTTATAACTAGTTATAATACCTGTGCACGCACAGAGTTTTGACAAAAAAAAATATTTTGTATCAACGCTGAATATTGTGTCTTTAAAGGTAATTACATATAATTATATATTTATGCACGAGCTTTTCATTATCCATTAGATTTTTGTAAAAAATATTTGTTAGATAACTCAAGATTCAACTATATTTAGCTGATATAGATGTTAATGTTCATACTTAAATTTCATTATTAATATTATGATGTACACAAGATGCGAGTTTAGTTGCACATAATAAACGTTGATGAAATTAAAATATACTCTTTAAAGTTTTTTAAAAATGTTTTTTTACATACCTTATATAAATAAATAAAAATTACATGAGTAGTTGTTATAAGTACAATCACATTTTTTTTATATTACAGAAGCTTGTACGTACAATTTGATAATTATATTCTTGTTTTCAATAATTTAGCCGTATTTAATATTCAAATTCGGGTCCACATTTGTCATACTTTTAATATGAAATAAATGAGTCTTTAGTAAACATATATAGTAAAAAAAAAATGATATTTATAATCTTATATATATTTATATGTTGGAGTTTTAAAACAACATATATATTGTATTTTTAAGTTATAAAGTATATGTGGTATAAAATATAAGGGGGTATTTGTTTAGTTTCCAAAGTTTTTAAAAAACATGGAAAATTATAATATTACACTTAACTCTATGTAATTTTTAAAAATTTAACCACTAAAGTTTTATTAATTACCCCCTCTTTTTTTAAGCTTTTTTTTCCACAAATTTGACACCTAGTTTTTAAGTGTTTTTCTTCTCAACTAAATTTCTCCACCAAATTAATTAAAGGTTGACCAAAATCAATTCAATTTTGACTTTTATTAACCAATCACATCACATGATTTTGCTTATGTGACGAAATCAAGCTCTCCTATTGGTCCAATTATTTTTTCAATAACAATGAATTGACAAAGTCACTCCGAAATGATGTAATTCCTTTATTATATAAAAGATTTAGAGAATGAGAATTTTTATTTTTTTAAAAATTGTTAGAAAAAATATAATTAAATGGATTTTCAAATTTTTCTTTTTCATATGAAATATTTTATGAAAACATAAGAAATTTTTAACCGACTAAATGGTCTAATGCGGAATGGGCCATACGGGGTCATGTCTAAACCCACAAGACTATACAATGATGTTTCCTTTGCACTTAATAAAAAGAGCGTCTGTTTCAAAACCGGGTCAAAAACGGTGTCTTCCCAAACGAGAGGCACATAATTTTTCTCTTTACAAATATACCTCTAATTCTCTTTCAACCACAATTTTTCTTCTTCACAGTTTAACATCATTTCCAAATCAAAGACTTCTCTAACATCTAACAAGGCTTTCATTATTACGTCGGAACAACTTGTTCACAACGGGCCGCTGCTCCTGGATTCTGGCTGGCCGCTCCTTCACGCCGACGGTGACTCATTGTCATCACCACTCAAGATTGAAAGTCGTTTTTTCTTAGGTCAATCCTTATTAAACTGAGTTATTTGATTATTTTTATTCAATATTATTTATATCGATACACATATGGATAATTTCAAGGTTAGATCTTCATATTTACGCGAATGATTTCATCTAAATTGAAGTTCATAAGTTTCACTATAAATAAAATATTATATCTTGATATACCCTTAAATTCTAATGAATATTTCTTTACTAGTTAGAGTTGAAAGACCATGGTTTATCAAATTCTGGAACTGACACTGATGTGTTCTTTTCAGCTAATTACATATGATATATTTGTTGCTTATTATGATTTTAGTTGTAACAAATTTGTTAGTATTGTAATTGTTACTGAAAATAGTTTTGAATTACGAGTAATAATCTAAGAATTTTGAAGAGGGTAGATTAGTCATTTACGATTTTGAGATATTTCATTCACTGAAAAAAAGAAACGCAACCCATGCATGCATTTGGCTCTCTTCATATGATCATTTTTTCTCCAAGAGAGTATATCAAATTAGCACTTAATTTATAGAAACAGGGCCAAGCCTAATTGTGATTGCGCTTGTCTTTAAATCTCTGCGTTAAATATTTGTAATCTTTTACATTAGAGTGTTTAAATAAATTTTTTGAATGTGCAAATCATTAGCTAAATAAAATTATTACCAAAATAAACTATAACCCCACTCACAATAATTGACTAGAATTTGTGTCTTTATGATAATAAAGATATCACATTGACCACTAATGTGCAGGGCTGTAAATGAACTGGACGAATATGAACGGAGCTTTGTTTATGTTCGTTCGTTTAATTTTAACCAGATAAATAAACAGACTCAAATACTTCAACGGACAAGTTTTCTTGTTCATGTTCGTTTATTAAAAAAATGAGTTGTCATGTTCGTTTAAATTCGTTCAGTAAGACACTAGACGAACATAAATGATCATTGGCAAACAAACATAAACTTTATTAAATGATGCACAATATATTGTTTGAGGAGAGTTAATTTACATACCAAACTTTTTTCAGATACCAAGGGACTCATCTCCACCATGTATTTAAAAAGAAATCAATGGCTGAGATTAAAAACATTTTATTATTTCACCTATTTTTTATAATTTAAATATCTCTTAAACCCTTAATCGTTAAGCGAAAATATTTACACCGTCGCGACGAGCATTTAATTATCTTTCTATTGACGGGCACTTTGATATACTTTCGAAAAAAGAAAAAAATTCGTTATTTTCACGTTTTTTCGTATTTTTTTCGTTTTTTTTACGTTACTGAAATTTGCATGAAAAAAATCATATATGATAAAACACTAAGTTGAATATCACATGTGATATTAGTGTTAAATCATATATGATATGTAATATCATATGTGATATTACACTAATATCACATGTGATACGGAGTATTACATATCATATATGATATTACATATCATATATGATATTACACTCATATATGATTTAACACTAATATCACATATGATATTCAAATTAGTGTTTTATCTTATATGATTTTTTAATACAAATTTCAGTATCGTAAAAAAACGAAAAAACTTAAAAAAAAAGTGAAAAATACGAAAAAAAAAAATTTGTCGAAAATATATCAAAGTGCCTATCTATAGAAAGATAATTAAATGCTCGTCGCAATGATATTTTTTTTTTTTCGCTTAACGATTAACGGTTTGAAAGATATTAATATTTTAAAAAAATGATGAATGTGGGTTTTTTAAATTGTTGGGATTAATCTCATCCATTAGATAAAAAAAAAATGGATGGTGGAGATTGATCCCTTGAAATGTAAAGAATCTTTTGTCCTCAAAATAAGTGTTGTTTTGTTTAAACAAACCAATTTTAAAATTATATAATTAAAAGATATGATATATGAACATAAAATAAATAAATGATCATAAACGAACGTCAACGAACACATAATCGAACGTTCGCGAACATAAATGAACGAATGCGACTTTTGTTTATGTCCGTTCATTTAACTAAACGAACATAAATTATTGTTCATGTTCGTTCATTTGGTAAATAAACGAACATAAACGAACTTTTTACCAAACGGTTCATGAAATGTTCACTGAACGTTCAGTTCGTTTACAACCCTACTAACGTGTGTAGATAGATATATAAACAAACAGATGAAATACGCTCATTACATCACATGTTCGTGTTGAGGTTGATGACAACAACTCAAATGGGTCAATATTTGAAGGTTCGTCTGGGCCTATTCGTGGGCCTGTTGGTGACACTAATCCAACTTCTAACTATGGGGAGAAGGTATCGAATAATCAGTAAGAGAGCTAGGTACCATAACAAGGGTTCACTTCATCGTCGCGCCACCTCAGCGTCACATCAGCATCTCATTTTCCCACAACTAACCACAACAAACCCCCTCCTCACTCATAACAAACCTCAACCTCTTCATTTGGGCCCCACCACTACCACTTTATTTTTTTTATTCAATTTTCATTTCCAAATAAACTAAATAAATTCATTTCATTCAAATTAAAATACAATACATTAAAAACAACACTTACTAATAAAAACGATACGAAAAAAAAAACGACACGGGTAAAAAAAAATACAACACACGGGTAAAAAAAAAACGACACGGGTAAAAAAAATACAACACACGAGTAAAAAATACTACTCGTCCATGATTTGACGATATTTATTGACTAGGACGTTCTCGCCTCTTGCGGATGATTTACGCTTTCACCGGGTCGATTGGTACTCGGATCTATCATGAGAAAATCCATCTCGATCTTCTCTTACGTTTTTCCTTCTCCCGCCGCCTCGTAACAAGCCTTTTGAGCATCGGCTTTTGAGCATATATTTGGATATATGTCCGAAAACTACTCGTTTGACTTCCACGGAGCTTGCGGCGCTTGACGTTGAAGTCGACTTCTTTTTCCGGCTCGTTTGCATCCATCTCTTTCGGCGAGGTCGCTTTGTCCGCCCGAATATGTCCTCGAGACATGTAATGTCAATAGGATCTTCGGCATCCCACTTGGGATAATTTTTCAAAACAGCCCAACATTTTCATACAAAACTCCTCCCACCAAAACGATGCGTAAGTTAACTTTGGCATTCTCGATATGGTCTTGCTCATTTCACCACTTCGAAGATGTTTGAAAATAGCGTTGAACTTCGGCAATCACCGTTAATCCTCGACCATTTACCAGTTATCATGTTCTTGCCACGCTGGTTATCGGTTGTCTTAGAATTGAACATGTCGAGAATGTCGTTCCAAAAGTGCTCCTCCGGACGGTCATTGCCCATATCTTTATCTTGGGAAATTTCTATCCAACACTGCGCAAGTAACATTTCTTCAGACTTGGTCCACTTCCTCCTGTCCGCTTGTGCTATGACTTCAACATCTTCGTCATCGTCCCTGTCCAATCTCTGGCCAGTTTTTGCCTTCGACTTTTGCCCCGCCTTTTGCCTTCACGTGCTTTTGGAACTTTAAATTGTGAACCGGTCGGTTGTGATTCCATTTGGGGCAATTGTGGAGACCGGGACGGGTTAAAAACCGTGGAGATTGTGACGGGTTAAAAAACTGCGGTGATGGAAATCGGTTGGGGTAATTTGCGAAACCTTGTTGAAACTGATGTTGTTGGTTAAGAAAGATTTCTTGTGGAGACGGGTTGGAATTGGTCGAAGAAGGGGTAGACGGGTTTGAAGAACCCCCGTATTGTTGTGGGTTTGAGTTAAGTAGATTTGTGAAGTATCCTCCGTCATGTGGGTTTTGAGACATTGTGTAAAATGATATTGTTGGTTAAGAAAGATTTATTATGTATTTTGGGTTTGAAGATGTGTAAAATGAAGAAGATGATGATAGTTTATATAGGAGTGGTGGGTTTAAAAAAAAAAAAAGTTAATTTAAAAAAAAAAAAAGTTAATGTTACAAAAATGTTTACGTTTTATAACGTAAACTTTGCTTTGTGTCAGGAGCTCCACCTCGTCGTCCCCACGATTTGGTATCCGACGGCGAGCCACAACAAGGCAGGGCGGTGTGGCGGCGAGCCACGGCGCCCGGCCACGTAGGCGACGGCGAGCCCACACCGTCCACTCTAAAAGATAAAGGAACGTGTGGGTACCAATGTCAAGGGTTTATCAATAAACAAATTCCACTCCAACTCCAAAGCAAAATCATAGTCAACATCAAAAAGTTTTAAAAATAGGACCAAAGGTGCAGTGTTTAGCTCGAGAATCGCTGGTAGGTGTAAGATCAGTTTTAAACATAGAGCAAGTCAGGCTCAGAGTAATCGAATGGCATCTTCAAAATCACAACAACATGAACGGTCAGATAGTAGTGGAAGCAACCTTTACAAACCACTTGAATATATTTTGAACACTTATAACATAGATAATGCTGTTCTCAAATCTCAACCGATAGAAACTGGTGCAAAGATGGTAGACCAGTTAAGGAACAATAGCATTCAAGATAATCAATAGTTGGCAGACACAATCAATGCTCAGAAAAATTTGGTGCCTGAAGAGTCTTCATCAACCGCCAATTTGAACGCGTCTGAGGATACAAATACAACTGGGGAAGCTCGTAAGGTACGATTTATTGGTGAACAGTTAGGCTTTAAATGGGTGGGAAATAAAGAGTCTGATAGGAGAAGGGTGTCTAGTGCTTCGATCAAGGGGGTACTGAGGAGGAAAATGTGAACACAGGGTGATTTTATTAATGTCAGTAGATGTTATGTAGGGGTGTTTTTGGATGTGGTATTTATGAAGACACTTTCTATTATCATAAGAGGGCTTGGGTCCGATGATAAAGTGAAGTGGGTTAAGGAGTTATGTGTTGTTAATAAACCTTATGTCTTGGGTATTGAAGAAACTAAAATGCGGTCTATAGATGCGGGTCTTATAGAGAATATGTGGGCGTATGATTCTTTTCAGTTTGTTGCGGTTGATGCTAGAGGTAGTTCAGGGGGTATTTTATTAGTTTGGGATGATACAACGTTCACTAACACTAGAGCTATGGAAGGGGAAGGTTTTTTAGTTGTTATTGGATCGGGGAAGGTAAAAGTAGTTTGGTTGGCTTTATAAATGTTTATGCTCCGCAAGATGTGAATTTAAAGAGCGAGATTTGGAAAAAATAAATGCTAATATAATAAACTCAATTGATGCGGCTTGGTGAATCTTCGGGGACTTCAACGAGGTTAGAAATGAAAGTGAAAGAAGGAATTCAAACTTTGACGAGAGAGGGCCCGATGTATTTAATGATTTTATTTTGGGGGAAAACCTTATTGATCTGCCATTTGGTGGCAAGAGATTCACGAGAATTAGTGACGATAGCCTAAAGTTTAGCAAGTTAGATCGATTTTTGATAAATCGAAAGTTTGGTTTGGAATGGACTTTGGTAAACGTGGTGGCTCTGGAAAGAAAACTATCAGATCATTGCACTTTGGTGCTATATGACAAAATAGTGGACTTTGGTCCAAAACCATTTCGATTGGATGACCCTGAAATTGAATCCATTGTGGGGTACATATGGGGAAAGACAGTGTCTTCTAGGAACCTAAATACTATTTTCAGAGATAAACTCAAAAATGTGAAGGAAGGTCTAAGAAGCTGGAGCAAACATAGATTTGGGTCCAATGACACAGATATTGATTTCTTTAAAAATGAAGATTCTAAATGGGATCAGTTGTTGAAATGAGAAACCTTGAAGAGTTCGAATTAGAAGCCTAGAAAGAGGCTAGGAAAAGCTGGTTACAGAAAGATAGATGTAAAAGTGAGATACTTAAGCAAAAATCAAGAGTTAAATGGATTCGGGACGGTGACGAACATACAAAATTTTCATGTTTGTGTCACAAGTAAAATACGGAAAAACAACTTGAGGGGTCTAATGATAAACGGTGTTTGGAGTGAAGACCCTGGAGTTATCAAGACATAAGTATTTAATTTCTATAAAGACACTTTTAAAGAAAATTCCCTTTTTAGACCGATTTTAAGTAGTGCCAGGTACAAGACCATTTCACAAGCTTAGAAGGAAGAATTAGATGGGGTGTTTGGTGAGGATGAGGTTTGGAACGCAATAAAGGGATGTGGAAGTAACAAAGCGCCGACTTAGATGGATTTAGTTTTTATTAAAAAGTGTTGGATCATTATTAAAACTGATCTTTTGAAACCCTTGGAATGGTTTTGGGAAACATGCTATCTTTCAAAAGGATGTAATACTTCGTTTGTGACTTTAATACCAAAGATTCAAAATCTGATTGGTTTGACCGATTATAGGCCTATCAGCTTGATCGGGTGTTTTTATAAAATTATTGCAAAAATTCTTTCCGAAAGAATTAAAAAAGTGATGGGTAAGCCGATAGGCGAGGAACAAAATGCGTTTATAAAGGTTCGATTTATTTTGGATGGGAGTTTTATCCCTAACGAAGCGCTTGATTCCCTAAAAAAGAAGAAAAAGAGAGCCTTTCTATTAAAGATAGATTTTGAAAAGGCATATGATAGCTTAAAATGGAAGTTTATTAGAGATACAATATGAAAATGGGTTTTCATGAAAAATGATGTAATTGGGTTGAAGTGTGCTAGAATTCGGCCACGGTTTCCGTTCTTGTAAATGGTTCGCCAAAAAATTAATTCCTCATGGAAAGAGGTGTGAGACAAGGTGGTCCTTTATCACCATTTCTTTTTTTGATTGCAGCAAAAGGTCTGAATGTAACATTGAACGAGGCGGTGTCAAGAGGGATCTTTAGAGGAGTTAAAATTGGTCATGATGATGTTCCTATTTCTCATCTTCAGTATGCCGACGACACGTTAGTATTTGACGAATGGAGTCTTCCCAATGCAAAGAATTTGATGAGAATTTTCGAGTAAAATGCTTCTAGTTTAAAAATCAATCATCTCAAGAAAAAAATTTATGGTATTGGAGTTACAAATGATGAGATTGAAAGACTTGCAAATCGTGTTGGAGTCTCACCTGGTTTCTTACCATTTACATATCTTGGGCTTCCAATAGGTCTTAACATGGAAAAAATTGTGAGCTGGAACGAGATAGTTGAGAAGGTAAAAAATAAAATAAAAATTACCAGGGTGAAAATCTAAAATGATATCTTACGGGGGTAGATTAACATTGGTGAAGTCGGTCCTTAGAAGTCTTCCACTTTACTATTTCTCCCTTTTTCGTGCACCTGTACATGTTATTAAAAAGCTTGAAAGCGCGAGACAATGTTTTTTTTGGTGGAAATGATGAGAAGAAAAAGTTGGCGTGGGTGAAATGGGATCGGGTTTTAAGTAAGTCAAGTGCAAGGGTCTAAATATCGGCAGCCGAGAAGCTTGTAATTTGGCTTTATTAGGAAAGTAGTGGTGGAGGTTTAGGGTAGAAGAAGAGAGGCTTTGGGTTAAAATAATCAAAAATATTTATGGTGAATATGGAGGGCTAGGGGATGATGGTACGTTTGGTAGAAGCAGTGGTGGAAAATAGGGTGACATAATTAAAGTGGGGAATAATATTGAGAAAACATAGGTTCATTTTAAAGGATCTTTTGGCAAGAAGGTTGGTAATGGAAGCAATACTCGATTTTGGCTTCATAAATGGTTGGGTTATTTTAAGTTCAGCAATAGATTTCTAATATGATTTGCTCTAGAATCTAACTAACATGTCTCGGTGAGTGGGAGATGTTTTGGCAAACTTGAAGAACTGACATATATGATTAGAAGTTTTGTTCCTAACTCTTTATACCCAGATGCATGGTGTTAGTCTCTTGATGAAAAGGGTCACTTCTCGGTAAAAAGTCTTAGGGATATGATCGATGAAAAAAAACTCTCTAACTCGAGCATGGTGACCCAATAAACAAAGTGGTGCAAAATTATTCCAAGGAAAGTATCTATCTTTATTTGGCATTGAAAACAAAAGAGATTACCGGTCCTCAAATTGCTTAATCACATTGGTATGGATCTCCATTATACTCTTTGTCCTCATTGTAATGAGGAGGAAGAATCTGTAACCCATTGCTTCTTGACTTGTTCATGGGTTTCAGATGGCTGGAAAAAAGTACTATCGTGGTGGGGCATGAGTAATGTATCCTTCAGGTCGGTTGATGAAATAATAAATCATAAAAGGGAGACCAAATTTTCATAAAAAGCAAAGAACTGTTTGGAAAGCTATGGTGTGGTCCATGTTATATATAATTTGGAATGCAAGAAATAGAAGACTATTCGAGAACAAAGTTACAAACCTTTCAAGAATCTGTGATGAACTTCAAGTGTTAACCTTTTTGTGGGTGGCAAATAGAGTGACTGGAGTTATATCTTCTTGGAATGAATGGTGCATTAATCCAAGTTAGGCATGCAAATTCTGAAGTTTTTGATTTTTCTGTTTTGATGTCGTCCGTCTAGTTTCGTTTGGATCCTTCTCTAATAGTTTTAGTGTTATGCTCCCTTTGTAAGCTCTCATATGTCTGTTGTCCTATACCTTATAGGATCGATGTATAGGAGTGAGAGTCTTGAGCCATTTGTTTCAGATGATTTTGCTTGCAACTGTATGTTCATTTTTCCCATATTTTTATGTATTCACTGTTTGCCTTAGAAAAAAACAATCTCATATCTATTAAAAACACACAAAACTCACACCAACACAAGTATTTATCCAAAAAAACACACGCTAAAATCTAGCCGAAAGAATACACACCAACATCACAAAGTCACAGTAATATCTTGCATATAACACCCATAAATATTTAAGGGGGTCCATTTTTGTGTTATGAATGGCGTGCACCATGTCGGGGTGCATGAAATGAAGTGCGTCAAGGAAATATGTGTCATCATGTTATTCGTTAAAAGATCGGCGAGCATGGGCGTAAGGGCGGAGCTATTAATGAACTAGAGAGGGTGTTCGCCCTTTTAGAATTTAGCTCGTTAGTGTATGGGTTAATTATTTGAGAATGTTGTTAGATGTGTTAGTATGGATAAGTACCAAATTTGTGTTAGTCATTAGTAGATAAGTTCAAATCAATTAGTTAGCATGATTTGTGGGGATTACCAAATATATCTTTTGTATCCTCCTATATGTAGCTTATGGTTTTATGTAATTGATCAAGGAAATAATAAAATCATTCTCATTATCAAGTCTTTCACGGTATCACGAGTCCATCCATTACCGATCCTAAAACTCTAAACCACAACTTTTCCGCAGCCGCCTCCGGCCGCCGGCTACTCGCCGGAGGTTCGGAGGGCTCCCTTAAATAAAATAGTGGATCTTTATGTTTTACTAGGGAAAAACACGCCCCGTTTGTTCGGAAGGTTCTTTGGGGGTTGAAGTTTTAGAACCAACTTTCGTTTTCTCATAGGGTTGAAGTTATATTGTTTGATTATTAGTCGATTGTTCGTACGACTTTCTTACCAGTCGACTAAAGTTGACCGTTGGTACCAGTCCCTAATGTTGACCGTTGGTACAATAAGATTACCAGTCAACTTAGCCGACCCTTGGTACCAGTCGACTACAATCGATCGTTGGTACGATTTTGTTACGAGTCGACCAAAGTTATGCTTTTTATTTCGTTAATGTTTTGTTTTTCTTTTCTTTTCTAGTTTACTATTCTAGTCCGAGCTTTCGCGATTTCGTCGCTCGAACTGCGGGGGAGTGTTAGATGTGTTAGTATGGATAAGTACCACATTTGTGTTAGTCATTAGTAGATAAGTTCAAATCAATTAGTTAGCATGATTTGTGAGGATTAAAATATATCTTTTGTATCCTCCTATATGTAGCTTATGGTTTTATGTAATTGATCAAGGAAATAATAAAATCATTCTCATTATCAAGTCTTTCAAATGTATCATAATTGTCATTTTTTATTATTGTATGTACTGAATTTTTTTTTATCTTATTGTGTTTACTGAACTTTTAAATTTTGATTATTGTGTGTATTTTGTGACTATTCAACTATGTAAAATGACCATTTTAGCCTACAAAATTTGAAAAAAGTGAGGGTAAAATGGTCACAATATGCACACAATAATCAAAATTTGAAAGTTCAGTACACACAATAAATATACAAAATAACAAAAAGTGACAAATATGATATATTTTAAAGCAATTAATCCGTAGCGTATTATAGCTTGCATTTCATGTCTAAAAATAAGTATTTCAGTTTGACCTCTCGGAAGTTCAAGCCCGATGAATAAATGGCCTGCTTAAATACTATTTATTATTTATTTGATACCAAAAGTCAGCTCTTAACTTACATTATTAGTCAAGTATGTTGATGTTTTTCCGGTGTAAAATTTGTATTTTGAACTTCGAATTTTTTCGGCTCTCTTACAAAAAACTTTCAAACTCAGCACTGCATGGGCGGGCACGCATGGCCTGCGCGCTTGGTTCGTTTTAGTAAAATACGTTTTAGAAGTCCACTTTTGTAATATACGATTAAAATAGTCTGAATCCGCAATTTTCTCATATAAAATTATATTCATTTGAATTTATAAATTTTCCATTAACATAATTCAGTTCATTAAAAAATAGGATTGAGAGTCCCTGTACATGAAAATTAATTAATCAACTGGGATCTTTCCTACCTTGGACAGCACAAGTGCCAACATAGCCATTAATGTGCTTCGTAACATCTGGGATTATATATTTCTAAATTGTTCAGAATACAGCAATTTTGATGTCTACAGATATTTTTGTGGAGTACTTAATTGTCAAAGTAAACTTCCATGGCAGTTTTTAACATGAAAACAAAAGCTCGGAGATCCAGCACAAGCCTCCGGATATCATCAAGGATTTTTGGCATGGTACTGGTAGTTCTTAAACTGATGGCTAAGCAAGTAGCTGCACAGTCAGGTGATTGGAATAACACTGTACTTCGAAAGTATTGTAGATCATACAATGCAATGAATGAAGTATTTTACTTAAGAAACCTCAACACCACCCTTTCTAGCCTCCGAAGACAGTTATCCAATCCACAGGTATACTATGCCTATGCACAAAGCATGAGTAATGATGAATTCGTATACAGCTTCGCTATGTGCAGGGAGTATCTGTCAACCTCGAAATGTTTGGCTTGTTTTGACTCTGCAGTCAATGAGACAAAAGCATGTTGGATCGCCGATGGTGGAAACATGATTTATGATGATTGCAGTTTAAGGTTAGTGCAAAAGTTGCGATTTCTGTTACCCAATTCATCACCATAGTCAAACATATATCTAGTCAATCTAATACTCTTTCTTGTATAGATATGAGAACTTTGGGCAATCTTTTGGCAACAAAAATGTAATATTGGATAATGATGCCACTCCAACTCCAGTATGTGGTAATGAGTCATCATCTCAGCCACCAACAATTTTTAACAAAGTATTGCAGGAATTGCTATCTGATATTCAAGTTGCTACTCCAAAAACATCTAATTTCTATGTAGCATCCACAAGGAATGTCTCAACCAACAGTTTAATGGTGTACGTGATTGCACAATGTGTTAAAAACATAAGCCAATCAATTTGCGAGAGCTGTTTGAAAACAGCATACAACAATTTACGTGGTTGTCTCCCAAGTAAGGATGGAAGGGCCATTGACTTTTTTTGTTTTATGAGATATTCTGACACTTCATTTTTTCAAAGCAATCAAACAACAAATATCATTCCTTTCCTAAGTCAAGGTGAGGCTTCTTAAAGTTCTCTATTTATTGAAATTGTTGGCAATAAATTAAGAGAACTATATAAATTTTCGTCGTGACAGGAAGTCCAAGAGAGTATGGCATGATAGGTGGATTAAGTAGCGTTGTTGGTCTCTTTTTGCTTGTACTTGTTTTGCTGTTATGGTATCGACAACAGAAGAAGTCTAAGACCGTTAGAGAAGGTAATTAAGACATATATGTATGCCATGAATATATGCTATATATATCTTTAAAAAATAATATTGCACCATCTCAAACATATGATTCCTCAGTCAAATATAACCACTAATTGCTTCTATCTCGTACTGTTCTTAAATTCTTAGACGAATCTGGATTACAAGGGACACAAAGTTACAGTTACCAAGAATTGCGATTAGCCACACACAATTTTGGAGGAGAGTGTAGAGTTGGGAAAGGAGGTTTTGGCGAAGTGTTCAAGGTAATATATATTTGTTCATTGTCGAAACATCTCTATCTGTGCTAGTCAAGTTATTCTACTTTTGATAACTACTTATGGCTAAGGTAATTTTTTTTTCATTGGATTGTACTTAAAAACATCTCCATGTATTCTAAACACGTTATTAGATTTAATTTTTATAACAACTTTTGGCCAGGTTATTTGGGACAGCATTTGCATGAATGGCGTTTTCAAAAAGCATGTATAAACCTACACGTAATATTTTTAGAATAGCACAAAGATAAATTAAGTATGTGAAATTATTCTTCAAATACTGTTTACTTGTTAAATAGTGTTTGTAAACACAATCTCACATAATTTTTATTCAAAACGCGATCCTAAACGTAGGTAAGCTTCATGAAAAGAAGCTGGCAAAACCAGATAGGAACAGTTGTGTACTCTTGATTGCCAACAGATTTCAGGAAAGTATTACTATAGAAGTCATGATTATAAAGTGTGTGATTTTGAAATAAGGGTATAATTGAATTTTTAAATGCAAATAAGTTATGAGTTTAGCTTCAGGTCATACAGTAACATTGTCTATTAACAGGCAAATATTGATGATGACAATGTAGTGGCAGTGAAGAGACTTCATGTTGGTTTTGGCAGAGCAAAATATGAATTTGAGAATGAAGTAAAGCTTATACGTAATGTTCAACATCGGAATCTTGTACGGCTACTAGGTTGGTGTATGGAAGGAGCTGAGCTACTTCTTGTCTTTGAATACATGGCACATGGCAGCCTTGATAACTTCTTATGGGGTAAAACATAGTTTTGGTTTTTTATTAACATATTTTGCTATATTCTACTAATATACATATATCAAAAACATAACCGAGCGGAAAATTTTGACATAAATGCGTACTTATTGAATGCATCTTTGGTAGGTGAAAAAAAGGGAACTCTAAATTGGGAAAAGAGGTTCAACATCATCCTTGGGGTTGCTAGGGGTCTAGCCCATCTTCATAGTGAATTCCATGTGAAGATAATCCATAGAGATATAAAGTCCGACAACATTCTCCTAGATGATGATTTTCAACCTAAAATTGCAGATTTTGGGTTAGCTAGATTTCAACCAGAGGATCAAACCCATGTTAGCACAAAGCTTGCTGGGACCTTGTAAGCTATATATTTCACCCTATATATTGTGTTATAACAATTCAAGATCCTATCTTTCCATATGAAAATTTATATTTTCTAAGCTCGGTGCTCATATCGATATAGAGGATACATGGCGCCAGATTATGCAACACATGGGCATCTATCAGAGAAGGTTGACACCTACAGCTTTGGTGTCTTGTGCCTTGAAATAATCAGTGGTCGAAGATGTACCGATGAAAACTTTAGTGGACCTGACACACTTCACCTCGTTGAACATGTAATGGACGAAATTCTTATCCTCTGCATCATCTACAAAGGATTGAAAATGATTAGTTTGAGATATTTGAATGAATGATTACATATATACATGCCCCTTATATATCCAATTCTTATTTATGGAAAATGTGTGATGTGTTTTTGGTGAATAGGCATGGCGGTTGTACGAGAAAGGAATGCAATTAGAGTTGATAGATGACATATTCCGTAAAGAAGAACACAATGAAGCAAATGTGATGAAGACCATAGAGATTGCTCTGATGTGCACTCAGTCAAAAGCTACTTTGAGACCAACCATGTCTGAAGTTGTTTCACTATTGTCAAGTAGGCAATCTATGGGGTTAGGACAACTAGTTAAGCCCACTTTCATGGATTCTCGGAGAGTGTTCTACAGAAGTGCAAATTAGTCAGAGGTTATTTAAGGGAAATAGTTTATCGATCACTCGATACCTTTGACATTGTTGTGTACCGATATTTTTCTTTATGTCTAAAACTTTTAATTTCATCTTTTGTTGTCTAATGGGTAAAACTTTATTAAAATCTTTTTATATATTAAAGGACGTGAATAACGAGTAGGGAAGCCTGCGTGTTGCGACGGGTTTTTTGGTTTTTGGATTTTACTACATGTACGTCGGCAAGGGCGGTACCAAAAAAACTTTCAAGAGAAGGCAAAAGTTAAAAGTAGGTGTCAAGTCGGGTCATGTCGATAACTTGACCTTTATTAGAGATGATATGCACAATATTTATTTATTAATTTATTAATCTTTTTACAAAAAGTCACAAAAGTCTATAGAGAGCAGCACTAGAATCGAACATTATATGTCTACGAAAGTGCAAATGTCCTTAATCTTTGAAAATCGATATTACTCGAGTGAACTTTGTGGGGGCAATTGTTCACACTGCCCCCATTGTGGTACCGCCCCTGTACGTCGGCCTATATATTTTAAGCTTTTTCGTCATTTGAACCATGCTAATTTACATAATCTTAAAACTGATTACGTTATCGGCAATGAAATTTAGAAACAACGCCCAAAACACAGCATGACAATACGTGGTTGTTTGCCTCGGGAAACCTACAATTTAACAAAGAAGATATATCAAGAAGGGTTGTAACCAAAATAATAGAACTGAAACATCCGACGTGGGTGCAACTGTAGCAGGCTGCCACACCAAATGCTGGACTCTAAATTTTCATCAAATCTAAATATTTGGATCAATAATCCAATAAATAAAATATACCCAACATCATTGCAAACAATATTAGGCTACCGGACCAAATACCAGACAATTTTACATCTTAGCAAATTCACCAATACTCATCAGAGCAACTATTCACAACCAAACATTCTCTTGATCTTTGGCAATTCAAAACTACATCAAATATGTTAGTAAATTGCCTTCGATTAAACTTCTGAATCGGTATGGATGGACACAGGAGTGTTTGGGACAGAAACATGCAATCGAATAAACAATTTCAAAACACTGATATTAACTTGAAACTGAAAGTTAGAAACACGTATTGATTGATAACTTTACAAGTGATATTGATTGATTAATGTTTACAGAATTGTTCCTATATATACTGTATGAAGCGGCACCATTGAAGAGGTGTATACCGTTTCCCTTAAAGTAATCAACACATAAATTCTAAACGTTGTAACCTATAACCGGTTTATGACCCAGCCCATATTAAAGTTTACAGAACTTACATACATACATAATAAATATAATAAATACTATTTGGTCCTTAGACTTTATTAACTAACTAATTATATCATTAGTTCCAACATTTTTTCCCCTAATGATATAATCAGGAGGTTCTTGATCTTCGAGAGGCTTCACTTCAAATGATGGCAAGGCCATCGTCTTCTTTCTTGACTTCACAATAATGTGGGTTCATCGTCAGTTTCATACATGAGATGTGCTTGCTCCTCCTTGTCTTTCTTCTTCCATTTGATGCATTCACGTGCAAAATGACCTAAGTCACCACATTCATAGCATATGTAAGTGCTCTTGTCTTTAGTTCCTTGACTCGTACTTGTCTCTCGCACATTTGGACTATTCCTCCATTTCAAGCTTTCTTTGGCTTCTTTACTGAAATTTTTACCTCGCCCTTTACCATGACTTTGGTTGTTTGAACTTGCCATCAGAAGTTTGTTTTGATAATTTTCTGCCGGTTCATCTTGACTTTTGATACGTTCTTCAAAGGTTGTTAATCTTCCAACGGCTTCTTCAAATGATATATTTTCTAAATCTTTATATTGCTCAATAGTTGCCACAATCGGTAAAAACTTCTTTGGAACCGAATTGAGTAGTTTCCTCACAATTATCTTGCTTTCGAGTATAGTTCCAAGATTTCTAAAATTTGCCCTTATAATGCTTAATTTTCTTGCAAAACCACTTACAGTTTCACTTTCTTTCATCTTTAAAGACTCTAGTTCACTCCTCAAAGTTTGCGAACATGCTTTCCGAACTAAGTCTACTCCAATGAATAGAACTTTGATCGATATCCAAACTTCCTTTGTAGTCGAACATTGTGCTACCTGCATTAGGACATCTTCGGGAAATGTTTGAAAGATCATTGCCTTTGATGTATGTGCTTTCTTCTCACCCACCGCATCTTCAGCATTAATTGTTTTAATAGACCATGGGACTTCAATATTGTTTCCATCATCAATGCCCACGTAGTGTAGTTTGTTTCTGCCAATTTTGGACATTGTAGTAAAACATTTCCTTGTTCTCGAACTACTTGATGCGTTATCATGCTTGTCACCTTCTTTTCCTACCATGCTTGCTTGCTTTTAACTTGCTTACTTCTTACAGTCAGAACCGATATGGTTTCTGGTTTTCTTTCTCTTGTGTTTGATCAAAAGATCAAAACTCTTACTTGCTACTGGCCAACTTGCTAACCAGGTTTTCTTGCTAAACTTGCTCAATATTGACCAACTTGCTAATCAATATTGTGTTTTTCAGACCCACTTTCTAATCTGGTTCTTACTTGCATTGATAAAAAATTATTGACCCTTTCTTGTTAATATTAAAACCCAATGATTCTACTTTCTTGCTAGTTTGAATTAAGGGTTCTACTTGCTATTTGAATCTTAAGGCTCGGAACTTGCTATAAACCTACGGATTCGGTCTTGACTTGCTAAGAATCACTAGGATTCGGTTTAACTTGCTATGAACCCCATAGGGTTCGGGGTTCTTACTTTCTTACTTTCTAATTTATTTGTACTCGTTCTTCCTTGGATTGATTAACGCTTGCTCTGATACCACTGTTAGTAAATGACCTTCGATTAAACTTCTGAATCTGTATGGATGGACATAGGAGTGTTTGGGATAGAAACTTGCAATCGAATAAACAATATCAAAACACTGGTATTAACTTGAAACTGAAAGTCAGAAACATGTATTGATTAATAACTTTACAACTGATACTGATTGATTAATGTTTACAGAATTGTTCCTACATATACTGTATGAAGCGACACCATTGAAGAGGTGTATACCGTTTCCCTTATAGTAATCGACACATAAATTCTAAACATTGTAACCTGTAACCGATTTATGACCCAACCCATATTAAAGTTACAGAACTTACATACATACATAATAAATATAATAAATACTATTTGGTCCTTAGACTTTATTAACTAACTAATTATATCATCAGTTCCAACAAAATATCATGCAAAATATCATTGATTGAGAAGTTTCCAAAGTATAATTATTTGTTCACGCCATGTTTCGAATTCTGTAGACAAATGCTTTCCTGCAAAATTGTTCAATTTATATTTAGTGTTCAAGTGAAAGTGGAGATACTAATGTTGGCGTGAAAAGAATGAGAGATATAGACATGAAACTTTTCTATGATACACAGAGACCTTTATTAAAAAAAAATAAAATAAATAAATAAAATAAAAATAAAAAAAAGAGTTTGCCTTTCCATGTATCACAAAAGCCTTTAATATCCACTTCTCCCATCCTTTCCATGCCGAAAATAACATGTGCACTCAGGGACGGACCCAGGATTTTTATAAGGGTGTTGCAAAAAAATTTTTGGCTAACTAAAGTTACACCGTAAGAAGCGAAAGTAGCAAAAAAAAATTTTTGGGGTTGCACATACCACAAAAACGGCAGTTTTGAAATCTTTTTGCACTTCGTGACCTAAAAATCAGGTGTAGCCCGTGTCACACCCGGCATACATGTGGGTCCGTCCATGTGTGCACTCTATATTTACAGTCAACCCTAAATATAAATTGAACAATTCCCTTACAACACGGCTCAGATTTCGTTTGAGCCAAAAAATAAGCATCATACGAGTAAATCATCACAACCTTGGGATATATCTTAAATAGAAATGCAGAGAAAAATGAAAAATACCATACCTTCAAAACCTATTCATATGAGGCTCAGATAGGTCATCAATCGAGACAAAAAAGATGCATCCGCCGTGGCTACAAACCCAAAGGCTACCCTACCAAGGTGCGGAAAACATCAGCTTTAATCGAACCCGTGGATATACATCACTGCCTCTTTGCCAAAAAACTTAAACAAAGTATTGAATCCAACCATGATGTTATAACTACAAAACACTGGTAACTGGATACGGAAAGTTTGAATCGAAACCATAAAGCCTGAGCACAGTAGCGTGTCACAATAAAACTAACTGTCATCCTTTTTTGACAAAACAATAAATCCTAGAATTTAGGAACAATATTAACATTTGAAACATTTTTTGTGAAAACAAATTAATTTCTTGAAAAATTTCAAATCTAGATTACCCTGGAATTATAACAGTAATGAGTTTCTCCTTGCATGTAACGATGCTGGTCTTCCATTACTTTTCAAAAAGGGAACACAACCATCATTATCATCATGGATGTCATATATGTTAGTACCGTCACATATCTATAGCGTCTACAAAACCTTGGATGCGTTTGCTTTTAATTTTTTTATCATGAAACTGTTTTTTGAAAAATCAATCATTTTATATTTAGCGCATGAGCAAAAGTGGAGACACTAATGCTGGAGTGAAAAGGATGGGAGAGATACATATGAAAGTTATATATGATGCGCACAATGAGAGTTTTCTTAAGAAATTTATTTTTGCAAGTATGACAGGTAACTTTCATCTCTATTTCATCCATCCTTTTCATGCCGACATTAGTACATCTGCTTAATATATATCGGTCAGCCTAATGAAAATTTCCGGTCTACTGCGGCTCAAATTGCGTATGAGCCACAAAAATTTAGGTATCATACGCAGAAATCATCACAACCCAAAACACTGGTTTATATAACTCAAGCATGCAGTTGCAACAACATCAGCCCATAGAAAAACGATGCACTAGAATAAATCAGCGTTGTGCGGGCGGCTTTTACAAGAGTGCGATTTCTGTTTTCTACTACCCCGTTCTGCTGTGGAGTTGTGATGACTGAATCTGATGTCTTAGTCCAACATTTTCAAAATAAGCTCGTAACTCCTGATTAGTAAATTATGTGCCTTTGTCCTTTCTGACAATCCTTACCGGAGCTTGTAGAAGAACATGGATACACTTCAAGAAGGTGTTGATAACGCCTAGTGCTTCATCCTTTGATCTCAGAAACGTTACCCAAGTATACTTGGAATAGCTGTCAACAATTACCAGAATATACCTCTTCCCATTGATGCTTTCAATTCTCATTGGCCCGCATAAGTCCATATGTAACATATGCAAACTTTGTTCCGAACTAGGTAGGGGTTTAGGTTTATATGATGCCTTTTTACTCTTTCCTAGCTCACAGGAGGGACATGGGTGATCTTTGGTTTATTTGAACTTTGGAAGATCAGTGACGATGTTATCCTTTGCAAGTTTATTTAAGGTGTCAAAGTTAAGATGAGATAAGCGTATGTGCCACAACTATGATTTAGTTTTGGATGCTCTTGTCATGAGGCAAATTGGGGATGTAAAGGCCATTTGAGAAATGTCGATAGTATATAAGTTTTAACACTTCAACAGTTTAGCATAAAACGAGTCGGTATAACAAAAAAATGAAGCTGCCAAAAATATTCATTCAAAAAGTAATAATTATAATAAAATCATCGTAACTAGATATTGTATGTCTACACAACAAACACGCATTTAAAAACCTTGTTATGATTTTTGTTACGACTTTAATAATTGAGAAGAGTTATTTTACATACTAAACTTTTCTTACATACAAAGGGACTCATATCCACCATTCATCTAAAAAGAAATCAATGGCTGAGATTAAAAGCATTTTATTATTTCACATATTTTTTATAATTTAAATATCTCTTAAACCGTTAATCGTTAAACAAAAATAATTACACCATCGCGACGAGTATTTAATTATCTTTCTATAGACGGGCACTTTGATATACTTTCGAAAAAGAAAAAAAAAATCATTTTTTTCACGTTTTTTCGTTTTTTTTTTTTCGTTTTTCTTCGAAACTTAAATTTGCATTAAATATCATATATGATTTAACACTAATTTGAAAATAACATGTGATATTAGTGTTAAATCACATATGATATGTAATATCATATGTGATACTAGTGTTAAATCATATATGATAAATCACATATTATATACATATCATATATGATTTAACACTAATATCACATGTGGTATTCAAATTAGTGTTAAATCATATATGATATTTTAATGCAAATTTCAGTAACGTAAAAAAACAAAAAAACTTAAAAAAAAAGTGAAAAATACGAAAAAGAAAAATTTGTCGAAAGTATATCAAAGTGCCTATCTATAGAAAGATAATTAAATGCTCGTCGCAATGATATTTTTTTTTTCGCTTAACGATTAACGGTTTGAAAGTTATTAATATTTTAAAAAAGATGATGAAAGTGAGTTTTTTAAATTGTTGAGATTAATCTCATCCATTAAATCAAATAAAAATGAACAGTGGAGATTAATCCTATGTAAATAATATTTTGTCCTGATCTTAAATCATAATAATTATTATATGTATGTTATTCAAAAGAAAAGAAGTACGTGAGTTGTACTCTACAATATTAATGAGATTGTAGTTCAAGTTGAGTCCCGGATCCTCTACAATGTGATAAAAAAATAAAAACATAAAAAGTTGTTTCATCCGTTCGATATTCATCCAAACAATCCTAGCTTCATCTAACGGTCAGGAAAAAGACCGAACAAATTAGTACTTTCTTTAACAACAAAATTTTCGGTCAAAAGTAAGTTTCGTCATTTGATCCGTTTTTAATCTGCGCACTCAAACTTAAAATTGTTATTACTTTCAAATGACAAATTTTTACGAAAACCGATTTCACCATAGTTTTCAGATTTAATTCTCATTAATTTGATATATAAATCGAAACTTTTCTTTTTAGATTTTAAGTAGATATTGATTTTCTTAAAAAGTTTAAGTAGAACCAGCTGCCTAGCGCAGTTGGCCGCCAACTACCGTAAAAGTACGGCCCATAACATGTTCGTCCGAGAGGTTGGGGGTTCGACCCCCAGCATGGGACTGGTGTTCGTAACAAGTAATTTACCGGTGCATACGTCCTTTGTTGGGTAGGATAGCAGGTACCAAAAGGTACACGGGCATGAGATGATCCCGCCAACTACCATTTTAAAAAGTTTAGCATATTCGGCCCTAATTTTGTCTAACTTAAAGGCTGAATTAGGTAAGATTTAAAGCACAAAAGTTGTAGCTTTTTGTCCATTCATTACCCAAAAATTTGAATCATTAAAATCCGATATGATATGAGTGAGATGTCGTATTTTAAAAATGACGTTTTAAACATATTTAGTGCATACAAGTTGTTTGATAAAATGCGTAAGAAAGGTCTTCCTTGTAAAATTACATTTAAATGTATTAATTGGTGTACCATAATTCATTTTTAGTTATTTTTTGTTTTTTGTTCATGGTTTTTATGCAAGTTGATGATAAAAAGAACTGATAAATTTCATGAACAACTTGATCTAACTAATGAACTGATGAACAAGACAAACTGATGAACAAGACTCACTGATGAACAAGACTAAATGATGAATTGATAAACAAGACTGATGAATACCACTAACTGATGAACTGATGAATAAGACTAATTCTTGAAATGATGAACAAGACTAATTATGAACAAGACTAGCTGATGAACGGATGAACAAGAATAACTGATGAACATTGTGATTTTTTTAGAAAAATAATGAATTAATGAACAACGTGATTTTTGTCTTAAAAACTGATGAACTGATGAACATTGTGAGTTTTTTTGAAAAATGATGAATAACGCGATTTAACTGATGAACAACATCAAAGAAAACTGATAAACATTATGATTGTTGGGATCACTCCTAATATGTAAATGGAACGATATTTACGGAATTACATTAGTTATTATGTTAGGCACATACACATGTACTGAAAGCATCAATATAGTAAAGTAGTGTGTATGTTTCCCTATATATACCCCTCTATACTTCCATGGAGGGGTGAAGATTAGTGTGTAATATTTCACTTTTCTTATTCTCTTATACATATAAAACAGAACGTCGGTTACTTTAAAAAAATATTATTTTCGTTAGTGGCAAGCGTGGTATTGTGGGCTTTTGGGCCAGGACGCGGGTTGTTGCTCGTGGCCCGTATTCCTAAAGTTTTGGCCCTTTTTAGGACGTTATATGTGTAGCTGTTACTTTACTTTGGTGGAAGGTTTTCTCATTGTTTCTCTCTTTGCGTTATTTGAGTAGGTGAGACAGATTTCTTCATGCATGTTATCTTCTTTAGGTTGTGATTAGTTGCTGCATGTTGATTTTAGGTTGTTTGTTATCGGTTTTTAGTTGCGAAGGTATCTAATTTTGTGTAGGAATGTTTGTCGTTTGTTGTTTTTTTATGTTTTTATCTCTTTGCGTTATTTGAGTAGGTGAGATGGATTTCTTCATGCATGTCATCTTCTTTTGGTTCTGATTAGTTGTTGCATGTTGATTTTAGGTTGTTTGTTGTGGGTTTTTTATTGCTAAGGTATCTAATGTTGTGTAGAATTGTTTGCGTTTGTTGTTTTTGTATATTTTTATGCATGTTGTTTGTTTTAGCTGTTCAATTATCGTGTGTCCAGTAGTTAATAGTATTTGGGTGATTTTAGGTTACAATGTTGTGTTGTGCTTAGAGTTGTAGGTATGTGGACTAAAGGTATTGCATGTAAGCGAGTTGGTGGTGGTGATGGTTGTCTTGAAAATTTAGAAGTGAGTGATCCAATTAGAAATTTAGGTGGTGGCTCTTCTGAGTCGTTTAGTTTGGTTGGTGTAGGTGGTTCTTTTAGTGATGTGGGTAGATCGTCATTGGATGGTAACCGTTTAGGGAACGCTCCGCTTCCATGTCTGTCTAAGAGCAGTTGTTTGGATGTTGTGGGTGTTGCGGCTGGGGAGGAAAGTGTTGGCCGCCTTTGCGGACGTTTGGCAGGTGTGTTTTTTTGCTTAGATGGCTGGGTTGTACGTTGGGCATAGTTATGTAATGCATGTCAGTGCTTCTAAGTATCGTGTAATGATTTGTGTGTACGTGTATCATTACGTTATGAATCTTTTATGCCATTTCCTTGCTTCCTATAGTGTTAGGTTTGCATATACATTAGTCAGAAATGTCACTTTGTGCAGTAAGCATCGCATTTGCACGCGTGGTTCGACAACCAACTGTGAGCATTTCTGTTTACGTTCGCGTTACGGCTCAATATGTATACTTATCACTATTAATATCTTTTGCAGAACCATGGCTGATGAATGGAAGTATGAACTGCTCAAAGAAATTGCTATGCGAGTTCATGCTGCAACCGAAAGTAAAGATGTGCAGGAACTTTCATTACCACAGCTCGGCACTGGGACCATCAGACCGGTTGCATCAGGTGAGGCTTCTGGACCGGCTGGTATGACTGCAAGTGATGCCGGCGAGAAAGGGAAGCTTGCAGTCGTAGAACTAACTGATACCAGCATCAAAGATGTTGAGCTACAGGAAAGCTCTGCAGAAAATGGAATTATAGAAGCAGGCGGTGGTAGCAGCATCAAGGATGTGATGAAGCTTGCAACACTGGAGCCCAGCATCGTAGACATTATCAATGTTCAACCGCAAGACCTTGAGAAGGAGCTGCATATGAGAGTCTATCGCAAATGGACTTCAAGAAACGTTCCATACCCAAACCCCATCGGCCTATGTTTCATAATGTTGGACAAACGCGTAAGTCACACAATGTTAACACACTTCGTACATGTCAAAATTAGTTCTTTAATAAGTGCATAACACGCTTCATTCGCATGGAAATGCCATTCAAGCAAATGCAGAGATGCGTGACATCCAACAGTTTGACGCCGCTTTACAGGTTGGCTCATGCTACAAAATCTGTAGGTTCGGTTGTAAAAACACAGATTCATGGCAACGCACTCTGAGTAATAATACAACGCTGTTACTGGGCAAGTACACAAACGTTTCTCTAATCGATGACACCGGATTCCTAAGCCACTACTTCAATTTCATAGCGTATAACCAACTAGCAACTAGAGCCAATGTACGCGATGTAATCTTAACAGGTATCACGCTTACATAAACAGCAGGGCATTGATTAACGTTTCAGTCGTTTACCTAAGACTTATGAAATGTTTGCACATCTCCATAGACTATATAGGGACCATCCGAAACATCGGGAAAATCAAAGCATTTGGGAGTTCAACAAATCACATACTTAGAAAGAATGTCGAGATTTAAAATTTGAAGTACATTTGACCAAACTATTAGTTTCAAAGATTGTTTCATATTAGTACATAACTATATTTACCTCTTTTTTTTTATGACAGTGGCAATACCGTCACACTAAGCCTCTGGAACGACATGGCTACAAAGTTTGAAACCGAAATAAGCATTCCACTGGAACAGCCTATCATACTAGCGGTTACCTCATGTTTGGTGAAAACTTTTGCTGGTCAGATGCAGTTATCAGCAACTCCTGCAACGTATTACTATTTCAACCCCGATGTGCTAGAAGCTAATGAAATACGAGAAGTGTAAGTTTTCAGTATCTCAAAAATGCTTTTGCCGCGTTGCATAGCTAATTGTCAACAATATTGCTAACCAAGTACGTTACCAGTTATACAGGTATCTTTGGCCACTACTGAGCCACTGATGTTGCCTCCATTGGCACAACAAAGACAGGAAGAAGGCATGCCTGAGGAACCGGTTAAGATAGTGACTTTGCTACAGATCAGTCCGCAAATGATGACGGTAAAATAATACGACTATATAAAATAAGACAATGATATATGCCTTAACTGAAAATGTATTCATGCAACAAAGACAAAGCTTTATCACCGAGGCCGTCCTAACGAAAATACACGAGGATACAGATTGGTACAGCAACCGCTGCAAACGTTGCTACAGAAACATCAAGCAAGATAGTCCACAATGGCATTGTCACCAACCAGGAATGCTCGTGGTGCCAAATTACAGGTTTGGATACTTTTTTTATGCTAAATGTTCCACGGCAATAATTGATAACAATTGCTAATATCTATTCCAACGCATACTTGTCGCAGTTACTGTTTCAGATCAACCATCGCAGACGTCACTGGTGAAGCATCGCTAAGGTGGTACAGCCCTGAGGCACATGCCTTGCTTCCAATTTGCTCGGAGGTGTTGAGTTACTTATCAGATCCAAACCCAAGGAAGCTGCCACCGATAATCAAAGATTTGCATAACACAAATCATAGGTTTGAAGTCCATTTCGGAAACGGCAGCAAAAGAGGTGCCCCGAGGCTGATACTAGACAATGTAACTGATGCGGCAGAACCTTTATTAGCATTAACAGACGCTGGAGAATCGTCAGAATCAGTGGTTGCATCACCAGAGGAAAAGTATTCCGAAAAGGTTTTAACTAACATTTTCACACCTCCGTCGCTCTCTTTTGATGGAGAAAAAAAGGGTGAATTCCACAGATCCACAGATAGTTCAACAGTTTGCAAACAGTTGTTCACAGCGTCTGCAAAAGAAGAGACTGGTCGTCTTGCAAAGAAACCAAAAAGTGAAACCGAAGGAACCCCATCAATGTAATAACATATGTAACTAAGCTTCAAACTTTTTCTATGCAACTCTAGCACCGCTGCAAGAACAGTCTCTAAACCACTTACCTAATGTTGGTTGTAGGAGCCCATAGTCTATCTTGAAAAAGGGCCCTGCTTGAAAAAAAAACAATGTACTGTTATGTTGTAGAAAAGCAAATGTACACGACACTTCACACAGTGTATCAGTGTACAAATTTTGGCCACTCTTTGCAATGCAGTTGCAATAAAATGTATATTATTATATGCTTTTCGTATGCTGATACATCAGTTGTACAAACTTATTAAAACAGTTTATACATTTGCTAATCCGTTTAACGCAACAAGCCAAAAGGTAACAATGCAAGAAAGAAATTGGCTTACAAGCGCACAACCAAAAAAACGTAGCCGATAAAAAAAACTCATTCTGAAGCCGCTTTGGCTGACCCTAGCGCAACATGCAAATATAAATACTCACTCATGCAAGTAGCGCCGAAAACAAGAGGTTGACAAGTTAACAGAACGGAATGCAAAACAATCTCATCATTACAACAAAAAAATATTCAAAAATCAAAAAAACATTAGAAAAGAAAGTTTTATTTAACATGAGTCTTACAAACATACAACCCAAAAATACCATAGGTACACACATACGAAATGTAAACCGCAACAAGCTACATGCTAAATCAAACAACTACCACACACACAGAAACAATGGTCACAAGGCTCGGATGTTGTTGATATATGCTGCAGCAGTGCAGAGAGCGACGTGCGCTTCACGTAACATCCCCTGGAGCGTTGTTTGCTTAGAACGTTCGCGCGACTGAACCTCTCTCAAAAATCGAACGGAGACCCTAGCAACCATACCACGTCCTTCTTGCAAAACCTCTTGAACAAGGTCTTCCAAGTACCTAATGCGTGACCCGATTTCAAAACAGCGTGTACGTATCATGCTCTCCCATTCACGCGCCGCAACCACATCCCTTTCAAAAAAGAGCACCATCTGGTCTTGCAAAACATCACTATCACATGCAAACCCAAGTTCCGCAAGACACTCAGTACGCGACATGTATACAGCAAAAAACTTATAGCCAAAAAAAAAAAAAAAACATACATACGCAGAAACATAAATTTATAGACCAGAAAGCAGGATACAGTGTTTACCACTAGGAACAGTACCCACACAGATACAAAAGCGCTTTACTTAGTGTCTCAAAGCGTGCAAGCATCACGCACAGTCGCAGCACTGAACCTGAATGGCATCTAAATGTCAAACACTTTGAACACTTGCACCGGACAGGTATAACCATGGATACACAGTCTTGGATTCCGCATATGAACTATACATACATATTTTCACATACGATATACATCATACCCAACCGTACAAAATTCATCGCTTTATCATATAACTTATATCACCCTTACATTATAAACAAGATATACAAGTTAGAACTTAAGGAATAATTCACCGAACAAGAATGACTTTAGAATCACCCATGTGACAATACAGACCAACCGTACTGAAATTTACCCGTTTAGTATGCATCCCTAATTCCATGAACAACAAGCAAAGGGATGACGGTGACAAGGAATCCAAACCTAAACTTACAAAAATCTAAGACCACCAAAAAAATTGCAAACCCAAAGCAAGAATCTGAAACTATCTAGACACGATTTTAATCGTATGCATATGTAGAATCTGGTATCGCAAACCTTTTATACCACTTTAGCGATTGTGTTGAGGTGACAGTGTGTTAAACTAATGGCATCTTAGTTTAACCCAAATGATTCCAATATTTCTTAAGAACAGTTAAATGCGAAAACATCATTCAGCGTTACGTACCTAGAACAAAACTGCATAAGTTGACTACATATAAAGTATCTATTCATTAATAATACGAATGGCCAATTACAGTGACGAAAAGTTCAATATTACCAGACCAAAAAAGTGAACTTCCGCCAAAAAAAACTTGAAACGCGTGATCCATTGCATACACAAACTAGCTACACACTATCTTCTTACATAACCAAAGAATAAACGCTAGCATAATCACTTCCTACCTAGAAAACTGCCAACAGCAGCAATTAATTACAAAGTACCCAAAACACAAAAGAAACACCCCCAATCCCACTAACCATCTGAAAACTGCTCATTGACTTCCATGAGTATGACATCAGCTTCTTGCTGGGCAATGGCGTCACGGATCAAACCAAGCGTCCCCTCCAAGGCTTGCAAGATGTCACGCTGCGCTACTTGCATGTTGGCAACACACCCCAAAGCATCAACCCCCTTTTCATCTAACGTACCTAAGAAATTGAACTCCCTAGCAGTGCGTTCACGTTTTTTAACCTTATCCTTAAGCTGCCTACATTCCTCCTCTAGCCTAAGCAACAAGCAGCGCTCTTCCACAATTTCACTTTGAAACAAGAATTTAAAAGACGTAGCAATATCAGTCGAACCAGCCGCTCTCTTCGGCTCATCAATATTAGGGGTAAACGCCATAGATATTTGACACAGTTAATCAGCAATGAAAGTACGGTGGAAGGTGAAATTGAAATTAGGGATCTTACAAGTTACGCTTCGATAAATAACCCATAACTTTTGATATCCACCCCTAACAAAAAGGGTAATTATAACACCCCCTAACAAAAAGGGTAATTATAAAACGTAAGTTAAATAGTTAAAAAAACGTTATACTCAAATAACCTCCAAAAACAAAACCAAAAAAAAACCCGAAGAATACCAAACCAATGTATGGAAGAAAAAAAAAGGGGTCCGCAATAGTCTTTGTTCCAAAAAAAAAAAAAAAAAAAAAAAAACCCTTCTTTTAAAAAATCTTTCCGCCTAGCAAAACAGACCAAATACATCCCGCATTTAAAAAAAAAACCATGAAAAACCCTCCTCGCATAGGGGAGTGGCGTTTTCACCTCGTTATCAATAAAACACATTACTTACTTTCTATCTCTACTCTCTTTCACTACAATGGCTACTCTTTATTTCCATCATTCCCGACTTCCCAAATATCACAATATCGACCATTCCATCGATCCTATAATGATGTTGTTTAGCAAAAAGTAAATAATGAACAACTCTTTTATTTATAAACAACTCTATTATTGATGAACAATATTTTTTATTAATCATAAACGCTTTTTATTGATGAACATCATGTATTATGAATTACACTTTTTATTGATGGACAACTCTTTTTATCTATGGACAAATCTTCATTATTGATGAACAACGTCGATGATAAACAACCTAAATAATAAACATTGTGATTTTTATTTATTTATTTATTTTTAGAAAATTGATGAAAAACATGACTTTTAAAAAAAATGATGAACATTATGATGTTGTTCATACAAAAAACTGATAAATGATGACGTGATTAACAAGACTAACTGATGAACTAGACTAATTAACAAGACTTACTGGTGAATAAGACTAATTAATGAAAAATACTAACTGATGAAGAAGAACGATGAACTGATAAACAAAACTAACTGATGAACATGAATAGAAGACTATATTAAAAATGATGTATCTCACTCATACTTTACTATTTTTACGATTCAAAAACCCGAGTAAAATATTGGCATAAAATCTATAACTTTTATGTTTTAAATTTTTCTAATTCGAATATAATATAGGTCATATTTATGGTTAAAAATGCAATAAAACACAATGCGTACATTTTTGTACAAAGTTAACAATTAAAAAAACATCACGTTCTGAAATGTACATTAATAAAAGAATTAATGGTGTATTATGGTTAAAAATTTAGTGCATTAACGCAATTTTAACACTGAAAATCTAAGCTAGACATTTCATCAAACAATTTGTATGCAACAAATATGATTAAAATGTTATCTTTAACTGTTTTTATCTCACTCATATGGGATCGGATTTAAGTGATTCAAAAACCTGTGTAAAGAGGGAACCAAAATCTATAACTTTCATGGTTTAAGTTTTTATAATTCGAAAGTTATAAGAGAGTCGAAAATGCAAAAAAATAAAAAATAAATACCCATTTGATATGTAAAAAAAACTCGAAAAGTTTAACAAGATTTATACCAAATTAAAGAAAATTCAAAATCATTTTTTTTTTTTATTTAAATTTGTCGTTTAAGAGTTATGTGCATTTAAAGTTCGAGGGTAAAATGCAAAAAGCGGGTAAAATACCATTTTACCCTAGAGCTGATTTTTTTTAATAGAAGGAGATGTGGCTTTTTAAACTTTTTATTGTGTGGTCATTTTGTAAATGAACGTTAACCAGTTCAAAGTTGTAGGTGGGGTGTGCCAAAAATATGATATGCCATTTATGCTTCTAGTTTTAAGAGCATAAGGTATCGTTTGGTGCCATAAGGTGGTGCCGTAGGAAAAGTGCTGCCACTTCAGCATCTTTTTCAATAACACCATAATCTATCATATCAACAAAAACACTCCTCCCTCATATCATATCAGAATCTGGTGCTATAGTACCCCTGGACCCCACAATTTTTTTCATTATTTATTTAAATAAAACAAAAAATTAAACTAAAAATCAATTTTCACTGATGAAAAAATACATAAAAATGTTTAAAAAAAAATATACAACCAAAATATAAAAATATCTCGGCCCAGTTTTATTCTCGAAACTTAGCCTACTTGTATTTTATTTGTACTTAGCCCACAATCTTATTATTTTGTGGTTCATTGTATGTGAAAAAAAGAAACAAGAAATATTAATCAATTTTTTTGAGAAAAAAAGAAACAAGAAATAAAAGAGCATTGTATGTCTTGGAAATAAAAAACAGCATTGGAAGTTGGAAAGGCTAAAATAGGCCAGCTGTATTTTAATTTACTTTTCATCTTCAAAGTTGTAAAAGGTCATCTTCTTCCTTTGGTACCTCCGACATAAAGAAAAAACCAAAAAAACACAAACACAACCACAAACCATAAACAGCAGAAAAACGTAAGCAAACCTCAAACATAAACCACAACCAACCAAAAAAAAAAAAGTCTTTCGCGTGAGCTGGTGGCTACGGCGCCACAGCCCACCAGCCGAGCTCCGGTGTGATTCCTCGCGCCCTCGACTCGCCCCATCGCTAATGGCTTGAGCCATCAGTCACCGTACCCTGCTCTCTAAGCACATGTGAATTGTAGCGGTGCAAAACAAACAAAAGAAAAAGTCAGTACCTCTCTTTTTGGTGATAAATCTCTCTCTCTCTCTCTCTCATTTTTAGAGTGGTAGTATCACCATACCGTTTCATGCGGTTTGAATCCATACCGCATGGGTACACCATTGCCACTAGTGAAGTATGGTTCGGCGTAGCATGGATGATGTAATACATTGCCGAATCGGCATACCTTGGTGAAGTACAAATATTAATGAAATATTAAAATAAAATTGAGTGACGTATGAAATCATTGTTGCCACTAAAAAACTATGGTAAGGTATGAGTGAGATATGAGATTAGATGGAATGATATTATTGGTGGATGGTGAGGTATGATGTGACATGAATGCCACCACCCTTACGTTCATCTTCTTCGGTTTGTTTTTTACTTTCAATTCATTAAATGCAGCAACTATTTTTAGGGGCAAATTATGTATACTAGTTTTAACTAAAAAATTATACACTGTAGTCTTGTTTTGATGAGGGGCAGTTGTCCACCTTGCCTACATGTATTACTATGTGGGCGAAGGCTGAATATACATAACAAAATTTCTCAAATTAACCAATATACGTAACATACTTGTTTTACTTTTAATATACGTAATATACTTTCAAATGCTTACTAATATACGTAATATTGACAAGTTGGCACTTTAAAAAGTTACACTAATGGTCCCTGTCATTTGCGTAAACTTTCACCGTTAGTCATTTGACATTTTTCACTTAAAAAAGTCACAGTAATGGTCCATGTAGTTTGCTTTGACTTTTACCGTTAGTCCTTTGACTTTCATCTTTTTTATATAAGTTTTTTACAAATTTTATACACGTTTTTTACACACACGTTTATATACGCGTTTTACACGCTTTTTATACACGTTTTTACACTCATTTTTATACACGTTTTTACACATTTTTATACACGTGTATAAAAACGTGTATAAAATATGCATAAAAAATGTAAGCGATGTATAAAATATGTAAAAAACGTATTTAAAAATGTGCGTAAAAACGTGTAAAAAAAAGGCATATAAAAACGTGTGTAAAAAAAATGTTTAAAAACATGTAAAAAAAAGTGTATAAAGACGTATGTAAAAAACGTGTGTAAAAAGCGTGTAAAAATGTGTATAAAAACGTGTGTAAAAAATGTGTATAAAAGCGTGTATAAAAATGTGCATAAAAATGTGGATAAAAATGTGTATAAAAACATGTAGAAAAAACGTATATAAAAAGGTGTATAAAAACGTGCAGAAAATCGTGTAAAAAACGTGTATAAAAACATGTAAAAAAACGTATATTAAAATGTGTGTAAAAACATGTTTAAAAAACGTGTAAAAAACATATATAAAAACGTGTGTAAAAAACGTGTATAAAATTATGTAAAAATGTGTATAAAAACATGTGTACAAAGCGTGTATAAAAAGGATGTAGAAACGTGTGTAAAAACGTGTATAAAATGTGCATAAAAATGTATTTAAAATGTGTATAAAACCATTATATAAAAAAGATGAAAGTCAAAGGACTAGCGGTGGAAGTCAAAGCAAACCACAAGAACCATTACTCTAACTTTTTTGAATGAAAAAATATCAAAAAACTAACGGTGAAAGTTAACGCAAATAACAGGGACCATTACTGTAACTTTAAAAACTGATAACCTGTCAATATTACGTATATTGGTAAGTATTTGAAAGTATATTACGTATGTTGAGAATAAAATAAATGTACTATGCATATTAGTTAATTTAAAAAAATTTGTTACATATATTAAGCCTTCACCCTTACTATGTAACATATTAATTTATCTCTCATTGCATGAGTAGCTTCAAATATTCACTCAATATTTCTATTCCTAAATACAACATTCACCAATTCTTTCTGGAACCATTTTTTATAGTAAAGTTTAATCAGTCGTGCATGCTTTCTAGTGGATTGTCTCTAATCGAGTCAAAATCAAAATTTTCTTAGAGCATCCACAATGGGTCAAATGCTAAAAAGCTTTTCACTATTCTAAAAAGTGCTTGAAGAAGGTTTTTTGCATTGCAACCAAGACTTTTTGAAAAACTTTGCTTCAAAAGACTTGGTAAAGCTCAAGTCTTTCTTTCAAGCTTTGGTTATTAAATGTCCCATGCATTAAATGCATTGTAGATGCTCTAATGAAACTGAATTGTGACAATAATTTTAATGATTGACACTTTCTCTTATACCGCAAATAAGGAGTTCATGAATTTTATTTGCTTTAGATAAATATAACATTCATCAAGTTTTTCTAGAACCATTTTTCACGGTAAAGTTTAATCAGTCGTGCATGCTTTCTAGTGGATAGTCTCTAATCGAGTAAATATCAAAATTTGCTAATGAAACTGAATTGCGACAATAATTTTAATGATTGACATTTTCATTTATACCGCAAAAAAGGAGTTCATGTATGTATATGGTTCGGATTATTATAAAAGAAAAGAGTTTTTAAATTTAAATAACATTAAAATAAAATTTTCTTGGTTCAAAACATAGTTTAATAGGTTTTTTTTTTTTATTTTATTTTATTTTTTTTTAATTATTATATATGATCAATCCGGTTTTACGTAAAATCCTTTTCAATCTATTTAACAAATTTGTTTGTGAGTGAGATATTTAGTGCATTGAGGGAGAGTCATCAAAGACCCAACTGTACCATCGGGAAAGATTCTAAACCATACGAATCAATTGGAAATTTATCTTTCCAGTTATTGAAATTTGGCGTATACTTGGACTTTAGACTTTAAAGGTCAACAATTAGAACTATTGATAAAAACAAACTAAAAAAACACGCTTTGGTTATAGACTTATAGTTATCCATACTTCTGTACTAATATAAAGATGGGAGATTTACATATATATCCTTAAAATATCTATAATTACGTCAATATTATATCATTTCAATTTTTATAATTACATCAATATCCTTTTAAAACTTCAAAATACACAAAATTATCCAACAACACATTTTTTTTCATAATATAATGAATTTAATATTAACTATTTTTTATCAACATTACCTAATATATTAAATTACCTCTTTACCCTTCTCTTAATAGGATTACAGAAACCAATTCGTGAATTACTCACATATCTTTAATTTGAAAGTTGAGTTTCTCGACCCTTATTAAAAGGAAATATCTCTTTTTAATCTCCTAATTTACTCTTTCTTTACCATTTGGAATTTACTATTAAACAAAACAAAAATACATTGGTTGTTGTTGACCGTAAATTCTGGGTTCCATCTTTTCTATTTCATATACTTTGCATATTGCTCAATAAAATATTGAGTGTGTTTTAGTTGCGAATGCATATCAATTATCGTCAACTGTACATGGCAAACTTACAACCTTTAACATTTCCAAATATTGAATGTGTTTTAATTGAGATCTCATCTGCAACAAAAACCCTTCAATATTATGTGTTTTTTGAATTAAGAGAGAAGGGTAAAGAGGTAAAAGTACATTTGCTTTTGTTTTCATATAAAGCTTCAAATAATTAAATAAATTAAAATTTGATGAAAATGTGTTTTTGGATATACATGTGTATTTTAAAGTTTTAAAAGGATATTGAAGTAATTATAGTTTTTGTAAGGATATTGATTTAATTTTGAAATTTTGCAAGGGTATAGATGTAAATGCCCCTATACAGATTTAAGATTATTTCAGTACAAAAGATTTTTTAAAATCAATCTCCACATTCTATTTTTATTTGATTTAATGGATGAGATTAATCCCAACAATTTAAAAAATCCACTTTCATCATTTTTTTTCTTCAAATATTAATATCTTTCAAACCGTTAATCGTTAAGCAAAAAAAAAATATATCATTGCGACGATCATTTAATTATCTTTCTATAGATATACACTTTAATATACTTTCGACAATTTTTTTTTTCGTATTTTTCACTTTTTTTAAAAGTTTTTTCGTCTTTTTTGCGTTACTGAAATTTGCATTAAAAAATCATAAATGATTATATTAGTGTAAAATCACATATGACATAAATATCATATATGTAACAACCCGCATTTTCAAGTTACTTTTAATTTTTTTGAAAAGTTACTATTCACTTTTACTATTTACATTCACTATTCATCCCGTAATTTTTTTTATTTTACTTTCATGACAAGATAAATGAAACTCGACAAGTCGTCCTGACGACGTACGTTGAATCCATACTGAGACCGATTTCACAAAACCGGTATGCGAGAATTACTTTAGGTTTTAAACGTCATTCGGGCATCCCGATATGTCCATAAAACACTATAAACATTATAAATATGTATTTCTACCATTTTACGACAATTCTACAAGTTTTGAAATTTTACGTTTTCCAATTCTGCGTTTTACGCAAAATACGCGTTTTTGAACCGCGTTTCCAGCTTTAAACAGTGTTTAAGCAACTCGATGGAACTTACCACTCGTTTTATATTTTATTATGGAGTATAATGATAAGTTTAATCATTTCTACAAGTTTCATATTTTTACGATACCCGGTTTTACGTTTCGTGACTTAACAACTTACAATTAGCGATTAACGGAACCAATACTCACTCCGTAAAGGTAAGATAAATATTCAAAACTCTTAACCTCCTCATTCTTGCCCTAGGTGGCATTTTCTATGAGTCATCAAGACACATGATTTGATCATAGCCATTGATTCGTTAGATTACTTACACTTGTAAACATAACCATGGTTAAATATTAACCTAATATATAGTTAACAAATTCTCTAGCCTATAAATACAAAGCAAATCACTTGACAAAAATTGCACCACCCCTTCTTAACATCTAAAGTCCTAAACCTAAGGCATTTCTCTATAGATCTTGTAAGAACATTCATATGTTCTTGAAGAAAAACTAGGTTTTGATCTTTGTTCTTGGAAGTTTTCAAGAAAGAGTCGTTATAATCTTCAAATAACTTCAAGTCTCCAAAAAGACGTTATAATCTTCTATTCTCCTTCAAGAATACAAGAAGTATATAAGGGTGCCAAGGTGTGGAAAGTTTGTTCAATCAAAGTCCTAATCCTTACTAACTTACTCCTTTCTTTAGAAAGCCAAAAGTTGTAAACAACTAATCATCACAATCACTCCATTATCTTATGTTTATTATTCCTAATTTTGTCAATTTCATGCTATATATATGGTTACTATGTTGATTCATGATGTATATATAATTAATCATATGTTTTAATTCACATATTGTCATAAAAGTAACAAACTAGTAAACTAGTCATATTCTGCATATTTTGAAGCCATTTAAACCAACTATATATAGACTTGGTAACTTACATATTATCTTGTACAAAATAAAAAGGTAAACATAGCAACTTGAAACACCCAAAACGGACAAATGAGTCAAAAGTTATAGTAAAAAGAAGTTAGCAAAAACCCAGAAACGCCAAAATGGCTACTGTCGAGTCTGTCCAAAAATAAGTGGCACTTCTGGTCCGAATCATCAAAAAGTTAAAACACGAAAGTTGTCCGGAACGATGTTTCACGACTACCTTAAGGGAACTCAGCCTAAAAAGACCAAACGATATCATTTTTGCCTAAACTTTGCAAAACAGTTTTTACCGGCAAAAGTTGGATTTTCACAAGTTAAGAATATAGAAACCATGTTATTATCATAACTAGTTACATATTAAATCAACAAACTTCATTCAACCTTTGAAATAGTGTTTTAGCAAGTAACGGAAAAATGATCATTTTACCCTTTTCCGCCGATTTTAACCAAAACATCATTTTTGACCATGTTAATAAGTTATGATCATTAGTAAACGACGAGAACTTGTAAAAACTAGGTATTTACTAAAAACATGATAAACTTTATGATATAACAATCTTCACTCAAAACATGTGTTTTATCTACTAAGTGCTACAATACTAGGTAGCTTCATGTGAGGGGTTTCATTTGAGTAAAACGTATCGACGAGTTTCTGGATTTACGATTTAAAGTGTCCTAGCTCCTCGAACGTTTACTATATGACATCTGAATTATGATGTCCCGAACAGTAGTACGATATCTACAAACTAAATACGTTTTCACATACTAAACTGTTACTATGAGCAACAAATTATAAATGACTACATCATGATCAACATAGAGACGTATATAGGCTAGCTTATGTTTTCCTAAACATTATTCCAAACCTGAGTCGCAACATTCCATTTTTAGGTTGCACGTAGAGGTTTCCTGGCTTATCCATCATATTCGTAAAAGTACTAATCATCATCAAACTCACAGTGAGTTCATAGCCCCACTTTTGATTACTTAATTATTTTACAAACCCTTGAGGAAAATACATGCTTTATTTTAAATCGAACACATTGCTTTCAAACTATATGCTTATCTGATTGTTTTATTGTCACTAAGTAACCATCATTGCCAAACATAAGTCCCTAAATCATGAACCATTAATCACTTGGAGAGCGTGAGCACGAATATTGTGAATAGATCTACTGAGATTGACGAATCCCGTTTGTGTTGGCCCCGTTAAAGGCAAACAAATACACTACATTTGAGTAACATTAGGTAAAAACGGCAATTTTACCTATTAGGGCTGGTACCAACAATTTCACTAATTACTATTGGAACACGTTAACCCCTTGGTTGCATGAGCTTAGTGAAATACAAAAGCGGGCTCAAGTATCACATACTTGAGGCAACCGTATCAAACAAAAGCGGGATCAAGTATCACATACTTGAGGCAACCGTATCAAACAAAAGCGGGCTCAAGTATCATATACTTGAGGCAGCCGTACTAAGCATCAAAGCGGACCAAGCAATAATAACTATTTTGTTTTCAAACCATTGGTGTGAGTCTAAATTAACTCACACTACCAACATAATGTGTTCAACCATCAAACAAACTCTATGTATTTCACTCAACCTTTGTGTTGAAATTTTTAAGCATGTATTTCAGGTTCATAATGTCGGAAGCTGGCACGGAAGAGCAAGGACTAGATCAAGAAAGCTATAATTATTTTATCATTCAGTAAAGACATCAAAAGACTTTATATTGATGCATTTCGTATACAATGGAACCAACTGGGACCAATTTTGTAAACTCTGATATATTTCAATAATTTGAAGGATAAATCCTTTTTAGAGACCGTTTTCTATTATTATGACTGTTGTGCCGTCGAGTAACACCCAGTTTGAATTTCGATGCGTCACGAAATTGGGGGTTATACAATATCACATGTGATATTGCATATCATATATAATTTAACACTAATATCACATGTGATATTTAATTTAGTGTTTAATCATATATGATTTTTCATGCAAATTTCAGTAACGTAAAAAAAAAACGAGTTTTTTTTCGAAAGTATATCAAAGTGCCTGTCTATAGAAAGATAATTAAATGCTCGTTGCGACAGTGTAAATATTTTCGCTTTAACGATTAACGGTTTAAGAGATATTTAAATTATAAAAAATATGTGAAATAATAAAATGTTTTTAATTTCAGCAATTGATTTCTTTTTAGATGGATGGTGAAGATGAGTCCCTTGGTATGTGAGAAAATTTTGGTATGTAAAATAACTCTCCTCTTATATAAAACATTTAAGATATGGTCTCATTAAAAATTAAAATAAAGATATGCAATCTTGATCATACATCTCATTTTTTACACTTACGTTATAGAGTGACATATATCACTTCTTAATTAGAAAATAAATTTTATTTTCAAATTGAAAATATTGTTTATCTATATATTTTTTGATTATATAATTATCTCATGTTTTCTTAAATTATATGCACTTTTATTCAATATCCATTTTAATGTATTTTTATGAATTTTTATCTTTTTACGATTTTAATAATTTATTTTATTTTTATTCAAAAGTTTTACAACTTTAACCTTCTAACTTGATTCGTAAAAATTATTTATACTTTTAGAGAGAGTGTTTGACAGGTAAGAGAGTGTGAGTGTCTATGTGAGAAAATTTTGGTATGTAAAATAACTCTCCTCTAATGTCCTAATCTTTTCACATAAGATAGTTTCATTAGATTTGAAAAATTATAATCTCGATTCTACAGATTTTTGACCTTCTTTGTAACCTAAAAGTAATAATTTTGCATTTTCAAGTTCTTTTATTACTTTCTTATAATCATCTTTATAAAAACATGAATCTGTACATGATTCAAAGGATACCTCAGAATCAGAAGATCTTTGAGGTTGTGGAGTGTGCCATGAGAGCAAAGTCAGTAGGTCCTTCTGCAGCTTGATCACTCCAATCATAGCCACCAAGCCCATCACAGGACACCAAAGTAGTTGTTGAAGTCTCCTGTATTGGGATATTCCTCCTATCCACTTCCCTAGTCTTGTTTTCCTGAGACCTGGGAAACCAACATTCCCTTGCAAAATGACCTTTCTTTTTGCAATTAAAGCACTCTACTTTGGACTTGTCAAAGTCCACTTTGTCAGAACCAGTCATTTGTAGACTTCTCCGAGTCCTCTGAATAAACCTCTTTGCCCTCATAGTAAGCATGGCCATCTGCCACCTAAGATCCATCTCTTCAGCATCATCAGGATGGATATGGTGAATGTCCTCATTTGCTATTTGAGTAATAGAACTTTGACTAGCAAAGAATGAGCACACTGCAGCATCATTCAGATTTTCTCCTCCAGCAGCACTTCCCAGTATACCAGTAGCACCTCCTTCCTTAGCAACAGGAACATCACCCAATGTGCTGCTAATGCTATTTGATGAGATAAATGCCAAGTTATTTGAACTTGTGCTTGAACTTGACTTTTGCTTCATTTCTGCTTCATATACCTTCAGGTTGTTGCGCAGATCATCCAGGCTTGATTTATGCAATTCTGGCTTGTTCCTCCATACAATAGCATGAGTGTCCTATTCAGATGGAAGATTAGCCAGCAATTTTTGATTAAAGTCTTCCTGTTCAGTGGTTACCCCCACAAGCTCCAATTGGCTTACCAGCTTTTGCAACCTGTCGCAGATCTCATCAAGGGATTCAGTGCTTGATGCAGAAAAGTTGGCATATTGTTACTTTAGAAGATTCTTCTTGTTCTTCTTTGTAGCATCATTTCCTCCAAACTTCTTTTCTAAAGCTTCCATCAGAAGCTTAGCATCCTTGATTGAATTGAAGGACAATTGATACTCATCTGGAATGGCCATCATGATAATAGTTCTAGCCTTCATCTCCAGTCTCCTTTTTGCAATATCCTCTGCAGCAGTGAGCGAAATAGTTTTCCCTGCATCTCCAGTTTTAAACTGGACAATATTTCCAGTTTCAGTCACCTCCCATAATCCAATATCAATCATTTGGATATCTTTGCTCTATTATCATCTTCCACATCTCATACTCATCTGGTTTGAGCATTGGAACCCTATTGTGAGATATAGTTACTAAATTAGAGTCCATCTTTCACAGTTGTAGATAATTTTCTTCTTGTTGTAACAACTTCTTGATCACACAAGCTCTGATACCACTTGATGATCCCAGTTCGCCTTATAAATATAGATCTTTAATAGCTTTGTATAAGAAACTATTTGAATCTATAAGTATTACGCAGAATATAACACTTGTAGAATAAGAAGAACACAATGAATTCGCAACCAAAAGCTTCAATATTATTAGATTAATAATACGAGTGATCTTAATATCAATAGGGTTTACAACCTTGAAGCCGCCTTAATACTTATGTTTTACAAATGACCTAATACCTCCTTTTATATGATAAGGAATCCTACTAGGTTACAATCATTTCTTAAATAATCGTATCTTCTCTATTCTTATCTAATACTACATTATAAGAACACGTCATTCCTTAAATACAAAATAGACTGATACTCTAGCAGTAGATATACAACACTAGCAGTACTTTCTCCAAGCCCAACAGTAGTTACCACTTAGTGTATTCTTATGATTTTGTATAGCACCACCTAACAGTAGATATAATATACCAGCAACAGTTTCATTAACGCCAGCAGTAGTTGACACTTAGAGCAATTTATCAGGAACTTCAAAAGCAGATGACTTTCCCAAAAGGAGTAGTTTCCATAAAACCCAACACTGTCCATACTTAACATGTGCACAAACACAACGTCAACAAGATGAATCCTAACAATCTTGTTCATTGTGATCATTGGCTCATCACATGTTTCATCAGCAAGGGCAATGCAGACCGTAACTCTCCTTTTTTTCCCTTTAAACAATATGTTAGATTAGAACCCATATAATCAAGTTGGCTCTCACAAAAAGGTGTCATGACAATACATTTATAAGAAAATTTTGCTCAACATACTTGAATAACATGCATAAATACCACACATAAGCACATAACGGTATGTTGTTTAAAAAATAATGTAATGTATTTCCCTTTTAACAACTTCGTCAAACATAATGAACCCATTAGAGACCACCCGATAATAAGCAATATACATCATGCATAGTAAACAGGTAAACTAACAATGACACAAAGTGCATGAAGGATAGACAAGCATGATTCAGTCATCATAAGAAAAAAACACAAGTACCATCACCTGATGTTGTACTAAGCATGTAGCTAAAAGAAACATCCCACTAAAATAGGTCTTACATATCAAAGCCTCTGAAACATAAAGCAAAATTCTTTTGCGGGCTAGTGCGAATTAGATGAAGTGTATTTAAGAGCTTAGAAACATATGTGAATAGACCACACCACATGTTTCAACCTTAATTGTTTTTTAGCAAATAGACTGCACCACATGTGATATGACACTAAAACAATATATAAGCCTAATAATCATGCGTGATATGTCACTTAAAAAGCATACAAGTCTGATAATCACATGTGATATGACACTAAAATGAACATATAAGCCTCATATTCAAATAGAATATGAAACAATAATGATACTAGCTATATAAAATTACACTTACCCCATGCTCGAACTCTGTTTGGTAGATATACGTATGCCTAAATTAATATTATCAGTTTTGCACAACCACTTTATAACAAACATGAAGTAGTCGCATCTTTAGATATAACAAATTTGCTCGTTTTTGTTCTGCGCGAAAAAAATTACTCCCTCCGTCTCAAATTTATTGTCAGGGGACAAGAAGCACAAATATTAATAAAAGTGGGACCAATTATAACTCTAACCACTCAAAGCGGAATATTCTCATTATATTCTCTTTTTCTTACTAAAATGGGTAAGTGACATGATTAATTTGAGGCATGGAAATATGGACAATAAATATGAGACGGAGGGAGTACTATATAGTAATATATCACATGCGCCTGAAACAGTGAAATATGTGAACAACTACTTAGAACATCAATTATGATTCAGTGTATAAATATTGAGCAATGCTAGGTCTACCAAAATTTTACAAAATTATATTCAAAAAATGAGTTGGCAAGTGTAGTTATCCAATCATATTGCACAATAATTTTCTCTCTTATTTTTTACCTTCCACATCTAGTTGACAACTCATTATGTGGATATAATTTTGTAAAGTTTATATGGATCTAGCATTGCTCATAAATATTTACCACATGCATAATCACATGATATCCCGCTCCGACGGGATTGGGTTGGTTGTTGCATTTGTATATTCCCATGTGATATTACACATAAAAAAACAATTATCTAACATGTAGTTTATCACGTATGATTTTATTCATAATCATATCTGATTTGACACAAAAAGATGACCTCGAACACTAGATATTAGACACTATGACATCAACCAAATAAACACTAAAAATATTAACAAAACAAACACCCTAACAACAACAAACGGACCTACGCCAATGATACTGTTACCATAAATCAAAATTAGTTAGCTGATTCGAAATCAATAAAAAAAATGATACACTTTCACTTGTTATTAGGAAATCACTACATTCATGTCATAAACAATCCTAAATTGCCAACCAACTAAGATGGCAATGGGCGAGAAAAAACCCGTAACCCGCGGGTGCCCGCACATAAATAGGTGGGTAAAATCGTCAATTTTTACCCACGGGTGGGTCGTGGGTGAAAATTTGTACCCATCAATAGGTGTCGGGTGGGTGACGGGTGAGGCATACCCATCGCGGGTAAACCTATGAAACCCATATATAATATCCACGGGGTATACCCTTCAAAATACCCATGGGAATACTCATAAATCCATGTTAAAATTAATTATACTAATTAAAATATTTATGATGTTACAGGTAAACATTTTATAGTTACAAAGACTCAAGAAAACACATTAACCTAAAAGTTTGTTTGAGTTTCAAGACTAAAAAGAGAATATGAAAGATCAAGTAATATTGTATACATGTTAACATGTATAAATTATAATCCCATAAACTCGATTCCTCCTTGTGCTAAAATACATCTTACCCGCTTCTTTCTTGCTCGCACTTCGACTCACCTGTAACTTCAAGTATTCCCTTTATGAGGTACACACCTAATACGTCTAAGTATTCTAGTTAAATAGTTATGTAAATTTCATATTTAAAGATGTTTTAAACTATTTTACTTTATTTATCTAATTAACAAATATGAATGTGATTTGGTATAATGATGTTTAATAGCTACTTTCAAATATATGTTTTAAGTATTTTGTGAACTTGGTATTTGGTAGATTGATTGGTGTCTTTGTTATGCAATTTCATAGTTAGTTTTCATATCATGGTTTTGCAGTTTTGTTGCATTACACTAACCCATGGGTTTACCCGTGGGCAATAAATACTCACGGGCATGGGCATGGGCATGGGTAGAAAACTGTACCCATTAGCGGGTGACGGGTGAGAAAAAAACTACATGGGCAGGTGACGGGTTAAAGATACCCGTGCCCATTACCCACGGGTGCCATCCCTACCAACTATACCTATAACATTCATTCTTTATCACACCATTCAAACCATATCAACCTCTGATTAATCAAAATAAAATTAACGAAGATTCATAAACATTAATAACCTAACCATTAATCAACCATGTATTCATTAAAATGATCAACAAACACACATGGTTATCAATTCCTAGAAATAATCATGATTCTACATTTAAAACACATCAATCTCCAATTATACACTAAATAATGTTCTAGATATACAACACTTGATTAAAGTACCACATTTTGGTCACCTGGATGTATTCAGTGACAATCTCTCCAGCTGCATTTGTAAGTATCATTCGACAAATCAACTGCCATTCATCCTGCTTGAACTTCCCCCTGTATATTTTCTCTTTGAACAAGCTTTCACTGTCTCTTCTTTTTCATAAAAAAAAACGAAATGAACATCTTTTTTCATCAATAAGTGAAAATTACAAAAATGTCCTTGTGCTTTTTAAGAGATAAAACATTTTTTAATAGCTTAATTAGTTTTAATCTCAATAAGTGGATCTACTTAAGATAAAGGGTGTTTAATTAGTTTCAATCTCAATAAGTGGATCTACTTAAAATAAAGGGTGAGGATTTATCTTTTGGTATGTGAGAGATTAATGATATGTGAAATAACTCCCTCAAATTCTATATGCTTTCGATTATAAGTAAAGATCATTTATATATCAAATATTTTTTTTACATACTAAGAGATCAATCTTTACTTTTCATCTTCCATTCATTTTTATTTGATTTAATGAATGACAAAAGTTCTAGGCAAAACACTATTTTTCTAAAGAACAAACCGGTTCATCTCCACCGTCCATTTCCTTTAGATCCAACAGATAGATGGATAGACAGCTTTTCATTTAAGTTTTGCAGGAGAGTAGGTTTGTTATTATTTTCACACACAAAAATACTCGCACCCCGCTAACTTCTATCATTATCACTCTTCTCTCTCTCTCTCTCTCACACACACATACACACACACACACACACACACTCTATTCACTCTCTCACCATCCCCAATATTTCAAACCCTAACCCCCAAAATTCGATTAATGCTTTTCAATGGATCCATTGGACGAAATGAGATAGCAAACGCAAAAGGTGGGACGTTGCTCCAATCGTCTTCATCGGCACTTGATGATCAAAATAAACCTCTTCCTGATTCTGGTATTGATTATTATTATTTTTTTTAATTATTATTTTTTTTGTTGTTATTTGTGTAGGTTTTATTGTCTTTTGTTTGGTACTGATTATCTGTGTAGTTGAGTATATATTTATTTTTTTTATTTCAAAGGGCACTTGTGATTCTGTAAGTTTATTTTGATGAAAATGAAGTTTATTGTTTTGTAAAACCATAAAAATAATTGAGTATATATTTGATGCAAATGGAGTTTAGTTGATTATATGTTTTATTTTGATGAAAATGAAGTTTAGTAGTGTTGTTTAGTTGAGTATATGTTTATTTTGATGAAAGTGGAGTTTATTTATTTTTGTTATGAAGGAGCACATGTGAATTTTATTTATTTATTTATTTATTTATTTATTTATTTTTTTTAAGAAAATGGAGTTTATGATTGATTTTATTGTTTGGTAATGGTTATTTGTTTAGTTGAGTATATATTTATTTGGTATTGAAGGATCACATGTGATTTTGTATTTTTTATTTTGATGAAAATGGAGTACATATTTATTTGGTATTTATAGGAGCACATGTGATTTTGTATCATTTCTGATCTTATGTTGTGTATTATTCTGTCCACTTTGGGCACCAGCTAGGAATTCTGTTTTGTTATGTAGTTTTTGATTTGTTAGAATTTGTATATGAGTGGTTCATTAGAGCAATTTTGTTTTGTTATGTAGATTTTGATTTTTTTTATTTTGATGAAAGTGGAGTAGCTATTTATTTTGTATTTTGAAGGATCACATGTGATTATGTATGTTTTTTTTTTTTATGAAATTTAGTTTATTAATCACATGTTTAGTCTAATTCTATATGTTTTTATGCTTCTGTTGTTAGCTGCTTCTGTTATACAGCCAGATACTACAGTTGCTGCTATTAAGTCTGGTTCTCCTTCCTCCAATTCTCCTATTTGGACGACTCGGGCTGGTATAATTAGCCGACTGGTTTTGAATCCTTCCCCTGTTCCTTCGTTTAATCCGGCTGCTGCAAATATCAGTATTCCTGATCCTGTGTCTTATGTGTCGCATACTGTCTCAAGTGTTGCTAATCCCAAGGCTAATCCAAAGGATCATGTGCCGAAAATCTAGTCAGTGTCTAAGCCTAATCCAAAGGATGTTGTGAAGGAGAAGGTGGTTGAGGTAAGGATAAGGGCACCGGTGATGTTGTGAAGGAGAAGGTGGCTGAGGTTGTGAAGGAGAAGGTGGTTGAGGTTGTGAAGGAAAAGGTGGTTGAGGTTGTGAAGGATAAGCTGGCTGAGGTTGTGAAGGATAAGGATAAGGTGATTAGTGATCCGAAGGCTAAGGCGGATGTTGTGAAGCATAAGGTGATTAGTGATCCGAAGGCTAAGGTGGATGTTGTGAAAGATAAGGGTAGTACTGTTGTTTCGGCAGATGTCCAGAAGACTAATCCGAAGGCTCAAGATGTCCAGAAGACTAAACCGAAGGCGAATGTTGTGAAAAATAAGGAGAAGGTTGCAGATCTTTGTAAAGGTTGCAGATGTCCAGAAGACTAATCTGAAGGCTAATCTCAAGCCGAATGTCCCTAGACGCAATACTTCGGCTAGGCCGAAGGTTGATTTTGATTTGTCTTGTAGAAAAAGGAATTTTTCTGATAAAGAGGATAGTGGTGAGCATGCTAAGTTGTCAAAGAAGTCGAGGGGTAAGGTGTCAAAGAAGTCTTCTTCATCTTCTCTTGCTATTGATGAAGTAGGTTTAGAATCTGTAGATGAAGGTGTTATTGTGTCTAAGAAGTTTAAGAGAAAGAAGGGTTCTGATGAAGGTAATGTCAAGTCAGGTTCATCAAAGTTTAGTTTATGTTTTATTTTTGATGAAAATGGAGTAGATATTTATTTTGTATTTGAAGGATCACATGTGATTCTGGATAAAAATCACATGTGATTTACGAATTATTTTCTTGCAACTATATTAAGTCTGATTCTATATTAATAATCACATGTGATCTTGAATACAAATCACATGTGATTTACGAATTATTCAAATCTTTTTAACTCCTTTGTATGTTTTAGAATAACCTACTGCAAATCACGTGATTTTATTCAAATCACATGTTAAGTTTGATTATATATTAAGAATCACATGTGATTCTGCATGTTTTATTTTGATGAAATTTAGTTTATGAATCACATGTTTAAGCCTGATTGTATATTTATTTTGATGAAGGTGTTATTGTGTCTAAGAAGATTAAGAAAATGAACGGTTCTGATGAAGGTAGTGTCTTCAAACTCTTTGTAGTTGCATTTTGATTATCGACGCCAGTGAATGGTACAAACACCATGTGTTACCTAAGAACATTAACATATATTTACTGTAAAAATATCTTAATGTGATGCAGAAGTAAATCACATGTGATTCCTATTATGATCACATGTGATTCCTAGTATGATCACATGTGATACATCTAAATAGCATGTCATACATCTAAATCACATGTGATTTTACATAAAATCACATGTGATTATTGTTATAAAGGAAAACATTAAAAAAAATAAAATAAAATACTTACTTGTTACTCCTGAAGGTTGCATCAAAAGATACTATGTCTCCAAACTCATTGTAGCTGCATTTTGCAACTTCGTCGGCCCAAAACATTGCCACTAACTCATTGTTTTCTATCTTATATTGAAATGTAAACTTCGGCACATACATCTTTATGTTTTCCATTTTGTTTATAAGCATTTCTGCATCACTTTTCCCTATGAAAGCATTTATATCCCTTTGGTGACTCTTAAAATTATCAGATGTCCCATGAACGTATTCATACCCACCTTTCAAACTGGTTAAAAAGTTGTGTGCCCGTGTTGCATCAATCTTGTTGGTTGCCGCTTTGACAATAAAGATTTTGTCTGCTTGAGTCATTCTTTTTTGTTTTTTTTGTAAAATGTTTGTACTCTTTTGATATTAGCACATGGTTGTGTTTAGCAATAAACTGAATTAACTTGTATCTTCCAGAAATTTGGTCCAATTCTAACCTTATACGAGCTTTACAACCTCTTATATGCAGAGTTGTATTTCTATTTTATTTGTCCTTTGTTTTGAGGATCCAAAGTGTCGATATTAATACGTCTTGGATTACCTTCTTTGTTACACATGATGTATTTGTGTTGTACCATTCAAGATTTTGTTAATCGTTGCCCGACTTTTTAATTTGAAAACCTCACATACGCATAAGTACTATACATCTCTATAGCTTCCTCTAAAGTATCAAAGTATCTTCCCTCAACGGTTACACAAATTCCTTCTACATGAGGCTCCCAATATATCGATCCATTCGGTGTTTCAGTATGCTCATATAAGGTTGGTCTTGGTGATCTCGTAGAATCTGCATATCAAAAACAGAATTACTAGGAATCACATGTAATATACTAGGAATCACATGTGATTTACTGTTTCCTTAATCATATGTAAATCACATGTGATTTACATGTGACTCACATGTGATTTATAAACAAATTAAATTTATAGTAGACTCTTTTTGTTTTGTTTACATACAAAATAAAACACTAAAACAGCTGATTTAAAATATAAATCACATGTGATTCACATGTAAATCACATGTGATTTACGAATTATTCAAATCTTTTTTAACTCCTTTGTATGTTTTAGAATAACCTATCGCAAATCACATGTGATTTAATTCAAATCAAAACAATAAAACAGCTAACTCACTTTTGATTTACTACATACACAAAATTTGTTTAATAAACAACAAAGATCAAATCACACGTGATTCACCTTCAATTTCGTTTTCAACAAAACACATTTGTTATGCGCAACCGGTAACTTCGTCTTCCGGTCACGGTAAATCATCTACAACAGATGTTGTGTCTACAGCATCTAATGGAACTTCGATTAGATTATTTTCATCTATAACGTCGATTAAATTCTGATTTTCATCCATTTTAAATCGACGTTGGTGATACGGCGGTTTTATGGTGATTGTGATGAGAGAGAAAGTAGATAATGATCGGTTTTATGGTTTTACAGATAATAAGGCGGTTTTTATGGCAGTGATATGGCGATTTTTACGGTTTTATAGGTGGTTTATTGATTGGTCTTTACTTTTTCGGCGGTGGTTAGAGAATTCCGGCGGTGTGTGTTTAAGAGGTGCGTGTTTTAATTAAAGTTATGTGCATATTTTTTTCTTTTATAGGATAGAGGTGGAATTACAATCATGCCATTGTTTGTAATTTTTAGATCTCATCTCCACCATTGGATAAAAAAAGGGTGGATAGTTGGGATGTTGTGGTTTGTTCTTTAGTAACTAGTGGATTGTCATGGATCTCAACTCTTTAATGAATAAGATTAATCACAACAATTTAAAAAACTTACTTTCATCATCTTTTTCAAATATTAATATCTTCAAACCGTTAATCGTTAAGTGAAAAAATATATACAATTACGACGAGCATTTAATTATCTTTCTATAGATAGGCACTTTGATATACTTTTGACAAAATTTTTTTTTCGTGTTCTTCACATTTTTTTTACATTTTTTCCTTTTTTTACGTTACTAAGATTTGCGTGAAAGAAATCACATGTGATTAAACACTAATTTGAATATCATATGTGATATTAGTGTAAAATCACATATGATATTTTCATACAAATTTCAGTTTAGAAAAAAATTATAAAAAAGACGAAAAAACATGAAAAAAATGATATTTTTTTCTTTTTTTGAAAAGATATCAAAGCGTATGTCTATAGAAAGATAATTAAATGCTCGTCGCGGTGGTTTAATTATTTTCGCTTATAGATTAACGGTTTAAGAGATATTTAAATTATAAAAAATAGATAAAATATTAAAATGTTTTTAATCTTAACTATTGTTTTTTTTAGATGAATGGTGAGAATGAGTTCCTTGGCATGTGAGACTCCTCATATGCAAATACTTTATTATATTCAAATTCAAAATGTAGTATATAATCATCTATAATAAATAAGGGCTGAAATTGCCAATTCTTTGTAAGTTCTTTTCCTTCTAAGATAAATACAATTAAATAAAGACAAAAGTATAAATATTATAGACTTTGTAATGAAAAGTGACATCGGCCAAAACGTATCATCTTCTTCCTCCGCCACATACCCTGTTTTGACACTTATATAAAAAATGCTTTAAAGTGAACAATATTAGGGCTCGTTTGGTTTATAGATGGGTTTAAGATTATGATTTAAATTTAGATTTGATTTTGGTTTAGGATTTTGATTTAAATTTGATGTAAGAGAGAGAAAATAATTTTAAAGATATATTATATACTAAAATTTGTGTATTATTTATTTTTAAATACATATAATAAGTGTTATTAAAACAAAAGAAAAAGATAAATGAATATGACAAGTTGATATTAAACACGGATCCACACCATTTACAAAAGTAAGCATGTGAAGTGGGACTTCTAGATGGCAAACTTTTTCTAATCGTTCCCAATAATGGGACCCACGAGTTCATACCAAACATGTAAGATTGGGCTTCATTCCCAACCTCAATACCAAATGGCATCAAACAAACGGACCCTTAGCTTATTTATGACAGGAATCAACTATTTCTTACGTTTCAAAACACTCTTTCATCAATTTTAAGCTTTATGGTTATTAAATCACTCGTTATTCTCAAAATTTTAGGGCCTTTTAAAATATAAAAGCCCTGTGCGGTTGAGCATTCGGTACATGCTTAGATCCAATTATGTCCGCGCATATTGGCGGTGGTAAATATAGTTTATAGTGAATGAATTGCTAACTCAACTCTCCTCGCAATTCTCTACTAGCTTAATGTATTTTTTTTTTCACAATAGTGAGTGTATATGTGTTCATTGTATGTGTTTGTTTGAGTTTCTTGTAACTTTTCCGCAACACCATATTAACATCATCATTCCAGCATATACAAAGACCCTCACACTCTCTTATCTGTTAAACACTCCTTATAAAAGTATATATAATTTTGATGAATCAAGTTAGTATTGACTCAAATTAAGATTAAAGTTGTAAAAAATTTAATAAAATTAAAATAAACTATTAAAAACGTAAAAATCTAAAAATTCATAAAAATACATCAAAATGTAATTAACTAAAGAGCATAAAATTTTACAAAATATGAGGTAATTAGATAATCAAAAATTAAATAGATAAAAAAGATTTTCAATTTGAAAATAAAATTTCTTCTCTAATTAAGATGTGACACATGTAACTCTATAATGTAATTGTAAAAAATGAGATGAATGATAAAGATCGCACATCTTTTTTATTTTATTTTATTTATTTTTTAATAAGGCCCATATCTTAAATGTTTTATATAATCTTAACTACATTATAATGTATTTAAGCATTTCTTAAAAAGAAAGTCTTGAAATAAAATAAGCCTACACACTTACTATAAAAGGAAAGCTTATAATTCAATACATCATATTCAATTAAATACAGTTTTTAAAGCACATTATTAAAAATGTGTAACCACTAAAAATTATTATTATCAATAATGATTCTTAAAAACATATAACTGCATCTACTAAATAAATACACAAACAATTTCATCTCTCTCACACACATATAAAAAATCAGCAATAAGATCGAGTGTAATAATTAAAAATATATAAAGTTATTGTGAAAAAACATATAAATAAAAAATTATTTGTTCGCTATAAAATTTAGTCACATAGTATCCGTCGCCGCATTGCGAGGATACTCTGCTAGTAGTATAAAAGTATAGATAACCATATCTAAAGCATGTTTTTTAGTATGTTTTATCAATAGTTCTAATTGTTGACCTCTAAAGTCTAAGTCCAGGTCTACGCTACATTTCATTAACTGAAAAGGAAAAAATTTCGATTGATTCGTATGGTTTAAAATTCTTTCCCCATATGGTACAGCTGGGTCTCTGATTGACTCTCCGAGTCTCCGTCAATGCACTAAATATCACACTCACAAACAAATTTATTAAATAGATTGAAAAGGATTTTAAATAAAACCAGATTGACCATATTTATCAATATTAAAAAAAAAATTAACTATGTTTTGAGCGAAGAAAATTTTATTTTATTTTATGTTATTAAAATTTAGAAACTCTTTTCTTCTCTAATAATTCAAGAAGAAAGTTATTTTACATATTAAAATTTTCTTATATATTAAGGGATTCATTCTCATATTTTATCTAAAAATAAATAGGGAATAAAATCATTTTAATATTTCACATATTTTATAATTTAAATATCTTTTAAACTGTTAATCGTTAAGTGAAAAGAATTGCACCGTCGCGACGAATATTTAATTATCTTTCTATAGACGGACACTTAAATATACTTTAAAAAAAATGAAAAAAAAACCGGTTTTCTTTTTCACGATTTTTCATTTTTTTTTTCGAAATTGAAATTTGTATGAAAAAATCACATGTGATTAAACACTAGTTTGAATATCACATGTGATATGTAATATCACAGGTAGTATTAGTGTTTAATCACATATGATGTATAATATCACAGGTGATATTAGTGTTAAATCACATATGATATACATATCATATGTGATTTATATATCATATGTGATTTAACACTAATATTATATATGGTATTCAAATTAATGTTTAATCACATGTGATTTTTTCATGCAAATTTCAATAACGTAAAAAAACGAAAAAAACGTAAAAAAATGTGGAAAGCATGAAAAAAAATTGTCGAAAGTGTATCAAAGTGCTTATCTATAAAAAGATAATTAAATTGATCGTCGTAATGGTATATATATATTTTTTTTCATTTAACGATTAACGATTTGAAAGATATTAATATTTGAAGAGAAAAAAGATGAAAGTGAGTTTTTAAAGGGTTAATGGTCCAAAAAATATACAAACTTACCACATTTTACTATTGTGACAATAAACTTTTAATTTTTCTATTAAAACAAAAAACTTTCTTAATGACTTTTATTGTAACCAAAAAACTTTCTTAATGACTCTTATTGTAACCAAAACTGACCGCAACATTAATTAACCCTTAAGAAAGTTTTTGGTTATAAGTCATAAGAAAGTTTTTTTTTTAATAGTAAAAAGTGGCAAGTTGTATATTTTTGGACCATTAACCCATTAATTAACCCTTAACCCAAAAAAAACATTTATACTCGTTTCATAATTCATATAGCATTAAAAACACAGATTATCATATTCATATCTATACTACTATATAAAGCATTTAAGTTGTGGGCTCCACAAAAAATTAAGATAAGGAGCTCCAATCATTGAGTGACATGTGTCACTTCTCTAACTAAAAATAACAAAAGAAGAACTCAACAAACTAAAATAAAGAGCTCAATAATGGGATGTGACAGTATGTCAACTTCCTAACTAATTAATCATCTTTATTTTTAAATTTAAATATCTTTTAATTCGTTTAATTTTTTTATGATCTAATTTTACCTTATTTTTTAAAATTTTGTGCTCTTTACATCAACATCTATTTTGATATATTTTTATGAGTTTTTTGTTTTTACATTTTTAGTAGGTTTATGTTATTTTGATTCAAAATTTTATAACTTTAACCTTTATTTCAATCGATACAAATTTTATTTATCAAAATCATTTACTTTTGGGAAAGTGTTTGACGGGAAAGAGATTGTGAAGGTCTTTTTATATGCGGGAATAATGATGTCACGGGAAGATGGAAAACCCAAACAAATGCATACAACTAACACATATACATTTGGAGTGTTGTGAAATGAATTCACTAGCGGGTAGGAATTGCGAGGAGAGTTGGGTTAGCAATTCATTTACTATATTTATTATATAATTATATTTATCGCCGCCGCTGTGCGCGGGTATCCAACTAGTAGCATTAAAAACTCAAATTTATAAAAGACTCGAAAAATTAGATGTAAAAAAGCAAATAAAAAATCAGAGTTATAAAAACTATAAAATAGAATCAGATTTATAAAAAATTCGGAATTATTAGAAACAAATCTCAAAAATCGAATCTATAAAAGTTAAAAATCAAATATCAGATCTAATAAAAAAAAGAAAATCTTCTGATTAAAGATTTAAAAAAAAACTCATATTTATATGGAAAAAGACCCAAAACCTCATATTATATAACTCAAAAGCGGATAGCGTGGCTGACAACTGGTCGGCAAAAGCAGCGGCGGCGGAAGCATCAGCAATGACGACAACAGTGGATTCGGGCGTTTCGGTGGTGGTGGTCTTATTCGAGGGGTTTCAGGAAGTTGTAGATCTCGGTGGTCGCCGTACGACTCGATGGTGGAGAGGTATTTTCGGTGATAGTTTGGTTTCGGTAGTGAGGATCTATGGAAGTGAGGTCGGGCGTTGGAGGTCCGGTCGGTTGAGGGTTCGTGATTATGCGATTCCGGCGGTGAAAGGGTTCCAGCGTTTGAGGGTGTTGGCGATAAGGGGTGTTGGTGGTGGGAGATTTGGAAAATTAAAAGTTTATTGTCACAATAGTAAAATGTGGCAAATTTGTATATTTTTTGGACCATTAACCCTTAATTAATGTTGCCACGTGTCAGTTTTGGTTACAATAAGAGTCATTAAGAAAGTTTTTTGTTTTAATAGAAAAAATAAAAGTTTATTGTCACAATAGTAAAAGGTGGCAAGTTTGTATATTTTTTAGACCATTAACCATTTTTTAAATTGTTAGAATTAATTTCATCCATTAAATCAAATAAAAATTAAATAACGATGAATAAACGATGAATAGTAGAGATTGATCCCTTAGTATATTAAAAAATGTTTGATATGTAAACGAGCTTTACTCATTTGCATATTGTTTAATAAAGTTTCAAAGATGCTCTGGTGACAAGTCTCGACAAGTTTAACAGATTTGTTTTAAAATTTTTAAATACTAATAATTGTAATAGTTATAGAAATTTATTTTCTATACATTTTAGAATCTTTCATTTTCAAGTGTCAATCTTTCTTTATTGTTATAGAACAAGGGCATCAATATCTACATAACAACTTTGTCAACGGTACGCTTTTAGCCTACGTGACGATTTTGTGCGCAGGTATTCAACCAGTAATGTTAAACGACTTGCTCACCAATGGTAAGAATACATCTGTTACCGTTGTAATGTTAAATGACTTTCTTAATGTGTGATCGGGGCAAAGCCCGGACATATAATCATGGTTATAAATCAAAAGGGAGAAATTTTACGCATAATGTACCACAAACCACAAACAATATCATCATATATAGAGTTTAATTTCTTTGCCCGGTCGAAAGTAGCTACATATATCCGTTTCGATTTCTAAATAGAAGGGGATTGGGGGTGGTGGAGGTGGAGAAGATAGATGAAGTTTTAACGGGCTGAAACATTGACAGTGGATGCAGTGGCGTTGGAATTCAATGATCTCAAGCTATCAACTTGAATCTGTACACCATCTTCGTGAAAGGCAGACCTTACTGATGGCATTTCGTCTACTGATTTATCACTTAAAAGTGCAACCACTTCTGACATTGCAGGCCTTGCGGACACAGGTGACTGAGTGCACATCAATGCTATTTCTATGATCTTCTTTGCATCTTCTGCATTATATTCATTGGGGTCTAAGCGATCATCCATGAGATTCAAATGTGTACCACTCTCGTACAAATTCCAGGCCTATTAAACAAATTAACAGGAACAAAGTTAATGTGAATTTAACGTCGTTTAAGATCTGTTAGGTTTTGCTAATCCTCAATATGAGAGTCTCTTTAGTGACAGACGTACCAATGACACACAGACCCCAAATTATTGTTTGAATCACCGATGACTTTTATCCAAAACTTGGATCACAAAATTATGAGAATCCGTTCCAAACTATTATAGCGTCACTATATATATGTTGTTACATACGGGGACCTTTACTCACACCTTTCTACTTGGGCGTAAAGCACATGGACACCTTCAGTGACCAAAATTTAAAATTTTGGTGTGCTACTCATAACAATTTTCTTGTATTGTGACGTCACAATATAAATGATTAATTAACAAATAAGGTTAGAAGAATTGACCAAAATCTTTGGTTTGCTTACATTATTTAGGAGGCTTGGGTTCATTACTTTGCCATCTTTGACACCGTGGCACCTCTTCCCGCTAATAACTTCAAGAACCACGATACCAAAGCTGTATGTATCTACTTTCTCAGATAACTGTCCATGAATGGCGTATTCTGGTGCTACATAACCACTATCCCTGATAAGATTAGCAAAGGTTATATGAGATTACTTCCCAAAAGAAGGGTGAGTACACAATTAGTAGCACGTATATAAGCAAAAATAATTATTATATATACAAGGATCCTGCTAATTTGGTGCTGAGGTGAGTCTTGTCCTCCGGCAGAAGTCTAATTAGCCCAAAATCTGAAATTTTAGGCTGAAATTCGTTGTCAAGTAGAATGTTACTGGTTTTGACATCCCTATGGATGATTGTAACATGGTACTGCTCGTGTAGATATGCAAGTCCTCTTGCTGTGCCGAAGATTATTTCAAATCTTTGACTCCAACTTAGATTCCTTGATTTGTCACCTGTCGGGAAAAAAGTAATTCACCAGACGCGAAGTAGAAATTGTAAGAGTTACAAACCCAAGAATTGGTAAATTAAACAGAATGTCTCAACGAATAACTCACCATAGAGGAGTTGATCAAGGCTACCATTTTCCATGTACTCATGGACAAGAAACAAGAGTGGTCCTTTAGTACAGTATCCAAGAAGACGTAGAAGGTGCCGGTGATGAACATTACATAAAATCTTAAGTTCATCGTTAATGTGTATCTTTCCTCTAGTAAAGGCCATAACTGTTTTCTTAATTGCAATCGTGTCCCCATTCTTAAGTGTGCCCTGCATCATATCACCGTACACAGACACTTAATTGAAGCCTTGAAGAAAATATGTGTACTGTCAATTATCTTTAATTCATCAATTACAAAATAATTTGCTTAGAATTGAAATTGGTATAAATACTTAACTTTTTAGGAAATGCATCTATGACATTAATTAGTTAATTTACTTCAAAACAGGTAGTTTTATCATTACTAATACCTTATATACTTCACCAAAGATCCCTCCTCCAAGTTTGTACTCATCACTAAAATCTTTTGTGGCTATTTTCAAATCTTCATATCTGTATCTTGCCGGACCTTGCAGCAACTCAGTTGATCCAGTTGAAGTATCTGAAGATTGGAATCATAAGATTAACAAAGTAACTTGTCACGAGGGTGCAAATACATACTATCCAAAAATCTGATACGATGATAGATTATAATGATACGAAATTCGGCCATGCTAGCTAGATCATCTGGTATTTACCTCTTTTGCTACTATTTGTTCTTTTTGATCGGAGTATCCATAAGAAAAAAGATAGTACCAGGAATAGAAAGCATACACCTCCGACAACCCCACCAACTATGGACCATTTCTTACTTGAATCACCTATAAAACATTGATATTAAAAGTCGACATAATTTTTGTGTAAAGGAACCTAATAAATTGAACAGAGTTATCTCTAGAAGATTAGAGTCCTCACCGTCCCCAAGGAAAGGTGTTATATCAGTTGTTTGGTTATGTCCAAAAAATGGCGTACTGGAATATCTCATAAAACATCCATTGTCAATAGCCCTCCCAGTAGGGCCAGGAAGACAGCCATCTAAGGAGCTATTTCTGGAGTTTAGGCAATCTTTACAAACGCTTTGGCTTAAATTCAGATTGCATTGAGCAATTGCGTACACGGTACCATTACCATTAGTTATTTTTCTTGTTGAGGCTGCATAATAATTTGATGTTCTTGGTGCTGCAGTTCGAAGGTCTGATAACAAATGTTCTGTTGTTCTTCTAAAGTCTATTGCCGGTGGCGATGTTGTGTTGCCACATATTACTACACCAGCTCTTATATTAGCGTCAGCATAGAAGTTATTATTCTCGTACCTACAGCGACATAAACCTAATTAACTGGCATGAAAAGCATTCATGCATGATATTAATATGCTAACATCTAATGAAGTGGTTGATCAATATTTTGTCTCCCACAGCGATCGAGAAAACTCAATTCAAACAATTGTTGCAATCTTAATTTATGGATTAAAATCAATAACGATTTATAAAAAATGAAAATACATGTCAGAAGTATAGCAGTTAGAAGCAAGAATAATATATAAAAATGTAATCACGTAAGTTATAATAATATTTAAATTAGATAAATTCTGAAGTAGACTTCCAGCTAGAAGAGTAACATTTTCATACTAACTTCTACTATTAGTCTTGGTCCTTTAAAAACAAATTCTCGTTAAAGAACACAATAAAATAAAAAATAAGGGAGCCATATATACCTCGTTTTACAACAGTAATGAAGTAATGGTGAATGAAAGTGAAAACAAAACAGCATAAAGTTTTACACAAACAAATCAGAAATGAGAATCACCTAACATCACAATCATTGTAAAAAGCATGAGCTCCATTGCCAAGCCCACATACTTTCAACTGAGCTACAGCATAGTCGAAGCAAGCAACACAATTGGCATGGGAAACATACTGCCGACATGAAGCAAGGCCCCAAACGGACTCACCATTGAGCAAAGTGCGTGCAACAGCATAGCGTAAACCGTCAACCAATAACCGATGGCGAAGGCTAGAAAGGGTCGTGTTGAGGTTGCTTAAGAAATATTTTGCACTAATACCTTGATATTGACTACAGTAATATCTCATCAGAGTACTATTTCTACCACTAGATTGTGATGTTACCGGCTCTCCCATGGAGACAAGCATCACCACGATCACCAGACCAGCTAGCTGCCATGAGAACCAGTTTTTTTGAACTACTTTTATGTTCATTCTCTGGTTTTTTTCGTTTATCTTCTTTATGGTTTCTTTTTTTCCTGCAATGTAAAAATGGAGTTTGGGTACTACCAAGAAGAAGTATTTTTAGTATATTATGACATAGGCTGTTTGCGGAAATTTAAAATTTATAATTAAGAATTCAAATTTAAATATCATTGTAGGTCCTCCTGTCAATAGCCGGTGATGAACAAGTCTTAAACGCCTCAAATACGCTTACAACCAAAAAATTTATGTTTGTGAGATTGTTGACTATATTAAAAATATTTTTAATGTAGTGTATAAGATGTTATATAGAATAGTTCAAATGATTACTTTTATTTTGATGCTTATCAAGGGTTAATTTTATCATTCGTTTAGTTTGATCTAATGGTGAAAATTAACGTAACATTTAATAGATAAACCTAAGTTTATGTTTTTCAACACAATAACTTTGTCTTTCTTTTCATTCACATTCTTTTTTTTAATTACGTTTTTTCTTACGCTTTCATTCGTTTTAGTTTGTTTTCATACGTTTTAGTGAGTTTCATAAGTTTTCATACGTTTTAGAGTGGTTTTCATACGTTTTAAGCCCGTTTTCATACGTTTTAGTTTTCATGCGTTTTAGTCCATTATTCATATGTTTTAGTCCGTTTTCATACGTTTTAGTCCGTGTTTTCGGCTTTCATACGTTTTCACACATGATAGGTCCAGTTTTCGCATGTTTTTATGCGTTTTAAATGTTTTACGGCGTTTTGGGGCGTTTTCATACGTTTCAGAATATCACGCGTGATATTATGAATATCACAAGTGATATTCTGAATATCACAAGTGATTTTCATCTAATGTTTTGTAACATGAAAATCACAAGTGATATTCAGAATATCACAAAGTGATATCTAGAAAATCACAAGTGATACTCATAATATCACAAAGTGATATTCAGAATATCACAAAGTGATATTCAGAATATCACAAAGTGATATTTAGAAAATCACATGTGATATTCTTAAAATCACAAAGTGATATTCTGAATATCACAAAATGATATTTAGATATTCAGAATATCACTAGAGATATTCAGAATATCACTAATGATATTTAGAATATCACTAGTGATATTCAGAATATCATAAAGTGATTTTTAGAAAATCACAAGTGATATTCTGAATATCACAGAATATCACTTGTGATAGTAAGAAACGTTTGAAAATTACTTGGCGTAAGCGGGAGAAGCGAATGCATAAAAGCGGTAACTGATGAAAGCGGGGCGAAAACGTAATGAAAGCGAACAGCGGTTAGCGATATAACGGGGCGATAAGTGTATGAAAGCGGGCAAAATACCCAGCGAGATGGCGATATGAAACTTTCGAGCGAAAAATATTATGGCGAAGAAAAAATCACGAACTAAAAAAGCGTGAATTAAAAAAGCAACGAAAAAAAAAGCGAGAATTTACAAAAACAAAAAAATATGTGAATAAAAAGAAGAGACAAAAGACAAAGAAAAAAAACATGGACTTAGGTTTACCTTTTAAATCTTAGGTTAATCCCACCATTAGATCAAATTAGATGAATGGTGGGGATTTGTCTCTTGATAAGCATGAAATTGTGGGTAAGCAAAATAAAGTGCCTCTAGAGATATAACATTCTCAACTAATCTCTGTTCTATTATGACATTTAGAGAAAAGTTTAATGTATATCGAATATTTTTTATAGATTCAATGAACAATCTTGGTCATCCATTTTTGATAAAAAGTAAATAAACTTTCACACTTTTTAAAAAAATTAAATATCTCGCAAACCATTAATCTTTACGCAAGATGAATCATACTATCACAACGAGAATCATCATCTTTCTTTGCCAGTTATGTCTAGAAAAATCACATGTGATTTATGAAATCACACGTGTGATTTATGAAATCACATGTGATTTTTCCAGACGTAAATGAAAAAAAAATCAAGAAAAAAGTTCGTCAAAAATATGTCAAAGTACCCGTCTATTGAAAGATAATAAAATACTCGTCGCGATGGTGTATTTTTTTTCACTTGACGATTTACAGTTTGCAAAATATTTTATTTTAAAAAAATATGGAAAGTAGGTTTTTTTTTCTTTTTTCAATTATTTTTTATTTTGATTAAAAAATGAGTGTTGGGATTGGTTTATTGGATTTTTATATAATTTTGGTTCTACACCGATCTCAACACCTGACATATTAACTTTTCATCTTTTCATTAATCAATATAGACAATGTATATGTGTGTGTTTGGGATTGTTTATTTTTACTATAAGTACTTATACTTAAAAATAAGTGTTTAAGCACGTTTTAAAAATAAATACTTTAGAAAATAATGTTTGAATTTTCTTATATTGCATTTGGGGGTTTAAGTCGCTATGACAGCATTTGATCAGTTCGTCATAACCTATCAACAAAGGTTCCTACCCGACGTCAATGGCCTACCCTCTGGGGAGTCAAGGGTCTCAAGCAACCTAAGCCAAGTCATTAAGTACCCTACATGCAAGATTCGAAACAATGTGCGCCCGGGCGCTAGCATCTTAGACACACATCCCTAACTTCTTAAGTTCATCCTTCCGAACGGTGATCCTTTAGTCAATTTGCACAAGAGGAATTGGCATTCTTTTGGTCAATTCTTACCAACCCTCTCTACCTACTTTCCTAGGGTCTTTTTGTCAATTCTCTTAGGCAGATAAATACGACCGCAACTCAAAACTACCAAAGCTAGGGTAACTACCAACGAACTATGCATGCATACACTAGAAACAATTATAGAAGCATGAAAACATAAATAATACAATCAAGGAATCATAACTAGGCTAGCAACAAAGGTGCTTAGCCGATCATATTAAAAGACACAATCAATTTAATGTTTAACATGATTAATGAATACATGAATTAAAGTGTAAAGAAATAGTAATCGCTAAAGCTTATCGATACGATTTGATTCCTCCCTTGGAGATGGCTCTGTATGCTCCGTATTATCTGCCCTTAGAACCCGCTTCACGTTCTCTGCTTTTGTGTTGTAAGTGAATGATGTCAAATGCAGATTTTAGGGTTTGTATTTATAGGTCCGATCTTAGTTACGGAATAACTAAAGTTGAGAGTTACGCCGTAACTTAATTATCCTCCAAACAGAACTCTCATAGTGGTGATTACGGAGTAACTAAAGGAATAGTTACGCCGTAATTACAGATCCGCCGTAAATTTGTTGAGAGTTACGCCGTAACTTAATTATCCTCCAAACTCAAGTCTCGTAGTGTTGGTTACGTCGTAATCCATGTTAGGAGGTTACGGCGAAGTTGACAGAGGCGCAAAATTCCTCATGACCTAGATGGTTACGGCGTAACTTAAGGTGAGAGTTACGCCGTAACTGCTGTTGACTTGGTCTTTGTAACGTAATCCTAGCTACGACGTAATTGAGAATAGGAGTTACGCCGTAGCTTCTTCAATGATAGCATACTAAGGTAAAACCATTAAGAAAATCTCCAAATCCGCATCTCTAAGCTCCAATGCTCATATATTATCTGGAAACGAAATATAAAGGAATAAGAGTATATATCCATATAAATAACATAAAATATAAGCATAAATGGGAGAAATTGACACTTAAAAGTGAGGATTATTTGATGTTATCAATCCATATCTTTATTTAACATGGTAATAGTAACAAAAGGATAATAATAATGATGAATCATTAAAAGGCTTTTCCAGGAGACATTACTTGAGTTGTTCTAGAGGCATCGGTGTGTTACTAGATGCTAACCGATGTGATCACACTATTAAGATATGTCCAAGTGGGAGATGTTAGTTTTATGGACATAAATTAGTAGATGTGTGTTAGGATCGAAATAGAGATCACGGGATTGCACACTTTACGTATGAAGAGTTAATGATTTATAATTTTATATAAAAGGTTATATTTAATTATTAAATACACAAAACATATAATGACCATTAGTAATTAACGGAAAATTGACTAATGACCATTAAATACAAAAGAGAAGGACTAGAATGAAATTAGATGTCAAGAAGGTTCCGGATTCCCCTCTAATCATAAGGGCCGCTCGGCTATGGATGGGTTTAACCCAACCATACATAACTTGGACTTTAAGTTTCTTTTAGTATTTATACAAACCTTAGGGTCATTGTTTTGGGACCTTTTGTGCACACACAATACCTAAACCCTAAAGTTTTCTTCTTCTTTTCTTTGGTTGATTGCCGATCGAACAAACATCCTCTTAAGGGATTCAAGTGGTTTGTTTTTTAAACAAACAATTGTTTTGTGTTCTTAACTAGCATTAACGTTAACTTGGCATTAGTACGTATGTACAAGAACGTGGTACACACATACTTTTGTTTGTATCTTGGACTAAATTACAAAACGGTAAGGGGTAATTCTTATAATCCATATAAACCCTAATTAGGGTTCACTGATTGAAGAATTGCTTGGAATTGATTCTTGTTTAGATAGAATCATTTGGTACGCACATTTTTATGTTTGTTTAGTTAATTTATATGTTATATGATCTATACACTTCCGCATGTTTATTTTGATGTTTATTGTTTACATTTATGAGTTGTCATGTTATATTATTTCAACATTGTGAAGGCCGAAGTATATGTCGAGATAGTCTAATGTGAGGGATGAGTCTTTTTGCATTTATATATTGTTTTAGAAAGCAAGTAAAAATCTCGGGGTTTTAAATAGTGGGCGTTTTAACTACTAACTAGCTAAAACAAAACTAAATAACTTAAAATAAAAGGTGAAGGCTGAATATACGTAACAAACTTTATCAAATTAAACAATATGCGTAACATAATTTTTTTATTGTCAATGTACGTAATATACTTTTAAATAATTACCAATGTACGTAACATTGACCGATTAATATTTAAAAAAGTTAGAGTTTTGGTCCCTGCCGTTTAGTTTGACTTTCACCGTTAGTCATTTGATATTTTTTTTACTTAAATAATTACAGTAATGGTCACTTGACATTTGCGTTGACTTCCGCTGTTAGTCCCTTGACATTTTAATACGCTTTCGTCCATTTTTCTTTATGTTTTCATACGTTTTTATCCGTCTTTATCCATTTTTATACGTTTTCATCCGTTTTTATCTGTTCTTATCCGTTTTCATCTACTTTTATACGTTTTGTCCGTTTTATACGTTTTCATCCGTTTTCTTTAGTTCTCAAAGGTTTTTGTGGTTTTTATACGCTTTCGTCTATTTTTCTTATATTCCATACGCTTTTATCCGTTTTCATCTCTCTTTATCCATTTTTACAAGCTTTCGTTCGTTTTTCTTACATTTTCATATGTTTTATCTGTCTTAATCCGTTTTCATCCGTTTTTATACGCTTTCCTCCGTTTTTCTTATATTTTCATACGTTTTTATCCATTTCATCCGTTTTTATATGATTTTGTCCACTTTTATACGCTTTCATACGTTTTTATCCGTTTTCATCCGTTTTTATCCGTTTTTATGCATTTTTGTTCGTTTTCATATGTTTTTGTCCATTTTTATATACTATCGTCCATTTTCTTACGTTTTCGTAAATTTTTATCCGTTTTTATACGTTTTCATACGGATAAAGACAAATAAAAACGGATAGCAGCGGCTTAAAAGCGGACCGGATAAAGGCGTGTGGAAGCGTAATAAAACGCGAAACATATAAAGCGGACAAGCGTATAAAGCGACAAAAGCGGACATAACGCATAAAATGGATGAAAACATATAGCGTATAAAATGGACAAGCGTATAAGCGGATGAAAGCGAATGAAGGCGGATAAAGCGTGAGAAACATACGGCATATAAGCGGATGAAAACATTTAAAAAGACAAAAGCGGATAAAAGCGTAAGAAACAAGCGGCGTATAAAACCGGATGTAATCGGATAAAGGCAGATAAAAACATAAAACAAGCAGCGATAA
>OU343218.1:113046271-113073152 GCA_910596185.1 Chrysanthemum makinoi
AAATTGTTTAGCACATATTAGAGAGCAGTATGCACTTAAAATGGTCATCTTTTAACATCTTTCATATTTATATCACATTTTCTCCCCAGATCAAAAATTTCAAATCCTTTGAGATTTTGGATCTCAAGTGATTTAAATATGTATGAGACAAAACATTTGTTGGAGAAAAATGTGTCCAATTTTATATGATCAGAAGTGGACAACACTGAATTTCCCTTTTTAAGACACAAAGGGAAACCACAGGGACATAACCTAACACATTTACATACTTCATAGTTATTCATAGTTTGTACACCACATTTTGCACATAAATAATACAAAACATAACCAACATCCGGAAAATATCTTTATTTGGTCCTTTGAAGTAGCTTGTAATGACCTGCACGAAGTCTTCCACCCACAAAGCTTTCAAGGTTGCGATAGATCATCCTGGTCTTCAATCTTCGTTTGATTGCTGCAATGAACTCTTCACACCTCTTCACATCTTCATCAGACTGACCAGAATTTCGTTTTGTCCCAGGCTTCATTTTAATTTTGATGTCCTTCACTCTGGAGTTTAGTTCTTCTTCGACCATTTTGAGTGTTCCATCACTGAATTTGTATAACTCACATAATCTCATTAAAATCCTTGAACCATATCACGTAAGTAAAGATGACTGCTCTGGGGTGTCAATCACTTTATATTCGTGATGAAATTCATGTCCACCGGCTTCCCAATTTGGTCTTGTAAGATTGACTCGAGTCTGGTAACTTTCTATTCCCAATTGAAAATCTCCAACTCTTAGTCGAATGACCAAGCCTCTAATCCATTGATTGGCCAGCTGAGAGAGCCTTCTTCTCACGAGCGGGGAAGATGGTCAAGGTGTCCTTGGAGGTTCAGAAGATAGAGATCTTCAAAGTCATTAGGCATCGGATGTTTGAAGTCGTTTTCTTCTATGATGTGCTCTTTCAAGTGAGCTCTTCGAAGAACAATATTCTTCAGGTAATCATACCCATAGATAGGGAAGATCTCTATACCAATAACACTAAGAATACGCAGTCCGGATCGAACTGCTCTGCGTCTCTTCTTGGCACTATGTCTTTTGATGTAGAATTCCTTCTTCTTGAACCACCAATGAGAGATCCCATATGAAGCGGAAATGTCATATTGATGTTCTTTGTCGCCCAGAATTGATTTGGAACCATCTGTTCGAGACCTTGATCGGTGTAGGTAGCGCCTTCATCTTTGAAATTGATAGAGCGGGTCTTCTTCAGAGGTGTGTCCACATAGATAGTCGAGATCATGGTTAAAGAAGAATTACATTTGAATGGTCATAAATCCAGGTTCACCGCCTAGGGGAAGAGGGTTGTACACATCAAACCTATTGATCTGTTCACCAACTTGATCATTCAACATTCTATAGCATTCCTCCATTTGATATTGAAGCTGATTAGCATCCGAGTGGAAGACTTTGACTATTTCAAAAGCTGGACCTTCAAGATCTTTAGGGGTGATGGATGTAATTTCCTTCTTCTCACAAAACCACTTTATAAAGCTCCCCATGTCCCCTGTGAAGTGAAGAAAGAGTCTTCTGGAGCTTCATAGTTGGAAATGATAGTTGAAGCCCAATTGTTTGACTGGATTTGTTGACTCGACTCGGGGAATAAACCATGAGGGCTCGGGAGTTTGTGGACTTTCTTGAGAGAGCCAACTTCCGAATGGTGTCTTTTGAAGGTGCACTCTGGATGGATTAGATGGTTCACACGACATATAAGTATCAAACCAATCATCTTGTAGACTTGGGAATAAACACGGTGGATGCATCATCTTCATCGATTCGACTCTGCTATGACAAGCGATTCTTCATTAACAACTTGATCTTGGGATAGAGGGTAGACATGAACCTTGAGTCAACCGTGGACCAAGTGCAGATTTCTTTTGTGTTCCTTGATTTTGAGATGAATTGGGTTGATTGCGGGGCTTTGGTGGTGATGATGGTGGTTGTGGTGGAGGTGTGGAGGTTGTCTTAGAAGATCCACCAACTTCAGATGTTCCAGCTCAGTTGGAGGTGGAGGAGGAGGAGGATCTTTATGACCTGCATGTTTCCAACACTACTGTCCTCCTTTCTTCTTAGCTTCTCTTTCTTGGCGTCTATCAAGCTGTACATGATTGTCGTACTTGATTGATTCTTGGAGAGCCTCATAAAGCTTCTTATGGACCTCATGCTTATCGCCGCTTCAAACATCTTATCGAAAGTCACTCTCATATGCGATAGGAAGATCCTTGAATCATCTAAGTAGAGGAGCCTCCATTGCCCATTCCACAACATCTTTAACTTTGCCTTCAATGGCGTCTGCCACCCCTTCATCAAAGTTGAGGTGCTCCGCCTTATAGACATGATCCACAAGGGGAATCTACGGATTTGGTAGTTGTCTTTCAAGAGCTTCAATTCTTTTCACGCTTTGTCAAGCGGTTGATCCGAGGTAAGAATTTGAGGTGGTGAAGCGGGTGGAGTTTCTACATACAGCTGTGACACGGTTCAAGGGATAGAGTCTTTGAGATTGAGGTGGTGAAGCGTGCGGTTACTTGATCGGGTTTGGGAGGTGGAAGTGCAGTTGTGAGTAAAGGTGCTGTCATAGGTGGAACGGATGATGTGTCTTGTTGAATTTTGACATTAAACATGGATTGTGCATCCTCCTTGTCATTATCTTGCTTGGAAGACTCCGAATCAATGGGTTTGTCATTTAAGAATTGATCGTCGAAAGTGAATTCAGTATCTAGGTTCTTAAATGATGATAGAGAACTGGTAGAAAGATTTGGTTCTTCCAAGGGCATGGTCTCATCGGATCTTGACTCCGGATTCTCCTGTGAGACTTGATGTAACTTATATTCAACATTTTGTTCACAGTGGATACCACTTGTAGCAGGATTCATACTGTGCTACAGATGCTTCCTTTTCCAATCGGATGGTTCTTGAACGATGACGATTCAACACTTCTCTTCTTCATATCAACTTGAGTGGTAGTTCTTGATGGTGAGGAAGAAAAGGTGAAGGAAGTGGAGCGGCTTGTTCTACTCAACAATTCTTTTTCCCTTGTCTTGTGTGATTGGTGTTGTTTGTTGAGGCACTTGATCAGGCTCACTTAGCACTACTCCACCTCACCGGTGCTTTCACATTCAGACTTTCTAGGCTTTTTGGATTCCAAGTTGCAGAGCGCATCATCTTCATCGGTTAACCTTGTATTATCCCTTGAAACCTCAGTATTTCCACCAATTACCTTTTCCACTTTCTTCCTTTTTCTTTTCTGCTTCTTGGATCGCGGTTAATGCAGATATTTGTGACCTTTCACGTCTCTTTTTAGGAAGAGAGGCATAGCATGCTTGTGAGGCTGAAGTGGACTTGGGAGCATTGGGTTGTGGAGGAGTGGGTGTGACATCATGGAGGATCTGGTAGCTCTTTTCTTGTATTGTTTGAAGTAGTCCTTCTTGATATCGAGTCCAGTGAGTAGAGTATCGAGGAATTTTCAATCCAAAGATTTCTTTGTCCATTCCTCTAGGAACATATTTAAGATTACCGAGAACGAATTCATCTTACGCTTTATGTAGATCGAGTCAATCACAGGGTTGAAGTTGTGAGTCTGTTGCAAGAAGCGGATAACAAGTTTTGAAAATCTGATCTTTGGGAATCACAAGCTTGTTCGGTTTCTTTCGACCACTGAGCTTTATTAGAAAGTTTGTTCTATCGGATATGAATGTGTTCATTGACAACGAAAATTCTTCCCAAATACGTTCTGAGACATTCACATTCACTCCATTGACAATACCCCATAGGATTTGCAAGATGGGAATTCTCACTTTATCAAACCATGAGGTTTTGCCAGATAAGCACAAGTTGAGAACTGTTGTCATTGCTCTCGAGGTTGATACATGTGTCGATGATGATGTCGGAAGCCCTTAATATGCGGTCGATATCCCAAACCAATCGAAGAAAGACAATTAGATAGTCGACAGGTGGTGGAGGTTCAAATCGTATGTTGGGGTTACATGGAGTGATTCCTAGAGCCGAGAATGTCGAGTCTATCACAAATTCCTATCATCCGTTTGCAGAGTATTTAGTGGCTGTGATTACGTCCCATTGAATGGTGTTCCATAATTGTTGTATGTAAATGGTGGGAATTGTGCATTGCTTGGTAATGGCACTGAAGAAGTTAGTGTTCTTAAGGATATCAATAGATACTTTGAGGATAGGATTTTGTTGCAGCTTTTGAAGGTCCACATAGCAGTTACTTTTCCTATCTCGCCCATTGACTTTTAGGAAGGATTTCGTCATCTGAAAGGACTTTGGGTGGAGCGGGAAATGCAATGTTCTCATTTGGGGTTGGAATGCCATTGAGGATCTGAAGATAAATACAACCAACAACAATGATTGGAACCAAGTTAGATTATAGATGGTTAGTTAGTCAACATTGAATACACCCTTGTGTCATAATCACATAACCTTAGAAGCTCAGACAGGGTTCCCATAATCATATTGAGTAAGATTGAGTGGCATAAGCGAGAGTATAAGGATAAGGGCTCCATTTGATATAGATTTCACAAGACGAGTTGTTTAGAAATTAAAATATTTACAAAGCAAATTTGCTAGGAAATAACATCATGAGACAAGATACAAGTGTGGAAATGATATAATAGTTTGTATGAAGCAAGTTGTGATATTATGTTGATACAAGATAATCCTCGTACAATTTGCTCAAACAGAAATGTTTTAGCAGGTCACAAAAAGTAAGTTGTCAACACAAGTTGCTATAATGAAATCCACAGAATTGTAAGCATGAGATTATCCTAACAAGTTGCCTTAAAACATTTTAATAACCCTAGGTAAGCCTTATGAAAAATAAACCAATTAAGTCGCTAATCTTAGATGTACAAGTCGCTAAACCAAGCTAAGTCGTTACATGAAAACTTACCAAGACGCTAACTTGTTAGATACAAGTCGCCATCAACGATAACTCTGCTAAGTCGCTACAAATCGGTTTCACTAAATTAAGCTAACTTTACTAACTCGCTAACTTGTAAAGACAAGTCGCCAGGCAATCTTTGCTAAGTAAGCTACAAATTAGTTTTACTAAGTCGCTAACTTTACTAACTTCGCTAACTTGTAAAGACAAGTTAAGCCACCAACACAATACTACTAAGTAAGCTAACTTGTAAAGACAAGTCGCCATCAACGATTACTATAGCTAAGTCGCTACGATTTGATACGCTAATTCGCTAACTTGAGAGCACTACAAGTAACAACTCGCCACGAAGAAATTGAACACTAACTCGCTACCAAGAACATTATCTCAGCAGATAAATCGCCACCAAGAACACAACCAATATCAATCATATAACATCGCAAACCAATAACATAATCAGATCATCATAATTATTTGAAACACAACCCAACCTATTCAGTTAATCCATACATACAAACGATTACAGGCACACGATCTAACTTGAATCATAAAGAAGATGCTCACAAATTTATTAATACACAACTTTCATGAAAATTATAACAACCCTAGTGCATCCAAACAGCCCTTAAACCATTAACATATATCCTAACTGTTCCATTCAATAAATCCAACAACAAACCTCTACGAGGCGAGGATGATTATCAAAGTCCGTGGAATCTGTTAAAGTCTGAGTTAGGGAGCATTATATATTGTTCATATTTGGAGACAATAGACAAGTCAATAATGCCTTACCACACGTAAGTCGCTATGAAGAATCGAGAGAGAAAGAGATTTTTTGAGTTTTTAAAATATAAAATGTCAAGTCGCTAAGGTTGTCGCTAAGGTATAGGGAGGGTTTAAGCAAGATACCCAGGTGGTCACATTTAGTCCACATGTAGTTATGTGAGAGATTAGCAACTCGCTATCCTAGAATCATAATAAGTCGCTAAGACTTTTCAAAGCAAGTCTCTAATCCTCAAATTTACCAAACCAAGTTGCTAGGACTTTACAAAGTAAGTTGCTCTCTTGTCACATTATGTCTTACAGACTTATTAGTTTAATGAACTTATCAGATTGCAAACTAGCACAGGATAGCAAAGCGAGATAACATAATAAGATAAGCACACTAACATTATGGATAAACAATAGCAACCCGCCTTTGAACACAAAACATAACAAACACAAGCAAAGATACAATCAAGATAACTTGAAAAAATTCTCCCCCTCAATCAATGTCACCAATGACCATTGATTGAATTAACCTTACCCGTTATAAAACAAGAATATATCATTTGTTCGAACTTCATCTATGATCCCGTGCCATTATTGAATGACATTTCTAGGACCGTAGATGTTATCGATAATAAAGAATGTATTCTTTATTAATTTGAGAAAAATGACAAAAATATGAATTTAAAAGAATGAAATATTTAAAAGGTATAAATTTTTTAAAAAAAATAAAACATGATTTGTACACAGATATAAAAGAGCGAGTCTAGATTCAAGATGAATAGGAGTCAAAGTAAGATGTACATCAATTCTGGAAAGCTATAGCTCCTGAATGAGCTATATTCATTTCTGATGGGAACCAAGTCATGAAGTTCTTGATTGAGTTGAGCATTGTACTGAAAAGTGAGAGCACATTGTACTAGAAGCACATGTAGAATTCAGTTGGATGGGTTAGTGGCAGGAATAATTTCACTATTTGATGTAACATGGTTAATCTGAGCGTATCTATATTAGAGATCTTTTTAGGCTCACTATACTTGAAGAGTTTTCCTGTGGGCATCCACTTAAGGCAAGATTTAGGTATGTAAGCCCGTTTGGATTACGAGAACTTAAATAATCTGCCGGGGTGGGAATCCATTTGAAGCGATTACTAGTAGATTTGTATGTGTGCACTTCCACTGTTTGGCTATTGGTCCTTTTGTGTTTTGATGGTTTCTTAGGGATTGATCAGACCAAATGATGTTTCTTATGAGAACTAGTCATACTTCTAGTATTTCTGAACTTTGAGCTTTGAACATTTCCACAGGTTTGAGATTCATCATATCGGAACGAAGCAATGAAGTGGTGGTTTGACAAAACAATATTCTCGTCAATTTGGGAGGCAAGCCTAGATTTTGATGATTTAACTCTTTCAGTTCTAAAGGCATTAGGCTGCTTAACTATTGTATGTTTAGAGTGGTTGACCGGTTGACTTCCCCAATTTGATGGTTTTGCAAACTTAGTGTTCATCCTATTTCCAATAGATTTCCTAAGCTCATTTTTAAGGCAACAATATTGAAGCTCTTATCCTGAATTTGGGCTTTGAGGTTATCAATGTCTTTCAATAAGATGTTAGATTGATTGATCAACTTGGAATTGGTCTCCTCTAAGTTCTTTCTTAATGATTCATTTTCTCTTAACAGGTTGGACACACAAAGAGCAAGCTCGGCATTTCTAGATTCAAGTGTATCACTCATCTCATGACAGTCATACTTACGCACATTTGAGAGTAATAATTTGGATTGCATATGGTTGAGTCTTTGTCATGAATCACGGGTTTTAATTGATTAATTTCAAAAAATTCTCGAAATTCTGGAAATTCCTAATTAATGCATGTTTTATTTGCATAAAAGCGTTCATCTTTTTGTTGTATTTCGATTTCCAAAGAAATACAATGTTTTTCAAGAATTGAGTATTTATTTGAAAGTTCATCATATACCCTTTTTTCAATCATGTCATCAGATTTAACAGTTTTAGATTCAGGCTCAACCATGATCGATTTCACAGTATGTGAGATCGAGAGGTAGAATCGAGTTTCTTAACATATGAATTACTCGATTAGTTAAGTGTACCTCAACACATGAAACCTTTTAAACCTTTGAGTCATTGAGATTGAAATGTACAGTTGTCTCCATCCTTTTTAATTTCAAGCTGAACTTCGCATTCGGTATCATTCATTGGTTTACAGATCCATTGCATGACCTATCAATATCTTCCCACATCACTTGACACCCTTCATTTCATTCAGCTTCTCATTCTCTTTAGCAGCTTCCTTAATGTATATTTCCACATTACCCATAAGTAGAATAAAGGTGTTTCCGAACTCATGGATTTCCATTCCGGTGTGTTTTGAATGAGATTCTAGTCAAGTCATCATCAAAATCGAGGAATATTCCCCTTGATAAGTGGCTGAAATTGATTGAAGATTACTTGAAGAGCTGCATTAGATTTATCAGTTGAGAACTGTTCATTGGTGATTTGACACCTCTGTTGTTCTAAGTTGAGTAACACAGTTCTAGTCAAAGTGGGAAAGTCGTGACGAAGGATAGCTTGCTTGTTCGATCCATAGTAGTAGATAAGAGTAGTTTGAGATGTTGATGAAGTAGTTGATAGGGCTCAATGTTGTACTCCATTTGCTTAGCATCATTGTTCATTAGATGTGGTTTGTTGAGGTTTGACTCGGATGGTGAGGAGTTAAGATCACCCTTTGATGAATCAATTAATGTTGGACATTCAGAAATGCAACCAGTTTCATTGTTCTGTGAGGTATCATAGAGTTCAAGTACTTTGGTGATTAAAGGGTCAGTGATGTAAGAAATTCTATTTTGGCCAGTATCTTGCATGAGCGACCTCACGGCCACAGTGGAGATGAATGTAGGAGCGTTGGTAGACATGATGGCCGGATTAAGCGGGATTTTATAACTCTATGATTAAACCGAGAAATAGATTCTTTCACCGGATTTTACTAAATCAGAGAAAATGCGTATTCAAAGGATATCACCCAAGTCGCTAGGAAATTTTGAACCAAGTAAAGCTAAGTGCCAAGTCGCTATAGTCCCAAGTCGCTATATAACAACTCGCTACAATCCTAGTCGCTAGCAAAATTTTGTGACAATTAGCTAAGCACCAAGTCGCTAATTTGTCAAATTAAGCTAAATAGAAACTTCGCTAGGTACCAACTTCGCTAACACCAAATCGCTAACAATATAAAGTACAAGTCGCTAACTTACAACAAATTAGCTACGTGTAGTAGAGAATCCACAATGTGTACTTTTGTGGCTTGTCTCAATAGACAAAAGTCGCTAACCCAAAGCTAATTCCTTTAACAACAACTCGCTACCAAATTGCAAAGAAAGTATCTACCAAGAAAACTTTTCCGTGGCTCAAGTCGCTAGCATGAAAAAAACACATAAATACCACTTTTCAATCCAAAAACAATCCAACCACGATGATTCAAGCCTTCTAAATCAAAACCTAAACACTTGTGATGATTCTAAACACAAAAGTACAATCAAACTCGAAACTTTAACACTAGAAATCAACCAACTGATGCAAAAACCTCTAAACTTTTTCAAACTCAAAAACCACCTAAAAACCACTAGAAATCCAAAGATATGTAAGAGATGATCTAACCATGGCTCTTGATACCAATTGAAACATATTAGATTTCACATACACATCATAACATTAACACTTAGGCGTATAGATGATTTAAGAGAAAGAGAAAGTGGGATATTCTAGAAAGAGAAACTCATGTAAGGTTAGATTACCAAAGAACATCCAACCCTCTACCTTGCAAGGTAGAGGGTATATATAGGTTACAAAATAAACGACCTCCTGACGGCCTGTGGATCAGGTATACAATGGGTAAAGACCCGTCCTTCCTCCACGGTGTTGCACTAAACTAAATAACTAACTAAATGACTAGTAAATAACGTAATGTCTATGAGCTAACTTATGCTAGATAATATTTGGGGTGACCGATACTTCACTAAGGAATTTTCTAATTCCTAACAGGATTTAACAACATTTTTCAGCTCATTCACAGCACATTCGTGATAAATACCAGAAACAAAACATTCATTACATCTTGTGCAAATAGTAGCAGAATTCGAATTAATTAGAGTATGCTTATAGCTAATACTAGAATCAACACGATTCGTTTTATTCAACTCAAACTTATTGTTCCTAGGGTGGTCTTTTACTTTCTTCCCTTGATTAATCTTGGCTAGCGAGGTCCTATCTTGCTCTGTATTTCCTGGAGGCTTTGACCCGCTTGCCATAGTGTCACGGATTACTCCTGTAGAAGGAACGATGGGAACATTAGTTGGTTTCACTACTTTCTGCATTCCTGGTCTAGAAGTGCTGGGATCTGAGACCCTAGGAGGTACATCAAAGGTCACATGCTTAACTTTAGGCATAGAACAAGGCACAACAACACTATCTTTCCTAGTACCAGATTTAGGACATATTGCTATTAAGCATTCTAAAAGTTCCTGAGATCGTTTGGCATATAAGCACGAATGCCCAATCACATTATCAAGTGGTTTCTCTATCTTGTCCTCTTCAACAATCTCACGGAGACATTCTAAACTATTCCTTAAGGTACGAAAAATAGGTTTGACACGCAAGTTCATTGTTTCTAAGATGAGGGGGAATATACTTCACAGACATAGCATATTTAGTACAAGCAGCCACCTTTGGTGCAATATTCTCACCACTGGTGATTGGCATTTTCCCTTTTACCTGAATCTTCAGATTCTCAATTTCATTTTGCAAAGAAGTTATCTTTTCGTTGTTCTTGTCACGAGTGACCTTAATTGATTCATATAACTCTTTGAAATGAAGTTTAACCTTTTCATTTTCTGCTAGAAAGCACTCATTTTCATGTTGTAATACATTAATGATGTTTTTAAGATGAAAATTCTGAGAATTCTGAGAATCTAAAGGAGGAGGCATATGGGAGCCAGTCACTTCATTCTTATCTCCCTTCAATTGGGAAATTTGGGCTTTCAAACTTTTGATCGTGTTGAACTGAGCTCGAATCTGTTCATTTCGTTTGTTTAATTCAAAAACTGCATCAAACTCAGGAGCATTCGAAGATGTCTTGGCATTCGAGGTTTTAACATTTTTTTGAGATGTTGATATTTTAATTGCAAAGCAAGATATTCAACTTTCAATTTAGAAAATTGTTTGACTATGTTATCATGATCATCCCTTTTAATTTTATCATGCAATTTTGAATTCGTTGTTTCAAGCTCAATGACACGATCATGGGAGACTCTCAAAGAAACATATAATTCATGAAATTGAGATGCAGTAATAGAATAATTCGTGACAGTGTAAAACACATCTTGAGAAATACATCTAGAAATCAAATTATCATTTAGGATGTGAAGATTTTTCTCTCAATCTCATTACTTTTGAGCTCACATTCATAATCTCTAACTTCGTTTTCCATTTCATTAAACATTCTTTTCATATCTTTAACCTCAGTATCTATGGCCTTTTGGAGAGATTCAAATTGTTCTTTTAGTTGTTTAAAGAAAGGCATGACCTTAGTTAAGTAACATTCTTTAGTTTGCTCAAAACCCTTTCCTTGATTAATTCCCGTTGGAGTGAATCTCTTCTTACATGTTTTCTCAAAGTCAACAAATAGTTGGTAAACTACATATAAGCTAACTAAGGTTTTTCTTAGGTGGGAAGAGTTCTAGGCACTAAATGCATAGGTGTATTTGGGGGATATACAGTGGCTGGAGGAAATTTCCTACAAGGGGGATTCTTCTCAATAAGATTATCAGCTTTTTCCTTATCCATATCTTTCTTCCAAAACACTTGCTCAGGGGTCAACTAGGTCTGATGTCTAAACTGATTAAAGGCAATCCAGTTTTCCTTAGCATAATTCAATGTTTTAAATGTGATATTATACGCTATGCACCAAGGATCTGTTAGTTTCTTATCCATTTTTTTCTTAGAGGCATCCTCTAATTCTCTATCCTCTTCAGTGTGCTCTACACATGTAGGTTTTTTTCTGGGTTTAAGGATCTCATTGCCATCATAGATTACCTTTTGGGCAGCTTTTGCTTTCTTACCAACCTCAGGATTGGGTTCCTCTACTAGATTAGTAATGTGCTTATCGCTTAACACTCTATGCTTATTGATCCAGTGAGCAGTCTGAATGGTGTTCCCTTGTACGTACAACTTGTTTTCAAGTTTGTTTTTCAAAGTTTTTAGGTTGGAAAAATCATTTAAAAGTTTTGATTCCTTAGCATTGAATTCCTATTTAAGCACTTTTACATTTTCTTGAAGTTCTTGTTTTTGCTTAACAGTTTTGTTGAGATTTTTTTTGTAAGGAATTTAACTCTTGTTTTAATATTTCTTCCTTAAAATTACTTTTTCTGATGAGTGTACGCATTTGGTTATCCATCTCCTGCTCATGGGTAGTCAACTCAAACTTAGACGCTGTTTCGTATATCGCAACTTGTTCCTTATAGGCATTTAGTTCAGTGGTTACAGAATCATCAGGGCAATATGCAGTGTATTCATCTAATATACATTCATTGTTAACTGCAGAAGATTCATCACTTGGTACAATATGACTTTCATCTTGCTTCACATATTGATCATATGGGTCAACATTGCTATTTCCCATATTTTCAATATCTGATTCAATGACTTCCGTAGATTGTACTTTGTGGTGATTTTTTTGCGCATCAATCACATCGTATAGTTTTAGTACCTCTGATATGATGGATTCCTTGGAAGGACCGACCTATTGAGGTGAAGAGATCATTGGAGAGACAACTAGAGAGATGTTAGCCATAAAGATGGTCTGTGCAGTTGGTTCATCATCAACATCCGAGTCAAATGCATCATAGTCTGCAGCTTGAAAGGCGTTGGGATTGTTCTGAGCCACACCATGCACAGGTTGTTCGTCTACATCAGCATCATAAGTTTTGGCAGTTCCCTCAGCAAGAAACAACAACTCTTCCTCGTCCAACACTGCCCCATTGTCTTGAGCTTGCACTAGTAACATCTTATCCCTGAAGTACTCAGCATTCTGTGGACATTTTGGTTGAGTGCAATTCCTGACAATGTGTCCTTCTCCTCCACAGTTGTAGCACTTAATTGGCTTCCCTTGACCTTGAGCCGCAATCCTTCCTCGATTCTGATTTCCCACATAACCTGCACCGGCTCCTGCATTCCCATAACCAGTACCAACCCCAACATTTCCTTGCTAATTGTGTGGTAGATAAGCATTCTGCCTTCCTTGCACGTTTTGCACTACTACCCTTCCATCTTTAACCGTAGCATGATTGTGTAGGTTAGATGCAGTTCTGAGATGATTGTTGGTGTGTGGGGTAAAGTTCAGGTTTTGCTTAATCATTAGAGCCAGTTGATTGACAAGTTGTTCCATGAATGAGTCTGAAGGCTTATAACCTGGATCCGGAATGAGTTTGTGATTACCATCCCTAATAGGTATAACTTGTGATGCTTTGGTAGTTATTCTCACATTTGTGTAGAATGCAATTGAATCATTTGAAGAACTTGGATCTCCAACATTGGTTTTGAACTTTTCCATGATCATTTGTTCAAATGCAGCATGGTTCTCATTTTGAAGCAAATGAGCATACAATTGCTCATAATTGGTGTTTCTCAATCCTTTGTTTAGTTTGACTGCAGTAACAAATTTATGCCATTCGGGATTCATGTTGTTCACAAACTTTGAATTGAGCTGGATATTTGGCATTGTCATTTTGATATTCCTCATATCATTCACAAGCTTGTGGAATCTCACATAATATTCAGTAACACTTTCTCCTGGATTCATTTTAAAGTTCTCAAAGTCATCATACAACTGAGATTCCCTATCTTCCTTGGTTAGTTCTGAACCAGAGAGAAGCATTTTGACATTATCCCAGACAGCATTAGCTTTAGTGTTGTGATTGATTAGCTTGTAAATATTTTTTGGTAAACCTTGAAGTATGATGTTTGAGGCTCTAATTTCAGCATCATATCTCTTCTTTTCCTTATCATCAAGTTCATCATACATTCTTGGTCTATCCATCCCTAATGTGACATTTCCATCAGTTCCAGTTTCGAGAATGTCCCTAGTCGTTCCAATTTGAAATGGTCCTTTATCAATTGATTTAAGGATGTTAACCCCATTCTCTTTTCCTAAGCAATACAGTTTGATTCTTTGAGCCCAAGAGTCATAATTGGTTCTATTAAGCATTGGAGGACGAGCGTCGGATCCTGCTACTTGAACGTCATCAGCAACGGAAGAAGTGATTGTAGACATGATTGATAATTTCCACGGGATTTTTCTACTCTTTGATTAAACCGGGAAATAGATTCTTTCATGGGATTTTACAAAACCAAGAGAAAACCGTAAAACGTATCACGAAGAAATGACAAGTCTCAAAAGACAAATCATACTACTGAAAAACCGCTTCTGTCCAATCGCTTAAGTTTCAAACCGCTTAAAGTGACAATCCGCTTGATACACAAATCGCTTAACAGACAAACCGCTTAATCAGACAAACCGCTTAATAGACAAACCGCAGGGAAACACAAGTACGACCACTACTTCCACTACTTTGTCCTTTCTTGTCTTTTTGTCTCAAGAGACAAATCGCTTAGTTAACAAACTTCTTCATAAAATAGGACAAACCGCTTAGTAAATGAGACAAACCGCTTCCCAAAAACGGAATCCGAGAGACAAACCGCTTAAACTTTTGATCAAACCGCTTCAGTGAAATCCAATCCTAGGGACAAACCGCTTCAAAGAAACATTTGAAAACTAAACTTTTCAATCCCAAAACACACCAACCAAGATGATTGAGGCCTTCCAATTCAAAACCTAAACACTTATGATGATTCTAAACACAAAAGTACTATCAAAATTCAAACTTTAACACAAAAAGTGATCCAAATGATGAAAACCACTCAATACTCATTTAAACCCAAAAACTTATGAAAACCACTAGAAATCCAAGAACATGAAAGATAGATGATCAAACCATGGCTCTATGATACCAATTGTTACATATTAGTTTTCACAAACACTCAATCATACACTAATATGGGTCGAATATAATGAGTTTTAAAGAGAGAAAGTTGAACAGAGTTGGGAACTTTAGTGAGACAAAGAAAAATAAATTATGAAAGCTCCAACCCTTTGCCTTGCTAGGCAAAGGGTATTTATAGGTTCATACATGACACGCCTCCTAAGGGCTGTGGATCAGGCATACAGTGGGTAAAGACCCGTCCGTCCTCCACGGTGTTACTTAACAAATTACTTACTAACACTAAATCACTACGACTACAAGCTTCCTAATGAATACGTATACTTGAGGTGACCGACTCTTTAACTACCAGATTTTCTAAATCCTAACATAATAGCTAACATGATGAAGTGCTTTGCTCGAAAGTCGGCTCGATATTGATCAAGTTCATCTTCATTCAAGTCATCTTGTGTTTGAATTTTTTATGAATTATGGATTTCTTGGATAAGCAATAAGTTTCATTTCATATGGACCATTTCTAATTAAGTTGAGCATGAGAGCAGCATCATCAAAGTTTATGAGCCATAAATTAAACCTTAATGACCAATTTTTGTAAGATCCTGGGAGTAGCATAGGTGGTCTAGCATTTGTTCCTAAGATCATTACAGCATAGCTCGTATCATGAGGAGTAGATATTATGATGTTGGATCTTTGATATGAGATGTTGGTTTTGTTTGAAAGTTGTGTTTTAGCTTGTAGGAAAAGAAATTGTTGAGTGTTAATTGCTAGATGTTTGTGATGATGAGTTGATTAAAGACTCTAAAAAATTTTAACACTAGTTAAGTTTGATTAATTTGAAGTTCACTTTTAATGGAATGGACAAAGTCTATTAATCAAGGTCTCGCAACACAATGTCTTGCAAATAGTAGATGTCGCAACAATCTCTTCTAAAACGAGAAGAGTTGTATTTCGTAAACAGTGGGTAACAGTAGGTCTCGCAAAGGAGGTGTCGCAAGCTTCTTCTATCACAACTTATATTAGAAGCTATCACAACAATTTCTTGTGAGTTGGACAAAGTTTTCTTTCGTAAACAGTGGGTAATAGAAAGCTTCTCAAAGCTAGTATTACAAGAATCAGTCTCGCACACCAATAACAAAGACTATCGCAACCCAAAACTTGCAACTAATTGCTATCGCAAAAAGCTATTGCAACCGGAATCAAGTATCGCAACCTATTCTCAACCAGCTATCGCACAAAAACCGTAATTTTGCCAACAAAATTTGCGAACACAATTTTTCCAGCAAAAGTAGACCCTATTTTTACGAGCAAAAGTACACTTTTTTTAAACCGTTCTATCTTCGTTTTTGAGCACAACTATTAACTAAATTCATAAAGTGTTTGTATAGAATGATGAAAAACGTTTCCTTAATCTCTAAAATATTTTTCTAACACAAGTTTATAAGATTAAACACGTTAATGAATGATCTTAATGAATTCGTATAAGAAAAAAATGTTTTTAGGAGAGAGAGAGTCTTTAAGAATCAATAAAACTAAACATTTTACTACTAATGAAGATCTAAACGAAGCTAAACACTACTAGATGAAACAACTAATCATATTTGGCTCTTGATACCAATTGTTGTTCCTAAATATCACGTCTACTATTCATCTAAAAGATATAAAGTGGGAGTGGACACATTATTCTAGAGAGAGAAAATAAGAAAGTCTCGCAAGACATTTATATAACACACACACCTCATTACTCATGAGGTAGGAGGTATTTATACCCTTACATACGTCCCACATCCCCTCGCAACTATACAATTTTTGCGAGGGTATAATGTTGTCGCAAGGTTACATATTGTTACATAACATACCCTGATCTATAACAAAAGATAAATAGAATTCCATGCTCTAATGATTTACACTTTCCGTGTTCCAACAGGTACATGGGTTATTACTGAGCTTCCTTGTGGAATGAAGGCTATAGGTTGTAATTGGGTTTTTAAAATCAAGTATCAATCTTCTGGTAAAATAGAGGGGTTTAAAGCTATGTTAATGTTAGGATTTAGTAAATCCGGTTATTAAAGTGTCGGTCACCTCAAGTATATGTAATCGTTAGATACCTCGTAGTCGTAGTTATTTAATGTTATGTAGTATTTAGTTTTGTAACACCGTGGAGGACGGACAGGTCTTTACCCACTGTATGCCTGATCCACAGCCTGTAGGTGGCGATTTGTGTAAGACTATAAATACCCTCTACCTCCCAAGGTAGAGGGTTGGAGCTCATAATATTACTTTCATTTTCTCTCATTAAGTTCCCAAACCTCTAACTATTTCTCTCTCTAAAACCTTGAATTATACGCCCCACTTGTTCATGATATGATGTGTTTGTGAAATCCAATATGCTACAAATGGTATCAAGAGCCATGGTTTGATCATCTCTCTTACATATTCTTGGATTTCTAGTGGTTTTTATTGGTTTTTGGGTTTGAAAAAGTTGAGTGGTTTTTGCATCATTTGGACAATTTCTTGTGTTAAAGTTTGGATTTTGATAGTACTTTTGTGTTTAGGATCATCATAAGTGTTTAGGTTGTGATTTGGAAGGCTTGAATCACTGTGGTTGGACTGTTTTTGGATTAAAAAGTGGCGTCTTGTTTGTGTTCATTGTAGCGACTTGTCTCTCGGTAAACCGTTTCAAGTGAGTGATTTGTCCCTGTTTTGGAAGTGATTTGTGTTAGTTTCAAATCACTTATTTAAGCGATTTTTCCGGTTAGTGGGTGTACTTGTGCGATTTATTCGGAGTAGCGACTTGCTTATTTAAGCGAGTTGTGTATCTTCTATGACTTGTGCTATTTAAGCGGTTTGTCATTTTAGGCGATTTTCTTATTGAAGCGAATTGTAAGCTTAAGCGATTTGTCTTGGTTAAGTGGTTTTTCTTGATCAAGCGACTTGTTGTGATTTAATCGATTTGGTAATAGAGGCGACTTGTCACTTTTGAGCGACTTGTTGACTGTGAGATTTGTCCTGTTGAGCGATTTGTCTCTTGTGACTTATTGTATTTCTTCTTGATTACATTCTACGGTTTTCTCTTGATTCAGTAAAATCCCGTGAAAGAATCTATTTCCCGGTTTAATCATTGAGTTCTAAAATCCCGTGAAATCTGTAAACATGTCTACCAACGTACCTACAATCATCTCCACTGTTTTTGAGGATGTTCAAGCATTTGGTTCAGATACTTCGTCCCACCCATGCTTGGCGGACAGAAGGACTACGACTCTGGGCTAAACAATCAGGTCGATTGTATTGTCTTGGAAAGGAAAATGGAGTCAACATTCTCAAATCCATTGATGAAGGACCTTATCAGATTGAGACTACAAGAGACATAATTGATACTGCTGCAGATGGAACCATGATCTTTGAATGGACAGCAAAGATGTATGATGAGCTCAGTGATAAGGAGAAAAAGAGATTCGATGCTGATATCATGGCTTCAAACATCATACTTCAAGGTCTTCCAAAAGATATCTACAAGCTTATCAATCACACACGAAGCCAAGGCGTTTGGGATAATGTCAAGATGCTTCTCTCGGGTTCGAGATTAACTAAGGAAGATAGAGAATCACAGTACGTATGATGAATTTGAGCACTTCAAGATGAAACCAGAAGAGAGTATCTATGAATATTACGTGAGATTCCACAAACTTGTGAATGATATGAGGAATATCAAAATGACTATGCCAAATATTCAACTGAACTCAAAGTTTGTGAACAATATGAATCCCGAATGGAACAAGTTTGTCACCTCTGTGAAGCTAACCAAAGGATTGAAAAATACCAACTATGAGCAACTGTATGCCTTTCTTCTTCAGAATGAAAGACATGCTATATTTGAACGAAGGATCCTTGAGCAGTTCAAATCTAAGCAGGGTGAAACTAGTTCGTCAAATTCTACACCAATGTTGGTATTACTACAAAAGCTTCTCAAGTCATACCCACGGGTAATGGTAATCACAAACTCATTCACGATCCAGGTTCAAGCAAGCGATCGCGCACGGTCATGGGACACTTCATTAATCAACTGGCTCTTATGGTAAAACAAAACTTGACCCTCAGTCCATATACCAACAGTCTTCACACTAACAATGAGATCGAGCTGCATCCAATCTACACAATCATGCTTGTTGTCGAGATGGAAAGATTATAGGGCAACCAGTTCAAGGAAGACTATATGAACAAGGGATGGTTGGAGCGGTTATGGCATCTAATGTGGAGTAGGTTGAGGATATGCGACAAATCAGAATAGAGGAAGGAATGGAAATCAAGGACAAGCAAAGCCGATCAAGTGCTACAACTGTGGTGGTGAAGGACATATAGCTAGAAACTGCACATCTCCAAAACGCCCACAAAATGCTGAGAATACTTGGAGACAAGATGTTGCTTATGCAAGCTCAGGATAATGGAGCAGCTTTGATGAAGAGGAGTTGTTGTTTCTTGCTGAGGGCAATGCCAAGACATATGATGCAGATGTGGATGAGCAGCCAATTCAGGAGATAGGTCATAATCATCAGAATGCCTTTCAAGTCGCCGACTGTGATGCATACGACTCTGACGCCGATGATGAACCTACTGCACAGACAATTTTCATGGCTAGCATTTCTCCAATGGTCTCTCCAGAGGTCCCCTCACCACAGCAAACAGGTCCATCCTAAGAGTCAATCATTTCAGAGGTATTAAAACTATATGATGAAGTTGATAAGCAAAAGATGCATAATAAAGTACAATCTCTTGAAACTTATGAATCAGATATTGATGATGAGGGTAATAGCAATATTGTCCCATATGATCAATATGTGAAGCAAAGTGAAAGTGAGATTGTTCCAAGTAATGCATCTTCCGCAGTCAATGATAACTATGTTTGTGATGAATATACTTCATGTGCCCCTGATGATTATGTTATCTCTGAACTGAATGCCTATAAAGAACAAGTTGCTATTTATGAACAACATGCTAAATTTGAGTTAACCACCCGTGAGCAGGAAATGGATGACCAAATGCGTACAATTATTAGAAAAAGTAATTTTAGAGAAGAAGTATTAAAACAAGAGTTAAACTGCTTACATGAAAAGCTTTCTAAAACTGCTAAGCAAAAACAAGAACTTCAAGAAAATGTTAAAATGCTTAAGCAAGAATTCAATGCTAAGGAATCAAAACTTTTGAATGATTTTTCCAATCTAAAAACTTTGAAAAACAAGCTTGAAAATAAGTTGTACGTACAAGGGAATACCATTCAGACTGCTTACTTGATCACTAAGCATAGAGTCTTAAGCGATAAGCATAGTATTCCCCTTGTTGAGGAACCTAATCCTGAGGTAGTTAAAAAGGCTTGAGCTGCTCATAAGGTACTATATGATGGTAATGAGATTATTAAGCCTAGGCAAACACCATCATGTATTGGAAGCACGAAAGAGGATAGAAAATTAGATGATGCCTCTAGGGAGAAAATGGATAAGAAGCTTAACGATCCTGTGTGTAAGAAGGAAAACATAACGATAAAACCTCATGATTATACTAAGGAAAATTGGATCTCCTTAAACAAGTTTAAGCCTCCGACTCTATTAACCCCTGAACAATTGTTCTGGAAAAAGGATATGGATATGCAAAAAGCTGAAAATATTGTTGCAAAAAACACTCCCCTTAGGAAAATGCCTGTAGCTACTGTGTATCCTCCAAATACACCAATGCATCTAGTTCCTAGATCAATTGCCACTAATAGCAAAACCTTAATCAGCATGTACGTAGTTTATCAACTATTCGTTGATTTTGAGAAAACATGTAAGAAGAGAATCACACCTCACGGGGGATAACGAGGGGAAAGGGGTTTTGAGCAAACTAAAGAATGTTATTTAACTGAGGTCATGCCTTTATTTAAACAATTAAAAGGTCAATTTGAGAGTCTTCAAAAGGGAATAAATTCAGACATTAAATAAATGGAAAAGGAATTTGATGCAATGATAGTTGAGGTCAATGATTATGAACAGGGAACTCAAATATATTGAAGTTGAAAGGAAGAACTTGCATATCTTAAATGAGAATTTGATTTCGAGGTGTGTTGCTCAAGATGTGTTTTATCTTTATTACTAAGCACTCAATTACTACTTCTCGATTTCATGAATTATCTATTGCATTGAAAGTTTCCATGATCGGTGTCATTGAGCTTGAAAACAAAAACTTCGAAGCTGAATGAGAAAATTGATCAGGATGATCACGATAACTTGGTAAAACATCTTTCTAAATTAGAAGTTGAATATTTTGATTTGCAACTAAAATATCAACATCTTAAAGAAAATGTCAAAACCTCAAATATCAAGACATCCTCAGATGTTCCGGAGTTTGATGCGCTTTTCAGGTAAACAAACGTGACGAAACGATTCAAGCTCATTGTAACACGATCGAAGAAGTTGAAAGCCCAAATTTCAGAATTAAATGGTGAAAAGAACAATGTGACTGGCTCCCGGATGCCTCCTCCTTTAGATTCTCAGTATTCTCAAACTTTCATCTTCAAAACTTGGTTAATGTTTTACAAAAAGAAAACGAGAGTTTTCTAGAAGAAAATGAAAAAGTTAAATGACACTTTAAAGAGTTATATGATTCAATGAAAGTCACTCGTGACAAGAACAACGAAAAAATAACTTCTTTACAAAAAGAAATTAAGAATCTGAGGAGTCAGGAAAAAGGGAAGCTACCACTTGTCTTTAATGAGAATGTTGCATCAACGTCATTCTCAGATTGCAAATATATTGTGACAGTTAAATTCATTCCTCCTCATCTTAGGAATAATGAACTAGTGTTTCATAACTATCTTGCTCATCTTAAGGATAGTCTTGAATGTCTTCATGAGATTGTAGAAGAGGACTTCATAAATAAGCCACTTGATAGTGAAATTAGGTTTGCTTGCATTCAGGCCAAACGATCTCAAGAGATGTTAGAATGTTTAATAGCAACATGTCCTAAATCCTTAAGTGCGAAAGATAAAACTGTAATGCCCTGTTCCATGCCTAGTGCTAAGTATACAAACCATTCGATGCCCACCATTAAGAAAGTGAATTTCAATGTGCCTTCAAGTAGTTCAGATCCTGCACTTAGTTCAGGAATGAAAAAGTAGCAAAACCAACTAATGTTCCAATTCCCTCTACAGGAGTAAGAAGTGACACCAAAGCAAGCGGGTCAAAGCCTCAAGGCAACACAAAGAATGATAGGACCTTGCATGCTAGGAATGTTTAGTGGAAGAAAGTAGAAGATTACCTTAGGGAGAATTTGAATAAAACAAATCGTGTTGATTCTAGTGTTAGCTCTAAGCATACTGTAATTAATGCGAATTCTGCTACTTTTGGCAAAACGTGTAATGATGATTGCGTGGTTTCTGTTACTAATCTTGAATGTGGTGTAAATGATTTGATTAATGCTATTAAATGTCCTGTTAAGATAGTTAATGTAAAATATCAAGCTAAGAAGGCTAGAAAGCAATGGCGAAAGAAGGTTAGAAAACATTGGAAACCCAAAGGAAGGAAATTTAGTAATGCAGTAGGTTTGCTATCGGTGGATACCTCACGGCCACAAATTCAATCTTAATGTGATGTGCCCTAAATTATCTAGATCAATTCCCATTAGGAAATGGATGCCTACTGGTAGAATTATTCCTTTAAGAAGTGAACATACTTTGAATAGGTCTAATGTGGACACTAGCAGCGCATCTATCCACGATGATTCCATTGTTTCGCGCGTGTAAGAATATTTACAATCAAATGGAACCCATTCTTGCATGGGGATCCCAATTATCGATTATCCATTCTTGTCGGTGTTCAAGCTAGGTCAGTTCAAATCGCTCAATGGTACTTGCGGACTCAATTTGTTCAAGCTTATATGAAGATGCGCTTTCATGAACTTAGTGAGTAAATTCATCGGAATTTATTAGATTAAAGGGAGCGACCATTTGGTGCAATTATGGGTTATGGAGACTATGTTGTGGGTAAAAGTGTAATATCCGGTGGTATATTATGTAGAAGGTCTTGGTCATAACTTCTCTCGTTGGTCAATTATGTGATTCGATCTAGAAGTGGCTTTTAGAAAACGCCGCCTAGCCGTTAGAAACTTGATGGTGTGGAATTATGAAGAGGTACAAGTGGTTCAAACCTATACACCATCTCTATTGAAGATATGATGAAGTCTTCTTCAATTTGCTTGCTATCAAAGGCCTCTAAAACAAAGTCATGGTTATGGCATCGTCATCTCAATCACTTGAACTTTGGCATTAATAATGCTGTCTAGAAAGGACCTAGTAAGAGCTTACCCATTGAAATATGAGAAAGATCATCTTTGTTCGACATGACCAAATGGGTAAAAGCCGCGAAATATGCCCTAAAAACCCGCCAACTTCGAACTCAAAGAAAGTTCTTCATACCCTTCATATGGATTTGTGGGACCAATGAGGTGCAAGCGATAAATGGGAAGAAATATATTCTAGTCGTGGTTGATGACTATTCTCGATTTACTTAGGTAAAGTTTTTGAGGACAAAGGATGAAACTCGGATGTCATCATCAAACTTATCAAACTTCAAGTTCGACTTAACAACCTTTGTTAGAATTGTTGAACCGACAATGGCACAAAGTTCGCTTAACAAAGACTTGAGTCAATTTTATGAAAGCGTTGGAATCCGGTCCATCAAAGAAGTATTCCACGAACTCCTCAACAGAGCAGTGGTTGAAGGCTAAATCGAACTCTTGTGGAAGCGCAAGAACAATCTTTGATTTACTCAAAGGTTCAATGTTTCTCTGGGATGAAGCCGTTTTTGCCGCACTTGCTACGGGGAATCGTTCCACTTATACACACCTCTCATGAAAAACTCCATCTGAACTTGTCCATAATGAAAGCACAGTGTCTCCTACATTGCGTGTATTTGGTGCTTTGTGCTATCCTCTGAATAGCGGTCAAGATCTTGTAAATTAAGAGCTAAAGCGACATTGGAGTTTTGTAGGTTATGCATCAAAAAGAAAGGTTAGAATCTACAACAAAAGAACTTGAGATATAATGGAAACTATTCACGTCACGCTCGATGATTGGTGAGACAAATGGCTCCAGGACAATCGATTACGGACGCATTTCAAACTTCATCAAGTAGTCCTATCGGTTCTACCCTTGTTTCAAATCCCTCCACGGCAACTCCTTATGTACCTCCTTCAGAAGATGATTTGAAGAAATTGTTTGATCCAATGTTTGATGAACACCATGAGCCAAGTGCTAATGATCACGTCCAATTCCATCAACAGAGGTGCTCCTATACATCCAATGAAGTTAACCCTTGACAATGTCATTAAGTCAAGAAGCGCTGCTGCTTGATCACTCATCTCATCAACAAATCATCAATCATCGAGTGTACATCATGGAATTGTTTCTAATACCAATGATGGAGATAATCCCTTGCTACTCACGAAGATGCCCCATTTGAAAAACATATTTGCTCCTGAATCATCATCGGAACCATCTTCATCGGGAGAAATCAACTACGCTATACGTTCTCAACAACAACCACATGAACACCTTATAAAATGGACACATGATCACCCATTGGACAACATCATTGGAAACACTACAAGAAAAGTGGCTTTTTAGGACCCCATAAAGTAAGAATAATGGTACTTTTAGGACCTTTCATTAATAGGACCAAGGATGAAAGCGTTTGTATAAAGCGGTTGTAATAGGTCCAAAGCGTCCTAACCCTTATGAAACCAATTTTATGGTCGCATTATATGTCTATGAACAACACAAATAGCGTCCTAATAAAACCATATTAGGACACTTTTACCTGCTTTTAACATGTGATTACCTACTTTTAATCTTTTGAGACACATAAAGCGTCCTTAAAAGTAATGTTAGGACGCTTATGATGTAACATCATAGCTATTTTAGCAACCAAGAAAAGGGTACTAATAACTCAAATATGATTATGATACCAATTTATGGTCAGCATTTTGGGTCTATAAACAACACAAATAACGTCCTAATAAAACATATTAGGACACTTTTCCAATGTTCTAACATGTGGTAACCTACTTTTATCTTTTGATACACATACAAGCGTCGCTTTTAATTCTTAGGGCGGTTATCATATACCATTATAGTTACTTTAACACCAAGAAAAGGGTCCTAATATCCCAAATACGATTATGAAACCAAATTTATGGTCGCATAATATGTCTATGAACAACCAAATAGCGTCCTAATAACATATTAGGACACTTTTACTAATGTTGTAAAAGCGTTGTTACCTAATTTTAATCTTTTGATACACATACAAAACGTAATTAAAAGATAATTGTTAGGGCAGCTTATCATATAACATTATAGCTATTTTAGCACCAAGAAAAGGGTTCTAATATCTCAAAGAAGATTATGAAACCAAATTTTTGGTCGTATAAAATGTCTATTAACAACCTAAATAACGTCCTAATAACAACATATTAGGACACTTTTACAATGTTAAGTTAATTGTTAGGCCGGTTAATAAGTTTAATAGGACAATTTCAAAGTCAGGACAAGTCATATGATAGGGCGCTATTTTCACTTACACCTCTATTATTACTGATATGAATAAAACATCAACTAAATATTAAATGAATAAAGCGAAATTGTATTTCAAATTAGCAATTGTCATAACAAAATCACTAAACATAAATAAGGTAGATAGAATCTAACATAAAGTCTCATTTAACATTAAACAATACATTAACGCAACAAGAAGCTTAGTCTGTGGTCATCATGCATCATCTCTCTCAATCCTCATGGACCACCTACAAATAAACACCCATGTATAAGCATTAAGCTCCATGTTAGTAAAATTATTGGTATCACAAGATTAACAAAGACATACCGAGATAAAAGGACAAGGCCATGCTATGGTTGCACCAACACAGTCTTCAATTGTAGGCAAATAACCCATAGGGTCTCACCAACACTTCATCTCTTTTGTTGGTACTTGAGCGTTTACCTCACACCATCCTCGTCCAATCCTCGTACCACCAACTATATCATTTGGGTTCAAGCTCCTCACCCATCCTTTGCTACTCTGATCTCGGTTGAGTTTAGAATGCTTTTAAGGACAACTTCATCCCCAACCTAGATTTCAGTTTTCAACAAACATTTATCAATTTATAGTCAAGACATATGTATTAGGTTAAAGCGGATGTAATACTGCGTATGGAGGTTTTGGGGTATACAAAGGAGGTCAAAATTGATCGGTGTATCTTGCGGTATGGGAGGCTAGTGTATACTAAATAAGTTACAAATAAGCTACAATAAGCTAAATAAGTTGTAACTACATGAGTTGTAACTAGATTAAAAGCTAAAAAAACTACCGAGATAAAATTAAAGGAATAAGCTATAGACAGGAATAATCACTTGATCAAATATCCAGGTAAAGCAGGCCAAAACCAACAACCTTGCAGCCCTTGGTGGGTCCCACTAGGGTTGTGAGGGATCCCAAGTGAGACTTGATATGAAAAGGTGACTTATTGAGGTTTTCTAAAAGCTAGGACCTAAGGTTTGGGTCCCACGAGATAAGCAAGAGTGAGGGCTTGAACTTCAGGTGGTCAACCGCGATCACTTTCGATTAATATGGGTGGGAGTGGACAAACAAAAGCTATCTGAGACCCTATCTAATAAGGTCAAAAAGTTTAGAAATAAGCCTGGGCTTTGCAGAACTAGCTTATTGGCTTTTCAAAAAAACCAATAAGCTCAACTTGTGCGCTAATGAAGAAGCTAAAGGCACATGGAAAGTTGGGAACGAGGGCATCTTGCACAGATGCTTGAAGGGGCAATGGACGCCTTCCCGCGAGTCACTTTGAACTATACTTTAGCGAGAAAAAAATCATAAAATAAGCTAAGCTGTTCAAGGATTCAAAAGCAGATGGGGAATTTCAACATGTAAAAATCCTCAAGGCGCAGATCCTCAACACAAAATTGCCACAAAAAAATTCTCGAATCGAGGTTTCTGACTGGCATGCATGCCATTTGAGATTTTTGATTTTTCGAACTTATAAAGCTTTGACTTTAATGAAACTTGTTTGATCCC
>OU343218.1:113073252-113372239 GCA_910596185.1 Chrysanthemum makinoi
TCAAATCTCGAAGCATATATTAAGGGGGAGCATTTCAAAACAAATTCAAACCTTCAGGGTACAAAATTTTTCATGCTATTACATAAGGTACCTTGATTGTGTGTTAAATGATTTCTAAATGTTTGGTGATCATGGCTGTACTTCATTGAACTTCCCTCTAATATGTGCAAAATTCTTTCAAAATTCGAGGCACATATTGAGGGGGAGCAAACTTTTGAAAACCTCATCCTTCCCTAAAATGTTTTATCTACTCAGATTGATTTAATAAGGGAAGTGATGTTGATATCTTTTAGAAAATAGAAATCATAGAAGTTAATTCTTCCTCTTTCCTCCGTGTGCTAAACGATTTCAAATACATGATGCACATGTTGAGGGGGAGCTCTCTTTCTAAAATATCAAAACAATTCAGGTGCAAAATTCTTTGATAAAATATCACAAGCACCTGGATTGATTTTTCAAATGGTTTTCAATTGGTTCTAATGGCGTAAGAACAATACCAAAAGGACCAACCAACTTTACTTTATGTATGGTGATATAAGGATGATAAGGTTAGGTATTTTCTCCCATGATCCGCCGTAACCGGAGGGATCTACCTGTGGACTATCCACTAGTTTGTGTAGAGTTCTTAGGTATGATGATAAAAGGAGAAAAATGAGATATGGGAAGAGTGCTGACTGAGACTAAGCTAGTACTGGAATAAACCCAACAAGGTTCTAGTTATGAAGTCTCGGTAAGTACTGAAGGGGTTGAAGAATGAAAAGAATTGAATGTGAAAAGGGTGAAAAGAAATAGCCCTCCATTAATTCAACCTTAGGGCAGTAAACCTGGTTCTATACATATGCTACTGGTGGTTACCAAGGTAACGCCGGTATTGAAGACAAGATGTCATGGACCCGTGACGCGACCGCGACTTCAACTTTCCAAGCCACTCAAGTTCCTCTTAAAAGGGCTTGTTTCATTCTCACGGGAACCTACATAATCTATCGACTTTCTTTAGAGATTGTTGATATTGAAGAAGGAGACCCTCTCCCTAGTCTCCGGCATAGGAACCAAATGTGCACAAATTAAGTCTAGAGCCCCGAGATCATCAATAAATCTCCTTAGGACACGTTCAATGAAGACTCTCTGTTTCACACAATGTGGAAAGAGAGATAATATCTTGAGCCCTACGCATTATCCTTGTGGTATTGCCAGAACATCTGAGTGATATGCAAACATATTCACAATGAAGATGGAAAGCCTTCTGGAGCCATCATCAAACAAGCTCCTGGTGGGTGGCATGTGAGATCTATCCAATAAATCAACCATGTGATAACTGAACAGAAACAATGGGGCGATTCAATCTTTTGAATCAATCCTGGTTCAGGTTATGGATTGACGGATACCTTTGAAAAACCGGTCATTGTGCTTAAAAAACTCTTTTCTCTAAGCACATCGACTGTGTACTATTATTTCAAATCAAAAGGTGTTTTTGATTGATAAATGATTTTTCACTAAAACTTCGTTGTATTGCAAAAACAATTTCTATTGAGCGATACACGATTGTTTTTCAAATCTTTTTCCTTCAATCAGTGAATCTCTATTCGCTGGTTCACTCACTCCGTGTTGTCTTCTTTGAGCCGCTCCGGTTTGAGAACGGCTAGAGCAAATGCGAAACCCCCTCAAGGAAATTCTTCTAAATTATACCTGATCACAGGCAGTACTTGTACTGATCAACGGGGAACCTTGGGCCGTGTACCTCAATTCGACGAAAGTGGTCAAAGACACTCTCGTGCGCTTTATTGTTAACTGTTTTATGCAGGTACGCCCCGACGCTTGTAAATGATCGAATGGAGCAAATCAATCCATAGTCCGCATGCTCACACTCCACATTCATTTCTAAAGAAATCATGATTAGTGCATCAATGACTCTGATATTATCACTCCATGCTTCTCACGCTACGCCGCCAATATCATGAATCAACTAAAGCTTCCGCTACTCGATAAGAAGAAATCATGATCCAGAATGTGAGCATGTTGGTCCAAATATCACAACATCATATGTTGGCAACACAACAATGGGTGATATTGAGATTTATAGTTGCTGATGATCTCTAGTTATGCTCAAAAGGGTCATCATGGTGGATCGATCATAACCTCCATTTAAACATACATCTTAGTTGAACAATGATGGAATCATCACAGAATCACATAATTTGAGTACTTTGAAGAAGAAAAGTCTGTGAGTGTCACACCCCCAAATTACCTGTTTTGCAACGGAATGGAATTCCTGGGGGTTGACTGTCATAGCATCACAATCACAGTTATATTGAACGACCTAAAGTGTCGTTTGGAAAATACATCGTTTGATTTAATAAAACAAACAGAGTTTACAAGTATAGGTCCCAATTGAAAGTTACATGTGCGGAAAATAAGTTTGGTACAAGTCAAACGATGTTTTTAAAGTGTATAAATCCCATGTGAGAGCGCCATCATCGCGACTCTATGATATGTCCACATGCATGCCATGAAGTGAATGCCTTAGTTACCCGAAAATACATTGCTAAAAGTGTCAACACAAAGGTTGAGTGAGTTCATAGAGTTGTTAAAATGTTTAATACGACTACCACAAGTATAAATTATGTATGACAAATATGTCACAAAAATATTACAATTGCTATAAGTCCATGACACCGAAACTAGACTGATCATGATGTTCGCCCAACAGAGTGTTTGCCAAACAACTCAAATAATGATATTAAATGAAATGCATCCGTTTAACCATTTGGAATCCACCAACCCGGATGGAGGAGTCACCCTCGATAGATCTATCCACTCACCCTCGCTTCTATGAAATTAACGGTTCATGTTATATAATGGGGACATTCAATTGGCATGAGGTAACTTAAGCAATGTAATGAATTTGAAATACTTGGTATCGTAATAAAAATGATGTGCAATGTATTCTCCCCCGAAGGTTTGAAATAAAGTAAAAACTTGAATAAATCGGGGCTATGAAAACTCACTGTTGCAATGATAATGATGATATAATGGCATCATCGAAATGAGGCTGCAACCTCTGACCGTGTCCTATTATGAATGATATGTTCTAATGTAAATCATGAAACAATGTCGTGCATGCAAATCCACATGTAATCTATACCACTTGTAATGCTTTTTGAAAATAGAAATTATCGTCGAAATATATGTTTATGACATCTCGTCATGTTATAAAATACTTTACAAGTATTTACGTTGAAATGATATCTTACGATAATCATTTAATGATTTATTATGAAATTATAACTTTTCGTCAGAAACAATGTCATTTGATAATTTCATGAAAGTGACTAAACGGCCTTGAAAAGCTAGTCGTAAAATGGTGCACATCGAGTGTTAGGAAACAAACTCAACGGTTTTGGGAAGCTTGTATCATTATCTCAAAGTGTTAGCATTTAAGTTTTCATCCTAGAGGTCTCGATCACGGAGAAAAATATAGGTTAAGTATGGTACTTGTATCCAAAATATTGTTTAAGGGTGGTTTCCGGCAAAGTTTAAGTGACCGTATTTTTATCGTACAACTAACCCGCTTGACAAATGGTTTGACATTTTGGAAAATATGCTTCGCGAACTTACTTTTACTAGAAGACATCATGTTATAAAAAGTACTCTGTCATTGTTAAAAACGATCCTCAACATGGTCCCTCGTTGCCGTAGTATGTGTCTAATAGAAATATATTAGTTTTTCTTGTATAATAAAGTTACGGCAACTTTGTTAAATCGCGTGTAATTTAATCGTTACAAGTCCGTTTTCTACGTTTTATATGTCCTCGGAATCGTAATAATATATACTAATATATTTTTGATAAGTCGACACATTTTATAACGCTTAAGACTCATTTTTGACTCGTAAAAATTCGAGATTACTTGCTGAATTTTCTGAAACAATTAGTTTTCGTCGTCAACTTGAAAAATTCATAACTTCTTCGTTATAGCTCCGTTTTAATCCGTTCAAGCGGCCACTTTTTCTTTTTAAAGTGTATTTTCTAAATATCTAGGCCAAAAATTTTTATCTACTGTCGAGATTTCCAGATTTTCAAAATATGGACAGACCCTTATGTAAACTTGTCGAAATGAGTTTTTCTCGCGCCAAACCTATTCTAACCAATTCAAAACAACTCCGAAGCTATTTAAATCCTACCATACACCTTCTTAGGGTGTCATGGGTTCCTAGACATACACCTTCTTAGGACAGACCCTTATGTAAACTTGTCGAAATGAGTTTTTCTCGCGCCAAACCTATTCTAACCAATTCAAAACAACTCCGAAGCTATTTAAATCCTACCATACACCTTCTTAGGGTGTCATGGGTTCCTAGACATCACCAAAAGTGATATGTTACAAGGGATAATTTATAGGATGATCATATTTCAATATAAGTAATAAAAACATTAAAAGTGGTATAAACTCATATGTAACATGCATGTTTCTTGCGAAAATGATGAAATAACAATAAGATGAATATGAAAAAAATTATGAAGATCATGAAATGCTTACTTGAATGATGAAGGGATTTTTATTGCAAATACATAATCAACCTAGAGGTTTATATTTCAAAACCTTAAAATATATAACTAGTAGAACTTGATGAATACATGATCTTGAAAAATCTTTGGATTCCTCCATGTTTCTTTGGGGTGGCCGGTTCTTCAAAAGAAAAAGGAAGAGATGATTTTTAGTTTGCTACACCTTTCAATATGTGAAGACTATGTGTTTGAATAATGTCTAGTAGATTTTGTATAAGTGTACACTACAAGTAGAAAAGATCAAATTGAAGACTTGTGATGACTAGGGTGGCTGCCTTAGGATATTTAGGAGGGGGTGAGGTGTTTTTGATGAGTAATTAATTTTAAAGGTTAAGTATAATGTGTAATTACTTAGGGATAAATGGTAACTTGTATAAATATTTGAGCTTGTAGGGTAGCGTTAACTAAAAATAAATTTTAACGGATCACAATAAAATATATTGAAGTCATAAAAATTATAAAAATACATTTCTTACAAGAATTGAGTGAATAAATATTTATCGGGTTGAATTTACGAGAGCCGTCATAAATATTTATACATAATAATTTATATACAAAATAAATTGAAAACATCGGTAAAAACTAATAATATAATTTTTATAGTCTTAAAATGAGTATAAAAATATATTAAGATTATTTTTTGGAAGTGTCGGATCAATGTTTCAAAATAATGTTTACGCGATAGCGTTTATTTAATAGGAAAATAAACGTTTAATGTAAAATGCAAAACCATGCATGAATTAATATAATGATAATGATGCTAATGATATGTAGACTAAACCTAGTCTATATGAAATGTCCTTGAATGATGGTTCATGAATTCGCAGCTAAACCATTAAGGTTGCACGAATTTGATATTCGTAAACCTAGTTTACGATAAATGATGAAATAGTGAAACTTTTAAAGTTTGTAAAATGACCCGAAATTACGAGTTGTCACATTCGCCCAACCAAAAGGAATTCACCCCTCGAAATTCATCCGTCCTACGTGTTACCGGTGAAAGGTGAGGATATTTGGGTCGCATCGTCGTCCAATGTTTTCTCGAATCGCACCGCGCTTTCCAAGACGGGACGTTGAACGTATATTTGTTGCCAACTTGAAATTCTAATGGTTTGCGACTTATGGAACATACTTCCAATATTTTATGTCGTATATCGACATAGCTTATCTAGCTATATGTTGTTACTTGTAACTGATTTTTGATCTGTCCGATCACTTTGTTGTTTCATGAATGACTTATGGACTTGTTAGTTAAACTTTCCTGGTTTTGACCCGTGAATAAGTGGTTGGCACCTCGAGCATAGAGTGCCTCAATGGTGCCGCTTTTATGCTGGTGTGATAACTATTGTTGTACGAGAATTCGATCAATGGCAAATGATTTGCCCAAACATTTCCAAAATCAATCACACATGCCCTCAAAGATATCTTCTAATGTTTGAATTGTCCTTTCACTTTGACCATCGGTTTGTGGATGATATGTTGTGCTCATCTCTAATTTGGTTCCAAATGAATCTTGTAATGATTTCCATAAGTTTGAAGTGAATCAACTATCTCTTTCGAAATGATGGAAATTGGTGCACCGTGCCTTGATATCGTTTCCTTGACATAAAGTCTAGTAAGTTGTTCCATGGAATAAGGCTCTCTAATTGGTATGAAATGGGCTGATTTGGTAAGACGATCGACGATTACCCATATAGCGCCGTAACCTCCCGATGTCTTAGGAAGTTTCGTGACGAAGTCCATCGTAATGTGTTCCCATTTCCATTGGGGAATTTCTGGTTGTTGGAGTAACCCTGAAGGTTTCGATATTCAACTTTTACCTTAGAGCAAGTAAGGCATTTGCTAACGTACGTGGCAATTTCCGCCTTTCATGTTCGCCACCAATAAAGTTTCTTGAGATCCCGATACATCTTATCGAACCGGGTGAATAGAATACTTTGACTTATGCGACTCATGCATAATCAATTCTCATATCCCGCCATAAAATGGTACCCACATTCTATCCTTGAAGCATAATACTCCATCTCTCCTTTACAAAGCCATTTGCATTATCGTATACCAAAAGCTTTTCACTTGGTGGTTTTCCTCTTGAGTGCCTCGATTTGTGCCTCGAGTATTTTTGATGGTAAAGGTGAACTGATCGTCATTCCAAAGGATCGAACTCTTAAAGTTTTGGGTCTTTCTTTCCAGCTAAGAGCATCAGCCACAACATTGGCTTTTCCCGGATGATACTTGATTTCACAATCATAATCGCTGAGTAATTCCAACCAACGATGTTGCCTCATGTTAAGTTTCTTCTGATCAAGAACATATTGTAAACTCTTGTGGTCCGTAAACACTGTGCACTTTGTACCGCAAAGGTAGTGTCTCCAAATCTTGAGTGCAAAAACTACGGCCCCCAACTCAAGATCATGAGTGGTGTAATTCTTCTCATGAACCTTAAGTTGTCGAGAAGCATAAGCTATCACCTTCTCGTTTTGCATTAATACGGCTCCAAGCCCTTTATGTGAAGCATCGCAGATACAACGGTTCTCAATTCCTTCGGGTAGTGCCAAAATTGCCGCGACCGCAAAGCTTTTGCTTCAACAACCGAAAGGCGCTTCTTGTTTCTTTCCCCATTCGTACTTCTTGTTTTTTTTTTCTGTGTCAACTTGGTCAAAGCTTTAGCTATCTTTGAAAAACCTTCGATGAATCTTCGGTAATACCCGGCGAGTCCTAGAAATTGTCGGATTTCCATAGGATTTGTTGGAGTAGCCCAATCTTTTACGGCTTCAATATTTGCAGGATCAACTTGTAGTCCTTGACTATCAATGACATGACCAAGAAATTGTACTTTACGGTTCCAAAAATCACACTTTGAAAATTTGGCATACAACTTCTCATTCTTGAGTAGTCCTAAAATCGTTCTTAAATGCCCTTCGTGCTCTTCTTTGCTCTTTGAGTAAATCAATATGTCGTCGATGAATACTATAATAAACTTTTCCAAATACGGTTTGCATACCCTATTCATGAGATCCATGAATACTGCAGTTGCATTAGTTAATCCGAACGGCATTACTTGAAACTCATAATGTCCATAACGTGTTCTAAACGCCGCTTGGGATATCCTTCTCCCGAACTCTAAGTTGATGGTAACTTGACCTTAGGTCAATCTTTGAGTAGATACTAGAGCCTTGCAACTAATCGAACAAGTCGTCGACTGGGGTGGGTAACGATTCTTAACCGTTAACTTGTTCAGCTCTCTATAATCTATACACATTCTGAAGGATCCATCTTTCTTCTTTACAAACAAGACCGGTGCTCCCCAAGGCGAGGAACTTGGCCTAATGAATCCTTTGTCTAAAAGTTCTTGCAACTGATTACACAACTCTTGCATTTCTGATGGTGCTAGACGGTAAGGCGCTCAGTAACTGGTGCAGCCCCGCACTAAGTCAATATGAAATTCTACTTGACGTGCCGGTGGAAGTCCCGCAAGTCTTCGGAAAAGACTTCAGGAAATTCTCGGACAATTGGTACATCCTCAAGTCGTTTCTCTTCCGACTTCTTCTCGGTTATATGTGCTAAGAAAGCATAACAACCTTTCTTTATGTACTTCTCCATTTTGATGCATGATATAATACTGAGTCTAGTTCCACTTCGTTCCCCACGAATGATCAAAGTTTTTCCGTTGTAAGGAAGATGAACAACTTTTTCATCACAAATGATTCTTGCACGATGTTTCGATAACCAATCCATGCCGATGATGACGTCGAAACTATAAAGTTCTATGGGCATAAGGTCTATATTGAAGGGATGATTTAGAAAATTGAGTGTACAACCACGGACAATGGTGTCGGTGCTAATTAAGTTACCATTAGCTAATTCAATGTTGTATGATGTGTCTAATGTGGGAATTGTTCTCTCGCTCTAACCATTGAGCTGAGGATAATGAGCGGTAATCATGTACTAGTGAATTCCAAAGGAATCTTAAAATGATTTTTTGAAGTCTAAGGTGAATCGAATAGCTTGTAATAGGTACAACTGGAATTGATACCACGTGTCTCATGCCAAATTTCAAAATGTTAAGTCTCAAAAAAGGACCTTATAGAAGAGAATAGATTATGGATAACAGTTGTGATTCCTCGCGTTTCTAGTTCTAGCGAATGTCATTACTTGAGTCTTACTTGCCTAAGGTGCTTAGTCTCCATGACTAAAATGTTTATTGTTTGATTATCGAAGTGTTTCCATGCTCTATGTTGTAAAGTCACTAAACCTTAAATATTTAAGTGATGTGGCATAATGATTGATTTTCAAGATTTGTCCCGATATTGAGTGCTTCTAAAATATTTCATCACTTAGATTGTTATCATGCTAGCAAGAAAATATATATCAGCTCATACTATGTCGAAGAATGTTTGTTCTAATTTTACTTGTAGATGGGGAGTCATTGATTGTCCGATATGTTCAAACCTGTTGCATCTCTTGATATAGAAGTGAGGTTACTTGGAATTTCTAGGGAACACAATGCCTTAGGGGAAGTTTATATTGATAACCTAAATTTAACCAAATTTTCCTTTAAAGGAAACTCATTGTAGGGAAGTTCACATATTGTTGAAGCCATGATAAATGGAATGTTCTCAGAAGTCTCGTTAGAAGACTTGGTTTATTTCTACAATGTTGCTTAGTGTGTATTCGCTTTGTACTAAATCTTGTAACTCCAGTCCAGCAATTGATGCTTTTGAAATGATATAATTTGGCTTCTAGTCCAAAATAGTGTTTCGGAATGTCTCGTGATGTCTTAAGATTTTTGTTGAGTTTTGAAACGTCTTGCTATATACTTCTAGTCCTTGTTGGTAGTCCTAGAATGCTTTCATTGTTTTCTTGTATCGAGGAATCCTCCTCACGGATGGTATAGAAAGCCTTTCCTAAAAAGGTAACTCATCAATTTCTAACTTATCGGTTGAGTGAGGGATGAATGGCATGGGCTTCTATAGAGTGTTAACAAAAAGAAATGTTTATGAACAATTTATCTGATTACAAAGCTTTGCTTTTGAGTGAAGATTGTTTTAAGAAATGTGAAATGATGCTTGTTACTTGCATGACATAATTCTTCCTGAATTATACATAGGTGATCAGGCCATGTATAATCGAGGACAAATGATGTGATTCTTGGTTTTGTTGAAATGGTATTATGTTCCTCCAAAGTTTTAGATGGTATTCAACGTTTTGTTTTGTAAGATAATGGCTCAATAATTTTTCAGAGTAACATGAAAATCGTTTCGCATGAGGGTATTAAATAGTTGATAAAATGACTGAAAGCCAATTGATAGGATGGTAACGAAACAACTTTGTTTTAAAACTTTATGAAACAATGTTTCTAAGATAGTGTAGAATAGCTTGAAATAAAATTAAGTGAAATAATTTCATGAAATGGTAGCAAAATAACTTGAAATATAATTTGTTGAATGGTTTGTAGGATACACGGGGAAACCTCATAGAATGGTAATAGTCTCCTAATTGGTCAAGAATAAAGTTGGCCTAACCCCTAGTAAGATAGTGAGGTATCATCGCGAAATGATTGAAAATTTAGGCAATTGGAATAAGGAATGAAATAAACAAAGGTTGTGATTATCGTGGAGATAATAAATGACAAAGATTACATTAGCTAGAAAGGTACTTATTATCTGTTCCTGTTGGTAGTCTAATCATGTCTCAAGTGTAGGAGTAGTAGCCTGTCTAATAACAACAGCTTTGAAACTCTCACAGTCCTTAAATCTATAAGATATTGTAGTGTCTATAGTCTTAGCGATAGATGGTAGTGGTGTGTCAAATCATGCCCGCTTCCCAAGCGGCAAGTCATATGTATGAGTAGTGTATATGAGATATGATGGTACGAATGATGCTCTAAATGATAATGATGAAAATCCTAGTGGTAAGTTAGGAGATGATGGTGAATGAAATACTACTATCTTCCTTGTAGTAAGCATCCTAATAGGTCCATTAGGACTAAGCCTATAAGTCCTACCAAATGGTATGATCTGTCTCAACAGAATGATAAAATTGTCCTGATCCTACAAATGACTCAATGGTGATCGTGATGGTGTAGGTGCAACTTCGCCTCCTAGGGTTCAGTCTCATTATCTGATGTTATCGGTGTTGAGTCAACTGATGTTAAAATTGTGATAGGGAATGATAGGGCATTCTCCATGTTGGAGTCTGATGTGAGTATGATGGGATGGGTATTTGAAGGCATCTATGTGACAATCGATTTTGAAATGAAAGTAAATAACTGCAAAATATGCGTATAAAACCGCATGTATAGTGACTATGCACTTATGATGAAATGATGAGATGCTATGATGATGTAGTTATAGTCTAGGGTCAATGATGCAACCTAGTTCTCTATAATCAAGCTCGATGCCAATCTGTCACACCCCAAATTACTGTTTTGCCGCAAATGGAATTCCGGGGTTGATCACATAGCATCACAATCACAGTTATATTGAACGACCTAAAGTGTCGTTTGGAAAATACATCGTTTGATTTAATAAAACAAACAGAGTTTACAAGTATAGGTCCCAATTGAAAGTTACATGTGCGGAAAATAAGTTTGGTACAAGTCAAACGATGTTTTTAAAGTGTATAAATCCCATGTGAGACGCGTCATCATCGCGACTCCATGATATGTCCACATGCTTGCCATGAAGTGAATGCCTTAGTTACCTGAAAATACATTGCTAAAAGTGTCAACACAAAGGTTGAGTGAGTTCATAGAGTTGTTAAAAATGTTTAATACGACTACCACAAGTATAAATTATGTATGACAAATATGTTACAAAAATGTTACAATTGCTATAAGTCCATGACACCGAAACTAGACTGATCATGATGTTCGCCTCAACAGAGTGTTTGCCAAACAACTCAAATAATGATATTAAATGAAATGCATCCGTTTAACCGGTTGGAATCCACCAACCCGGATGGAGGAGTCACCCTCGATAGATCTATCCACTCACCCTCGCTTCTATGAAATTAACGGTTCATGTTATATAATGGGGACATTCAATTGGCATGAGGTAACTTGAATTCACAATCATAATAAAAATGATGTGCAATGTATTCTCCCCGTAGGTTTGAAATAAAGTAAAAACTTGAATAAATCGGGCTATGAAAACTCACCTGTTGCAATGATAATGATGATATAATGGCAATACTGAAATGAGGCGCAACTCTCGACCGCGGACCTATTATGAATGAAATGTTCTAATGTAAATCATGAAACAATGTCGTGCATGCAAATCCACATGTAATCTATACCACTTGTACGTTTTTGAAAATAGAATTTATCGTCGAAATATATGTTTATGACATCTCGTCATGTTATAAAATACTTTACAAGTATTTACGTTGAAATGATATCTTACGATAATCATTTAATGATTTATTATGAAATTATAACTTTTCGTCAGAAACAATGTCATTTGATAATTTCATGAAAGTGACTAAACGGCCTTGAAAAGCTAGTCGTAAAATGGTGCACATCGAGTGTTAGGAAACAAACTCAACGGTTTTGGGAAGCTTGTATCATTATCTCAAAGTATTAGCATTTAAGTTTTCATCCTAGAGGTCTCGATCACGGAGAAAAATATAGGTTAAGTATGGTACTTGTATCCAAAAAATTGTTTAAGGGTGGTTTTCGGCAAAGTTTAAGTGACCGTATTTTATTCGTTACAACTCCGCTTGACAAATGGTTTGACATTTTGGAAAATATGCTTCGCGAACTTACTTTTACTAGAAGACATCATGTTATAAAAAGTACTATGTCATTGTTAAAAACGATCCTCAACATGGTCCCTCGTTGCCGTAGTATGTGTCTAATAGAAATATATTAGTTTTTCTTGTATAATAAAGTTACGGCAACTTTGTTAAATCGCGTGTAATTTAATCGTTACAAGTCCGTTTTCTACGTTTTATATGTCCTCGAAATCGTAATAATATATACTAATATATTTTTGATAAGTCGACACATTTTATAACGCTTAAGACTCATTTTTGACTCGTAAAAATTCGAGATTACTTGCTGAATTTTCTGAAACAATTAGTTTTCGTCGTCAAACTTGAAAAATTCATAACTTCTTCGTTATAGCTCCGTTTTAATCCGTTCAAGCGGCCACGTTTTCGTTTTAAAGTGTATTTTCTAAATATCTAGGCCAAAAATTTTTATCTACTGTCGAGATTTCCAGATTTTCAAAATATGGACAGACCCTTATGTAAACTTGTCGAAATGAGTTTTTCTCGCGCCAAACCTATTCTAACCAATTCAAAACAACTCCGAAGCTATTCAAATCCTACCATACACCTTATTAGGGTGTCATGGGTTCCTAGACATCACCAAAAGTGATATGTTACAAGGGATAATTTATAGGATGATCATATTTCAATATAAGTAATAAAAACATTAAAAGTGGTATAAACTCATATGTAACATGCATGTTTCTTGCAAAAATGATGAAATAACAATAAGATGAATATGAAAAAAATTATGAAGATCATGAAATGCGTACTTGAATGATGAAGGGATTTTTAGTGCAAATACACAATCAACCTAGAGGTTTATATTTCAAAACCTTAAAATATATAACTACTAGAACTTGATGAATACATGATCTTGAAATATCTTTGGATTCCTCCATGTTTCTTTGGGGTGGCCGGTTCTTCAAAAGAAAAAGGAAGAGAGGATTTTTAGTTTGCTATACCTTTCAATATGTGAAGACTATGTGTTTGAATAATGTCTAGTAGATTTTGTATAAGTGTACACTACAAGTAGAAAAGATCAAATTGAAGACTTGTGATGACTAGGGGGGGGTAAGGTGGCCGGCCTTAGGATATTTAGGAGGGGGGTGAGGTGTTTTTGATGAGTAATTAATTTTAAAGGTTAAGTATAATGTGTAATTACTTAGGGATAAATGGTAACTTGTATAAATATTTGAGCTTGTAGGGTAGCGTTAACTAAAAATAAATTTTAACGGATCACAATAAAATATATTGAAGTCATAAAAATTATAAAAATACATTTCTTACAAGAATTGAGTGAATAAATATTTATCGGGTTGAATTTACGAGAGCCGTCATAAATATTTATACATAATAATTTATATACAAAATAAATTGAAAACATCGGGTAAACTAATAATATAATTTTTATAGTCTTAAAATGAGTATAAAAATATATTAAGATTATTTTTTGGAAGTGTCGGATCAATGTTTCAAAATAATGTTTACGCGATAGCGTTTATTTAATAGGAAAATAAACGTTTAATGTAAAATGCAAAACCATGCATGAATTAATATAATGATAATGATGCTAATGATATGTAGACTAAACCTAGTCTATATGAAATGTCCTTGAATGATGGTTCATGAATTCGCAGCTAAACCATTAAGGTTGCACGAATTTGATATTCGTAAACCTAGTTTACGATAAATGATGAAATAGTGAAACTTTTAAAGTTTGTAAAATGACCTGAAATTACGAGTTGTCACAGCGAGCTCAAGACTGAAGATTAAATTAGAATGCTAGGAATCTAAATGTAAAACATGGGGTGACCTCCCTTAGGGGGAGATTTTTAGGAATTAGAAAATTCCTTAGTGAAGTATCGGTCACCCCAAATATTATCTAGCATAAGTTAGCTCGTAGACATTACGTTATTTACTAGTCATTTAGTTAGTTATTTAGTTTAGTGCAACACTGTGGCGGAAGGACGGGTCTTTACCCATTGTATACCTGATCCACAGGCCGTCAGGAGGTCGTTTATTTTGTAACCTATATATACCCTCTACCTTGCAAGGTAGAGGGTTGGATGTTCTTTGGTAATCTAACCTTACATGAGTTTCTCTTTCTAGAATATCCCACGTTCTCTCTCTCTCTTAAATCATCTATACGCCTAAGTGTTAATGTTATGATGTGTATGTGAAATCCAATATGTTTCAAATCCTTAGTCAAAAATGTAAGAAATGCTAAACAGGTTAAGGATGCCAGAAAGCCAATCTAGAACAAGGTTAGAAATTATTGGAAACCCACAGGAAGAAAGTTCAATAATGTGGGTTATCAATGGAAACCCACTGGTCGCACATTCAAAGTTAATGAATTCTGTCTTAATAAGAATATATCTATGCCCACTAAGGAATGGAAACCAACTTGTAGGATCATCCCCATAAGAAATTGTCATACTACACATAGGCCAAGTGATACTACTAGTCTTGCATCCACTTCTAATGATGGCATAGCTTCTATTTCTGATGTGGGTGTTCCAATCTCATATACTAACCAAATGGAACCCATTCTTGCATGGGGATCCAAATTATCCAGTCATCCATACTTGTCTGTGTTCAACTGCAGGTCGTACAAATCGTTCTGTGGTATTTGAACTCAGTGTTCAAAAGCATATGACCGAGATCGCTCACGGCTCAAGAACTTTGTGAATAAATTCATTGGGACTGTTAGATTTGGGAACGAGCACTTTGGGGCAATTATGGGGTACGGAGATTATGTAGTTGGAGACACTGTAATCTCCTGGGTATATAATGTTGAAGGACTCGGTTATAATTTGTTCTCTGTTGGTCAATTATGTGACTCTGATCTTGAAATGGCCTTTAGAAAACATACTTGCTTTGTCAGAGAAGTAGATGGTGTTGAACTTTTAAAGGGAACACGTGGGACTAATCTATACACCATCTCTATCGAAGATATAATGAAGTCTTCTCTAATCTGCTTGTTGTCAAAGGCTTCCAAAACAAAGCCATGGTTATTGCATCGTCGTCTCAATCATTTGAAATTTGGAACCATAAATGATCTTTCTAGAAAGGACCTCGTGAGAGGATTTCCCAGATTAAAGTATGAAAAAGATCATCTTTGTTCAACATGCCAGTTGGGAAAAAGCAAGAAATATGCCCATAAACCCAAACCTGCAAACTCAATTATGGAAGTGCTTCATACTCTTCATATGGATTTGTGCAGACCCATGAGAGTGCAAACTATAAACGTGAAGAAATATGTGCTAGTCGTGGTTGATGACTACTCCAGGTTCACTTTGGTTAAGTTTTTGAGGTCAAAGGATGAAACTCCAGACATCATCATTAAACTTATTAAACAACTGCAGGTTCGACTTAACAAAACAGTCAGAATTATCCTAACAGACAATGGAACTGAGTTTGTAAACAAAGAACTAAGTCAGTTTTACGAAAGCATTGGAATCAGCCATCATAGAAGTGTTCCACGCACTCCTCAACAGAACGGTGTAATTGAAAGACGAAATCGAACTTTGGCAGAAGCTGCAAGGACTATGCTGATTTATTCAAAGGTTCCAATGTTTCTCTGGGCAGTAGCTATTGCCACTGCATGCTACACCCAAAACTGCTCCATTATTCATACCACTCATGGAAAAACTCCTTACGAACTAGTCCACAACCGAAAATCGAATCTGTCTTTTCTACGTGTGTTCGGTGCCTTATGTTATCCTACTAATGAAGGTCAAGATTTGGGTAAATTGAAAGCTAAGGCGGACAATGGAATTTTCGTTGGTTATGCACCAAATCGGAAGGGTTACCGAATCTACAATAAAAGAACCCGAGACATCATGGAATCTATTCACGTCACAATCGATGAGCTGTCTGAGCATACGGCTCCAGGACAATCCAGTTCTGGACCCTCACCTCAACTTTTGTCAAGTAGTCCCATCAGTTATTCTCTTGTACAGAATCAAACCCCTGCAGTTCCTTATGTACCTCCATCAGAAGAAGAATTGAAGAAATTGTTTAATCCGATGTTTGATGAATACTACGAACCTCATATTATGACAATTTTGTGTCACCAACTGTGGCGGCTTCTAATCCAATCAACACAAATAATCCATCTGTTTCAATGTCACTATCTCATGAAGCACCAGTTGCCGATCACTCATCATCATCGTCAAATCTTCAATCTTTTGATGTACATCATGGAAATGCAGCTGCTAATTATGATGGAGATAACCCCTTTGCTACTCCAGAAGATGCTCCATTTGAAAATATATTTTCCCCTGAACCAACACCTGAACCATCTTCATCAGGGGATCCACGTTCTGCTACATCAGTTTCTCATCATCAACTACATGAACATCTTATAAAATGGACACATGATCATCCATTGGACAACATCATTGGGAACCCTCTCGCTCTGTATCCACTCGTAAACAACTTGCCACTGATGTCTTATGGTGCTTCTTCAATTCTGTATTATCAAATATCGAACCTAAAGATGTCAAAAAAGCAATGTCTGAGGACACCTGGTTTAGTGCTATGCAAGAAGAAATCCATGATTTTGATCGCCTTGATGTATGGGAATTAGTACCTGCTTTAGATTGTGCTATGATTATTGCTCTCAAAGTGGATCTTTAAAGTAAAGCTTGATGAGCACAGTGATGTTCTGAAGAATAAGGCAAGACTAGTGGCCAAAGGAAACTGACAAGAGGAGGGTATTGACTTTGAAGAATCATTTGCTCCGGTTGCATGAATTGAGGCTATCAGAATCTTCCTGGCTAATGTTGCTAGCAAGAACAGGGTGGTTTATCAGATGGATGTAAAGACCGTTTTTCTTAATGGAGATCTCAAAGAAGTAGTTTACGTAAGCCAACTCGAAGGGTTTGTGAATCCAGATCATCCTACCCATGTCTACTGCTTGAACAAGGCCCTTTACGGTTTGAAGCAAGCTCCAAGGGCATGATATGATACATTGTCAAAGTTTCTCTTGACAAATGGATTCAACAAAGGAGCAGTTGATCCCACATTGTTCACCAGAAAGTCAGGCAAACACTTAATTCACGTTCAAATTTATGTTGATGATATTATTTTTGCCTCGACCGACCCTAATGAATGTGACCGATTTTCAAAGGAGATGGACTCTAAATTTCAAATGTCTATGATGGGACAAATGTCATTTTTCTTGGGATTATAAATTTCACAAAGTCTCGGTGGCATTTTTATTAATCAATCTAAATATGAAAATGAAATTTTAAAGAAATTTGGATTTGATTCTTGTGACCTTGTTGACACACCCATGGTGGAACGCACAAAACTAGATGAAGACCACTCAGGGATCATGGTTGATCAAACGAAATATCGAAGTATGATTAGATCCCTGATGTACCTCACAACCAGTAGACCTGATATTCTGTTCGCTGTATGCATGTGTGCTAGATACCAGGCTAAGCCTACCAAAAAGCACCTTGAAGCGGTTAAACGGGTCTTTTGGTATCTCCGAGAAACCATTAACATGGGACTTTGGTATCCGAAGGACACCGATATGTCACTAATAGCATATGCAGATGCAGACCATGCAGGGTGACAAGATACACGTCGAAGTACGTCAGGTGGTGCTCAATTCTTGGGAGATAATGTTAGGAATTATAAAATCCGTTAGTTAAAGTATCGGTCACCTCAAGTATATGTATTTGTTAGAAATCTCGTAGTCGTAGTCAAGTTATGTTATTTACTATTTAGTTAAGTAACACCGTGGAGGACGGAGGGGGTCTTTACCCACTGTATGCCTGATCCACAGCCTGTAGGAGGCGTTTATGTAAGATACTATAAATACCCTCTACCTCCCAAGGTAGAGGGTTGGAGCTCATAATAATACTTTCACTTTCTCTCACTAAGTTCCAAAACCTCTAACCCTTTCTCTCTCTAAAACATTATAGTATACGCCCATTTGATCATGGTTTGATGTGTTTGTGAAATCCAATATGTTACAATTGGTATCAAGAGCCATGGTTTGATCATCTCTCTTACATGTTCTTGGATTTCTAGTGGTTTTATATGGTTTTTGGGTTTGAAAAAGTTTAGTAGTATTTGCATCATTTGGACCATTTCTTGTGTTAAAGTTTGGATTTTTATTGTACTTTTGTGTTTATGATCATCATAAGTTCTTAGGTTTTGATTTGGAAGGCTTGAATCACTTTGGTTGGATTGTTTTTGGAATTTAAAGTGGCGTTTTGTGTGTTTTGCATGTTAGCGATTTGAGTCTCGGTAAAATATTTCAGTTGAGCGATTTGTCCTAATTTGGAAGCGATTTTTGTCAATAACAAATCACTTATTTAAGCGATTTGTCTTGAGAGAAGCGATTTGTCACTTTTTCAGCGACTTGCTTATTTAAGCGAGTTGACAGTATTAAGCGATTTGTCTTATTTGTGCGAGTTGTATCATCAAGCAATTTGTCAGCTTAAGAGGTTTGTTGGATTATGCGACTTTCTTATTGAAGCGAGTTGTAAGATTAAGCGACTTGTCTTGGTTTAAGTGATTTGGTAGCGGATGCGACTTGTCACTTTTGAGCGATTTGTGGTCTGTGCGATTTGTATTGTTGAGCGATTTGTCTCTTGTGACTTAGTGCTTTTCTTCTTGATTACATTCTACGGTTTTCTCTTGATTTAGTAAAATCCCGTGAAAGAATCTATTTCCCGGTTTAATCCAAGAATTTTAAAATCTCGTGAAATCTGTAATCATGTCTAACAACATACCTACAATCATCTCTTCTGTTGCTGAGGACGTTCAAGCAGCTAGATCAGATACTCGTCCACCTATGCTTGACAGAACTGACTATGACTCATGGGCTCAACGAATTAGGTTGTACTGTTTGGGAAAAGAAAATGGAGTCAACATTCTCAAGTCAATTGATGAAGGACCGTATCAAGTTGAGACAACCAGAGACATACTCGATCTGCGGTGATGGCATGATGATATTAGGACTAGACAAACCTAAAATGTATGATGAATCGACTGATAAAGAGAAGAAGAGATACGATGCGACATCAGGCTTCTAACATCATACTTCAGGGCTTACCTAAAGACATTTGCAAGCTGATCAATCACAACACTGAAGCTAAGGCAGTTTGGGACAATGTCAAGATGCTTCTCTCGGGTTCTGAATTAACCAAGGAAGAAAGAGAATCACAACTGTATGATGAATTCGAGCACTTTAAGATGAAACCAGAAGAAAGTGTCTATGAATATTATGTGAGATTCCACAAGCTTGTAAATGACATGAGGAACATCAAAATGACCATGCCAAATATTCAGCTAAACTCAAAGTTTGTGAACAATATGAATCCCGAATGGCACAAATTTGTCACCTCTGTGAAGCTAACTAAAGGATTAAAGAACACCAACTATGAGAAACTGTATGCCTTCCTTCTTAAGAATGAGAGACATGCTATGTTTGAACGAAGGATTCTTGAACAGTTCATATCTAAACAGGGAGAAACAAGTTCTTCAAATGATTCAACAGCCTTTTACACCAATGTTGGAATTACCACCAAAGCCTCTCAAGTCATACCAACGGGAAATGGTAACTACAAGCTCATTCCAGATCCATCATACAAGCCTCCTGATTCAAACACCATCATGGAAAAATTTATCAATCAACTATCTCTTATGGTCAGCCAAAATCTGAATTCTCTCCTACACACCAACAATAACCTCAGAACTACATCCAATCCACAGAATCAAGCTACCATCAGAGATGGGAAGGTTATGGTGCAACCAGTTCAAGGAAGGCATTATGAACAAGGAAGAGGTGGAGTTGGTGGAGGGTATGTGGCTAATCAGAATCGTGGAAGGAATGCCAATCAAGGACAAGTAAAGCCAATCAAGTGCTACAACTGTGGTGGTGATGGACACATTGCAAGGAACTGCACATCTCCAAAACGCCCTCAAAATGTAGAGTACTTCAGGGACAAGATGTTGCTAGTGCAAGCTCGGACAAATGGAGCGGTCTTGGATGAGGAAGAGTTGTTGTTTCTTGCTGAGGGAAATGCCAAGACATATGATGCCGATGTGGATGAACAAGGCGGGGCATGGGACAGAATCTTCCAAATGCATTTCAAGTAGCTGATTGTGATGCATATGACTCAGATGTTGATGATGAACCAACTGCCCAGACCATCTTCATGGCTAGCATTTCACCAATGGTCTCTCCTAAGGCTACTTCACCACAATAGGCCAGTTCCTCCAAGGAATCAACATCTCTGAGGTATTAAAATTATATGATGAGATTGATGCGCAAAAGATACAATACAAAGTACAACCAACTAAAATCTCTGAATTAGATAGTGAAAATATGGGCAATAGCAATGTTGTCCCATATGATCAATATGTGGAGCAAGATGAAAGTGAAACTGTACCAAGTAATGTATCCTCTGCAGTCAATGTTGATTATGCTTTCGATGAATACACTAAATGTGCTCCTGATGATTCTGTTATCTCTGAACTAAATGCCTATAAAGAACAAGTTGCCATTTATGAACAACGCTCTAAGTTTGAGTTAACCACCCGTGAGCAGGAAATGGATGACCAAATGCGTACAATTATTAGAAAATGTAATTTTACAGAAGAAGTGTTAAAATAAGAGTTAAACTCCTTACAAGAAAAGCTTTCTAAAACTGTTAAGCAAAAACAAGAACTCCAAGATAATGTTAAAGTGCTTAAACAAGAATTCAATGCTAAGGAATCAAAACTTTTGAATGACTTTTCCAATCTAAAAACTTTGAAAAACAAGCTTGAAAATAAATTGGACGCACAAGGGAATACCATCAGACTACTCACATGATCACTAAGCATAGAGTCTTAAGAGATAGGCACAGTATTCCCCTTGTTGATGAACCAAATCCCGAGATTGGTAAAAAGGCAAGAGCTGCTCATAAGGTACTATATGATGGAAATGAAATTCTTAAGCCTAGGCAAACACCATCATGTGTTGGAAGCACAGAAGAGGATAGAAAATTAGATGATGCCTCTAGGGAGAAAATATATGAGAAGCTAAAAGATCCCGAGTGTAAAAAGAAAAACATAACGATTAAACCCCATGATTACACAAAAGAAAATTGGATCTCCCTGAACATGTTTAAGCCTCAAACACAATTAACCCCAGAACAAATTTTCTGGAAGAAATATATAGATAAGCAAAAGGCAGATAATCTTATTGCTAAGAATCCCCCTTGCAGGAAATTGCCCCCAGCCACTGTGTATCCTCCAAATACTCCAATGCATTTAGTGCGTAGGAATCTTCCCACCAATAGCAAGACCTTAATCAGCCTTCATGTAGTTTACAAACTATTTGTTGACTTTGAGAAAACATGTAAGAAAAGGATCACACCCACTGGGATAACTGAAGGGGAAAGGGGTTTTGAGAAAACTAATGAATGCTATTTAACTGAGGTCGTGCCTTTCTTTAAACAATTAAAAGGTCAATTTGAAAGTCTTCAAAAATGAATAAACTCGGATATTAAAGTAATGGAAAAGGAATTTGATGCAATGATTGTTGAAGTCAATGATTATGAAAGGGAACTCAAATATAATGAAATTGAAAGGAAGAACTTGCTTATCCTAAATGAGAACTTAGTATTAAGTTGTGTGGCTCAAGATGTGTTTTATACTGTTACTAAGAATTCTATTACTGCTTCTCAATTTCATGAATTAACTGTTGCTTTGAAAGTCTCCCATGATCGTGTCATTGAGCTTGAAAACAAAAACTCAAAACTGCATGATAAAATTGAAAAGGATGATCATGATAACTTGGTCAAACATTTTTCTAAATTGGAAGTGGAACATTTTAATTTACAACTAAAATACCAACATCTTAAAGAAAATGTTAAAACCTCAAATATCAAGACATCCTCAGATGCTCCTGAATTTGATGCAGTTTTTGAAATAAACAAACGTGATGAACAAATTCAAGCTCATTGTAACACGATCAGAAAATTGAGAGCCCAAATCTCACAGTTGAAGGGAGAAAGGAATAACGTGAATGGCATCCAAATGCCTCCACCTTTAGATTCTTAATTTTCTCAAACGTTTCATCTTCAAAACCTCGTTAATGTTTTACAAAAGGAAAATGAGAGTTTTCTGGAAGAAAATGAAAAGGTTAAACTACACTTTAAAGAGTTATATGATTCAATGAAAGTCACTCGTGACAAAAACAACGATAAAATAACTGCTTTACAAAGGAAATTGAGAATCTGAGGAAACAGGAAAAAGGGAAAATGCCACTTGTCTTTAATGAGAATGTTGCATCAAAGTCGTCTGCTGACTCTAAATATACTGTGACTGTTAAATACATTCCTCCACATCTCAAAAATAACGAACTTGTGTTTCATAACTATTTTGCTCACCTTAAGGATAGTCTAGAATGTCTCCGTGAGATTGTAGAAGAGGATTTCATAAATAAGCCACTTGATAGTGAAATTAGGTTTGCTTGCATTCAGGCCAAACGATCTCAGGAACTTTTAGAATGCTTAAGAGCAACATGCCCGAAAATTGTTGTAAGAAGGATAAAATAGTTGTGCCTTGTTCTATGCCTGATTCTAAGAATGCCAATCTTGATATGCCTCACTCAGTCCCTAAAATTAAACATGTAAGCTTCAATGTGCCCTCAAGAAGTTCAGATCCTAGCACTTCTAAACCTGAAAAGCAAAAAGTAGCAATACCAACTAATGTTCCCATTCCCTCTATAGGAGTAAAAAGTGACACTAAAGCTAGCAGGTCAAAACCTCAAGGCAACACAAAGAATGATAGGACCTTGCAAGCTAGGAATGTTCAGTGGAAGAAAGTAGAAGATCACCTTAGGAAGAATGAAACTATGTTGAATAAAACGAATCGTATTGATTCTAGTGTTAGCCCTAAGCGTGCTGTAATTAATGCGAATTCTGCTATTTTTGGCAAAACATGTAATGATGATTGCTTGGTTTATGTTACTAATCATCTATGTGGTATGAATGATATGATTAATGTTGCTAAAAATCCAGTTAAAACTGTGAATGCCATCAAACATGTTAAGAGGACTAAAAAGCAATGGTGGAAGAAGGTTAGAAAACATTGGAAACCCACAGGAAGAAAACTCAGTAATGTAGGTTATCAGTGGATACCAACTGGATGGAAATTTAATCTTAATGAGTTGTGCCCTAGATTATCTAGACCAATGCCCATTAGGAAATGGATGCCTATTAGTAGAACTATTCCTTTAAGAAGTGAACATACTTTGAATAGGTCTAATTCACACACTAGCACAGCATCTAACCCTAATGATTTCATTGTTTCTGCTTCTGATTTGGGTGTTCCAATCACTGTTACTAACCAAGTGGAACCCATTCTTGCATGGGGATCCCAATTATCCAGTTATCCATTCTTGTCTGTGTTCAACTGCAGATCATTCAAATCGTTCTGTGGTACCTGGAATCAGGCTGTTCCAAGCATATGACTGGAGACCGGTAGCGGCTCATGAACTTCGTGAGTAAATTCATCGGGACTGTTAGATTCGGGAACGATCATTTTGGTGCAATTATGGGTTATGGAGACTATGTTGTTGGTAATAGTGTAATCTCCAGGGTATATTATGTAGAAGGTCTTGGTCATAATCTGTTTTCTGTTGGACAATTATGTGATTCTGATCTAGAGGTGGCTTTTAGAAAACATACTTGCTTCGTCAGAGAACTTGATGGTGTGGAACTCTTAAGAGGAACACGGGGTTCAAATCTATACACCATCTCTATCAAAGACATGATGAAGTCTTCCCCAATCTGCTTGTTGTCAAAGGCTTCGAAAACAAAGTCATGGTTATGGCATCGTCGTCTCAATCACTTGAACTTCGGTACCATAAATGATCTTTCCAGAAAGGACTTAGTTATAGGCTTACCTAGACTAAAGTATGAAAAGGATCATCTTTGTTCAGCATGCCAATTGGGAAAAAGCAAGAAGTATGCCCATAAACCCAAACCTACAAACTCAGTTATGGAAGTTCTTCATACCATTCACATGGATTTATGTGGACCCATGAGAGTGTAGAATATTTTTGGGAAGAAATATGTGTTAGTTGTGGTTGATGATTACTCTCGATTTACTTGGGTTAAGTTCTTAAGGACAAAGGATGAAACTCCAGATATCATCATCAAATTTATCAAACAGCTGCAGGTTCATCTTAACAAAACTGTCAGAATCATCCGAACAGACAATGGAACTGAGTTTGTTAACAAAGAAATTAGTGAGTTTTATGAAAGTGTTGGAATCAGTCATCAAAGAAGTGTTCCACGAACTCCTCAACATAACGGTGTAGTTGAAAGACGATATCGAACTCTTGTGGAAGCCGCAAGGACAATGCTGATTTACTCAAAGGTTCCAATGTTTCTTTAGGCTGAAGCCATTGCCACTGCATGCTACACTCAAAATCGGTCCCTAATTCACACATCTCATGGAAAAACTCCATATAAACTTGTCCACAATCGAAAACCTAATCTTTCATTCCTTCGTGTGTTTGGTGCATTGTGTTATCCGACTAATGAGGGTCAAAACTTAGGCAAACTCAAAGCTAAAGCGGACATTGGAGTATTTGTAGGATATGCACCAAGCAGAAAAGGATACCGAATCTACAACAACAGAACCCGAAATATCATGGAAACAATTCACGTTACATTCGATGAGCTGTCCGGTCCAATGGCTCTAGGACAATCCAGTTCTGGACCCGCATCTCAACCTTCATCAAGTAGTCCCATCAGTTCTACTCTTGTACTAAATCCCTCACTAGCAACTCCTTATGTACCTCCTTCGAAAGATGATTTGAAGAAATTGTTTTATCCAATGTTTGATGAACACTATGAGCCAATTGCTAATAATCTGTCAATTCCATCAACAGAGGCTGTTCCTATCCCTGTCAATGAAGCTAACCCTTCAGTTTCTATGTCATTAAGTCAAGAAGCGCCTGTTGCTGATCACTCTGTCTCATCAACAAATCATCAATCATCGAGTGTACATCATGGAATTGTGTCCGCACCTATGATGGAGATAATCCTTTGCTACTCCCAAGATGCCCCTTTGAAAACATATTTGCTCCTGAATCATCATCGAACCATCTTCATCAGAGAAATTGACTCGCTACTTCAGTTCCTCAACAACAACCACACGAACACCTCAGAAAATGGACACATGATCATCCATTGGACAAAATCATTGGAAATCCCTCTCTTCCAGTATCCACTCGTAAACAACTTGCAACTGATTCCTTATGGTGCTTCTTCAACTTCGTACTATCCAAGGTCGAACCAAAAGACGTTAAAACAGCCATGAACGAAGACAGCTGGTTCAATGCCATGCAAGAAGAAATTCATGAGTTTGATCGACTAGATGTATGGGAATTAGTACCTGCTCCTGACTGTTCTATGATCATTGCTCTAAAGTGGATCTTCAAAGTAAAACTTGATGAGCATGGTGATGTATTAAAGAACAAGGCTCGATTGGTTGCAAAAGGATACCGTCAAGAGGAGGTTATTGACTTTGAAGAATCATTTGCTCCAGTTTCTCGTATCGAGGCAATCAAAATCTTCTTGGCTAATGCTGCAAGTAAGAACATGGTAGTCTATCAGATGGATGTAAAGACGGCTTTTCTTAACGGAGATCTTAAAGAAGTCTTATACGTCAGCCAACCTGAAGGTTTTGTGAATACAGAGCATCCTACTCATGTCTATCGCTTGAAGAAGGCTCTTTACGGTTTGAAGCAAGCTCCAAGGGTATGGTATGATACGCTATCAAAGTTTCTTCTATCTACTGGATTTACCAAAGGAGCAGTTGATCCGGCATTGTTCACCAGAAAGTCAGGCAAACATTTAATTCACGTTCAAATTTATGTTGATTATATTATTTTTGCCTCGACTGACCCCAATGAATGTGACCGTTTTTCTAAGGAGATGGGCTCCAAATTTCAAATGTCAATGATGGGACAAATGTCATTTTTCTTGGGATTACAAATTTCACAAAGTCCCGGAGGCATTTTTATAAATCAATCTAAATATGCAAATGAGATTTTAAAGAAATTTGGATTTGATTCTTGTGACCCTGTTGACACTCCCATGATAGAGCGTACTAAACTGGATGAGGACCACTCAGGTATCATGGTAGATCAAATGAAATATCGTAGTATGATTGGATCCCTGATGTACCTCAAAGCCATTAGACCAGATATTCTGTTCGCTGTATGCATGTGTGCTAGATACCAGACTAAGCCTACCAAAAAGCACCTTGAAGCGGTTAAACGGGTCTTTCGGTATCTCCAAGGAACCATCAATATGGGTCTTTGGTACCCGAAGGACACCGGTATGTCATTAACAGCCTATGCAGATGCTGATCATGCAGGATGTCAAGATACACGTCGAAGCACGTCAGGAGGTGCTCAGTTTTTGGTTGATAAGCTTGTGAGCTGGTCTTCTAAGAAACAAATGAGTACTTCTATATCCTCTACAGAGGCTAAATACATAGCCATGTCATCTTGTTGTGCTCAAATCCTATGGATGATATCCCAATTATCTGACTATGGCTTTGAATTCAACAAAATCCCTTTGTATTGTGATAACAAAAGTGTCATTGCTCTCTCATGCAACAACGTACTACACTCAAGAGCAAAGCACATCGACATTCGAGATCATTTCGTTAGGGAGCAAGTGGAAAACGGTGTGGTGGAACTTTATTTTGTGAGGACTGAATACCGCTTAGCGACATCTTCACCAAAGCTCTTCCTAGAGAACGTTTTGAGTTTATCCTCCCAAGACTTGGTCTAAAGAGTCTACAACCGGAAACACTTAAACGTCTTCAAGAGGAAGAAGAGAAGTAAAAGGTTTTTCTTCATCGATCTCTTGTATATAGTTATTCAAAAAGCAAAATACAAAATTACAAAACCAACAAAAAGCAAATAGAAAAATATAAAACTTTCAAAATTTTCAAAAATATTGTCATTTTGTCATTTTTTTCTTGATTCGATAATATCTACGGTCTTTGTGTTGTCATTCAAAGAATGACACGGGTCTTTAGATGTTGTTCGAATGGGTATATAAAAAAAATAAAAAATAAATAAAAAAATAAAAAATAAAAAAAAATTTGAGAGAAAGTGAAACATAGGCTTATAGTCATGTCAGTCTATATCCCGTTTTTTAAAGAAAGAACAGAGCCATGCTTTATCTTATTTTTCCATCTCATGCTCCGATTCTCAAAACAAATGTTTGTCTCTAAAAAATACAAATGTTTCCCTCACAAATATTTCTCCTTCTAATGATTCTTTTGAAAAATATTTGTTATCTTTATGAAAACTAATAAAAATAACTCGGTCTCAATTTTTTGAAAATCATATGGGCTTGACATTGGTCAAAATCTCTATCTCTCAATCAACCACTTATGTCATTGATTGAGGGGGAGAATGATTTCGTTTAAATCAAAAGGTTATTTGTCATACAACTGGTTCAGACCAAGGTTTATGTCATGTTTTCAAAAGATACTCAAGCATGTTTTTGGAGTTTAAAGTCTCAGCTTTGATCGTTATCGGTTAAATGTTTTCATAAGAAAGTCACAATTCTTCTCAAAAGCTTTCAAAATCAATTTAAATCTACAGAGATCACAAATCTCAAATGATTTGAAAATTGTGATCGGGGGAGAATTTGTGATTTAAATTGAATTTAAACTGATAATTCGATAAATGGTTTTATAATGATTTACAAGCTCTCCTCCCCACATGTGCCAAACGATTTCAATTTTTCCATGCACATGTTGAGGGGGAGCATCTATTTCAAACCAAAAAGGATTGAAACGTGATTGATTTGTTTCAATGTGCAGACTTTTCCTAATATGTGCAAAACACTTTCAAATCTCTATGCACATATTGAGGGAGAGCACCTTTTTGAAGACCACATCCTTTCCAAAATTATCCTTAACAAAGTATGAAAAATACTAATCTTGATCAGGAAAGTGATGTTGGTATCTTTTAGAAAATGGTAATCAAAGAAGTGAATCCTTCCTCTTGCCTCCGTGTGCCAAAACAATTTCAAATACATGATGCACATGTTGAGGGGGAGCTCTTTTTCTAAAAATATCAAAAACAATTCAGGTACAAAATGCTTTGATATATATCACAAGTATCTGGATTGATTTTCAAATGGTTTTCAATTGGCTCCAATTGCAGATGAACAATACCAAATAGACCGACCAAATTTACTTTATGTATGGAGTTATAAGGATGGTTAGGTTAGGTATTCGTTTCCACGATCCCGCCAGAGCCGGAGGGATCTACCCAGGGACAATCCACTAGATAGTGTAGAGTCCTTAGGTATGATGAAAAAAGGAGAAAAGTGAGATATGGGAAGAGTGCGGACTGAGAAAGAGCTATAACTGGAATAAACCCAACAAGGTTCTAGTTATGAAGTCTCGGTAAGCACTGAAGGGGTTGAAGAATGAAAAAGAATTGAATGAGAAAAGGGTGAAAATAAATAGCCCTCCAATTATTCAACCTTAGGGCAGAAACTGGGTTCAATACATATACTACTGGTTGTTACTAAGGTAACACCGGTATTGAAGACAAGACGTCATGGACCCAGTGACGCTCTGCACTACAACTTCCCAAGCTACTCAAGTTTCTCTTAAAAGGGACTTGTTTCATTCTCACGGGGAACCTACATAATCTATCGACTTTCTCTTAGATATTGTTGATATTGAAAAAGGAGACCCTCTCCCTAGTCTCCGGCATAGGAACCAAATGTGCACAATTGAGTCTAGAGCCACGAGATCATCAATAAATCTCTTTAGGACATTATCAATGAAGACTCTCTGTTTCACACAATGTGGTAAGAGAGTTTATATCTTAAGAGTCCTACGCATTATCCTTGTGGTATTGCCAGAACATCTGAGTGATATACTAACATATTCACAATGAAGATGGAAAGCCTTCTAGAGCCAACATCAAACAAGCTCTTGGTAGGTGGCATGTGAGATCTATCCAATAGATCAACCATGTGACAACTGAACAGAAACAATGGGGCGATTCAAAATTATGAATCAATCCTGGTTCAGGTTATGGATTGACGGATACCTTTGAAAATCGGTCGTTGTGCTTAAAAATTCTTTTCTTTAGCACATCGACTATGTATTAATATTTCAAATATAAAAGGTGTTTATGATTGATAATTGATTTTTCTCAAAAACCCTCGTTGTATTGCAAAAACACTTTATTGAACAGTACTCGATTGTTTTTCAAATCTCTTTTCATCAATCAGTGAATCTCAAATTCGCTAGTTCACTCACCCCGTGTTGTCTTCTTTGAGACGTTCCGGTTTGAGAACAGCTAGAGCAGCTGCTAAACCCTGTCAAGGAGATTCCTCAGAATTATACCTGATCACAGGCAGTACTCGTACTGATCAACGGGGAACCGTGGGCCGTGTACCTCAATTCAACGAAAGTGATCAAAGACACTTTCGTGCGCTTTATTGCTAACTGTTGTATGCAAGTACGCCCGACGTTTCCATCTAGTCAGAATGGAGAGGTCAATCCATAGCCACATGCTCACACAACACATTCATTTCTAAAGAAATCATGATAAGTGCATCAACGACTCTGATATTTTCACTCCATGCTTCTGCTACGTTGCTGCAAATATCATGAATCATCAAAAGCTTCCGCAACTCTGATGAGAAGATATCATGATCCAAAATGTGAGCATGTCGGTCCAAAAGTCACAACTTCACATTATGGCAACACAACAATTGATGAGTCAAAGATTTATGGTAGCTGATGATCTCAAAGCTGGCTCAAACTTATCATCCCGTGGATCACTTAAAGACTTCCAATTGAGACAACAAAACATACGGAACATGAAGAATCAAAAGACTACGATCTACTGAGCAAAGTACTTAATCAAGAATCCAAGAAAAATCAATATGTAATATTTGTTTGAATTCAATGTAAATTGAGGTGACCTCCCTTAGGTGGATATTGTTAGGAATTAGAAAATCTGTTAGTTAAAGTATCGGTCACCTCAAGTATATGTATTTGTTAGAAAGCTCGTAGTCGTAGTCAAGTTATGTTATTTAGTATTTAGTTAAGTAACACCATGGAGGACGGACGGGTCTTTACCCACTGTATGCCTGATCCACAACCCGTAGGAGGCGTTTATGTAAGATACTATAAATACCCTCTACCTCCCAAGGTAGAGGGTTGGAGCTCATAATAATACTTTCACTTTCTCTCACTAAGTTCCCAAACCTCTAACTCTTTCTCTCTCTAAAACCTTATAGTATACACCCATTTGATCATGGTTTGATGTGTTTGTGAAATCCAATATGTTACAGATAAGTTAGTAAGCTGGTCTTCAAAGAAACAAATGAGTACGTCTATATCCTCTACAGAGGCGGAATACATAGCCATGTCATCTTGTTGTGCTCAAATCCTATGGATGAGATCTCAATTATCTGACTATGGTGTAATAACAGAAGTGCCATTGCTCTCTGCTGTAACAATGTTCAACATTCAAGAGCAAAGCACATTGACATTCGACATCACTTCATCAGGGAACAAGTGGAGAAAGGTGTGGTTGAACTATACTTTGTAAGGACTGAATATCAGCTGGCAAACATCTTCACTAAAGCTCTTCCTAGAGAACGTTTTGAGTTTATTCTTCCACGACTCGGGCTAAAGAGTCTACAACATGAGTCACTCAAACGTCTTCAAGAGGAAGAAGAGGAGTAAAGGTATCTCTTCATCTATTCTTTGTAAATATTTTTATCAAAAAGCAAAATACAAAATTATAAAACCAACAAAAAGAAAATAGAAAAATATAAAATTTCAAAACCCATAAAAATCAGAAAATTTTGAAAAAGTCCAAAAATATTGTTTTTCATATCATGTTATCTGGTTTCGATATCATCTACGGACTTAGATTTGTCATTCAAAGAATTGCACAGGTCTTTAGATGAAGTTCGATCAGTAGTAATATATTTTTATTTACTTAGTTTAAAAAAAATTGAGATGGAGAAAAATGAAGGTTTATTGTCATTTCAGGCATTAACCCATTTTTAAAAGAAAGAACAGGGGCATGCTTAATCTTGTTTTGAAACCTCATGCTCGGATTTTAAAAACAAAAGTTCATAAGGAAAATTTGTCGCCTTAAAGACAAATGTTTCCTCACAAATATTTTTTTCCTTCTAAATATTTTTCTGAAAAATATTTGTCATCTAATGAAAACTAAATTGCTTTGATAAATAACTCAGACTTAATTTTGAAAATCATCTGGACGTATCATTTGTCAAAATCTCTATCACTCAATCAACAACTTTGGTCATTGATTGAGGGGGAGAATGATTTCAATAAAAAAAAGGGTTATTTTTCAAACCATTGGCACCTAAAAGAGCAAGGTCTATTTTTGGATAATAAAAAAGAACAATATTTTTAAACAATTGGATCCAGACCAAGGCTAATGTTGTGTTTTCATAAGATACCTAAGCATGTTTGATAATTGGAGTTTAAAGTTTCATAATCGGATCCTTGTCAGTTAAATGTTTTTCAAAATCAGGTCACACTTCTCCTCAAAAAGATTTCAAAAATAATTTAAATCAATTGAGATCACAAATCTCAAAGGGTTTGAAAATTGTGATCAGGGGAGAATTTGTGATTTAAATTGGATATAAACTAATAATTCGATAAGTGGTTTTAGAAATATAACAACAAGCACTCCTCTCTAAATGTGCCAAACGATTTCAAATTTTTCATGCATATGTTAAGGGGGAGCAATTATCTTAAACCAAAAAGGATTAAAACGTGATTGATTTATCTCAATGTGCATGTTCCCTCTAATATGTGCAAAAATCTTTCGAATCTCAATGCACATATTGAGGGGGAGCAATCAAATGAAAACCTCATCCTTCTCAAAATATTTTATCCAAAGTACTTAAAATACTAGATTTGATTGGGAAATGATGATGATCATTTTAGAAAATGTTAATCAAAGATTGGATCTTTCATTCTCAATCTAAGATTTCAAAAGTCCTCTTGCCTCCATGTGCTAAAATGATTTCTATTACTTGAAGCACATGTTGAGGGGGAGATTTCTAAAATATCAAAAACAATTAAGGTACAAAAAGCTTTGATGTTATATCACAAGTACCTTGATTGATTTTCAAATGGTTTTCAATTGGTTTCGAGGCGGAATGAACAATACCAAAAGACCGACCAATTTATTTTATGCATGGAGATATAAGGATGGTTAAGTTAGGTATTCGTTACCATGATCCCGCCAGAGCCAGAGGGATCTACCCAGGGACAATCCACTAGATAGTGTAGAAGTCCTTAGGAATGATGAAAAAAGGAGGAAAAAAATGAGAATAAGGGAAGAGTGCCGACTGAGATTGAGCTAGAACTGGAATAAACCCAACAAGGTTCTAGTAATGAAGTCTCGGTAAGCACTGAAGGGGTTGAAGAATGAAAAAGAATTGAATGTGAAAAGGGTGAAAAGAAATAGCCCTCTATTTATTCAACCTTAGGACAGAAACCGGGTTCAATTCATATGCTACTGGTTGTTACCATGGTAACACCGGTATAGAAGACAAGACGTCATGGACCAAATGACGCACTGCACTAATCTTCCCAAGCTACTCAAGTTCCTCTTAAAAGGACTTGTTTCATTCTCACGGGGAACCTACGTAATCTATCGACTTTCTCTTACATATTGTTGATATTGAAGAAGGAGACCCTCTCCCTAGTCTCCGGCATAGGAAACCAAAGTGCACTATTGAGTCTAGATCCAAGAGATCATCAATAAATCTCATTAGGACACAATTCATGAAGACTCATAGTTTCACACAATGTGGAATGTGAGAATATATTTTGAGAGTCCTACGAATTATTCTTGTGGTATTGCCAGAACATACGAGTGATATGTAAAAATATTCATGATGAAGATGGAAATCCTTCTAGAGCCAACATCAAACAAGCTCTTGGTGGGTGGCATGTGAGATCTTTCCAAAAGATCAAGCTTGTGACAACTGGATAGAAACAATAGGACGATTCACTCTTGAATCAAACTTGGTCCAGGAAACGGATTGACGGATATCTTTAAAAAACCGGTCGTTGTGCTTAAAAACTCTTTCTCTAGCACATCAACTGTGTATTAAGTTTTCAAAATAAAAGGGTATTTGTGATTGATAATTGATTTTCCATAAAACCTTCGTTGTATTGCAAAACACTTTATATTAAACAATACACGATTGTTTTTCAAATCATTTTTATCAATCAGTGAATCTCAATTCGCTGGTTCACTCACTCCGTGCTATCTTCTTTGAGACGTTCCGGTTTGAGAACGGCTTGATTAGCTGCGAAACCCTGTCAAGGAGATTCTTCGGAATTATACCTGATCACAGGCAGTACTTGTACTGATCAACGGGGAACCATGGTTCTTGCAACCCTATTCAACGAAAGTGATCAAAGACACCTTCGTACGCTTTATTGCTAACTGTTGTTTGCAGGAACACCCGAAGGTTGCAGCTGATCAGAATTGACGACTCAATCCATAACCGCATGCTTACACAGCACACTCACTTCTAAATAAATCATGATAAATTCATATCTTCATCAACTGGCTCTGATATTTTCAATCCATGCTTCTGCTACGCTGCTGAAAATATCATGAATCAACGAAAGCTTCCGCTACTCTGATAAGAAGATATCATGAACCAAAATGTGAGCATGTCGGTCCAAAAGTCACAACCTCACATAATGGCGATGCAACAAAGTATGAGTCTGAGATTTACTGTGGCTGATGATCTCAATGTTGGCTCAAAGAATCACCAACACGTGGATCAGTTAAAGACCTCCACTTGAAATAACCAAACATGCAGAACATGAAGAATCAAAGACTACGAGCTATAGAGCAAAGAACTTAATCAAGAATCCAAGAACACCAAAATGTTATATCTATTTGTAATTGATGTAATTGAGGTGACCTCCCTTAGGGGGAGATTGTTAGGATTTAGAAAATCCGGTAGTTAAAGAGTCGGTTACCTCAAGTATATAGGAAGCTCGTAGTCGTAGTGATTTAGTGTTAGTAAGTAATTTGTTAAGTAACACCGTGGAGGACGGACGGGTCTTTACCCACTGTATTCCTGATCCACAACCCGTAGGAAGCGTGTCATGTATGAACCTATAAATACCCTTTGCCTAGCAAAGCAAAGGGTTGGAGCTTTCATAATTCATTTTTTTTGTCTCACTAAAGTTCCCAACTCTCTTCCACTTTCTCTCTCTAAAACTCATTATATTCGACCCATATTAGTGTATGATTGAGTGTTTGTGAAAACCAATATGTAACATATTACAAACAACCTTTATCTGCATGTGGATCACCATAACAATGCTCATGATATGTGGCAAGCTCTAGCATCGTTTCATTAGAATGAAGAACCTCAACTCATCAGAAGAGATCTTAATAATGGAACTTACTTGCATATGGATCACCTGCAAAAAATTCTTTCTGAATCATCATCACGAGATCTACCAATTCCTCCTCACACTGAACGTCATGGCACCATAACCTTTAACAAGGATGGAATCTTCTTCACTCCTGATTATGAACCAGAGATTAGTCCAAGTCACCACCTGCAACAATAAATGATGATACTGAACAATCAATCATTCTTAGCATGGTTAAGCTTGGTAATGACCTTCCGCAATACACTCGCAAGAGCAAAGGCAAGAACAAAATGGTTGCTACTTTTGAAGCGTCATTTGGTAATTCATCTTCTCAAGGAATAAGACTCAACACAAAAAGCAAGAGCAAGATTCGTGACTCAGAATACTACAAGAAGAAGATGCTGCTTTCTCTGAAGATGGAATCTAGATGTGAGTTGGGTAAAGAGATGCTCAATTTCATGGAAGATACGGATGACGAAGCAGAACAATTAGGACCAAGCATGGCTTTCATGGCACACATTGAAGACATGGATGGCTTTGAAGCATCATTGGACGACACATCTGAGGCATCTCCAAATTATGACTCCGACAACATAGGAGGCCTATTCAATGAGGTACCCCTTTTCTATGACAATGAATAAACCGATGATCTTGATGAATTAATTCTTAGAAACATTCTACCAAGTAATAAGATAAATGAAATCAACACATGTAGCTTAACATCTACAAGTGATGATCTTCAATTATCAACTACAAGTGTAGAATGTAATCATGAATCAACAAGTCAAGATCAACATGATATACTTCAAAACTATGCCACCATTGAATTTCAAATTCAAAATTATGCTAACTTGATAAAACTGGAACAAGATAAAAGTGCTTCCTTAGAAAATAAAATCAATGACATGTCACATGATGAACAATCTGAACGACTATTATTGTTAAAATGTCAAATTCTTGAGTTACAAAATGAGAATTTTCATTTAAAACGAAACATTTTGACTTTTGATAACATTAAAAAGAATTATGAAAACGAAGTTTCAAAACTCAACGAGGATAAAGCTAATTGTATTCAACGATTAACAAAATCTAAAACTAAACGTTGCACTATCGATCAGACAATTCAAACTATACACATGTTAATGGCCAAACCAGATTCAATTTTGAATCTAGAACAGGGTCTTGGCAGTCCTAAACCATCTTATTTTGTAATGGTTAAACGTATTGAACCTAGTTTGTATAATGCTGATTACATGAGACGTGATACCTTCAAAGATTACTTGTTTATTCCTAATGACATCTTTCAAGAGGAAATTAAAAAACGTTTAAAAGTGAAACAAAAGAACACAAATTTCTCCTACTTTAGTGCAGATCATGGTTTGATAAACAAGGAAAACATTCTCTCACGAAAATTAAAAAATGTGGAAAAACATGTGGAACAGATTTCTGAAAACCCATATGTTCCACAAAAATATGTGAGCTCAGCGAGAATAAGCTTTTGTAATCTCAAAAATCAAATAAATTTTACGTTGGTTGTTGTTCGTGGAAAGCAAGAATTTAAAATGGCTGAACTTTTGAAATTCAATTCTTATGAAATGGAAATCTTGAAGGAAGTCAAAAAGCATTTGAAAACCTTTATTGAGCCTTCCATGAATAAAGTTAATGGCAAATTTATAGCTTATGAAAAATCATTGGTTTCTGACATGCAAACCGACTTAATTTATATTACATCTCTTGAAGATGAATATGACCTTCTTAGCCTAAACTCTGACATTCAGAAATAATATTTCATAAATCAAATTGAATCAATCAAACAACAATCTACAATAATAGAGCAAAAATTTGAAAAATCTGAGAAAGCACAATAGTTTTTAGACATGCAAAACCTCTTACTCAAAGAAAGTTTAAGAGAATGTTTGCAAAATAACGTTGAGTTGAGCAAAGAATTGACTTGTCGTACTGCCAGATTTGAAAACTCTTGTGCTAAACTTGAAAAACAATTTTAACGTTTGAAGCAAACTGGCAGCGATAAATTGAAGAAAATATATACGACAAGCTAAGCTATGAAAATTCTTTAAAATTAATCTTAAAAGAGAACGAGGAACTCAAATCGAAAGTTCTTGATTTGATGAAAACCAAGAATCATAAGTTTGTGGACTCAAGCCAATTGAAAAATCAAAACTTTTCATATTTTTCAAAACAACCAACATTTCTTTCAAGTCACAAACACAAAACTCAAGTTCTTGAGCCAAAACAAAAAGAGGTTTTATCTAATCCTATAGTAATCGCTCAAGGAATGTATAACATTGGATTTAATTTTGTTAAGAAACCATATGGTTCAAATGATATGATGCATAATCATGAATTAGCAATAGATTGGAATCAAGCATTACTTCGTAAGGATATGCCTCTAGATGCACCAATGTGTTCCGTTAATACAAATAAGCCGTAAAACGTTTATTTATATCGAACGATCTTCTAATGTTTTATCGATAACAAATGTAAAAGCGTTTAAACGACATAAATAAAATACGTAAAGCTTTGAGCCAAAAGTTTAATAACTCATTTCACTAAACAAATAAACCTTTAACATGTTTAGTTAAATAGTTTACATAAAACCAAAACCATTTTTATAAAACACTAACAAGTAACTTTGGTTACTTACATTTTATAAAAATACATGCTAGAATATAACTTGTTAATATATAAACATGTTGGACTATCCATAAACTCAAAGTCCATGCCCAAAACCCATAACCCATGGAGCTGGACCCAAAACACATAACCCATTGCATGACATCATGCATGACATCTAAAATGGGTAATATCCATAACCCATGACCCAATGTCCATGACCAATGACCCAAAGTCCATAACCCTTAACCTAAGATGACTTTGACATCAGGCATGACATCACCTATCCATGGACCATAACGCAAAACCTGGTTTGTGACCCAAAATCCGAACTGTTATTACCAGTTAGCCGGATCCCTGGTTTAACACTGGTCGGATCCCTTTGGGAAGGGATCCGCCAGATCCGGGTGAATAGTGGCCAGACTACATATAAATAGATGGCCATTTATCCTTTTTCACTCACCCCACTTAGACAAATCTTCTCTCTTTGTTTTAAGTTCTTTATCTCAGATCTAATGATCTTCTATGTAGCTTTATTTTTTAGTGATTCTCTAGGTTCCTCTTGAAGGCGAGATCACGCCCTCTAGAGACTTGGATGCTCAAGACATTAGTTGCTAGGATTCTTCATCTCCACAAGATCACTGAAGTTTATCTTGTTATTCTTCCTTCTCATGTGTATTGTAGAAGTGTTGTAGTAGTCGCGTAAGTAAGGACGTTGGTCCTTTGATGTGTTGTGCTAAGTAAGGTGTTGATTGGGTTGTGGTTCCTCTATTGTTAATGGAACCCAGTGTCTATCCTTGTACCAGATATAGTGTAAGGTTTGGTTCTACCTTGTGTGAAGAACCTGATAAATTTATTAGGAGTCAAAGTAGACCTTGATTCAAAAAATAATTCACATGTTCTGATACCACTTGTTGGTCCCAAAATATGGGTAATAATCAATATGTTAAGAAGATGAAAATTTGATTTAGACCGGACCAATTTGACACTAATAATACCATTTGTACTTCTAAATGCCTATAATTCTTATTAGAAATGGAACAAAGTATTACAAGGGATAGTTGTGGAACACTATCCCAATTGAATGACAAATGAAACTCTCCTAGAAATGAATAAAAGCTTTCTAACTTAACTTACGATTCAAGGACCAGAGGATACTTTCACTATAATACATTGTATTATTTTTGTGTAAAGAATCTATAACTCTTCTCTTTACAAACTTTCTTTTATATAAGCGAGGATAAAGTTGAAGTCACATGCTGTAGTAGGTTAGGTGTGAAGCATATTTAATGCTTTTATATGTTGCTTCAAGTTTCAATGTACTTTAGTGACTAGTTAATTGAACTATTCACCTTTTATCAATTACTCAATCTTGTAATTGTTTGACTTTCTTGTATTTGCTTTTTTACCTTCCACCCATATTTCATGTTTGATTCAGAGAGAGACTATTAAAAGTCAGTGATACTTTGTCGAATGTCGCTGACTCACATGCTGTTTATAGCCCAAGTACTTTACTCACTGATACCGCATCAATGAGGTAAAGTGTATATTCAAATGGTCTTCAACGTCCCTAAAGCTTGTCTTATTATTGATCGAGCTTTATACAACGCTCTCAGATTGTGTATCATGGAATAAATTTGCTCACTCAAATGCATACTCACTCAAAAGCATACTCATTAAAATTGCATACTCACTAAAATTGCATTAGGGAGTAACTTATTCGCTGATTCTTATGAGGGAGTTATGAGGGAGTGGTTAAATAAGGCTCGTAGGCGATTGAGTCGAATATTTGACAAACAATCATTTTGTTATTTTAAATCTTGTATGTTCATATCTTTTACCGAATAGTATTAAATGATACATTATAAAAGCCGATTTAGACGGCTTATGACCCTTAGGGGTTGGTAGGTGGTATTGTATCGAAGTGATTTTATGGTTAATGAACTACAAATTACCCACAACTATTATAGTTTTACCTGCAAGGATTCGAAACCCCAATGGAGTCACCATGTGCACTATTATTGCCTTTCATTAGGAACAATGGGTAACGTATTTAACCATTTATTTTGTTCCTATCACACGAGACGATGGATGTAACGGTCGTGGGATCAGCGATTCATTCCATGTTAAAGATACGATCATTCCTTATGAAGAGACTTCAGCTCCATTTTATTTCATGTCATGTACATCTTTTACTGATCTCCATATCGGATGAAGTTTGGCGGAGCAAGAGGTCCAAGTGCACAACGATCTTCCATAAAAGGCTTTAATGGTTAAAGAGTTTTCAAGATTGGTGAAAGGTGTAAAAATAAGAGGGAATACTAAAAATATTATATTAATTAGATTAAATATAAAATACATAGGAAACCCTAACATCTAAAAACGGGCTGAGCCTATATGCCTTATTAGCTAACACCCCCCTCAAACTCGTAATGCTGCAGTGGTAAACATTGAGAGTTTGTCAAACGAAAAATAACTAAAACTGAAAAATAAACGAAAATCGAAGTGTCTCTGAGTGCAAACTCGATGCTAGACGGAGTTTTAATCCGATGCAATCCAAATTATAACAAGGCGACAACAGTCAAGTCGGAAACAGACGGACCAAAGTCATTGCAAAACCAAAATGAGAGTAAAGTAACATAATTACGGAGATGAACGAGAACAGATTCTGGCAGGAAGATGCAGACAAAGCAGATTCAGGCAGATATATGCAGATTCGGGCAAACATATGCAGACAGACAGAACCAGATAGATAGAAAACTGTCCCAGAACTAGATGCAAGGAGTAATTCAGACAGATATGGAACCAAACAAAACTAGATGAAATCAGAAAGATGCAGAGCCAGACGTAACTAAATGCATAATCAGAGCAAAACCGGGCAGAACTAAAACATGTTATTGATGCTTAGACTTAACACATAATTACTAAAGATATGATCAGATTAGCTAAGACTATTGCATCACCATCACCTACACCGTTGCAAAACAAAATTAGTAAAACAATCAAAGAGTCCATACATAGCATATTAGACAAGACAACAGAGATGCAAAATCATGCGATAGGATAATACATAATTAACTAATGCCAAACCGAACAAATATAGTGGAATATCCGACCCAAAATTCGAAGTCCATATAACCAATTATTAATTCAAAAACCAAACCAAAGAACCCACTACGCAAGTTTTCCTCGTATGAACCACAACAGAAGTGATTTTATGGTTAATGAACTACAAATTACCCACAACTATTATAGTTTTACCTGCAAGGATTCGAAACCCCAATGGAGTCACCATGTGCACTATTATTGCCTTTCATTAGGAACAATGGGTAACGTATTTAACCATTTATTTTGTTCCTATCACACGAGACGATGGATGTAACGGTCGTGGGATCAGCGATTCATTCCATGTTAAAGATACGATCATTCCTTATGAAGAGACTTCAGCTCCATTTTATTTCATGTCATGTACATCTTTTACTGATCTCCATATCGGATGAAGTTTGGCGGAGCAAGAGGTCCAAGTGCACAACGATCTTCCATAAAAGGCTTTAATGGTTAAAGAGTTTTCAAGATTGGTGAAAGGTGTAAAAATAAGAGGGAATACTAAAAATATTATATTAATTAGATTAAATATAAAATACATAGGAAACCCTAACATCTAAAAACGGGCTGAGCCTAAATGCCTTATTAGCTAACACCCCCCTCAAACTCGTAATGCTGCAGTGGTAAACATTGAGAGTTTGTCAAACGAAAAATAACTAAAACTGAAAAATAAACGAAAATCGAAGTGTCTCTGAGTGCAAACTCGATGCTAGACGGAGTTTTAATCCGATGCAATCCAAATTATAACAAGGCGACAACAGTCAAGTCGGAAACAGACGGACCAAAGTCATTGCAAAACCAAAATGAGAGTAAAGTAACATAATTACGGAGATGAACGAGAACAGATTCTGGCGGAAGATGCGACAAAGCATTCAGGTATATATGCAGATTCGGCAAACATATGCATGACAGAACCAGATAGATAGAAAACTGTCCCAGAACTAGATGCAAGGAGTAATTCAGACAGATATGGAACCAAACAAAACTAGATGAAATCAGAAAGATGCAGAGCCAGACGTAACTAAATGCATAATCAGAGCAAAACCGGGCAGAACTAAAACATGTTATTGATGCTTAGACTTAACACATAATTACTAAAGATATGATCAGATTAGCTAAGACTATTGCATCACCATCACCTACACCGTTGCAAAACAAAATTAGTAAAACAATCAAAGAGTCCATACATAGCATATTAGACAAGACAGCGTAGCCCGATGCAAAATCATGCGATAGGATAATACATAATTAACTAATGCCAAACCGAACAAATATAGTGGAATATCCGACCCAAAATTCGAAGTCCATATAACCAATTATTAATTCAAAAACCAAACCAAAGAACCCACTACGCAAGTTTTCCTCGTATGAACCACAACAGAAGTGATTTTATGGTTAATGAACTACAAATTACCCACAACTATTATAGTTTTACCTGCAAGGATTCGAAACCCCAATGGAGTCACCATGTGCACTATTATTGCCTTTCATTAGGAACAATGGGTAACGTATTTAACCATTTATTTTGTTCCTATCACACGAGACGATGGATGTAACGGTCGTGGGATCAGCGATTCATTCCATGTTAAAGATACGATCATTCCTTATGAAGAGACTTCAGCTCCATTTTATTTCATGTCATGTACATCTTTTACTGATCTCCATATCGGATGAAGTTTGGCGGAGCAAGAGGTCCAAGTGCACAACGATCTTCCATAAAAGGCTTTAATGGTTAAAGAGTTTTCAAGATTGGTGAAAGGTGTAAAAATAAGAGGGAATACTAAAAATATTATATTAATTAGATTAAATATAAAATACATAGGAAACCCTAACATCTAAAAACGGGCTGAGCCTAAATGCCTTATTAGCTAACACCCCCCTCAAACTCGTAATGCTGCAGTGGTAAACATTGAGAGTTTGTCAAACGAAAAATAACTAAAACTGGAAAATAAACGAAAATCGAAGTGTCTCTGAGTGCAAACTCGATGCTAGACGGAGTTTTAATCCGATGCAATCCAAATTATAACAAGGCGACAACAGTCAAGTCGGAAACAGACGGACCAAAGTCATTGCAAAACCAAAATGAGAGTAAAGTAACATAATTACGGAGATGAACGAGAACAGATTCTGGCAGGAAGATGCAGACAAAGCAGATTCAGGCAGATATATGCAGATTCGGGCAAACATATGCAGACAGACAGAACCAGATAGATAGAAAACTGTCCCAGAACTAGATGCAAGGAGTAATTCAGACAGATATGGAACCAAACAAAACTAGATGAAATCAGAAAGATGCAGAGCCAGACGTAACTAAATGCATAATCAGAGCAAAACCGGGCAGAACTAAAACATGTTATTGATGCTTAGACTTAACACATAATTACTAAAGATATGATCAGATTAGCTAAGACTATTGCATCACCATCACCTACACCGTTGCAAAACAAAATTAGTAAAACAATCAAAGAGTCCATACATAGCATATTAGACAAGACAGCGTAGCCCGATGCAAAATCATGCGATAGGATAATACATAATTAACTAATGCCAAACCGAACAAATATAGTGGAATATCCGACCCAAAATTCGAAGTCCATATAACCAATTATTAATTCAAAAACCAAACCAAAGAACCCACTACGCAAGTTTTCCTCGTATGAACCACAAGCAAGGACGGGCAGGATGGGGTTGCCCCCCAGTATTTGATCATTTAGTACTAGTTTTATACTATGTTAGTGAAAGTCCAATGTATTTATTTGTCAATTTTTATTTTGGCCCCTCCCAAATTTTGATGTTATGAATATTTTATACATTGGAAACTATATTTTGTGTTTGAATGATTTTGGCCCCCCAATTAAGTTGGTCAAGCTCCGTCCCTAACCACAAGCATGGAGCACCAAAACCATCATGTTAAATAATTTCATCAGATCCATCAAATCAAATCAGCCCACTAATGTTAATACTTAATACCATTACAAACATAACCAAATATTTGAATGGGCGAAAGCATTATAATGAACCACCGACTAAAGAAAATTGCTGATGATCGAAACTGATATACCAACAAGCAAATCCAAACTGCAACCAATATTATCATATACACCATACTAAGAGCGCTAGGTACAGTTGGTGCCGTTGGTGGTGCTGTGGAAAAGTGGTGCCACCTCAGCACTTTTTTTTCATGGCACCAGTTTTGGCTATCACACCAAAACACCCCTCCCTGGCATAACACCAGTGCCGTCGTGAATTTTTTTATTTTTTTTTTTAAATAAAATTATATATTTAACTAAAATTAATTTCATTATAAAAAACACATTATATAATATAAATAAATAGATAAATAACATCAAGTTAAAAAAGTACATGATTGTTGCACTTAAAAGTTTTAGCTCTTTGAAAGAGAGATTAATAATTGTCACAAGTTCTCAAACACACACTAGCTTATACTTTGGGTGTAAAATGAAAAGTAAGCACAAACAAAAGGGTGTAAATGAAAAATTCAAAATATACATCTCATCTATTTCTTCTTCTAATCTTCTCCATCGCTGCATCTGCATCACATACCTGCAACAACAACAAAAAACGCAGGCACAAACACATCACAAACAGTCAAACACAAACACAACACAACACACAAAAAGAAACAAACCCACCAAAAAAAAACCTTCGGCGTGAGCTGGTGGCCACGGCGCCAAGACCCACCAGCCCACTTGCGGTGTGGTGTCTCGTGCCAAAGGGTGGCGCCGAAGGCTTTGGCTTGAGCCAACAGCCATTGTACCGAGCTCTCTAACAACTAATTTTCCAAGCCACAAAACCAATATGCAAACAAACAAAATAGCTCCAATAATCAGATGCTTCAAACTCGATTATTAATCAATCAAAAGTTGTGTTTCATAATGACTAATTGCAATCTACTTTTTACCACTTCCAATCAATAAAATGGCTACTGCCAAAACTTAGTTTTACTTGGGTCGAAACTAGAATTAACCAATCAAACATTAACAGTCAAATACTACTATGCCCAGTCATGACTCATGATTCGAATTTTCAGCATCACATATTTAAATAGCATATACCCTAACAGTTAAACAAACTAAACAACCGGGCCGGGCTAAAGGCGTTATTAGCTAACAAAAGGAATAAAAGATTCCACAATTAGACCGGATACAAGGTGGGGTGGCATCAGCAGTGCAAGTCAACTTGATCTGGATGCTGTGAAATCATGATCTGGGGATAATGGTTTCAAGAACGTCGTCTATATTTAATCATTTTATTTATGTCTCATACAATAAGTTAACTTTTTTTGAAATAAATTTGTGTAATATAAGCTTTTGAATTATGATATAATCTCAATGTCGGTTTGTTTTAACAGACTCTACTCGTTATTAATGTACGTCAGATGCCGATAAAAGGTATATTACATCGATTTATTCCATAACAAAATGGACCAAAAGATTTCTCACTTAACATATAAAAATAGCTTTAGACATGGTTTTTCCTTAACGAAGTTGCGACTGAGTGTACATTAGAGCAATCTTTATCGTCTTCATCACATTTGCTTCATTTTAATCTTCTTTACAAAATGTGTCATCTATCAACTCTATGTGCATACCTTTCTCATACAATTGCATGCCATGCTTATTCAAGTTTAATTTCCCCATCGATACAATTTCAGTTTCAATAGGATCTAGGCAAATTATAGCATAATTAATAGAGTATCGTATATCAACCCTAATGAACATGAGGTTCAAAGAAAATATTAATATTTGACAGTTGCAACATTCATGCCCTTCTCCATCACGTCTAATTTATCTTGTTCCTTAAGATTCGGCAGCTTCTCTTTTGCCTGTAAATCATGTTGCATTCCAGAAACATTATGGTTTGTGATACCTCTAGTTGTATAGCCGACAAGGACCCTCCTCTCATGATCAATGAGAGTAGGCCTAGTTAGTTGTCTATTCCCCAGTGATAGGCCACTTGGAAGCATCATAACAACTTCTGACATGGTCGGCCTCTTAGACACCGGTGATTGAGTGCATAACAAAGCGATCTCAATGATCTGCATCAGGTGTTGTTCTTGGTTCTGGTTCACATCCAATGTCTCATCAATGATATCAAAATGGTTTTTGTTCTCGTACGACTTCCAAGCCTGTTGATACAATTGCAGGGAACAATTAAGGAGCTAAATATAAATAGTGATAATAGAAACTACCAACTGATTTATAATAGTTACTAACGATGAAACAGATAGGTTTGAAAATTAACATTCCATTATAACATTGCTTTTGATGATAATTGACTATACAAAAAGTATTGAATTGTTTGGCAAAAGAGAGATTGAGCATCTGTTTTGTCAAATCAGTAATTGATTTTTGACCTATCATCATACTTTTAATTACTTTGAGAATTCTTAATTATATTAATTTAAGAAATTAAAGGTAGCAGCTCACGTGTTCGAGGAGGTAATCGATGGATGGTTTATCAGATTTCGTATCAGTACACCTTCGGCCACTAATGATTTCGAGAATCACGATACCAAAGCTGTAAGTGTCAACTTTGTCTGATAAAATACCACGGAGTGCATATTCTGGTGCTGTGTATCCCCTGGTATTGTATTGGATAGTAAATACGAAATAAGCTAATTAGATTTGGTATGAGGAAGCTAAAAATATCTTTTGTAAATCAACTTACAACGTCCCAGCGAACTTGGTGCTAACATGACTTTTATCCTCCGGTTGAAACCTTGCCAAACCAAAATCTGCTATTTTGGGTTGAAAATCATGGTCAAGGAGAATGTTGCTCGACTTGATGTCTCTATGAACGATTTTTACATGGAATTCGTTGTGTAGATGAGCAAGACCTCTAGCTATCCCAAATATTATGTCATATCGTTGTTTCCAGTTCAGAGTCCCTCTTCTTGGACCTCCATTATGAGGAATACTTATTAGTTACAATAACAATATTAATTATTTCAAATTAAGACTCTCATGTGAATATTTATCAAAAGGTTGTAACAGGGAGTTACCCCATAAGAATCTGTCGAGGCTTCCATTTGGCATGTATTCCAGGACAAGGAGCAAATGGGATTCTCCACTGGACCATCCTAGAAGTCGGAGAAGATTCCGATGGTGAACATTACCTATGAGCTTAACTTCATTTTCGAATTCTTCTTTTGTTTTAGCGTACTCTACTTCAATTTTCTTAACCGCAACAATGCTCTTATCATCAAGAATTGCCTATTTAATCATAAAAGAAAATTAAACTAGTGAGAAGATATTGTTTAGAAGCAGATGCTCTGAAATAAGAAATAACACTTATAATACCATTTTGCTTTTACAACATTCAGTATCTTGACTTTATAATCATTTTAGCAATGCAATATGAGAATTCTAACTCTCTTTACCTTGAATACTTCACCAAAACCTCCTTTCCCTAAAATATTCTTTTGGCTGAAATTTTCCGTAGCCAATTGCAGATCCTTATAATTGTAATTTATTGCTCCGTTTAAATCCAGTGCATCGATGTGTCACATAATTGATGTTAATATAGATACATTTTTATCAGAAAATAGATAATTTAAGACAGATAATTAAGGCATAATACTGCATGAAGAAATATAGTTAATTAGGCATATAGTACTTCACATATCTCAAACAATGAGCCTCGTCACCCACGAGCCCCCTCAGCCAACCATGTATCAGGACGTATATCCGTCGTTCAAGATAAGTCGAATACTAGTACCTGTCATACACAGTTATGAAATTACCTTCTTCCTTCTTCTTAGAATTCTTCCTTTGTCGAAACCATAACAAGAAAGCTATCATGATTAAAAGGAGGCATACACCACCAGCTGCTCCAGCAATTACGGTTACCTTACTTGAATGTCCTAACATATATGTTCAGCTGAAAGTTATATACTTAATAATAGTTATAGCTTTATGGATGTTCATGTTAAAAATAAATGGATTCATGCATGTCCTGCTAAAATACGAAAAAAAAAGAGTTGAAACAACAGGATGAGGTCAGACCTTTTAATAGACTTGTAATATCTATTGTCTGGTTATCGTTGAAAAACGGAGTCTCTGAATACCTTGCAAAACAGCCCATATGGATGAACCTTCCTTGTGTATTCGGAAGACAATTAGATAAATAGGTATATGCTGTACTGATGCAGTTTTGGCAAATCGCCTGGGTTGTATCCTCAACACACTGTGCAATAGCATACAAGGTTGCATTCTCATTTGTGATTTTCCTTGTTGATGCTACGTAGAAGTTTTTAGTTTTTGGAGTAGCATCTTTTATGTCTGATAACAAAACATCTACAGTTTGGCGAAAAATTGTTGCTGACTGATTTGCAGGCTGATTACCACATATTCCTAGTGGGGTTATACCAGCATCTTCGACGACATTTGGGTCTTTGTAAAAGTTTTCGTAATTCTCGTACCTAAACAACGAAGGATTTATATTTGTTAGAAACTTTTGTTAAACTTGATAAGGATGGTAATATAATTACTATTTGATAACTTGTAGAAAAAATTGAATAATACTCAACATTCCACAGCTTATCTGTTGGAAATGTATATATTTACAAACATGTGAATGTCCGGATTCGAACTCGTGACCACGGGATTACACACATTAGCGAATGAGAATTAAAGTTAATAATTAATGTTTATGTTTACGATTAATTATTGCACATTAAGTCCGGTTAACGATCGTTAAGTATTTAACGGAAAAATGACTAACGACTGTTAAATGAAAAGAGAAAGGACTAGAAATGAAAAACTTGGAAAAGTTATGGGTTTGGCATTGGGCTTGTCTTCATGGCCGGCCATAGGGGCCTTCTAAAGCCTAATTCATAAACTTGTTCCCTAAGTTTACCTACTAGTATATAAAGAGGGTTAGGTTCTAGGGTTTCATATACTTGTGCATTGAATTAACCTTAGATCTCTCCTCTCCTCTCTCTTGTCCTATAATCGGCCGAACACCCCATAAGTAAGGGAGTTTGGTTTCGTTTTTCTTAAACGAGGACTTGTGTTAGATCTAGCAATCGCTTGATTCGTTTGGTTAATTCGTGTGTACAAGAACGTGGTTGTAAGACATTATTCTTACACCAATAAGTACTTCTTTGTTTTGCTTTGCTCGATGGTTGTTTTGCTTTGCTCGAGGGATTTGACATTCGCAAGAGGTACGTTACGCATACTTTCAGTTAATTAATTTATTTGTTATGATCTTTAAGTCTTCCGCTGTGTACTCTTGATGTCTATATGTTTATTGTATGTTTTATATATTATAAACTCAACAGTGGCATCACGAGCCTTGTATAACAAGTAATTAATTACTGAAACACATAATTAAAATAAACATAAATGTGTTATTATTTGTATGCTTAGATATAGGGTTTGCAAAACCTAAACCCTAATTTTGAGGGGGGGCGTTTTTTTTATGGTGCCTTAATTAGGGTTTTGTAAACTATTGTTTTAATTGGATTAGAAACCCTAAGATGCATGCAACTTTATGTGTATATGCGTAACTTTGATTTAATTGCATTAATTGTTAAGTGTAATTTTATGTCCATGATAATTATCTGCATGTTTTATCATGGATCTGCTTTTATTGTATGTCTTTCTTGTTTAAGTGATATACACTAATTTTTGATAGATCTAAAATTGGGGAAGACCTCAATAATTATTAATTTAATCAATTATGTGCTATGTGGTATGTATTTAATTTTGACTTGCGCAATCGATGCATGTGGTTCACCTTGTACATAGATGAAAACGGGTGAAAGTCTTAATTAAATATATGCATATTGTCAAATCTAGAATTGGTTATTAATAGGATTTATCAAACCGTTTGCATATGGCTATTTGATATGCATGACTTTTATTTGTTATGCATTCATTGTTTATTTGTTTATTTTTTTATTAATACTTGCTTGTTTGTTATGTGTAACAAGGGTATTTTTACAAGAAAAAATAAACTGACCTAAACAATGGTGAAACATGTATTTTTAAGACTAGTAATCATAATCGTTTAATTGATTGATGACTTTGGTACAAATGGTCTGAACGGCTCACCCATGAGAATGAACTAATAAAAGGGGTTTAAAGAAGTGCGCACAGTCACACTGAAAGGATGTCTAAGGTTGTGCTTTAGCGTGCACTGGTCCTCTGCCCCCTATAAGTTCGAATGGAGCTACTTAGTAAGCCATTAAATGTGCAAGCTCATCTTAATGGCGAATTAGTTTTAATTCCATGCGCCACTTCGGTGGTAATTATCCGAAACACTAAGTGTTTACACTTATGCAAAAGTACGGTATAATGGATGATAATTAATACTAAATTCCTTGATTGGTGAATCCAATACCTCAATTAAAGTTTGATGATGAAAAGCTTATACATTAAAACAAGATATAAATGTTTTAATAAAACCTATGTTACAAAGATGAATGCATGACATCTTTGTACATATTTGATTTAACATCAAAACTATTACCCTTTAATTTAAGTTATATGCCATCCAACGAAACGGAAACACCTAAGATTATTTTTTATTTGCGTGAGATCGTGACTTAGATCATAATCAAAGGGTAAAATGTCCACATGTCGTGAGAGCGGGCATGGACGATTTTGCAGTTTCTTAAGTTGGACAGCTTAATTGAGGTTTGCAGTGAGAACTGGCAACTCAAGGCATAAGATGGGATAAAACATGTTTACATGGCGATTGATATTGGCTATATGTAAATCCCATAAATCTAGGAATTGCAATTGAAATTGGCAATTGAGCAATAGCTCTACCATTTTGTATAAGGTTCATTACTAGCAGATCAACTGACGTGATGAAATTATGACAATTTGGATCCTAGTTTTCAATAATAATTAATTGGTTATATGAATATGAACCTTGGGTATTTAATTGTTTATTGAAAAGATTAATTATCGAAAATACTAAAATTGAATTTTGTAATTCTTTTGAATGTATAAATGCAACATTTAACCGTAAACGTGGTTTAGTCTTTGATTAGTAAATTGATCCAATTCTAGCTTTCAAACAAATGTTTGATCGAGAATAATTCTTGATAAGACAAACGAAGTCTCATTTCCATGGGAGAAGCATGAGACTCAATCCTATTCCTTTTCATGAATGAGAAAGGTATAATAGGAACATTTGAATTGTCTAAATTCTAATGTAACTCTTAGCAATGAATTGCACATCTTATTTTCCATAAAGATTTCATTACCCTCATTTGGTGAATGAATCCTTTGTAACAACATGAATGTTAGTTAACTGGAAAACATGTATATGAGTTACTAGATTAGAAGCTAGACTAATTACCGCAAAAATTGGTAAAAGGCAAACTAGCATATTTTTATCTAGTTGTTTTGCTTTAGCCTTTTAAAGGTACTACATACCAATATGGGAATGGTAGGCCTATTAAGGAAGAAATTGCATACCCAATTTTTCAAGTTAATAACATTGATGGATAAACCATCATTCAAAGAGTAGAATACACCTTTTAGTACCTTAGTAATGATTACGTATGGTTCTTTAAAGGTGTAGGAAAGTAAAAAGCAAGCAAGTTGTTTTCATTGGTTATGCAACACTTACAATGTTGTCAGATTCAGTGGGAGCATTTGTGTTGCATTACTGAATAAGAAGTTGTTTTAATGATTTCTAATTCAGTGGAAGCTACAAGCCTTATTTCCTGTGTAGTAACCCATATTATCTTCAAAGATAATTACTTTCCAATTGTAGGCACTTATGTTTTTTAAGGATTGTCATGTGCGTTTCCTTGCAAATCAATATAGTCCTATATCTACTAGTTATATCTATGACACAAATCATATTAATCAAATAAACGAACGTGTATCGTGTTGTTTATATGTTACATGATATTGTTCCATGCACAAGTGGGAGAAATCTTTATTGTGTGCAAGGTACAATACATATTAATGTGATTTAAAAGAATTCTCTTGACTGTAAAGTAAGAGAATAACGTTCTAATAGGAAGTATACATTTATATATGTATGATTGTCCTATTAAGAACATGTGTCAAGATGATAACAAAGACTACTTTATTTTAAATATTTATGTCATTCAATATTTAAGAAACACTTGTAGTTACAATTTATGTTACGTGAGAACGCGAACTAGATTGTAGCCCAAGGTAAAATATCCACGTGTCGTGAGAACGAGCATGGATGATTCTGCAATTTCTTACATGGAACATTTCATGGAATGACATAATTAAATGAAGTAATCTAATACTACCTTGAATTTGAGTATTCGTTGAATGACTTAAATATATGTAGTAAATATTAACTTGAAATATGAATTGAAACCTGAGGTGGTGTTCATAATTACTTTAATTATAAATGTTTATGATTTTGTAAAGTCACAAACATGAAGTCTTTTAATACAAGACTTACAATATAAAGTAAGACGTTGTTTTAAGACATATGCATGAAGTCAATGAGTTGATCAATGACTTATAACGTATAGTGGGATTATAACTAATATGTCTTTTGACTTGGTCAAAAATATTTGTGTTATAATACATGCAATTGACTTGGTAATTCTATTGTACCATTAAGTTTTACTTTGTTGGTAAATAGGTAAGCCAAAAGAGTAGATGGTTATCTAAAATATTGTTAGATTTTCTTACAATATTAATTCTAAGGAAATACCATAGTTTTATGGTATGTTCTGTTAGAAGAATCAAAATCTGTTGGCATTATTTGATTCAAGATAACTATAGTTTCTTCCAAAAGTTATCAAGGTTAGTAGATTGAGTATAGATTGAATATACTCAATAAGACTCCAACCTAGAAGATTAATAAGACACCATTTGTTTATGGAATGTGATGAATCACATTAAGTCTTATAAATGAAGTTCTGAATTTGTTAAACTACTTATAGAGTGAGTTGTAACAAATTAATGTTAGGAACTGTCAATGTTTTTTGTAATATCCCAAAAGAAAACAATGTATTGTTGCTCTACTTGCTAAACTATTTAAAGGTAATCTTTAAATTTTTAAAGGCAAGTGGGAGTTTTGTTTAGATCTTGAAAGATTGAATTACAAAATACATAATCTTCTAAAATGCACTAGCAAATATCATGATGAGGCTAAACATGAAAATGATAGACCTTAATATGATGGAATTTTCATTCATAGATCCGTAAGGATATCTCAGATATTTAATATGCCGAGGAATATGAGTTACAGGATCATGGTAAGCCTGTTAATCATAATGATAAATTTACCAAATGCTGAATTGTGGAAAATCAATCATACTATGAATGTAGAGATGTTGTCCATAAAGATAATCAACTTTAGATACTTGATTTATCTTAATAAATGAAAATGAGTTTCTTCAAAGGATGGAAACCCTAGTGGTTTAAATCTTTGTGTAGAAATCATATGGACAATATTGTACATGTATTTAATGTATGTCTAGTGATAATAATATCAATCATACTTAAGCAATTAACTATGATTGAATATTCTTTCCTAGATACATTAAATAGAAGTATCAAGATTATAATTGTCATACTTAGTTTCATTGATATGAAATTTTGACAATGAATATCAAAAATCTTTGTTCTGGAATTACTTTTGCGAGGACGATAAGTAATGCAAAGGAGTTTTATGAATTCAAATAATCTTTGAATATGTACAGACTGCAAGAATCCATGAATGGATATATGCATGCATCTAGGAGATGATTCTTATGTTTAATATTAAATCCTTGTTTGATTTAATGATTAAAATAAGATAAGCTCATAAGTATTCCTGAAAGCTAGTAGGAGTATTATTTTCGTAAATCTTATATGTTGTATGGGCAACTACATTCCACCTAAATTAAGTTTTAGTTGGGAATGAAACTTCGTTTGTAAGATTTGAAAATATGACATACAACCTTAGAATATATGTTTATTACTATAAACATATGCGGTAAAATAAATGAGTCTAATAGAACATGATGGATATATAATGAGATCTTAAAGTCTAACTTGAAGATTCATCATGTACATCATGTTGTAAGATTGTTGTGTCATTCTTGATTACAAGATGATTTGACAACGTTGAAAGTTGTTAGTGTAATAAATATTTTAAAAGGAAATATGTTTGGATTTAGAATCACATTCCACAGTCTGGAGATGCTCCTAGATTCTATGGATGAAAATATGACAATTTGTTTCATAATTGTCATTGCCAACAAAACTTGAGTTTTGGTAGGCACCAACATTACACTATAACTGTTCAAATATTTACGGATGTTTAAAGAGCATATTGTTGTATACAATGATGCTAGTATAATTGAGATGACACTCAATTCTAGTAATGGTATCCTTGATGATGACCATGTTGACTAGTTATGCTCAAATAAGAGCATAGTTGCATTATACATTAAAGAATAAAGAATACTTTAAAACTTTAAGGTTTTGAAAGATAATTGTCATAAAAGGGTGGTTCGGGTTATCACGCACCTTATGGAATGATATGACAATATCAAGATATGTGTAAACATATACAAGAAATTCACTTATTGAATTCTTGAAATAAGTATTCTCAAAATTCCTATAGATCAAAGTTAGTTGAAATTATGCCTTGTCAACAAGTATGAGTTGCATGACTTGTGGCAAAATTCATTAACTAAGAATTATCATGCATTGATCTATTTAGTATTTGGATAAAAGGATATTCTAAACATTATTATTGAAATGAAATAAAATATTTTGTTATGTTTATTGTTCATTTATTATGATGTTATCCTATATTTACATGTTTAAATCCTTTAATAACTTAAGTTATTCTAAATAGTCCGTTGTCAATCAATAACATGGGAATGATATTGAATTAAGACAAATCTGAGTATTAGTTAGAATATACTTGAAAGTATATTGATGCGTAGCATGACTAATTCAGATGATATTCAATGTATTGAGTATAGGACTTATCCCACCCGCATGATAATACTTTATGGATCTTTGTCATTAAGTATTTCATGGATATTTATCCTCTGACTTGAGATACAAGAGATATGTCATGGATGTAGTGCATTTTGTGAAGCAATCTAACGCTATAACGTGGTAGTTATAAGGGTTGTTTTAAGAAGTGTTGCGAAATTTGTGAATCCTGCTTGTAGTCAAAATGGGATTTGTTTCCTTCAAATTTATTTTGAAGTATAATACTCCTGGGCCCCTCGTAGGGTTGTTAAGATGTTTGTATGGCCATACCCAAGGTCTTCGGAATATGTTCAAAGAATTGGTAATCTTAATCAATCACATAAAGCGAGAAGCAGAATAGTTAATTAAGAAATGAGTGAGATCCATATTCTTATTAACATGGTATTAGAAACAAAAGGATGAATATGATGATGAATCATCAAACTTGGTTTTTCTCCAGAAAACCATACACGAGTTGTACAGGGGGCATTGGCGTTTGCTAGACGCTAACCAATGTCATTTCACGTTTTGTAAACATATCCAAGTGGGAGCTGTTGGAAATGTATATATTTACAAACATGTGAATGTCCGGATTCGAACTCATGACCACGGGATTGCACACATTAGCGAATGAGAATTAAAGTTAATAATTAATGTTTATGTTTACGATTAATTATTGCACATTAAGTCCGGTTAACGATCGTTAAGTATTTAACGGAAAAATGACTAACGACTGTTAAATGAAAAGAGAAAGGACTAGAAATGGAAAACTTGGAAAAGTTATGGGTTTGGCATTGGGCTTGTCTTCATGGCCGGCCATAGGGGCCTTCTAAAGCCTAATTCATAAACTTGTTCCCTAAGTTTACCTACTAGTATATAAAGAGGGTTAGGTTCTAGGGTTTCATATACTTGTGCATTGAATTAACCCTAGATCTCTCCTCTCCTCTCTCTTGTCCTATAATCGGCCGAACACCCCATAAGTAAGGGAGTTTGGTTTCGTTTTTCTTAAACGAGGACTTGTGTTAGATCTAGCAATCGCTTGATTCGTTTGGTTAATTCGTGTGTACAAGAACGTGGTTGTAAGACATTATTCTTACACCAATAAGTACTTCTTTGTTTTGCTTTGCTCGAGGGTTGTTTTGCTTTGCTCGAGGGATTTGACATTCGCAAGAGGTACATTACGCATACTTTCAGTTAATTAATTTATTTGTTATGATCTTTAAGTCTTCCGCTGTGTACTCTTGATGTCTATATGTTTATTGTATGTTTTATATATTATAAACTCAACATTATCAAGCTGCATTCTGACACGTAATACATAAGATGGTATCTTATCATTCTCATGCAAGTATTTTTGTTCAAACTGGCTACGAAAGAAGTACATGAAACTCACAAAAACCCACTGTACAACTATAAAAGCTTCAACTTCATAATTTTAGAAGGACGTGATGTACCGTTCTGCTATTCATAATTCTCCAAGGATCTCCATTTTATGTTTGATCAGGCGGACATATTATGGGCATCATCAGGGACCAAGAGTGTACGATACCTTAAAAGTAATCGATTTGGTAACTAGATCCATAGTTTTCCAATAGACAAAAATGATGATTTTTCTATTATACAGTTTAGAGATACGTGCACCATTTTTTTTTTCGGAGGCAAAATGAATATTCATACATTTGTGAGGTTTTTTTAGCTGAATTTCTATATGCTCAAGTTTCAACTGGACAAGATAAATAAGGCTCTTTTGATTTGTAATGAGGTTAAGTATTTATAACAAAAATAGTAAAGATTTTATCACAATTAGGCATTCCAAGTGAGAAGAGGAAACACGAAATTGTAGAATAAAGTGATTTGTTATTGGATACATGTATTGTAAGTGATAACAATTGAGAGAGAAGAAAGTCTTAGACATATATTCGTAGCCTATGGGCCTTATACTTAGTTAATAGGTTTAGCCCATATTATTACTTGTTTCTAGAATAATTCCCATGGAGTTTTTTTAGTGCAAAGGTGAATTATATTAACATTCCAAACATTTGTACATCATAAGGATAAAAGACTAAGATTTGGACAGACCCCAAATCTGATACAAAACAAAGAAGCTATACACCCGATATCTGATAAAACAGCCTAACATATCTGATACAACTAAACTCAGACAGCAAAACCAAAACAGAGCATTTTGACTGCACTTCACATACCAATCCTTATTCAATGAATTCACCTTTTAAAAGCACCATACCATCTAGCTACATTTCCATATCACCCTCCCACAAAGACCATTCAACCAACACCCACAATGGCCAAAGCGGAAAGGGTGTATCGCATCACTAGGAACCCATAACCCTTCCAGATAGGGGCTATACCAAGTAGTCTATATTTTCATCTCTATAAAATGGATTCAACTACTTGGGAACACACTCCCTATGGGAAGACCAACCATTACCTCCTGTGATGGTGTATTGAGAGGACCAAGAAGGATCATCTTTCACTCCTCTCTATTCCTCCCATCATACACCATCACCCAAGCCATATACCCTTCACAATGAGAAGCCCTACTTTATGGTAGATCTTATCCGAATCAGACCTCCTAAAGGGCCAAACATAGGTACTAGTTCCTCCCAAGGCCAAACTAGCAGAGCTATGAGGACCAAATAGGTACAGTCACACCAGAATAGACTCGAAAGTAAAATGAACTTACCATTTTTATGGCCTGCAAATAAGCAATGTCTAACAACTCTTCCAATACCAAACACCCCTGAATGCAGATTCTCAAAACAACATTGCTTTATACCTTCAAAACTGCCCCATCCAAATAGTCCCACTGCTATTCTTGGACTATATTGGTATAAGGAATTGCTTCTTTATCTACCAAATTTAGATCCATATCCCATATTTTTTGGACTTTGTAGGAGGCTGTAGACGTTTTGACTTTCAAACTCATTAATCTCAGCCTAATGGTGTTGCAGATGACATTGTAAAGATCTTCATTATTCCTCTTAACATCTCTAAATAGTCTATTGTTTCTTTCTTGCCAAATAAAGTATATACTAGCTGCCAAGCATAGCCTTCTTAAGATACTTCCTCTGAGACCTTCCCATAAAACTGTCTACAAATTTATTCACTGTAACATTCCAGTCCTAATTCTCACAACTCATATTGAGTTTTAATATAATTTTATCCCAAACATTTTTTGAGAAGCTGCATTGAAAAAACAGATGCCGGTGTGAATCCATATCCTTTAAACATAAAGGACAAGTCATTAGATCAAAAAAGGCCCATTGTCTAAATTTATCTTAACTAGTTATTTTATTTTGAATAGCCAACCATAGAATAAAGGAGTGTTTGGGTATATTTTTAGAAAACCACACTAGCCTATGCCATTTCACTTCATCTTCCTATGTTTGCAGATCCTTTAAAACTTCACTCACAGTAAAATTCCAAATCCTTCCATTCTTACTTTTCCGTACCAATTTATCTTTCTTCATTTCATCCAAGCTAACTGGTATAATATGAGCAAATTCAGGGAACTCACTATACCAATCAATAGGCCAATTCCAATTACCATTTACCATGAGATCAACAACTTTAAGATTAGTCGTTAATCTGGCATTGTATAAATATCTATAAGAGATGGGGTTGATCAAAACACCTATTGAGCTCCAATTATCAAACCACATAGATGCTTTCCTACCATCCCCAAATTGCATGACCATATACTGATGTAATTCATCTCTCATTCTAAGCAAATTCCTCCATCCCTAACTATCATTTCCTTCTTCATTAATTATCCATAGACTTCTCCCCTTCAGTTTGACTGTATTTATCCATTGACCTACAAAGAATTCTTATCCAAAGCTACATGCCATAAGTGCTTGGCAATCATGGGTTTATTCCAAATACTCAGGTTCTTAAGCCCCAACCCTCCCTTTAGCTTGGGCTTGTAGATATTTTTCTAGCTGAATTTAGCCTTTCCATTTGACTCATCATTTTGAATCCATAGAAAGTTCTTCAAAAGCTTATTAATATCTTTGATAACAGTTTGAGGAAGAAGAAAAACAGAAGCCCAATATACATAAATGGATTCCAAAACTGAAGCTACTAGTTGTAGCCTACCAGCATATGACAAAATTTTGTTTTTCTATTTAGAAACCTTGTTTTTGACCCTATCAATGACACTTCTGCAATCCTTCGCTCCTAGTCTCTATATGATAAGGGACACACCAAGGTATTTGATAGGTAATTTTTCAACTTTAAAAGGCATTACCTCCAAAATACTCATCTGCTCTTCCTCATTAAGGCTTCCAAAGATTATGGTGCTTTTGTTATAATTGGGGATTAGACCAGAATAAGAGCCAAACACTTCAATAGCATCCTTGATCACTTCAGCTGATTCTTTATCACCATGGCAAAATAGCAAGAGATCATCAGCAAAACATAAATGGGTAATTTTTAAACTTTTTCACCCTAAATGATATTTGAACTGACTAGCAAGGTCCAACTTTTGAGAAATCACCAAAGTTAATATTTCCATCACCAAAGTGAAAAGATAAGGAGACAATGGATCTCCTTGTCTCAGACCCCTACCACCTTTAAAATAGCCAAACCTTTCACCATTGACACAGACAGAGAAAGTAGTTGTAGTTACATATTGTAATTATGATTATTGAATGACAAGGCAATTATTCACCTTTAAAATAGCCAAACCTTTCACCATTGACACAGACAGAGAAAGTAGTTGTAGTTACATATTGTAATTATGATTATTGAATGACAAGGCAATTATTCACTCAAACATGTTATTACAGCCTAGATCCTAACCTTAACCTTATTTTTTTTAGTTTTGTCAACCCACCACAAGAATAATCCCTGAGCCGAATACTATTGTTTCCTTTTGTCTCATTCTTAATTAATACCTTTCTGTTTAGTCTTCCCATGCCGCCACAAAAAAGTTTCATTCTTTTTCTTTTCGGTTTAGTCATCCTCGGCATCACCACAATAGAGTTTAATTCCTTTTATGTTTTTGTCAACCAAATATTTTCCTTTGCCGATCAATATACACGAACCTATTGTTTCTTCTTCACAATGACAAGTCCAACATCAACACCTACAACAGAATTCTGTTTTAACTTTGCTAAGAGGATCTGTTGGTTTGGGAATTCATGTAAGTATTATTACTTAACACAGGCGCAGCTTGTGGTCTTAATAAAGGCCTATAATGCTTTACTAGTTCAACTTCGTATTTCTTCAACAATGGCATGGTTCATGGGTCCACTGCTAGGCATGTTTCACTGGTTCACACTCTTCTAGGATTCGGGTCGGCTCAAGTTCTTTGGTCCAATACCGAATGCATTTTAGGCCTAACGTTAGTTTACACCAACTGTTGTATCACTTGAGGATCCTACTACAGGTGAATGGAACATGGATACAGGTGCTTCTTCTCACCTTAAATCCTCTTTTAATTATCTTTGTAATATTTTTAATAAATATATGTATCCATTTGTCTATGTTGGTGATGTTAAGTTTATTCCCATCACCAACATAGGCCATAACATCTTGCCAACTCCTCATAAACATCTTCATTTAAATAATGTCCTCATAACTCCCAACATTGTTAAAAAAAATTGATCTCCGTTTGTCAGTGTGTTCGTGATAATAAATGTATGGTTGAATTTGATGAATTTGGTTTTTCTATTAAGTCTTACCTGACACGTCGGGTTCTTCTCCGATGTGATAGTACGGGTGATCTTTATCATGTTACGAAGCCTTCCCCTATCCCACAAGTTTTTCTTGTGAGTTAACACATGTGACACCAGTGACTTAGACATCCAGGAAGTGAAATGTTACGTAGTCTTATTTCTAGTAATTCCATTGTTTTTAATAAAATGAAGCCTCACACAACTTTTCATGCTTGTCAGCTTGGCAAACACGTGAGGTTTCCTTTTTCTTGTTCTCAAACTATTGTTAGGTCTGCTTTTGATACTATTCGCTCGAACTTTTGGACTTCCCTAATGCTAAGTTTTACGGGTTTAAATATTATGTCTTGTTTTTTTATCATTATTCTCATTATGTGTGGGTTTATCCGTTGCTTAATAAATTGGATGTTTTGTCTAAGTTTGTGTTGTTTCGTAATTTCGTTCATAACAAGTTTAAGTGTCAAATTAAGTCCTTTTAGTGTAACCATGGTTGTGAATTTGATAACCATGCCTTACACAAATTTTTTGCCTCTAAAGGCATTCAAATTCCTTTTTCTTGTCCTAAGAACTCCCAACAAAATGGCAAGTCTGAACCCATGAGGCACACCATTAATAATCACATTCAGACCTTACTTTTTGAAGTTCACCTTCCTCCTCACTTTTGGGTAGAAGCACTTAATATGACCGTTTATTTGTTGGATATATTACCTTCTAGTGCAATTAATAATGAAGTGTCTCATACACACTTGTTTGGCACCAAACCCGATTATAGTCTTTTATGTGTTTTTGGATGCTTATGTTACCCGCACTATATGCTAATAACAAATTCGAACCACGTGTTACACCCTCCATATTTTTGGGTTATCCATCCAATCACCGTGGTATCGTTGTCATGATTTGAATACAAACAAAATTATTCTTTCAAGAGACGTTACTTTTGATGAAATTGTTTTCCCGTTTGGCTCTATGACCTCCACCTTGCCTCCATCATATAATTTTTTGGATGATCCTACTAATATTATTACTCGACCATTCACACTACTCCAGTTAATACTCCCACTATTTTTGAAACCCAAACCACTCAGCCCGCTGCACCAATAACCCAACAGGCCCAATCTTCTACTACTGAGCCCACTACACATATACCCTTAACTCCATTTATACAGGTCTATTCTACTCCATCACATGTACTAAATGAAAACACCATGCCTATACCACCTCATCTACGGTGGCCAAACAAGCCCCTTCACTGGCCCAACATAACACACAACCTCCACCTGTAAACCCAAACCCGATTTCTATTCACCCTATGGTTATGCGTTTTTGTTTCGGATATCAGTTTACATGTGTCCACTAGTTCTTATTTACCTAAATCATATAATGAACCCTTCAATTATTCTAATTGTATAACACTATGTGTGATGAATATAATGCCCTTATTAAGAATAATACTTGGACACTTGTACCACGACCTAAGGATGCGAACATTGTACGTTCCATGTGGTTGTTTCGGCATAAGTATTTAGCAGATGGTACGCTTAGTCACTACAAGGATCGTCTTGTAGTGAATGGCAGCACGGTTTTGATATTGATGAGACTTTCAGTCCGGTTGTTAAATCGGCTACTATTCAGATTTTTCTTAGTCTTGTTGTTTCTCGAGATCGGCCTGTTTACCATCTTGATGTCAAGAATGCATTTTTACATGGGGATTTATCTGAGACGGTATATATGAATCAACCTCTAGGTTTTCGGGCCTCACATCATCCTGATTATGTTTGTTTATTGAAGCGATCTCTTTATGGTCTTAAGAAGGCTCCCTTGGCATAGTTTCAGCGATTTGCTTTGTTTATTACTCGTGTTGGTTTTTCTCATAGCCGTTATGACTCATCTTTATTTATTTATCGACAGGGGACTGACACCGCTTATTTGCTATTATTTTGTTGATTTTGTCTTAACTGCTTCCTCTGCAATTTTATTACAATGTATTATTGCTTCATTGCATCAGGAGTTCACTATGACTGATCTTGAATCGCTTAATTATTTTCTGGTTATTTCGGTTATGCATAATTTATAAGGGATGTTTTTGTCTTAGCGTAAGTATGTCACTAAATTCTTGGGAGGGCTCATATGGTTCGTTGCAATCCATGTCAGACACCTTTTGATACTGAATCCAATTTCGGGGCTGATGGTGATCCTGTTTATGATCCAACATTATATCGTAGTCTTGCAGGTGCCCTTCAATATCTTAATTTTACATGCCCATATATCTCTTATATTGTTTACCAGGTTTGTTTATATACTTCTGATCCACGGGAGCCTCATTTTTCGGCTACAGGTTGCAGTTATATTCTTCATCTACTACCTCTTTGGTTGCTTATTCGGCTGCGGACTGGGAGGGTTGCCCTATGACTCATTGCTTGACTTCGAAATAATGTGTGTTTCTTGGCAACCATTTAATTTCATGGTCTTCCAAGCGGCAGGTTACTCTCTCCCGATCTAGTGCCGAGGCTGTGTATAAGGTGTTGCTAATGTTGTTACTTAGACTTGTTGGTTACAGAATTTGTTACGGGAGATTCATACACCTTTATTCTCGGCTACATTAGTCTATTTTGATAATGTTAGTGCGGCTTACATGTCCTTCAACTCTGTTCAGCAACAACATACGAAGCATATTGAGACTGATATTCACTTTGATCATGATTTGGTTGCTATTGGTCAGATTTGGGTTCTTCATGTGCCTTCACATTATCAGTTTGCGGATATGTTCACTAAAGGGCTTCCTATTGCATTGTTTAAAGAGTTTAGATCCATTTTAAGTGTTCGTTCTAATCCTTCTTAGACATATATTTGTAGCCTATGGGCCTTAACCCATATTATTACTCGTTTATAGAATAATCCTCATGGGGTTATATATTCTAATTATGATTATTGAATGGCAAGCCATTTATTCACTCCAACAGAAAGTTTACAACAAATTTAATGAATTGAGATTAAATGTTGAGATTGGTATTGAAACAAAAAATGGACAAGAAATTATGTTAGGGGTGTTAAGTTCCCATATTTGTAACACAAGCATCAATATAAAGAAATAGAGAAGAGAAAGGATCGGATGAACACACACACACACTTATGCGTAAGAATGAGAGAATGTTTAAGCTTGGAATAAATGTGAAAGTGAACAACCAACCATCTAAGGATGGTTTACATGAGGTATTTATAGGAGGGAACTAGGGCAACACACCATGTTCCCATCCTTTCCTTATTAGGCTTGGGCCAAGGCTTATGATCCTTCTACATAAGCCTTAGCTTAATAACAAACATAAAGGCCTAATTAAGCTAACTATTACATATTAATTACTAACACTTGTAATCTAGTTTAGGAGTGATTCCAACAATATCCCCCTAAGTGTTGGTGATTAATGATATATGAGTGATAACGTTGTAGGTGCTAATGTAATAGTAGCTTTGACGTCTTCTGACATTCTTCTTTCTTGTGAGAAGAAGTGTCTTGATTTCAACAATCTCCCCGGTGTAGGGATCTTGTTTACTTTGAAGTTTTTCAGCTTTGACGTCTTCATTATCTTTGTTCTTTGATCTTTGTTCTTTGTGGTGGTAGTGATAGTATGTTGTGGTTATCTGAATCAGGTCCGTTGCTCGGTGTCTCCACGTCTTTATCCAACATGCTCACACACTCTTTAACGTTGGATTTCAGTGTTGATGTAGTTCTCTAAGACTTTAAACTTTGTATATTCTTAAGTTGATGAAGAATCATTTTGACTTTGTGTTGCTTTTGATCTTGTGAGAACTTCATATATGATGTGGTTGGTATGAGCATGTGGAGAATCAGCACGATCTTTTCCACCCGCAAGCATCCATAAGAAGAAAAACATAAAACATGGGTTAGAAATAATCCAGCGCTTACAAGTTTGAACTTCGAGCGTGTTAACAGCATAGTGTGAAAACACATCTCTAATTCTCACAAAGGTTGTTCCTGAACTGGAGTCCCACAAGTGAGATAACACGATGTACCGAAGTACACCTACAATTCAGATGAGTCGCTGAGGTACACCGAAGCATCACCCCACGACTGTAGACCGTTTGAGACACACTAAGCGTAACCCACAAGGAGTTACCGAAGTGACCTGCTATAAGAACGTTTGATGTTGACCTGGCGGGAGTTTCCATTCAATCACGAGGATCACATGTGTGAACCTCTCATAAATTTCTCGACAGTTGCAAAGATCTGTGAAGGATACGATAATGTATCACTTGCGTCCTTATTGTTGAACGACAAGTGATGAAATGTCAAGTGTACCTAAGAGATCTTTTGATGAATCTCGTGACTCTAGACTCAATAGTGCGCTTTGGTTTTCTGGCGGAGACTAGGGAGAGGGTCTCCTTCTTCAATACCAACAATCTCTATGAGAAAGCCGATAGTTTACGTAGGGTTCCCTGTGAGAATGAAACAAGTTTCTGTTGAGAGAAACTTGAGTGGCTAAGAAGGTTTAGTGCATACGTCACTGGGTCCATGACGACTTTTAATCTTCAATACCGGTGTCATCAAGTGACATCCAGTAGCATATGAATTGAACCCGGTGTCTGTCCTAAGTTGAATAATCTGGAGGGCTATTCTTTTCACCCTTTTCTTTGCTTTTCTTTTTAATTCTTCAACTCCTTCTTTCTCCGATTCTCATTTTCTCCTTTTTATAATCATACCTAAGGACTTCTAATTTTAACTATTGGTGGTGTCCTTGGGTAGATCCCTCCGGCTCTGGTGGATCATAGGACGGTTATTCATAATCTTAGTCACCTTATAACTCCATGACAAACCTATGTTGCAATAAAACCATTTTCATGAAAATCTCTCAAAGTGGTTATGAGTAAAAGCATTTAATACCACTGTTGAGAGCTTAAAATTTTGCAGAAATACTCCCCCTCCACACGTGCTTAAGTGTTTTGACAGAAATCGCGGTGAGAGAAGAAGCGCACTTTTGAATTGATCAACTCATGATAGACAATCCCTTGCGAGACACGGTTACGTTGCATAGTTAAAGAGTTACATTGTCAGCTTTTAGGTGACAACTAGCTCTAATAACTACCTTGAAGTTGTGGACAAACCTTGAAAGGTTGTCAAACCCGTCAAAGTTCATGTCTACCAAGAGTTTCTCGAATGGTACATTCTACTAGGACAAGTCCTTTGCGAGACACGTTTACATCACTAGCGAACTAGTTTGAAATTATTACCCGTCCCGGACAAGTCTTTTCGAGTTACTAACTTTTAAGATCTCGTCAATTCATTGGTTAAGTCTTTTAGCACAACGATTCATTTGCAATTCACAACATATTTCTTATCACATAATTTTTCTCCCCCTAAAAAATGGCATATAAATGTTATTTTTAACTAAATTTTGATATCGAATATGTCCATTTCAAGTTTTGCAGGAAGATTACCATGAAGAACAATTTGTGAACAAAGTTTTTAAGCAAATACTCCCCCTCAACAAGTGATGTAAACTTTTGAGGTTTTAAGAACACATAAGGGGAAGTACTTGTTCTTTTGAGTAAAACTTTGAAAAGTGGAAGTTTTGATAAGTTTTACTCAAAAGTAAGAAGCTTTCGCTCTTTTTATAAGGATTGTGGCACTGAAGCATACCACATGGTCCTTTCATTACAAGTACGGGTTGTACACTGTTATGTGTGCACAAGCCATTTAGGGAAAAGATGTAATAAGTATGAAACAAATTAACCTCTCCCCAATTGAAGATGTTTCAAGATCAGCTCCCCCTCAAACTGACAACCGTTTTATTGATTGAAACTTTGATGTAGTAGACATTTCTTTTAACTTTTGAAGTTTTCATTATGCACGCTGAATTTGTAGATGAGCAGTAAACCACACCAAGAGAATATGACTTGTTGCGGAAAGTCCGTTCGAGGGTAACATGCCAGAAATCAACAATATCTTCTCACGTATGTAGACACATCATGCCAATCAAACCACGAAAGACGAAATGAAACGACTCCCCTTTGATTGTTGCGGTCTATCGGAATACTAATCAACTGTGTATGTGCAAATACTCGATAAAGTGACCGTGTGTGAGGCATCATAACATCATATTTAGGTAACTTCACACAAGATAACCCGTGAAAGTGATACGATAACACCAACTTGAGAAATTTTAACCACATATCGTCTCATTTCTTCCCTCTAATTGAAGAAATTCATGAAGGCATTGGGTTTTCGCAAAGAAGCATGTGGAAAAACAAGAAACCAATGATCACCTACACTCTCTCCCCCTCGATGTTTTCAATGAATCAGAATCATACACCACGTATGTTGATGATGAATTGAAGATAGCGAAACAATGTATAAGGAGACAGCGAAACCATGTATGTCCAATTAATCGAACAAGTGTGAAGTACCATAAATATCTCGTGAGAATCAACTGCTGATAAAAAAAAACTTCTCAACACATTCATTTTGTCGATCATCAGCTATGTCATTGTTTTTGGAAACATTTTGATCTTCTGTTATCGGAGATTCGATTGGAGGTGCAGCTACAACAAGGGTTGTTGTAGATTCAGGGTGTATCAAGAATTAGAATATGATAAAGTTGTGCAGCGGAAACATTTGATACATCTGAAGCACGACTTTTGAAAGACTCTTTAACCAGAGGAGCAATCAATGTTTCCAATTCTTGATGATTAAGTACAATTTGTGATGCAGCTGATGGATCACGATAATTTTGATGGTGAGAAACGGGTCCTACGCTGTTTTGCAGTAGGAGCCATAGCTGTTGTACCTGTAAAGAAAATAGGAGGAAGAAAGAAAAAAGCATGGATCCCCAAGTGTAACTGGGTTCCAGATGTTAGAAGCATAAAGATGTAGTGTCAATTATCTTCTTGACACCTGAACATGCTATTTTGATGATTTCCTTTCCAGCCTCACGGATGGATGTTGTGGGTATCATAGTTGTGTTGGTGCATTTACTTAGTATCTTGCCTGTAGGAATCCACCTAAGACCAACAGTTTTGAAAACTCTACCCGTTGGTATCCATCAAAGGTTAGATCTAAGGGATGTTGAAACTTCTTTTGGGAAGAGTTTGCATCCTATATTGATCCACTTATTAGGTTTCTGAAATGTTACTTTTAGATCAACGGGTTTATTTCTAACTGTTTGTTGAGTTAACTTAGGTTTTGGTTTGCTACTACAAGCAGTGTTCAGTAATACACTTGAAGGTGATACACTAGGTCGTGAACCTAAGATTCCATCCTTTTGGAGTAGTGCCCTTTTCCTAGCCTTTTCTAGATCATAGTTCTTGTGCAAGTCATTTGTATCATATGAATATTGAATTTTGATGCATGGTTTAGACATTGTTTTTGAACTAATCCTAGACTGGCCAGGTGCAACCACTAGATGAGGTTTGGCAGAAATAGGTATAACAGAAACAAAAGCATTTTTCATAGGCCAGGAATGTGGAGTGACTGGTTTTGTCAAATGATTATTCTCAACAACTTGGGAGGCAAACCGTGGTTTTGAAGATTTTGAACGTTCAGATTTAAAAGCAGTTGGTTGTCTAACTACTGATTGGTATCTGATTGGTTGTAGAGACGATTTCCCCAAGATTGTTGGTTTTACAAAATTAGTATCCACACTCTTGTCAGTTAATCTTCTCAGTTTGTTTTGTAAAGCAACATGTGCAAGCCCCTTTGCTTGAATTTGAGCCTTTAAATGCTCATTTTCTTTTACTAATGTATCCACACAATTGTTTTGTTCATTCAAAGATTTAGTGTTTGGCTCTGAGTTTAAAATTTTGTTTTGCATTTTAAGTTCAAGAGAGATGCAATGAGCCTCAAGTTTTGAAAAATCTTTTTGAAACCGAGAATGGTCTTTGAGAAGAATGTTTTCAGATTCAAGAGTTTGATTTGACGTTTCATTTGAATTGTTAACAAGTAAGGGCTCAGACATGAGATAGTTGTTTGGACATTGTGCAATACACTGGTCAACCTCTCCTTCATTTCTGAATTCGGTTGATCAGTATGTTGTGTCGCATTTGCAGTCAGAATATGATCAATAGTAGATAGTACCTCAACCATTTGTTCTTTGTCAAAGTTCGGTTCTGTGTCATAGATGGGTAAGATATCTTCCTTAACCATTTGTTCTTCGTCAAAGTTGGGCTCGGTGTCATAGTTAAGTATGATATCTTCTCCGGATCTGCTTTCATCATCCTGCTTTTCCAATGCTACAACCTCATTGTCCGCATTACCAGATAGATGCATAATCACAACATTCTCTACATCCCTTTGAGCATTCCTTCCATGTACATCAACTCTTTCACCTTGCACGACTGCGGGATTTCAGGAATTTGATGATGTCTGACGCTTGGAATTGTTAATTCTTGAGTTCAATATCTTAGTCAGAGCCATCCATCCTTCGTGCAATTCCTCAAATGCCTTTGCGTCTTCAGAATCCATTGAGTAATACACTTTCTCTCTCCTGCAGAAGAATCAAAGAGAAAAGAAAGGTGCGAAGTCGATATAGCACACAGAAGGACGATATAGTGAATTTCAATTTTCCCTCCAAAAATAATTTTGAAAAATTTTCTCTCCCAAAATTTGAAATTCACTATAAATATCAATTCTAAGGTTGTAGGAAAAATTTGAATTTTGACAATTTTGACGCAAAATTTGACCGAAAAAATTCTAATTTGGGCCCAAAAATTTGAATTTTTGACCAAAATTTTCACAGTTAAACCAAAATTTGAATCTCGCGTAAAAATTGAACGTTTAGTCTCCCTTAGAAATTAAATTTTACTCAAATTTTCCCGCCAATGAAACTAGATGTTTGTTGATGAAGTACACTTAGGCGTAGAAACGAGCTTACGCGTAGAAAGAAGCTTACGCGTAGAAACCAGCTTACGCGTAGAAACCAGCTTACGTGTAGAAACCAGCTTAGGCGTAAACCAAAGGCTTAATAGTAAGAACCTTATGCGTAAGATTTCCTTAGGCGTAAGACAAGCTTATGCGTAGAAAATGCTTATGCGTAAGATGTTTACTCGTAAGCTTTTATGCTTAGGCGTAAAACTAGGGTTTTACCCAAAAATCCTTTACACTTATACGAGTGTAAAAGATATCCAAAGTCGAAGTGTTTTCAGGCTTATCCAAGCAAGAAAACACTGAGTAAACCAACAGCTCTGAAGATCAAGTGATGAATTGCTTATGCGTAAGATTAGGGTTTCCTTACGAGTAGAAAGTACCAACAATAGCCAAAAATTGATTTTACGCCCAAAAGTGTTTTGAAACCAGATTTTTATGATGAAATACCTTCAAAATCACCAAAAGAACAAGAAAGTTGTAAACTTGATGATCCAAAATGAAATTTTAGCTTATGCGTAAGAAAGGATGCACGAACCAAATCAAGCTTAAAAACGAATCTACACGCGTAAAGTTTCAAACTTGATGCTAAAAACTTAAACTTTAACACAAAATGAACCTTAAAGTACAAGAATCTTGAATTTTTAAGTGAAAAAATCAAAGTTTTAAGGATGAGAAAGGTTAAAAACGTGAAACCTTACGTGTAGACTTTAAAAACTTCAAAAACAAGAAAGTTTCACCCAACTAAATGGCGAATGATACCACTGTTAGGTTCCCATATTTGTAACACAAGCATCAATATAAAGAAATAGAGAAGAGAAAGGATCAGATGAACACACACACACTTATGCGTAAGAATGAGAGAATGTTTAAGCTTAGAATAAATGTGAAAGTGAACAACCAACCATCTAAGGATGGTTTACATGAGGTATTTATAGGAGGGAACTAGGGCAACACACCAAGTTCCCATCCTTTCCTTATTAGGCTTGGGCCAAGGCTTATGGGCCTTCTACATAAGCCTTAGCTTAATAACAAACATAAAGGCCTAATTAAGCTAACTATTACATATTAATTACTAACACTTGTAATCTAGTTTAGGAGTGATTCCAACAAGGGGTGTTTAGGCTGTGGCACGTGCAGCTCACGTCCTTTCTACCATTCAACATATAACAAACCATCCCTTTTAAAAGATTCTTTACCTCAAGAATCAGGTTTAAATCGTATGTTACACTTCTGTGAACAACTAGATCTCCCAGAAACTTCAATAAGCTTGGCATTAGATCTTCTAACTCAACTTGCTTTCCTAGTAGCTCTTGGCACTAGATCTTCTTTCTTCGCTGATTTTGGTATCATACCATAGAAGGGGAACATATAATGCAAGGAACTGAGAGTCTGCAAGTGTCTATCATATCTTATTTGCTCTGAGCAATCGACACATGGATGTAGTTTCCATAGTAATACAGTCCATTAAGAGAGCATATAGCTTTCTTGCTTTTGATGATTTAGAGAAACAAACGTACGCAAACCCTTTGCTAATACCATTATCATCACATATCACCTTTGAAGACGTAACACATCCAAACGCACCAAAAACTCTCTCTGGGGTTGTTTTCGTTGGTAGAAGTAGCAAGATTTCTCACCAATGGATTTAAGAATTCTGGTGTTTGTTTTTCATAAGCACTTTTTAAGATTGCATCCCTTTCAGATTTCTTCATAGCCTTCCTAACAAACCATTTCTTAGAACCAATTTTTGCATCATTAAGTGCCTCTATGGCCATAATAGCATTCTAATGTGACTCAATATTGATGAAATCAAACCCTCTTGATTTCCCTTCAACATCATTTACAATCACAACACTCATGACCTTTCCATATTCCGAGAACTTTACTATCAAAGAACTCTTACTAAAATCCAAATCAAGATTTTTTACAAACACATTTGTAAAACTGAGGTTCCTTCTTCTCACTTCTGTTTAGATATTTCACAATAGTTAAAATCTTACCGTCAAGAACAGACTCATCCAATGTGCGTAAAGCCTCTGCAGCAAATTCTTCGGTGTCAAATTGAACATACCCAAAACCCTTACTCTTTCCATCATCATTTATAGCATTCTTACAAAAAATAATCCTCCCAAACATCCCAAAAACATCTTTTAGTTTACCAACATCAATATCAACAACAAAATTTTTCACAAACAAATTTCATATTCCCGTTCTCCTCAAGAATGCATCAGTCTAAACCCACCTAATCATTCCATTTCTATGAACTTTATCCATACAATTACAGATCATATTACGAATTTGTGTAAACATAAGAGAATTTTCCTTAAAGCTACTTACTGGTAATAGGTCAGAAAAGGAACCTGTTAAAGCTACATATTGTCTCATACTTTGACTTGTTCTTTTATTCTTCAACCATTTCCATGTATCAAATATTAAATGATTAAAAGCAGCTTCATTATCTGTTACCTCTCTTAAACATACCACCAAGCAATATGTACCTAAAACACATAGATTTCTAAGTAATGACCCACCTTCTGTTTGACAAGCCACATTGGAAAAGAGTTTAGCTTACTTCTTCATATCTTTCCTATGCTTCTACTTGGTAATAAACTTGAATAATACCTCAACTAAATTCGTCCAATTTTTACATGAGAGTTCTATGGCAATTTTTGTTTCTAAGTCAACATCTAACTTTGCTTCCAAGCTCAAAGACTCGTTTTCTTTACTTAACATTTCTTCTAAGCCCAAAAACTTGTCTTCTTTACTTTCATCATTTTCATTAGCAAACTTATCAATAACCACCAACATTTTATTGTCGTCATCCAATTTCACTAAATCATTTGATTCCATCTCCATACCCTCAACATTTTCTCCACAAAGTTCATCACAAGCAATCAACCCTATATACACAATTTTTATACCTTTCACATTTTCATTACAAGCTTTCTCAAAACCCATCAATCTATTGACATCTTCAATCACTCCACATGAAACTTCAACTTTCAAAGTAGGTAGGATTGGTGGATTACTCTTTGCTTTCAAGATCTCATTAGTCGCATCTTGCATCTTAGCCTATATATATACATCATGAAGTGTTTTGGGTTTTAAAACATTAACCAATTTTTCAATTTTCGATTTCAACCCCGACATGAAGAGACTAACTAGATAGCATTCGCTTAAACCCAATTTTCAAGTCCAAGAAATGTGTGCATTGTTATAAGAAGAAAAAGCATAATAATATTCTCTAACTGACCCTTCTTTGTTAATATTTTCTACTGTTAACATTTCATCGAACACCTTGTATGCATCATTTTCACCATCGCTAATTCAACCATTTCTTCCATTGTTTTTGGCCAAAATCACTTCATTATCATTATTATCACCCATCGAATAGCCCAAATCACCCTAAAGATAAAAACTTTCAACTGAATTTTTAACAGCCGCCATTGATGAACCTTGAAGCTCCTTATTTTTGTAGTTACGATTTTCGAACTTTTGGATAGAATTGGGAGCCAAGAACGGGTTCTGATACCAAATGCAACGAGCTTAAGTATTTATAAAAAGAAATAGTAAAGATTTGATCACAATTAGGCATTCCAAGTGAGAAGAGGAAACACGAAATTGTATAATCAAGTGATTTGTTATTGTTTAGATGTATTGTAAGTGATTACAGTTGAGAGAGAAGAAAGTTTACAAAAAATTGAATGAATTGAAATGAAATGATGAGATTGATTTTTAAACTAAAAATGGGCGGGAAATTCTGTTAAGGGTGTTTTGGCCATGGCACGTGCAGTTCACGTACTCTCTACCATTCAGCATATAACATGACTGGCGTATGTTCTACAAGGGTTCGATTGTGTGGAATGTAATCACTAGTCACTACAAGAAAACATGGTTTTTTAGGACCTTTTTTTCCTGTGACACTTTTCAAGCAGCGTCCGAAAAAAACATCTAATATGACAAGCTAGTTTACGGTTCCTATTATCATGGAATTTGATAGGATATTTCATGTATAGGTTTTATAAAATGAGTTTTATAGGAAACTTGATCATACGAGTCTTGTTATATAGGACACAGGACACTTGATATTTACCTCGTATTCTCTTAAACTTTATAGGACCCTTAGGACTTGTGTATTGTCAAAGTATGTTGTTCTAGTTAGGATAGTATTGATATATCCATCAGTAAAAGCTTCCTTGTGTAAGTTTAACTTGCCTTGTAAGGCAAGTAAATATTGTTTTGGTCTAGACCAGTTAGGATGTTGCTGATAGGAGTTGCAACCGGTTTAGGTTACATGTTACGACCCCCTTAACGCTATACAGAAGGGGGTGAGGCAACATTCCCCATCCTTTGTTCTTTCTTTTTGAGCCTGTTGGCATTAATACAACATTAACCTTTCGGCTATTCATTGTGGTTTATTGCTTCTTGTTTCGTTGTATCCTATGAGATACTTTTGTGTTGCAGCTTGGCAAACTTCTTCAATGTGTTATAGGATCCTCGATATCGGTCTTCGAGTTTGATGAAGATAACGATTCTTAAGTTGTAACATCATGAATCGCTACAAAAAATTGGTTTAATGTACACACTTTTTTTCTTCATATTTTTAAAAGTGTAAAATTTAATTAATTTCTTAACACTTAATAATGTGTAAAAAAAATTGGTTACATTGATAAGTGTGGAAAAAATTGTAAAACAATAAATTTTTCATACTTATAGTTGTGTAAAAAAAAGTTCACACTTTTTAGTGTGAAGAAATTTAAGAAATATTCACACTTATAGTTGTGGACCCAAATTCTTCACACTTTCTCAAAGTGTGGGGTGAGAAAGTGTGGGGACACAAACAATCTCCACACTTCCTCAAAGTGTGAAAAATTTGGGTGTTACAAATAACCTCCACATTTTGAAGTGTGAAGAAATCTTATAATTCTTCTTCTCAAATAAAAGTGTGAACTTTTATTTGAAACAACTATAAGTGTAGAAAATCTATTGTTTTACAATTTTTTTTCATACTTATTAATGTAAATAATTTTTACACGTCATTAAGTGTTAATAAACTAATAAATTTTTACGCACTTTTAAAAACATCGAATATAAACGGCGGAGAATCACGTATTTTTTTTTAAGTGAATACACTTATTTGTCTCTTTGTAACTAAACTTTTGGTCAACCAAATTAATTAATTAAGTTGCTTGTTCTTTTATTTTAAGATTATGAAATATACATGTCACTATCTATAGTATTAGTATTTGTGATTTATAATAATTATTTTTTTAAACCGCCCTGATAGTGTGATTTATACCCTTTTAATTCATTTAATAATAATAGGTAAACCAAAACGAGAATAGTTCAACATTTATTTGTGTACAGGCATACAGTGTGTGTATCATATTTTCAAGAACTTGCAAATAGTAGATATGTTAGTGCTTCAGTTGACAATAGCATGAAATATTATATATGATATAGTCGCCGCATTTTGGGTTATTACATGAATAACCGTATAAAGTGACGGTGTATAATAACAAATAATTATATTTGCTAAATTGTGATTTTTGTTTGACCCGGTCAAGTCACTGGTTCACCGGGTCAATGGTTCAACCGGTTCAACCGCCGGATCAAACCGGTTTTCTTTAAAAAAACAATAATTCTCCTTAGCATACATATTTAAAACCCATAAAATTAAATAATAAAGATGTAGAGCCTCAAAATCCATATCAAATGGTTACCAAACAAAGAATCCAATCTTAAACACATTCAAAAAATTTAATTCGACCAAATTAAAACTTTAACTTTGATATGGTAATAAGGTTTGTCTGTTTGAGATGATTGTCAAAAAAGCAAATTTGTTTGTTAATTATTATAATTTCAGTAAACTTTACCAGGTCCCCCACGGCCCCACTCCACTTACAACCTTCCAAACTAATTAACCACACTAAAGTTAATATATATAGTAAAAATCCAAACCTCACCCACAACCTTGCCTCAACAGTCAACACTATCTTCTTCACAACTTTTGTTCTTGCCACTGTCTTCATCAAAGCAGTCACCATCACAAAAAACACAAAAAAAACTAAAACCGGCGGGCATTTATCAACCGGTTCGACCCGGGTCGGCAGAAACCTGACGGTTCAATCCGGGTTTTAAATCATCAAAAAACCGGCCAACGGCCCGGCAAGATCACCGGTCACCGGTTCAACCGGTTCAACCGGCCGGGTCGAACTGGTTTTTAAAACAGTGGTTTATTGTGAACTTTTGCTGGCTGATTTACTGCTACCTAGTTTCTTACAACATAGCATGCCTTTCTTTGAAAAAACTATCTCCGCCATTGAAGAAAAAACCTTAATAATAGCTTAATTTTCAGGACTAATATATCATGAAAATGATAGCTACACGAAAACAGAAATTACCTGACAAAGCAATTATCGAAGAAAACATAAGCACCATTGCCAGTTATGCAGCTGGCTAATTCAGAAACACCAGCATCAAAACAAGCCACACACTGAGCTGTAGAGAGGTAGTTCCGGCACTGAGCAGCTCCAAAAACCGAGTCCCCCTCTGTCAAACTCTGTGCTGTAGCGTAAAATACATCATTGCTAGATAATTGTCTTCTTATTTCAGCTAGGGTAGAGTTTCGGTTATTAATAAAACTTGACAAAACGATTGGAGGGTTGCGACCACAGAATGATCGTATGGGTATGTTGAGATTGTTTTCAGTGTTGTTTAGTTGTGCAGCTCCTGACTTGACGAGGAATAATATAAACATTACAACTAAGACAGCCATCACCCACCGCGAGAACGGTCAGCTAGGACAAATTATAAGAAGAAAAAAAAAATGAAAAGATAATAGGGGACCGTGGATGAATGTGAAACTCAGCAAGGAGTTAATGTTGAATCTTGTTGATATCATCAATCATTTAGTTTAAACATTAAACAAATGAATGTCAAAAGAAAACTTGCATTGATACTGAGCATAATTTATGGGTTTATTGAAGTGCGAATTTTATTGTATACATTGAGAAAAGTAGAAAATACATCATAAACTTTTGTATAAAAGTTATTTAACATAATAATTTTTTTTACATATTAAGAGATTCATTCTCACATTTTATATAAAAAGAAATCAATGGTTGATATTAAAAATATTTTAATATTTCAATTATTTTTAATTATTTAAATATCTTTTAATTCGTTAATCGTTAAGCAAAAATAATTATACAATCGCGACGAGTATTTAATTATCTTTCTATACACGGACACTTTAATATACTTTCGACAACTTTTTTTTTTTCATTTTTTGCGTTATTGAAATTTGCATGAAAAAATCAAATATGATTAAACATTTAATATTATTAAAATATTCAATTTAGTTTTTAATCACATGTGATTTTTTATGAAATTTTTAGTAATGAAAAAAAAACAAAAAAACGTAAAAAAAAAGTGAAAAACACGAAATTATTTTTTTTTGTCAAAAGTATATCAAAATGTCTATCTATAGAAAGATAATTAAATGCTCGTTGTAATGGTATATTTTTTTTTTCGCTTAACGATTAACGGTTTGAAAATATTAATATTTGAAAAAAAAAGATGAAAGTAAGTTTTTTAAATTATTAGATCAAATTAAGATGAGATTCCCTTTGTGTGTAAGATAAGTTTACTATATAGATAATTTTAAATCAAACTTTTTAAATTCAAATGAAACAAATATTGGTTCATTTTTTCATCAAATTAAGAAAATCACTCTAGCCTTTTTTTTTCTTCTTTTTTTCTTTTTCTTCAAAGGGTACCCTGATAGATGCATTAGGGTCCGGTCTTATAACTGAGGAAGCCTTCACCAATCTTCGTTTATGCTCAGGCTCTGGAGTAGTGAGAATACCCTTGGTTGATTTGTATATATTCAAGAAACAAAGTGTAACCTTTAATCTTAACATATTTACATGCATGACAGATATAATCAAAATTAAACACATATTAATAAAAGAAAATACATAAATTTTGGTTTTATGAATCCATACAATCAGTGTGTGTTTGTGTCGATTAGGAAGGAAAATAAGAGCACCAATATTCACCCAATGTTAATCTAATCTAAACCAAGTAAACTCAAAACCAATCCTAGCTTTCTCCAAAACACCAGAGTGAATTGTTTTTGTGAAGTTCGCGGGAAGATGAAATGGGTGGGTGGTGTTTGTGGATCGGCCGAATATCAAAGGAAAAAGGGGAGGGTGTTTTACTTTGATTTTATGTAGGTTAACTTGTGAATGTACACATTAAGTTAAAAACAAAACATTAGTGTTAGACATCACTTTCAAAATACTCATAGCTAGTCAAATGGAATTATGAGGATTAATCGGCCCATTAATCGCCTCATAATTATTTCCATTAAAGCTAATAGTGGTTACAAGTTTATAGGTATTTATGTGAAGTTGACCAATCTTGTGACTAGAGGTGTGTTTCAAGGACGGCAAAATGAAATCACCCCAACAATCAACCTAAACTATTTTGTTATAATCAATGGTTCTTTGCTATGAAGCATATGGCTGCTAACTTCTCCAAACTGGATAAGTTTGAAAGGGTAGAGTTTAGAAGATGGCAAAAGAAGATGCATTTCCTATTGTCAAGCATGAGTGTGGTGTATGTTCTGAGTACACCAATTGCAGATGATGGGGATGATGCTATTGTGGAACATAGAAGGAATAGAAGCAAATGGAAGAATGATGATTACATTAGCAGATGTTTAATCCTCAATGGTATGTCTGATTCTCTCTTTGATATTTATCAGAATGTTGAATCTTCCAAAGAACTATGGGATTCCTTGGATGCCAAATATATGGCTGAGGATGCATCAAGTAAGAAGTTCCTTGTAAGTAATTTCACAAATCACAAAATGACTGATTCAAGACCAGTTATGGAACAATACAATGAACTTCTTGGTATACTTGGAAGGTTTACACAACACAAAATGCACATGGATGAGGCTATTTCAGTCTCTTGTGTCATTGATAAAATTCCTCCTTTTTGGAAAGATTTCAAGCATACTTTGAAACATAAGAAGGAGAAGTTAACTCTTATTGAGTTGGGCAGTCATCTGCACATTGAGGAGTCACTCAAGGCACAGGATAATGACAAGCCAAAGAGCAACAATGTTGTTGGTGCATGTGTTGTCAATATGGTGGAGCATAACAACTCCACCACGAATAATGACAACAAGGGTAAACGTAAACATCAGGATAACACAAAGGAAGACCCTAACAAGAAGGCAACACCTACTTGTTGGAAATGTGGCAAATCTGGTCACATTAAAAGGGATTGCAAATGTGTTAATATTGGTGGTAAAACCAATGGATCAGGAACTAGTGGATCAGGGAATGGTTCAGTTCCTCTAAAAGGTCAGAATATGTTTAATAAATCTCTTCGGGTTTATTATATTACATATATATCTGAATCTAACTATGTGCAGGATGATGATGTTGCATGGTGGGTTGACTCTGGAGCAACTGTTCATGGGTGCAAAGATAGAAGCTGGTTCAAGACTTATGAGTCACTGAATGATGGTTCTATTCTTCACATGGGAAATGAGTTAATAGCCCTGGTGCATGGACGTCGTTGTGTAGATCTTAGGTTTAATTCTGGAAAGATTGTAACTTTGTTTAATGTTATTCATGTTCCTGATATAATGAAAAACTTGGTTTCAAGTAGTGTTTTGAAGAATCTTGGTTTTAAACAAATTATTGAACATGTTTTGTTTAATGTTTAATTTTTATGCAAAGGAAGTGAACTAAATTTGGGGAGGGTTTTTGAAAATTTTAGTGCACTTGTGGGATTAGTTCACACATGTTAATAGATCAGGAGGTACGAAGTGTACACCCATAAGTTCCCTGGACACCCTGACTCTATAGTGGTAAGGTTCAACATATTAGTCTTGTGGGCAGAGTTAATACTGGTAGTACTAATGTTAGATCTGTTAGGCAAAGTTAATAGTGCTAGTATTAATGTTATTACTGCTAGGCAGAGTTCATACTGCTAGTATTAATGTTAGTGTTGCTAGGCAGCATTACTACTGCTAGTCTTTGCTGGAAGTAACTTGTAATAGGCTTTGAACTATTCAAGTGGCAGTTATAACTGCTTAATGACTACGTTTAATTGGTTATGTAACCCTTTGTTAGCTTTAATGGGGATAATTATGAGGTGATTAATGAGCCGATTAATCTTTATAATCCAATTTGACTAGCTATGAGTATTTTCCAATAAATAGGAAATCACATATGCATGAATGAGAGACAGAAAACATAAACATTTGGATGCAAAAGAGTTATTTATTTTTGCCTAAATCATTTGGATGGAAAATAATCATAGATAGTCATTAACCCTCAAAATAAAGTGAATTAGATGAGGAGGTTTAAATGAACCAACCTCAGGGCTTCATCATGCCTGACAATGAAAAAAAGGTGTGTAAATTAATTAAGTCTTTGTATGGACTAAAGCAGGCACCTAAATAATGGAATCAAGAATTTGATGAAGTAGTTTTGTTAAATGGTTATCTTCTTAACCAAGCTAACAAATGTGTGTATAGAAAATTTGATGAATCTTGTAAAGGAGACATCATTTGTCTATATGTTGATGACATGCTAATCTTTGGCACTGACCAAAATCAGGTTACCCTAACAACGGAATTTTTGTCATCAAGGTTCTTGTTAGTGCAAATATTACGATATTTAATCTATACAGTCTCGTTTGTTTTGATTGATGACAAACATGTAACTTGTAATACATAACGTAAAATGTACAAGTTACTTGTAATCACACTTTGTCTCAACATACATTCAACACCTCTCGATGACTCAAGTCCTCATATGTTACAACACAGGTTCGTACATGTTTGTTATGTGGCATTATGATCAAACCCATTAACAAATCATTTAGAATGTTTAAAATACATTTAGAGTCACTAAGTATTTTAATAGGTTAACCATTCTATTTGAATCTCATTTTACATTTTGCATTCACAAGTATTTCAAAAGGTAACTAGACATTTTATTAACTAGTTACATAATACATTTTACAAGTTTACCTTGATAAACCTTTTAATCTAAAATGGAAATACATGTTACATCATGTCATGCATCATCTTTGAAATCCTTGGAAGATCACTTGAATATTTTGGTTAGATTGATACTCAATATATCAAATGTGATCTTAGTAAGATTTGCTAATATCTTGGAAAGATTTGAAGAAAGATTTTTAGACTTTATATTTAGGCACCACGAACCCTTTCTTATAAAAGGCGGAACCCTTTAAAGGGTTCCTTGGTCCGTGGGCAGCTCACATCCTTTTGGCTATAAATAGCAGCCCATTGTTTTCCCATTTCTTCACCACTTGAAAACACATCTTCTCCACCTTCTTGCATACATTTAGATCTATCATTAACAATGTAGTAACATACATTAAACACCCTAATGATCATGATCATAATGATTCTAACATTCATCTTTGTTGTAAGCATACTCTACATTGATCAACCAAGGAAAGCTTGGAGATCTAGCCATCCCCACTAACCACAAGCTGAAGATATATCACAACAAGTTTAGGGAACTTGTGATCTTCATCATGAAGGCTTCCTATCAATGGAAGATCATTTAGAAGTAGTTATTAATATCCATTAGACATTTGTGTCATGGATCATTAGTGTAGACATCATTGCATCATAACAACACTTTCACCAAACTAGATTAGATGGTTTATGTGTTTGTGCCATAAAACACAAGGTTTGTTATGTTGGGCCATAAAACATATTGGGAGTGGTTGTACCCTTGTAAAAGAACTTCGACATCTAGCTTAGTTAATGGAAATATTGTATAAGCGGCGTTAGGTTGGTTCTACCTCGAACTAGAACCGGTATTTAGCTTTGTAGGAAAAAGTGTAGCGGCGATTTTAAGGTTTTCTCCACCGAGAAGGGAGCTTGTTGATTTAGTGAAGTAACTCTCGAGTTGGGTACTTTCGGGGAGTGGAGTAGAGCGGAAAGGTAATCCGTGACCGAACCACTATAAATCATCGTGTTCGGTTTGCACTTTCCTTTCTTTATCTCTTTTCTTTTATAGTTGCACTATACTATTGCTTGTGATGTGGTTTGATGTTAATGCTTGTGTGACAACATGGTTTACTATGCTTTACATTGGTCACAAACAATAATAGGAACTTTCATATTATAACAAGCTTCATAAGCGATTTGATACTAAAAGATCTAAGCGTTTTTAAGCGGTAGCGTATTCACCCCTCTACGTTTCCACTAATTGGTATCGAGCCACGTAGCTCGTATTTTCAAAACAAATGGATTTTAAAATAGAGTACGATCCATGTATCAAATTACCATTGAAGCGAAAATAATATGAAAAATGCTTTGCTTGTTATACTTAGAAATTTTGTTGTTAAATGTAACTTTGTATACAAGCTTGAAGGTTTTCTTGAAAAATAAAATAAAAGTTTGTTGAAAGAACTAGTAAGTATTGTATTGTGTGCTTATAGAAAATTTACGAAGAAATATGATTTTAAAAAGAGTGTTTGGGATAACTATAAATTTAGTTGAAAAATCACCTCCGTAAATGTTTAAGATAAGTTACATAAGTAGATATGTTGTTAAATATGTGTATTATATGTTTACTATGAAATCTAGTAAGTCACACACGTTTTCTCTATGTCAAATACTAGTTTTGGTGAATCGTCTCGAGAGGACCACGACACAAATCTTATAAAGGGCGGATCCTTTATTTGGTTCCGTGGAATCCGTGTGTATGCAGTATTTTTGGGCAACTTCAAAAATCATAACTAATTAACCGTAAGTCCGTCTGGTTCGAGCCACCTATCATTTTAAAGGGAATTGAGTCTAATTTCACTTAAAAATACTTTCATGGCCTGAGTCTAATTTTAAATAAGTGAAATAGACCAAATACTACAGTATGTCTAAAATATTGAGTTTCGCTTTAACATAAAAACTCAAATTTTTGAATCAAGCAATTTAAGTTGGTATTCTTAGAACTTTGATACAACTTCCTTTGAAACTAAATAATTTGGTAATATGTTTAAAGGAAACTAATCAAGCTTGGTATACATCGTCATATTTAAGCATAAAATGGCGAAAAGTGTCTTTCTTGTTATGCTATGCTAAATGACCACTTGTTTATGTTGTTTGCATATATGTTGCTTGCTTATTTTCAAATTGTTGTTTACACTTGTTTGTTTGCATAATATAAGTGTCAATCTTGCCATGTTATTTATTAAGCTTGCTTGGCGATTTCTTGTTTATGCACAATAGGACATTTGCTAGATTTTGTGCACTAAGTTGGAAAATTGTTTTACCATCACTTATAGACTTAGATCACTTCCTTTGCATAGGTTATACTAACATCTCGCATAACTTATGAAATGTCATGACTAAACTTAGCAATGAGTACTAAGAAAATTAGTCAAGTACTTTGAAAAATGGAGGTTTTAATAGAGTGTTTGGTACAAGGACAAAAACAATGTTGTATAATGTAATTTATTTGTTTTTACTTTGTAGGATGATAATATGACTTAAAACAATGTTGTATGCTAACCGTTTTATGCAGGTGGATAGCACAAGTGTGTTATCAAATTTTACCCATTTTCACTTTTATGTGAAAATCGTTAGTATGGTCAAAGTCTATGCTCCACTATGTTTGTATATGTGTTATCGACTTTTCCTTACTAGAAGTAATTAATGTCACATGTTTTAAGCAATATTTTAGGTTTTGAGAAACTCCCGACACCTAAAAATGGGTCGTGAACTTTTAAGTGTCCACGGTCGATCGGACGGCACCAAAATGTTGGTTTAATGCCGTCATTTATGCATTTTGGTACCGCCATACACATAAAGCAGGCGGACGAGGCGGCACCAATTTAAGGGTTCCGCTTTGTGTAAAGAAATGGTGCCGTGGATCCTCTGGTAAGTTGTTGAATTTTACTAAATCCGCAATCTAATTTATCAAATCTCGTTTCTAGGATACTTTTTAATGCATATCTTTCATACCTCACTCAACACATCCTCAATGGATTAACTTAGGATGTTTGACATGATTTTAGACACTTCCATCTCATTAGAAACTACCATCTTTGTATGGATTAACATCAAATCCATGAATCCTTAGTTCCATAAATCGACACATTCAAGATGATCATTTTCACACCTTCCATTACTTTTCCTCAAGCTTGGCATTTCTTAAAGCAAAGTCAAAATGACTAAATCCTCAACCTCAAATAAGCCACTTAAGAAAACCACTAGGATTAGCATTAGATCTTGTTGCTACATTAACTTGAACTCTTCATCCTTAGACTCATTACCTCTCAACATCTCATCACCCATTCAAGATGTGAACTTTCTAAACATAAGTACTCTAACTCCACCACCAAAATCACCTACCATTATGACTACTTCACAACCATCCAAAACACCTTCACAACTAAAGTCTCCAAAGCTTGTCTCTATCAAAGTTTGTGCAACACCACCAACATCTCCTCACCCGTTTGCGGATGACTTAGATGACTTGCCGAGACTAACAAATCTGGACTCATTATTTGAAAAGATATCATACACAAGTCTATCATATGACTATAGATATTGTTTTGTATCTACATGTATTGCCTCACTTGGTTTACATGAAAATAATGTGTCATCCTTCAAGACGATAAGTATTTACATAGAGTCATAACTCACACGTATGTTAAATACATACTATCAAGTCTTGTTATCCTTGAGTTCAATCTAAGCTTTATAATCTAAACAAATTAGGATTGACAACTTAAGTATTTCATCCGAAATATTCAAGTATATGCGACTTACGATTGTAGTCATTAAAAGTCATATCCGAAAATCAACACCCAAGTATTTTAACAACACATGTTGAAACACTTATTCAAAACAAACAACCCATTGTGCCACTTATCCCTCTTTGACACCTACTATCACTCTTCCATCTTTTGGCACCATTAAGCGTATTGCTCATGAACTTCCAAGAGCATCCTTTAAATCAAGCGTGCCCTTTCAAGGTGAACCTATACCTCAGCCCCTAAGCTTCATAGACATAACCAAAACTTCATGCACTTCACCCACTAGTTGTAGCAACCAATGAACCATAAGAATTGGTATCCGTTACTTTTGTGTTCAACATCTATGGACAAATAATCAACCTAAGTACTCCCATAGCACAACAAACCCCTACATCACCACATCCTTATTTAGACACACTAGAAGACACGCCACCTAGATCAACCAATCCACCATCCTTAACATCATTTGAATTAGTTGAGTGTATTGCTCAAAAAGCCCTTGTGTCCAACACTTGTCTTTGAATCAAATGCACGTTTGAACAAACTCAAACATCCTTTCCCACATATAAGGACTTAGATAATTCATTATGGCTAGAACCTCAACTATCAAATAAGCATGGTGCTTGATGAGTGTGTAAATACTCATCATTTTTGTACAAAATAAACTGCAAAATCATCTGAAAACACTCAGAAACACATCAAAATGATCAAAATATCACAAATCAGAGTTTTATGTGTTTTAAATACAAAAATATCAAAATCAGATGAAAAACATATCAAATTTGCAAAAATTGCAGTTTCAGTCCCCCAAGTTTCTAAAATTGTCAAAACTAGTCCCTGAGTCAAAATTTTCAAAAGAAAAATCATCAAAGGTCCTTTTTAAATCATAACTTGTCAAATTTGGTCCTTTGGTGAAAAATATAAAAAGTTTTGAGAAAATTACAAATTGGTCCTTCAACTTTTAAAAATGGCAGAATTGGTCCCTGGAAAATGTGGAAATGGCAACTTTGGTCCTTGAACTATTGTTACTTGTCAATTTCAGCCCTTGCATCAACTTTGCAGATTTGGCGGCTCTAGTCCCTACGGTTTGAAATGACAACTTAAGCCCTTGAGTATTAAACCCTTCATACACCTTTGGCCCTTGTCAATTCTAATTTTGACCCTGCCAATACCTTTGTGACCCTGTCATTACAACATTTTGGACCCCCTCTTTTTATATTACCAGTCAAACTGGGTTTGACTCACCCATTCCCTCTCTCCCTCACGGGCTACCCAAACCACCATCATTCCCACCCTGCAACTCCTTACATGTCACACTCCATCCACTCCATCATCACCTACACCCCCCTCCAAACACAAGAAGCCAAGTTAGCATTAAATGCCTTAACCCAATCCCACTCAATCTCACAAACGGTTAAAATGATTTTGGCGCCAAAACACTTTAAATGGCTAGGATCACTTTGAGACATCCTATGGTCAAGATTCATGCTGGGAACTATTCAGAAAGAGGAGAGATGAAGCTTGGGATGTATAAAAAGCCAAGAGATGCAACAAGGAGGGAGTTAGTTTTTAGTTATTTTACAATGTATGTCGAATTATTAATTACCATGTCTTAAATAGTTTGAATTTGTATTTATAAGTTTATGTGTATCCAATAACAGTTTCTAAGTGTAATTCAACTTGTTTTAAACATCAATTTTAGTTCAAGGCAAATCTCATTATAATGTGTTAACTGTTGAAGTTTCAAAGTTTCAAACTCATGTGTCAAAGCTTTTAGCAGCTCAAGTTAATCTCATATAAGCTTATATTAGCTCATAAAAGCTTTCAATAAGCTCACAACTCAGTTTCATTCACTTTTAAACTTGGGTCAACAAAAGTCAACATGGGTACAAAATTGAAGCAGAATGGATATGGGTTGTTCGAGGCATGGAATGGGGTGAATTATAGCTTATTGGGTTGAATTATATAGGTTAGAGGTTCTTGTTTCACATTTGGCTAGCCATTGTGGCTTGGACATTTGTAAGTCAAATTTATAAGCTTCTTAGCATAATTAGTTCTTGTGGTTTAAATTTGTTAAAACTTGTTCAAATAGCAGTAATGGAGTCATATTAAGTTGATTTGATCATATTTTTAAGTTGGTTACGTGTTTAGAGTTGTCTCGGTTTGCAAACTAGTTAAACAAGGGGTGTTTGGGTTTCTGTTTTTCTCTGGTATAATGGTCTAATCAGTATTAAAGTTTTAGTGGTTCATACTTGTTTAGTGTGTTTGAGCTCAATTGAATCAATAACTTGGGTCTGCAACATCAAAAAGTCAAAATTGTTCTTTAACCCATCTCAACTTGTTGTTGAGATCAAGAGTGGCAAATCCTTGAATTGTGTTTAGAAATCCATAACATTGCTTGCTTGTAGCTTTGGTTTATCATTTAACATTAATCTCAGTCACAAAAATTGGATTTAAAGTTCACTTAAGTCAAAATTCATCATTTTGTCAAAAGTCAAAAGTTAGAAAATCTGTTTTGAGCTCACATAGGAGGATTTTTCTTGAGCTCACCTTTGGGTCTTATCAAGTAAGGCTTGGTATTTTAGAAGCTCAGTGGTCCTCTTTCTTATAAGCATTTTTGTAGAATTTTGTGATTTATTTATAAGCTCCAAACAAGCTCACTTTTCAAGTCAAAAATCCCTGCACCTTGTACTTCAGTTGGTCTTTGAGTTTTCAGAAATGGCAGCTTGTGCACAGGGCTTAATAGAGCTTGTAATTGTCTGATTTTTGGTTTAAGTACTCTCAACCAGGTCCTTTACAAGTTCCAATTGGTAGTTTTTTGTTTGAGCTTATTTTGAGGCTTGTGCATGAGCTTAAACTTGCCACTCAGAATCTGTTTTGACTTGTAATTCATAGAAATCAAATCTTTGCTAGCCTGCTAATCTGAAATTATAACCTGTTGATTTAAGTTGCATTAAGGTTCTTATAGCATATTTGAGCTCCTGTAATCATTTGGTGCTTGTAGGGTCCTTTGTTAGCTTATTTTAGTGCTTATTGATAAGCACTTGTTTAAGCAGTTTCATATTTCTCCACATAAGTGCCTGTTTTTCTATTTTTTTTATATTCCTAGTATTATTTTAGAGTTTTCTTGAAATTTTCAGATTTTTCCAAGTTGTTTTGCTATTTTTCCTAATTTAAAGTAGTTTTTAAGCATTTTTAATTAGCTTTTTATATAAAAAATTCAGAAAAGGTTCAAAAAATAATTTTTCAATTTTATTAGGTTTAGATAAATATAAGAAGTGAAAAAAGTAATTTTCCAGATTTTTCATAGTTTATTTGGTAATTTTTAGTAATTTAATTAGTTTTTAATAGTTTAAAATTCATAAAAAATAGAAAAATAATCAGAAAAATACAAAAATAGTTTTGAAAATTCTAGTTTGATATTTTAGACTTTTCCATTTCATAATTTGATTTTTCTAGCTTTGTTTCCTCATTTTTTGTATTTTAGGTAATTATTAAATAGTTAAAAATAGTTTTTAATTAATAATAATTAGATAACTAGTGATAAAAATAGTTTTCTTTTTCTAAATATTTTCTTTTATCATTAGGTTTGTAAAAATATCATTTCCATATTTTTAGGGATAATATTGCTTTAGTTTCATTTTTTTTATTTTATGCGTCGTAGATTTTAATTTCAATTTTATAAAAACATAAAAACAAAAACATCATTGTAGAAATAGTGATAGCGTTTATTTAATAGATTTTATCTTTTTAATTTCCTTAATTTGCATTTAAGCCGTTTTTATTTGTTGGCTTTTCTGTAGTTATAATATCTTATCCAAATCCTTTTTAGTTCAAACTCCTCGATCACTAAACATTTGATAAATCATCGCATAGCTCATTTGGGACATAACGACCGGGGAGACCCTATACTCCTCAGATCTTCATTGATTTCGTGCTTAAGCAGTTTTAAGCTGGTTACGGTCCGTCATTCACAAGTGGCGGGCTTGTGTGATTTAGCTTGACTTTGTTTTTGGCATCAAATTTTGGCGCCTAGTGTGCTATTTGTCTTACGTCTAGCAGATTAGTTGTTTGAATACTCGCTCATTTGTTTATATCATCCATCTCTGTATATATATATATCCATATTTTCTTCTAAAAAATCCAAAAATCCAAAAACATCCAAAAACGTATAAAACACAAAAATATTTTTCTTTTGTTTCTATATATGTATCAAAAATAAAAATACAAAAAGATTCGTCGTTTTCTTTAATAATAACAACTTAAAAGATTACCACCGAAAACCAAGGCAGTGCACTACCTAACTGGGGGTGCGACCATAATAAGTTCCCGAACTAAAGATTTAAAACTTGCCTTTGTGTCCTTGTGATTGGTGTACCTTTTTCAAAGAAGCCATTCACATTGTGATTATTGGTTAAGTTCACTGTTGTTTTGCCTCGATTTTGTGTTAATTGATTTTGTTGTGATATCGACGTTTGAGAACCAGAAAACCCATAAAGATTCTTCTCACGATTTTTATAAAGCGTCTTCATAATTCTCATTCTCATCTGATAGATTTTCATAATTCCCATTTCTCTCCTTAACTCTGAGATTTCTTAGAGTTAACTCTAGTGTATGCGCACTCTCTCTTCTAGATCTGTGAGCCCATTTCGTGAGCTTGTCAAGATTCCAAGAAGGCGTGTTCGTAGACTTTCTGCTCCATCGGTCGGATCGAGATCCGGTTGTTCGCCTCCTCCCGTTGTCATGGCGGATGAAATTCCTATGTGTGAGCTTCTCCAGGCACCCATCGACGGGTATGGAGATGCTATCGTTGTACCGACCATCGTGGTGAAAACTTTGAACTCAAGACCGGGTTACTGAATCTTGTAACCTCAAATCAGTTCTACGGTTTTGAGCGGGACGATCCTCATGCTCATATTAGATGGTTTAACAAGATTGCATCTACCATCAAGTATAAGAATGTCCCTTCGATCTTTGTTAAGCTTCTTGTTCCCATTTTCTCTTGAGGGCAAGCCGGATTTGGCTTGAAAAACAACCCCTCAGTCAATAGAGACATGGGAAGATCAGTGAAGAAATTTGTGAATGAATTCTATCCACCTTCCAAGACCACGAGTCTTAAAAATGAAATCATCAAGTTCACTCGGAAGTTTGATGAATCCTTGATGAATCGTGGGATCGTGTCAAGGAATTGCTTCGCAAATGTCCTCACCACGGTTTCTCCGAGTTGATGCAACTTGATACTTTCTACAATGGAGTGAGTCAATCTGATCAAGATTCTCTCAATTCCTCGCGGGAGGAAACTTCTTGAGCAAAACTGTCAAAGAAGCTTTAGCGATAATTGAAAACAAGTCTAAAGTCCGCACTTTACGAAGCAAGCGGTTGTTTCCCAAGTCATTGTTGGTCCTTCTTCTTCTTCATCGCCCGTGAGTCAGTCTAGCACCGATGCTAAGATTGATAAACTCACGGAAGCTATCCAAGCTTTGGTTCTCTCCAACCAGAAGAAAGTCTCTTTTCCACAAACTTCACCTCCTGCTGAAGTTAAGAAAGTGGAAGTCGTGTTACTGTGGTGGCCCCCATGCTTACTATAATTGTATGGCCACCGACGGTAACCCCTTTGAAGCTAATGCTGTGGGCGGGATGTCTAATCAAGGAGGCAATCAATATCGTGCTCCGTAGACCGAACCACCGTCCTAACCACTACTCTGGACCTCCGGTTTCAATCAAAACCGTGTCAGAATCAAAAGCAGACCGAACCAAGGTTTCCAAAACCAAGGTAATTTCGGTCCAAACAACGGTTTTCAGAATCAGAATCAAAATTTCCAACATCAAGGAAATTACAACAGAAACCAGTCGGGGAAATTTCAACCCAGGGTATTTTCATGGCAATAACAATCAAGGAAATTTTCAAAATCAAGGCCCTAATCCTAACAATAGAGGCTAGAATTTTCCTGTGCAAACTCAAGCCATTGTTCCAAGCTGGACCATCATCGATGAGTTTGTTGAAACAATTCATGAAATGCCAAGAAGAAATGAATCGGTTGTTGGTTAGCCAGATTGCTGACATCAAGAAGTCTTTAAATGATCGACCCTCGGGCTCGGGTACTTTACCTAGCAACACGATCGCTAATCCGAGGGGCGATGCAAAGGCGATCACAACCCGAAGTGGTGCTTCTTATGATGGACCCGCTATTCCTACTACCTCTTCTTCTTCTCTCCCAAAGGTAGTGGAAAGCGAACCTGAGGCGACAAAGGACAAGGAACTTCCTACTAATAACGGAAGTACCAACAATGTCCATCCTCAGGTTGTTCCGAAACCCAAGCACAGGTTGTTTTTGAACCTCAAGTTGTTGACCCTAAATCCAAAACTTCTATTCCTTACCCCTCACGTTTACATGAGCAAAAGCTCCGCGAGAAAGCTAGTCATCAAATGGAAAAATTCTTTCAAATTTTCCAAGAGCTTCACTTTGACATAAGCTTCGCGGATGCCATCATGTTGATGCCCAAGTTTGCATCTACTCTGAAACACATGTTGAGCAACAAAGAAAAGCTGTTTGAAATGGCTAAGACTCCTTTGAATGAAAATTGCTCAGCAGTCTTGTTAAAGAAGCTTCCCGAGAAGCTCGGAGATCCCGGAAAATTTCTTCTTCCTTGTGTTTTTCCTGGGATGATTGAATGCTTTGCCCTTGCGGATCTTGGTGCAAGCATCAATGCGATGCCGTATTCGGTGTGGAAGAAACTTTCTCTTTCGGAACTTATTCCTACCTGCATGACTCTTGAGCTTGCAGATCGATCTATCTCGCGTCCTCTTGGCATCGCCGAGGATGTATTTGTCAAAGTAGGAAAGTTCCATTTTCCAGCTGATTTTGTGGTCGTTGATTTCGATGCTGATCCTCGAGTTCCCCTCATTGTTGGGCGAGGGATTTTTGAGGGCGGGCGTGCTCTTATAGATGTATTTGAGCAAGAAATCACTTTGCGTGTGGGTAATGAAGCTGTTACTTTTAACCTCGATCAAACTTCGAGGTACTCCTCAAATTATGATACTGAATCAATTAATCGAGTTGATTTAATTGATATTGCTTCAGAGGAGTACTCTCAAGAGTTTCTTGGTTATCTTCATAATTCGTGAGTGGGAATTCCAATTCCACCACATCTTCTAAACCTATCATTGCCGACTCTTCCCCTCTCTCACTCCGTTTGAGGGAGGTGACTTCCTTCTGGAAGAGATCGATGAATTCTGGCTATGATGAATCAATTCCGCTGGAATTGATGGTGTTTATGATTCGGGAGGGATATTCTTTATCTTAAGCAATTGCTTAATGAAGATCCATTACCTTCACTCCCTCCGAAAGAAATCACAATTGAGGAAATCAAATCAGTACAAACATCTCTTGAAGCATTTCCGAGGTTGAACTTAAGGACCTACCTCCTCATCTAGAGTATGCATTCTTGGAGGGTGATGATAAATTACCCGTCATAATTGCTAAAGACTTAACTGAGGAGGAGAAAACTGCTCTCATAAAGGTCTTGAAGTCACACAAGCAAGCAATTGCTTGGAAACTCTCCGACATTAAGGGTATCAACCACGAATTTTGTACTCACAAAAATCTTGATGGAGGATGACTTCAAACCAGCAGTCCAACATCAGAGAAGGGTGAATCCTAAGATTCATGAGGTTATCAAACAAGAGGTTCTCAAACTTCTTGATGCCGGTTTGATCTACCCGATCTCTGATAGTCCTTGGGTTAGCCCAATTCATTGCGTTCCAAAAAGGGTGGCATAAATGTTGTCACAAATGAAGATAACGAGTTAATTCCAACTCGATTGGTTACGGGTTGGCGTGTGTGCATTGACTATCGAAAGTTAAACGAAGCCACCCGTAAAGACCATTTTCCTCTACCCTTCATGGACCGAATGCTTGAGAGATTAGCAGGGAACGAGTACTATTGTTTCCTTGATGGTTTCTCGGGTTACTTTCAGATCCCCATTGATCCGCTGGATCAAGAAAACACCACATTCACCTGCCCATACGGGACGTTTGCCTCTGAGGCGTATGCCTTTTGGCCTATGAAATGCTCCTGGCACGTTCCAAAGATGTATGATGGCAATTTTCCACGACATGATCGGGGAAACTATGGAGGTGTTTATGGATGACTTCTCGGTCATTGGGGACTCATTTCAGACATGTCTCTCCCACTTAGACAAAATGCTAAAAAGGTGTGAAGACACCAATCTATGTCTAAACTGGGAGAAGAGCCACTTTATGGTCAAAGAAGGCATAGTCCTTGGCCATAAGATTTGAAGAACGGGATTGAGGTAGATAGAGCAAAAGTTGATGTTATTGCTAAACTACCTCATCCTACTACCGTCAAAGGTATTAGGAGTTTTCTAGGTCATGCCGGGTTTTATCGAAGATTCATTCAAGATTTCTCTAAAATCGCTCGGCCTATGACCCATCTTCTCGAAAAAGATGCTCCTTTTATCTTTTCTCCTGAGTGCATCGAAGCTTTTGAAACACTTAAGAAAAAGCTTACGGAAGCACCCATTCTAGTTGCCCCCGACTGGGATTTACCCTTCGAGCTCATGTGCGATGCAAGTGACTTTGCTATCGGTGCAGTCTTGGGGCAACGCAAAACCAAGCATTTTCAGCCAATCCACTACGCAAGCAAAACTATGGTGAAGCTCAAACCCATTACACCACTACTGAAAAAGAATTATTAGCTGTGGTGTATGCGTTTGAAAATTTCGGCCATACCTTATCTTGACCAAATGCGTGGTGTATACGGATCACTCGGCTCTCAAATATCTCTTTGCAAAACAAGATGCAAAGCCGAGATTGCTCCGTTGGGTTCTCCTCCTACAAGAATTTGATATCATCATTCGTGATAAAAAGGAGTGAGAACACAGGCTGCGATCATCTTTCCCGATTAGAGAACCCTCACCAAATGTGTTGAGAAAAGGAAATTAATGAAACATTTCCTCTCGAAACACTCAATATGGTTTCTTTTCGTGGAGATTCTTCTACCCCATGGTTTGCCGACTTTGCAAATTACCATGCGGGTAACTTTGTGGTGAAAGGGATGTCGTCCCAACAGAAAAATAAATTCTTTAAAGATGTGAAACATTATTTCTGGGGCGACCCCTACTTGTTCCAAATTTGTGCGGATCAAGTCATCCGGCGATGTGTGTATGGTCAGGAAGCTATTGACATTCTCAAGGCTTGCCATTCGGACCTCTTGGGGACATCATAGCCCCAACTACATCGCCAAGAAGGTGTTTGATTCCGGATTCTATTGGCCCACGATCTACAAAGATGCCCATGAATTCGTCAAAACACTGGCGCTTGTCAGCGTCACGAGAATATCTCACAAAGGAATGAAATGCCGCAAAACGCCATTCAAGTGTGTGAGATTTTTGACATATGGGGCATTGACTTTATGGGGCCATTTCCTTCTTCCCGTGGTAACAAATATATACTCGTGGCCGTTGACTACTTATCAAAATGGGTTGAAGCTAAGGCTTTACCCACCAACGATGCCCGAGTTGTGGTGAAATTCTTAAAATCCTTATTTGCTAGGTTTGGAACTCCACGAGCCATAATCGGTGATCGTAGGTACGCATTTTTGCAATGACCATTTTGAAAGAGTCATGCAAAAGTATGGTGTAACTCACCGTACCTCTCGCATACCACCCACAAACAAGTGGGAAAGTGGAAGTTTCTAACCGGGGATAAAAGAATTCGGAGAGGGCGGTTGGTGAAAACCGTGCCTCTTGGTCGGATAGGTTAGATGACGCACTCTGGGCCTTCCGCACAGCTTACAAAACACCCATCGGGTGCACTCCATACAAGTGGTGTGCGGGAAGGCGTGTCATCTACCGTTGAACTCGAGCACAAGGCATACTGGGCCTTGAAGCATGCTAACTTTGATATTCAGACAGCTGGTGATCACCGGAAAGTTCAAATGAATGAATTAAATGAACTCCGTGATCAAGCTTACGAGAACTCTTTGATCTATAAACAAAAGACAAAGAAGATTCATGACTCAAAAATCAAGAACCGCGTTTTCAGCGTCGGTGATCGAGTCCTTCTTTTCAATTCAAGATTGAAGATTTTCTCGGGAAAGCTCAAGTCCGTTGGTGCGGTCCATTTACTATCACTAAAGTTTATCCTTATGGTACCATTGAGTTATCTCAACCCGATGGTCCTAAATTTAAAGTGAATGGTCATCGAGTGAAGCATTACTTTGGAGAGGACATTCCATCCATGGTTGTCCCGGATCTTCAAACTTTCCCCATGAACCAATGAATGCGGGGATCGAGTCAAGCTAGCGACTCGGGAATCAAAAACAGTAGCATGCCATATGGGTTTTCACCCATATTTCGGACTTCTTTCTATTTTCTACCACCCTAGTGTGGGGGGGTTGCCCCACATGTTGTGTATATATCAAAAAAAAAAAAAAAAAAATCTTCTTTCTAAATAATGGCCGTAGTATTTCCCTTTCACGTTCTTTGTTTCGGCATAACCGCCGGTACTTTGAATATTGAGGGCAATATTCATCTCTAGTGTGGGGGGGGATTCTCACGAATTTTATCATGTATTTATCCGCCCAATCCCCCCGTTTTTGGCCAAAAATTTTTTTTGGAGTAAGTGTTTTTCACTTACTCGATTGGTTATCAGTCCGCCTTGTCTAATAGACAAAAGGATTGGCTAATCCAGGAGCAAACGGCTCTTGGTAAAGATTTCTCAAATCCGTTTATATGGCTTGCAATTTGCCCAAAATTGTATGGTTCTCAACTCACCATGTCCTAAAAAGTGAAGAGTTGGCTAGCCCACAAGGTTATGGCTTGTGGTAAAGGCAGTGGAAAATCCATAATTGGTAATCGACTCACCAAAGATAATATTGATAATTTATCTAAGAGTTGGCTAGTCCAGAACAAACGGCTTCTGGTAAAGACAAAATCAAATCCGTTGAAAGCTGGTGGTTTGCTCAAAATCACATGGTTATCTGTGTACCATGGTTCTTACTTGAACTGAAACATTTGGCTACTCCAGAAGTAATGGCTTTTGGTAAAGAGATTAAAATCCATTATGTTTTCTCAAATCATTGCTAGGGACTAGCAATATCTCAGTGTGGGGGATTGATGAGTGTGTAAATACTCATCATTTTTGTACAAAATAAACTGCAAAATCATCTGAAAACACTCAGAAACACATCAAAATGATCAAAATATCACAAATCAGAGTTTTATGTGTTTTAAATACAAAAATATCAAAATCAGATGAAAAACATATCAAATTTGCAAAAATTGCAGTTTCAGTCCCCCAAGTTTCTAAAATTGTCAAAACTAGTCCCTGAGTCAAAAATTTCAAAAGAAAAATCATCAAAGGTCCTTTTTAAATCATAACTTGTCAAATTTGGTCCTTTGGTGAAAAATGTGAAAAGTTTGAGAAAATTACAAATTGGTCCTTCAACTTTTAAAAATGGCAGAATTGGTCCCTGGAAAATGTGGAAATGGCAACTTTGGTCCTTGAACTATTGTTACTTGTCAATTTCAGCCCTTGCATCAACTTTGCAGATTTGGCAGCTCTAGTCCCTACAGTTTCAGAAATGACAACTTAAGCCCTTGAGTATTAAACCCTTCATACACCTTTGGCCCTTGTCAATTCTAATTTTGACCCTGCCAATACCTTTGTGACCCTGTCATTACAACATTTTGGACCCCCTCTTTTTATATTACCAGTCAAACTGGGTTTGACTCACCCATTCCCTCTCTCCCTCACGGGCTACCCAAACCACCATCATTCCCACCCCTGCAACTCCTTCTGTCACACTCCATCCACTCCATCATCACCTACACCCCCCCTCCAAACACAAGAAGCCAAGTTAGCATTAAATGCCTTAACCCAATCCCACTCAATCTCACAAACGGTTAAAATGATTTTGGCGCCAAAACACTTTAAATGGCTAGGATCACTTTGAGACATCCTATGGTCAAGATTCATGCTGGGAACTATTCAGAAAGAGGAGAGATGAAGCTTGGGATGTATAAAAAGCCAAGAGATTCAACAAGGAGGGAGTTAGTTTTTAGTTATTTTACAATGTATGTCGAATTATTAATTACCATGTCTTAAATAGTTTGAATTTGTATTTCTAAGTTTATGTGTATCCAATAACAGTTTCTAAGTGTAATTCAACTTGTTTTAAACATCAATTTTAGTTCAAGGCAAATCTCATTATAATGTGTTAACTGTTGAAGTTTCAAAGTTTCAAACTCATGTGTCAAAGCTTTTAGCAGCTCAAGTTAATCTCATATAAGCTTATATTAGCTCATAAAAGCTTTCAATAAGCTCACAACTCAGTTTCATTCACTTTTAAACTTGGGTCAACAAAAGTCAACATGGGTACAAAATTGAAGCAGAATGGATATGGGTTGTTGCAGGCATGGAATGGGGTGAATTATAGCTTATTGGGTTGAATTATATAGGTTAGAGGTTCTTGTTTCACATTTGGCTAGCCATTGTGGCTTGGACATTTGTAAGTCAAATTTATAAGCTTCTTAGCATAATTAGTTCTTGTGGTTTAAATTTGTTAAAACTTGTTCAAATAGCAGTAATGGAGTCATATTAAGTTGATTTGATCATATTTTAAGTTGGTTACTGTGTTTAGAGTTGTCTAAGTTTGCAAACTAGTTAAACAAGGGGTGTTTGGGTTTACTGTTTTATCTGGTATAATGGTCTAATCAGTAGTAAAGTTTTAGTGGTTCATACTTGTTTAGTGTGTTTGAGCTCAATTGAATCAATAACTTGGGTCTGCAACATCAAAAAGTCAAAATTGTTCTTTAACCCATCTCACTTGTTAACTGTTGAGATCAAGGAGTGGCAAATCCTTGAATTGTGTTTAGAAATCCATAACATTGCTTGCAGTAGCTTTGGTTTATCATTTAACATTAATCTCAGTCACAAAAATTGGATTTAAAGTTTACTTAAGTCAAAATTCATCATTTTGTCAAAAGTCAAAGTTAGAAAATCTGTTTTGAGCTCACATAGGAGGATTTTTCTTGAGCTCACCTTTGGGTCTTATCAAGTAAGGCTTGGTATTTTAGAAAGCTCAGCTGGTCCTCTTTCTTATAAGCATTTTTGTAGAATTTTGTGATTTATTTATAAGCTCCAAACAAGCTCACTTTTCAAGTCAAAAATCCCCTGCACCACTGTACTCAGTTGGTGCTGAGTTTTCCCAGAAATGGCAGCTTGTGCACAGGGCTTAATAGAGCTTGTAATTGTCTGATTTTTGGTTTAAGTACTCTCAACCAGGTCCTTTACAAGTTCCAATTGGTAGTTTTTTGTTTGAGCTTATTTTGAGGCTTGTGCATGAGCTTAAACTTGCCACTCAGAATCTGTTTTGACTTGTAATTCATAGAAATCAAATCTTTGCTAGCCTGCTAATCTGAAATTATAACCTGTTGATTTAAGTTGCATTAAGGTTCTTATAGCATATTTGAGCTCCTGTAATCATTTGGTGCTTGTAGGGTCACTGTTAGCTTATTTTAGTGCTTATTGATAAGCACTTGTTTACTGATTTCATATTTCTCCACATAAGTGCCTGTTTTTCTATTTTTCTTATATTCCTAGTATTATTTTAGAGTTTTCTTGAAATTTTCAGATTTTTCCAAGTTGTTTTGCTATTTTTCCTAATTTAAAGTAGTTTTTAAGCATTTTTAATTAGCTTTTTATATAAAAAATTCAGAAAAGGTTCAAAAAATAATCTTTCAATTTTATTAGGTTTAGATAAATATAAGAAGTGAAAAAAGTAATTTTCCAGATTTTTCATAGTTTATTTGGTAATTTTTAGTAATTTAATTAGTTTTTAATAGTTTAAAATTCATAGAAAATAGAAAAATAATCAGAAAAATACAAAAATAGTTTTGAAAATTCTAGTTTGATATTTTAGACTTTTCCATTTCATAATTTGATTTTTCTAGCTTTGTTTCCTCATTTTTTGTATTTTAGGTAATTATTAAATAGTTAAAAATAGTCTTTAATTAATAAAAATTAGATAACTAGTGATAAAAATAGTTTTCTTTTTCTAAATATTTTCTTTTATCATTAGGTTTGTAAAAATATCATTTCCATATTTTTAGGGATAATATTGCTTTAGTTTCATTTTTTATTTTGTACGTCACGTAGATTTTAATTTCAATTTTATAAAAACATAAAAACAAAAACATCATTGTAGAAATAGTGATAGCGTTTATTTAATAGATTTTATCTTTTTAATTTCCTTAATTTGCATTTAAGCCGTTTTTATTTGTTGGCTTTTCTGTAGTTATAATATCTTATCCAAATCCCTTTTTCGTTCAAACTCCTCGATCACTAAACATTTGATAAATCATCGCATAGCTCGCTGGGACATAACGACCCGGGGAGACCCTATACTCCTCAGATCTTCATTGATTTCGTGCTTAAGCAGTTTTAAGCTGGTTACGGTCCGTCATTCACAAGTGGCGGGCTTGTGTGATTTAGCTTGACTGTTTTTGCGCGCATCAGTGCTCTTGGTAATTGTTGTCAATTTCCACTAGGTATAAGTAGTACCACCTTCACAAATTATCAAAGTATTAGTAATACTTTAAACCTCAAATCAACATTTTAACAACATATGTTAAAATGCAATCTCAAAGCCAACATCATACACCCCAAGCAACAATAACTCTTGAGGAGTATACATAAGAAACTCGAGTGAATTCCTCTTGTCATCATCTAGTGATTATAATCTTGAGACCAAGTTTACTTAGATGGGACTATCCGATTCAAACACTTTGGCTTCATATCTTCATTTAGGAAAACATGATGTTTTGAAGAACATTATGACTAAGATTCATGCGTTAAGCTTTCATTTTGTTAAAAGGATATTGTATATCCTATGCATCACTCTTGCGACATAAATAGTTGTGTTACAAGAGATTTCATTACACCTCATTGGCTAAATGATCTTGAAACAAACATCTACAAGTTCTATGAACTAGCATATCCAATTCATCTTGTCATACTTTTTTTCATAAGCATGATAACTTTATCCCATGGGATAATCTCATTTGTTGAAAGATATTATTTGTATCTATTTCCTTTCAAGCGTACATCATAACCTAACCTTGCTCAAACCGAGTGCACATCCAAGGTTAAAACTACACATCTTTAGAGCATACACAAGATCTATTGAAGTTGGTAACCTCACTTAGATTCTTATTAAATAATATTCCAAAGAGCTCTCTTGAGAACATTCTTAGTTTAACATATTCCATTCTCTAGTCTTAGATGATCAATTCACACTTAAAGTACACACTTCAACTCAACATAAAAGATGTCATCCATTAGATCACACAATTAGCTGTAATTCGAACAACTTTAGATTCTAAACACAAGATTCAAACACATTGTTTATCAAATACACCATTGTTAAAATTCATGTGTATAACATGACATCTTCATCATCTTAGTTATATTGCATATTAGTTAAGTCACATTAAGCCAAGTATTGGTAAACTATCATCTTTTATGCACTTTAATATGTAAAAGTAGGAGTTCCCATCTTTCTAACATGAGAATGACTATTGGAGAACCTATTGCACTAGAAACTCAATTTGACCTAACGATTGAATTGCTTCCTGGAGAGAAGTTGGGTATGTGGAATCACCCGTAAAAATGGTCGTGTTTAGCCTTAATTAAGCACCACTAGTAATAGTCTCATATTCATTCTCCAACTTGAAAAATCTGTATTCCTATACTTGCCTAAAGTAAGTGTTAAAACATTGATAGTTTGCCTCGCCTTAGGAATTCTAATCAAACAAGTAGTATATATGACTTTTCTTTTAAAACCACTTGCATTACACTTACATGTGTTGATTACATGTTCTTGTTTGATATGATAAGTTTATTTGACATTATCTTAGTGTTTGATAACTAGTCAAATGTGTAAACCTTAGTACGGTTTTATCTTTATAATGCTTGTATCCTTGTTTCATGCTACTAAACGTTTAAACCTAAACTTTATTTGCATGATACTTACTTTTGAATTATCTTTAGCATGATTAACATGCTGCTTATGAACTCATAATATGTCATTTTGATACGTGATAATTTTGATATGATATATTTGTGTTTGAAAGCTATTAGTTGGCATTCATTATATCTATGCGTAGTACGATCTAAATGAAACATGCTCCAAATTGTTATGTCTTAAACATGGCTTGCATGATTCTTTCATCTTGTTTCTTTTGCTTCTTGTCACATTATTTGTTTGCTACGTGTGCACATATAATCTGTCAAAGTGCTTTTGGTATGACAAACTTTTAGAAGCTTTTTTATCTTACAAATTAATCACATAGATTATTATATATCCAAGTATGCTTAAGTGTCTAAGTCTAACGACAAAACAATCTCATAATGAAATGTCTTGAATAAAGTCGTATTCTTGCATAATATGATTGTTTTGATGCTATCTTGTGTGGTGATTTCTTGTCTACTAAGTGCAATGTGTTGTCTTTGCTTATATAATATGTTATCATTTGATTTCTATCATGTTAACATCTTTTGTCACTAACAAATTTGTTTTGAAGGTTGATAACAAATTATTTGTTATCTCACTTGGTTCTAACTTTTATATGCTCATTTTGCATAATCCCCTTTATTGCTACGTAGATTAGTACTATGCTTTATGGGACCCCTACACTTGCATATAGTTTAAAAGCATATAGAATTAAGTTCTAGCGGGTTGGCTTTGCATTTCTGTATTTCAACCGACCTCTTTGCAAATCTCATTTTTGCTTCCGCTTTCCAAAAATCACCTCCATCATTATTTAGTTATAACAATACTCTAATCCTCTTCACTTCCTATTAGGAATCCACACGCCTCATCATACGATCATCTCGTATTAAACGAGAAGAGGCACGTGACTTTAAGGATGAAGTTCATTGTATGCTAACCATCATCCAGTAAAACATCACTAAGCTCACCTCTTTCGGTAACCCGAATAACCTCCTAAACACTTTGTTGTCATTCCTTATTTGATACATTACACATTATGTTGGATGTCCACCAATTAAGGGGGAGAGAAATTCATTCACATAATTGTCTTCTGTCAAATTTTATGTCTCTTAGACTCTACAATACCAACACATAGGTAAACACCACTTAGCTAAAGCCGGTTCATGAAACCACAACTAGTTCAACCTTTTTCGCACCAATACCTCATCAAGTGAAAAACGCATCATGTGTTTTTACAAAACGTCTTCATCTCCACATATAGGATTTTCCTTAAACTAGCACCTTACAACTTCACTATCTAGAACACCATCATAGGATCTTATCCTTTTCTCACTTATCATGCATGTCCTTGTCAGTGCAAACGATATATTAATCAAAACAGCCATCTCCAACACGTTGGTCCATCCAACTCTCACTCATATGATGTCATTCTCATCCTTATATAGGTACTCATTATTAGTATTTTCCATATTGTCTTCACTTCTTTTCAAAGTGATAATCATCCATGTCGGTCAAAACCATGCTAATACTACCTTTTCCATTGTCACCTAGAATAGGTCATTTTTATAATTCGTGTCAATCAATGAACGAATTTATCTTCATCACTTTTATATCTTTTGGTATCTGCATTATAATATTCTTAGATAGAACGCATTATTGATTACTCTTGGGTTGAAGCATAGGAGAACTTTCTCAAAACAATAGATTGTTAGCATCAATAAATCATTCAAATCATAACCCTTATGCATCATTGAAATGCAATGTCCATTCACATTTTTTTTCCTCTTAGCTTTGGTCACTTGACATGACGAAAGGATTGCATAAGTCCATATTTTTATATTTGCTATACATACGAGTTTCTAACTCCTTAATAGCTTCCTACCTAATCACCACCATCTTCCATCACCACTTTCACTAATCATCACCACCATGGATTAGCGAAAACTTGTTTTTGTAAATGTCGAGTCATCTACCATCACCACATGAATCCTACTAGTAAACCGACACCAACACTAGCACCACTAGTGGCACACCCGGTGAAAGAATTCATATCTTCTTTCTAGGAATTATTTTGTAGGCTTTTATCATATTATATTCTCACTTTTCTTATGATTGTAATTAGGAGAATACATCTTCATGAGATCTTTGGTTATATCATTTTTCACATATATATACATCTTATTTTTCTTTGTGAAAAAAAAGATGAAATATATTGCACTAATGTTTCTCATTGTAGGTTCATCATCATATACACTCGATTGTATATAACTTACTCATCTAAGGATGAACTTTGCATCAATTATTTTTCTTATTATAGGTGCCTCTTGACACCCTCAAACAAGGAGGAATATCCTTTAAGCACTCATATTGCATCGTCTATACACTTGGTTGTATATGACATATTTGTCTAAAGACAAAGCTTCTATTATACTAATATTTATTTTGAAGGTTCATCTTGACACCCTAGAGCAAGGGGAGCTTCCGTCAAGAATTTACTGAATGCATCTTATACACACTTTGTTGTATAACACTTACTCGTCCAATGACGAATATAGTTTTGCACTAATATTTGTTTTGTAGGTTTTTAATCATACCTTGACGCCTCAAACAAGGGGGAGAAACCGTCAAGGGGGAGCATGCACGCATTTAGCATCATTCTCACTTTTCAACAAGCATTTGTGCATCGATAAAAAGTGGAGAAAATAGGCGAACATTGCTATGCATTTTTCTTTTTCATATATTTCTCATAATTTTTGTTGCATAAAACTAACCTTGATGTAGGTTAAGCCTCTTTATTTGATCCATGGATCCGCTACCAAACAAGGGACGGATTGAAGTGGATGATTTAACTTCACTAGGGATGATGCAAGCTCGCCTTTTTGGGGAGAAATTAAGTTAAACTCCATGGACACGCCCTTTTTGTCATCATCAAAAAGGGGGAGATTGTTAGTGCAAATATTACGATATTTAATCTATACAGTCTCGTTTGTTTTGATTGATGACAAACATGTAACTTGTAATACATAACGTAAAATGTACAAGTTACTTGTAATCACACTTTGTCTCAACATACATTCAACACCTCTCAATGACTCAAGTCCTCATATGTTACAACACAGGTTCGTACATGTTTGTTATGTGGAATTATGATCAAACCCATTAACAAATCATTTAGAATGTTTAAAATACATTTAGAGTCACTAAGTATTTTAATAGGTTAACCATTCTATTTTGAACCTCATTTTACATTTTGCATTCACAAGTATTTCAAAAGGTAACTAGACATTTTATTAACTAGTTACATAATACATTTTACAAGTTTACCTTGATAAACCTTTTAATCTAAAAATGGAAATACATGTTACATCATGTCATGCATCATCTTTGAAATCCTTGGAAGATCACTTGAATATTTTGGTTAGATTGATACTCAATATATCAAATGTGATCTTAGTAAGATTTGGTAATATCTTGGAAAGATTTGAAGAAAGATTTTTAGACTTTATGTTAGGCACCCACGGAACCCTTTCTTATAAAGGGCGGAACCCTTTAAAGGGTTCCTTGGTCCGTGGACGCTCCTATCCACTTTTGGCTATAAATAGAAGCCCATTGTTTTCCCATTTCTTCACCACTTGAAAACACATCTTCTCCACCTTCTTGCATACATTTAGATCTATCATTAACAATGTAGTAACATACATTAAACACCCTAATGATCATGATCATAATGCTTCTAACATTCATCTTTGTTGTAAGCATACTCTACATTGATCAACCAAGGAAAGCTTGGAGATCTAGCCATCCCCACAAGCTGAAGATCTATCACAACAAGTTTAGGGAACTTGTGATCTTCATCATGAAGGCTTCCTATCAATGGAAGATCATTTAGAAGTAGTTATTCATATCCATTAGACATTTGTGTCATGGATCATTAGTGTAGACATCATTGCATCATAACAACACTTTCACCAAACTAGATTAGATGGTTTATGTGTTTGTGCCATAAAACACAAGGTTTGTTATGTTGGGCCATAAAACATATTGGGAGTGGTTGTACCCTTGTAAAAGAACTCGACATCTAGCTTAGTGTCGGAAATATTGTATAGGTGACGTTAGGTTGGTTCTACCTCGAACTAGAACCCGGTATTTAGCTTTGTACCGGAAAAAGTGTAAGCAATGATTGTAAGGTTTTCTCCGCCGAGAAGGGAGCTTGTTGATTTAGTGAAGTAACTCTCGAGTTGGGTACTCGGGGTGTTAGGACCCTTTTTATCAATCCATTTCACACAATATAACTTGAATGATGAAGAAAAGATGTGGTGACTTGAATGATATGTGTATTTTAGAGAGACAAAGGAAAGAAGATGAAAACAATATTTCATAAGAAAACACACACACACACACTTTCAAGCACACCCCTCAAATGACATACTTGAGGGGTATTTATAGTACAAGACAAAGGATGTCCTAAGGCTTGGCCATGGGCCGTATATGGGCTTGGACATGGATTGGGTTACATGAACTTATACAAGGCTAGCTTAACTAAACGTCTAACCATTTAGCTTAGCCCAATCCATGAGCCCTTTGACTATTCTAGCACGATATCTAACACACGTTACAAAGTTCCTAAATGTGAATGACCATCACTTCTAATATAAACTATTAAGGCTAACAATCTCCCCCTAAGGGGTGGTCATTCAAATGATGCTCCACTTGATTTGGTCTTTACTTTTCTCGAGCTTGAACTTTGTGCGTAGATATAGAATAGTCTTGATTCTTTGTTCCTTCATGCTTTGTGATCAGATAATGTGGTTGTCTGCTGTTGTCAACTTCGTTGGATAGGTGTCTCCACGTCTTTCTCCACCATGCTCACACTTCTATTTGACTTTTGGTTACCAATGATGTAGTTCTCGAGTCTTTAAACTTTGTGTAGCCTTTGATTGTGATGAGAACTTTCATGTGTCGTTGGTATGAGCATGTGGCGAGTCTGCACGATCCATCCGCTCCGGAGCTTCCATAAGAAGAAAACATAAAAAGCAGGTTAGTAATAAGAGGATTCCGGCACTTACAGGTTTGAATTTCGAGGGTGTTAACAGCATAGTGTGAAAACACATCTCTAATTCTCACAAGGGCCGTTCTTGAACTGGAGTCCCACAAGTGAGATAACGCGATATACCGAAGTACATCTACAGATTCGGATGAGTCATGAGGTACAGAAGCATCACCCCACGACTGTAGACCGTTTGAGACACACTAAGCGTAATCCACGGAGAATTACCGAAGTGACCTGCTTTGTCGGGCGCTTGATGTTGACCCTAACAGGAGTTTCCATTCAATCACTGAAGATCACAGATGTGAAACTTCTCATAAATGTTCTGGCAGATTGCTAAGATCTGCGTAGGACTCTAGAATATATCACTTGTGTTCTTATTGATGAACAACAAGCGATGTCATGTCATGTGTTCCTGTGAGATCTTTTGATGAATCTCGTGGCTCTAGACTTAATTAGTGCATTTTGGTTTTTCCTGAGCGGAGACTAGGGAGAGGGTCTCCTTCTTCAATACCAACGATCTCTAAGAGAAAGTCGATAGATTATGTAGGGTTCCCAGTGAGAATGAAACAAATCCCTTTTGAGAGGAATTGAGTGGCTAGAAGGTTAGGTGCAGTGCGTCACTGGGTCCATGACGTCTTTGTCTTCAATACCGGTGTCATCTTAGTGACAACCAGTAGCAGATGAATTGAACCCGGTTTCTGCCCTAAGGTTGATTATGGAGGGCTATTTCTTTTCACCCTTTTTCATTACATTTCTTTTTAATTCTTCAACCCCTTCTTTCTCCTTTGTCACATTACTCCTTTTTTCAATCATTCCTAAGGACTTCTAGTTCTAAACTATTTTTGATGTCCTTGGTTAGATCCCTCCGGCTCTGGCGGATCATAGGACGGATTTCCTATCCTTAGTCAACTTATAACTCCATGACTGTCCCATGTTGCCATAAAACCTTTTCTTGAAAATCTCTCAAAGTGTTTATGATTATAAAACATGATTTGTTAACACCTTGAGAGTTTTATATTTTTAGAAACACTCGCCCTTCACATGTGCTTATATTGTTAAATCTGCACAGAGAGGGTAGAGTTCGCACTTTTGAATTGATCGACTTTCAATAGACAAGACCGATTCGAGACACGTTAACATCACTAGTGAATTAGCTTGAAATTATTACCCGGCCTGGTCAAGTCCAAAGAAAGTTTCTCGAAATGGTACATTCTACTTAGACAAGTCCTATTCGAGACACGCTTACATCACTGGTTAGACCAGCTTGAAATTATTACCCGTCCAGGAACAAGTCTTTTTGAGTACTGACTTTATATTATCATCAATTCATTGGTTACGACTGAGTCGAGCTCTTTTGAGATTCAAACAGCGATCATAAAACATTTTGATCACATTTTAATCACGTTTCTCCCCCTCAAAAATAGCATATCCATGATGTTTTTGAAACAAAATGATTAAAAGATATGTTTTTCGGAAAGCATTTGGAGAGAAACTGATTTAGCATGAATTTTGGAACAACTTTGGTTTAATACTCCCCCTTAACGAAAGCATATTTTTCATACAGAAAATTTAGAATCAATTAAGGGTTTAGAGGGAGTTATCTTGGTACCAAATGTGAGAGATTTTGAAAAATCTTTTTGAAAAATTCGAATCGATGGTACGCAAGATGTGGAGAAGATTTTGAAAATCTTTTGAAGATATTGAAGAAGAATTATCTTCATTTGTTTTAGGATAAGTGCTCGATATTTATGAAAATCGATTTTGCGCAACACTTTCCTTTCTTTAAAGATCGGGTTGCAAGCTGAAATACTTACAAGCCATTATGTTTTTAGGAATAGTGCTTTTAAAAATATTTAAAACCTTTGATTTGGTTAAGCACTTTCCTTTCGATGAAGCGCGGGTCCTGAACTGATGTGTCCAGAAGCCATTATGTTGAAGTCCGGGTTTAAATCGTTGAAGTATACGAAAGCCATTATTTTGAAGAAATTTTTAAGAAACGACATGTTTTAGAAAACATTTAAAGAACTCTCGCTCAAGCATCTGTACATACCCGTATCATTGTTGAATGACATTTCTAGAAACTTACAGAATATCGATTATACGAGAGACATGTCAGAGAAGAATATTTTTGATTTTTTTTTGATTTTATATTGTTTTTGTATATTTTGAAAATTTTCTATTTTTGTATTTTGCTTTTGTTGGTTTTATAAAAGAAATGGAAAATCAAAGATAGAAGATAGAGAGAATGAAGAAGAAGAGTTTACAGAATTAGAACCCTCTGATGAGCTGGGTTCTGAGATATTTGATTCACCTGCAACCAAAGAAGAAGAGTTTTCACAAATAACAGTGTTAGAAGTACAAGATTCCTCACGGTGAGGGTGATCACTATCAACGGTTGTAGTGGTTTCTACTTCCTTATCCTGATGATTGACACTATTATCTGTGTTGGAGCAAGTATCAAAAATCTTTCCTGTTGGAATCCATCTAAGACCAATTTGGTTGAAAACTTTTCCGTGGGTATCCACCTAAGGTAAGATCTAGGAGTTGTTTTCTTATCGGATCAGCGGAAGACTCTTTTTGGAAAAACTACTTCCTAAAGAGATCCACCTATTAGGTTTCCTGTTCATCATGTCAACGGGTTTGTTTCTATTTGGTGTCTTAGTGGATTGTGCCTTGGCACGAGAATTATCTTTCTTGAGATATTGTAAGGCACATGCATCATGATTAGCTGAAAAGATACATTTTTTACATGTAGTACAGACAAATTCAATATTCTTGTTTAAAACAGCAGCTTTAACTTTGTCACTACAATCTTTTGGAAATTGATTCTGGTTCGAAAAAGACTTAGAATTCCTAGTGTTGTTATCTAAGGGCATAGCATTTTCTTTTGCGCAACTACTCTTAGATGCAAGCCAATCCCTAGTCTTTTGTAGAGTGTTCCTAGGTAATGGTTTACTGCTACTAGCAGTGCCTTGAAATCTTGTAGAATTCATCACCCTAGATGTTGCACCTAGAATTCCGTCTTTTCGAGTCTGTGCCTTTTTCCTAGCTTCTTCTAGATAGTGATTGTTGACCATGTTGTTAGAACCGACAGATTCTTTAACTGGATTTTTGGTCACATGCCGTGTAATATTCCTAGAAATGCCAGGTGTAAACACGTTTTCTTTCTCAAAAACAGGTTTTTCAAAAGCTTTGATAATTCTTTTTTTAATAGGCAAAGTCTGTGGAGTGACTGTTTTTGACAAATCATTTTTCTCATTGACCTTTGGAGGAAACTGAGAAATAGACATTTTTGGTTTGAAAACTGGTTTGGGAACATTTGGTTTCTCCTCAGTCAATGGTTTTGCAAACTTAGTATCCACAGCCTTTCCTTTTTGACATCCCAGCTGAGCTCTCAAAAGATCATTTTGCTCTTTCATGTACTTGTAGGCACACTCATACGATAGTTTGTCATACTTGCATTCCTCAGATTTTCGATCAAGTTGTTTAAAATAGGACACGTTTTCTATTTCAAGTTTTTCAAGAGCTTTTTCATATTTTGAAACAATTGCGGAGGTCTCAGACTGGAGTATTTCATGATCTTCAACAGAATATGTTTGTAAGATAATGGACATGATATCGGTAGTCATAACATCTTCGAAGAGAGAATCACTGAGTTTTTCCAAAACTTTGATGTGTTCAATACTTTCATTAGCTTGCTTTACCAGGGATTTATGGTCCTTGACAAAGTCACTCGTTTCTTTCAAAAGTGCTTGTTCAACATGAATTACCCTGCACTGATGGCGTTAACGGAGGGGCAATTTGGGTTTTATAAAACTCTTTTGTTTCGTCATCATGACGAGTAAACCAGATGTTAGTTGTAATATTGGTTTTAGACTTGACAGTCTCTTGAAGATACCCAATTCTAATTTTAACGTCATCTAAAATGCTTCTAGTATCACTTGTGTTAAAAGGATTGTTTGAAGACATTTGTTCGATTTTCGAAAGAGATTTGGAAACTACAACTGGTTTTGAAGCTGGTTTTGAAACTGGTGTTGACACTTTGTTTGAAACACTTGGTGTGGTGGAAAGCGTTGATTGTTCTTTTTGATTAACAAAAGTAATTCCATTAATTTTGTTCCATTTGTTATAATCAATCGGGTTAAGATCTGGATTCTTTTGTTTCATTTTTGATCTACTCTCCTCAGATAGTTCCAACGTTTCAAGAGAATCACGAACAATTATGGGTTCATGCAATGGTTGTCCATTATTCAACACATTCTGAGATTTCTGAGATTTCTGAGCTTTCTTGAGGAGCGAAGAAGGGTTAGTTACCAAGTGCCATTCTATGTGAAGTATGAAAACGTGGATTTACTTGGTTAGAAAGCATCTTGTTTGTTTTATCTGAATGACCCGTTGTGAGAAGCAAATTGTCCAAAGCTTTAATTTTCTCATTTTTATCCAGAATTTCATCAAGAAGAGAATCTTCTCGTTTTGAAAAATCAGCAATCAACTTTTTCTTCTCTTTTTCAAGATCGGAAAACAGTGCTTTTTGTTTAGAAAGTTGGTCATTTAGATCAGAAATTTCCTTGTTTAAAGATTTAATTTTCAAGTGAGAATTCACATCAAGTGTGTTATACTTGATTTGCAATTCTTTTCTCTTAAAAACAGAATCTCGATAACCAATTTCTAATTCGGAAATTTTGTTTGTATGAAATTCATAGGCTTTGGCGTGCTCCTTGTAACTCTCAAGCTCAGCGGTCAATTTAGCATTCGCGGCCTTAACATCGCGATTGACCTTACTCACTTTCTCAATTTCAATACCACAATTATTAATTAATTTTTCAAAATAAGCACGGGTTTCCTCATCAGTCTCAGTATTTTGTGCCACACAGCCTCCATTAGGATCCACATCGGGAGTTTCAGAGTTCGTATTGCTACAACTTCGGATTGTCAGGTATGTATCATAAGTAGGTCTTTGATGTCACGAATGCTTTGTTCATCATGAGTAAACTGACTAGAAACATTACTATAATTTGGTACCTCATTGAGTGGATCTGTGTCATAGACTGGAGGTGTATCAAAAGTACCACTTGATGTTGTGTCCTGCGGATTGATTCTATGTCTGGAGGTTGCAGTATTTTTTGCTTTATCTGCCCGTTTTGGATTCATGAATGCGTATTCTGCATCAGTCAATTCAATTCCCGACTCTTCTTTCTGTGCTAACATCAACATGTACTGGAGCCTTTCAAGCTTTGTCAGTCGTTTGACACTAGATTACGAACTAAAATAACTGAATTTTGGCTTTGAGGTTCGGAGGTAGCATTCGAACCGAAGTCATATAACAGTTATTCCCATGTTGATATCCCATATTATGATTCATAATCTGACCCCCTTGATGTCCAACAAAGCGCCTGCATATTGCATCGATTCCCCATTTGTATACCCGTAGCAAATCCATTATGATTCCCAATAACATCAACCATTTGTCCTTCTTGACCCATATGCATACTCGGTTGAGCAAGCTGCGGATTATACGATGAAATCCATTGGTTGTTGTTATTTGGTGTAGTTGGACTAATGTTTACTTCATTGAAGAATCCTTTTAAGAAAGCGTTATGAGGCGATCTTCTGAGTTGCCATTGAGGAAGGTATGTATGATAAAGTTGATGTAGGATCGATTCGACGATAAAGGATTTCTGGTTGATGAAGATTAAGCCCGGTTGAGGTGTTTTGAAAGTCGTACTTTCGTAACCTTGGTTCTTTAAAAAATTTCACCCAAAATTTGAAATTCACTATAAAAATCAATTCTAAGGTCGTATGAAAATTTGAGTTATGACAATTTTGACGCCAAATTTGACCCGAAAAATTTGAATTTAGGCCCAAAAATTTGAATTTTTGACCAAAATTTTCACAGTTAAACCAAAATTTGAATTTCGCGTAAAAATTGAACGTTTAGTCTCCTAAAAAATTTAAATTTTACTCAAGTTTTCCCGCCATAGAAAGAGCTTAGGCGTAGAAACAGAAGTTACGAGTAGGATATGGTTACGAGTAGGATGGCTTAGGCGTAGGATATTATGCGTAGGATCTTAGGCGTAGGATTCCTTAGGCGTAGGATCTTATACGTAGGATCTTTATTAGGCGTAGGATTCTTATGCGTAGAAAGTATCTTACGCGTAACCTTAGGCTTATGCGTAGACAAAAAAACTTAGTCGTAAAACCTTACGCGTAAGTGTGATCTTATGCGTAGAGTTCTACTCGTAAGAGTTTATGCTTATGCGTAAACTTAGGTTAAAAACCAAAAATCCTTTACACTGTCACAGCGTAAGGGATATCCCAAGTCGAAGTGTTCCACACACTTATCCAAGTGAGGGAAGCACTGAGTAACCGTTAAAGCTCGAAGAATCTGCACCAAAAAGTTATGAGTAGAAAACTAGGGTTTTGACTTTTTGACTTCTACTCGTAAGAAATTTCCAACGATTCAAACGATTTTTCTTGCACAGATATCCTTAAAAACACTCGAATAACCCAAAAATGTTGACCTTTTTCACCCAAAGTGCTTAGAAAAGTTACGAGTAGAAATGACCAAAGAACCAAATACGAGTTTAAAACTTAACCAAAACGCGTAAAGCTTGAAACTTTTTGCAAAAAACTGAAACTTTAGCACCAAATAAACCTTAAACCACAAGAATCTTGAATTTTTAAGTGCAAAAATTAAAGCTTTATGCGTATCAAAGATGTAAAACGTGAGCTTAACGCGTATCTTACCAAAACTTCAAAACAAACACAAGCACTCCTAAACCATTGTTAGGCGATTGATACCAATTGTTAAAACCTAAGATATATCAACCTTATCACAAACCCAACACTTATACCACAAGATGAACACGTGAAACCAAACACAATATGCGTAAATAAGAAAGAAAGAAAGATGAGATGGTGACTTAAGATGTGTAACTCGTGTATGTATTTAGAGAGATAAAGTAAAGAAGATGAAAACAATATTTCATAAGTAAAACACACACACACACACTCAAGCACTCCTAAACCATTGTTAGGCGATTGATACCAATTGTAGGACCACTACGATATATCAACCTTATCACAAAGTACCCACGTTAACCAAAGTTATGCGTAGAACTCGTGAAACCCAAACACAAACATATGCGTAAAAGAAAGAAAAGATAAAGATGAGATGGTGACTTGATGTTTATAAAACCGTGTATGTGAGATGATAAGATAAACACAATAAAGTTGTATATTCCTTGAGAGAGAAAATACACACACACACACACACTTTCAAGCACACCCCTCAAATGACATACTTGAGGGGTATTTATAGTACAAGACAAAGGATGCCCTAAGGCTTGGCCATGGGCCGTATATGGGCTTGGACATGGATTGGGTTACATGAACTTATACAAGGCTAGCTTAACTAAACGTCTAACCATTTAGCTTAGCCCAATCCATGAGCCCTTTGACTATTCTAGCACGATATCTAACACACGTTACAAAGTTCCTAAATGTGAATGACCATCACTTCTAATATAAACTATTAAGGCTAACACGGGGAGTGGAGTAGGGCGGAAAGGAGATCCGTGACCGAACCACTATAAATCATCGTGTTCGGTTTGCACTTTCCTTTCTTTTTCTCTTTACTTTTATAATTGCACTATACTATTGCTTGTGATGTGGTTTGATGTTAATGCTTGTGTGACAACATGGTTTACTATGCTTTACATTGGTCACAAACAATAATTTGAACTTTCATATTATAACAAGCTTCATAAGCGATTTGATACTAAAGATCTAAACGTTTTTTAAACGGTAACGTATTCACCCCCCCCCCCTCTACGTTTCCACAGTTCTCAATGAAGGACATAGGGGAGGCTGATGTTATCCTTGGTATAAGGATTAAGCATGAAAGTAAAATAATTCCTATCTCTCAGCCTCATTATATTGAGAATGTGTTGAGTAAATTTAGTTACTTTGATTGTAGTCGAGTGAGTACACTTATGGGTACTTGTGAGAAGTTGATGCTTAATTATGGCAAGGTTGTATCTCAACTTGAGTATTCTAGAGTAATTGGTTGCCTGATGTATGCCATGACTTGTACAAGACCTGATATTGTATTTTCAATGGGTAAACTGAGAAGGTATACTAGCAATCTTAGTGCTCATTACTGGCAAGCAGTTCAGAGGGTACTGAAGTATCTGAAGAGAACTTTGGATTATAGTTTCTCATATACTGGTTATCCTTCGGTGTTAGAAGGATACACTGATGCAAGTTGGATCAGTAACACTGAAGATAATTAGTCTACCAGTGACTGGGTATTCCTACTTGGTGGAGGTGTAATTTCTTGGGCATTGTTAGGTCACAAGGTTTACCACACAAGCTTATAAGAAAGATAGAGAGGCGATTGAACAAGTATCCAAACACACACACACGTATAGACTTAGACGGTTAGGCGTAAGTATGTGAAAGAGAGAATAACTTGAACAACCAACCTTCAAATGAAGGTTTGCATAAGGTATTTATAGGCAAGGAGCTAGGGCAACACTCCTACTCCTTCCCTTTCACCTATGGGCTTGGGCCAAAGCTCATGGGCCTTCTACATAAGCTTAAGGCTAATAACAAACATTAAGGCCATAATAAGCTAACTATTACATATGAGTAACTAACACTTGAATAAGGTTTAGGAGTGATTCCAACAATCTCCCCCTCAAGTGTTATTACATATGAGTAACAAACACTCAAGTGTTGGTGATGAAAAACGGTGAAGGCGTTGATGTAATAGTAGCTTTGACGTCTTCTGACACTCTTCTTTCTTGTGAGAAGAATTGCCTTGATTTGAACAATCTCCCTAGTGTAGAGAGATAGTTTACTTTGAACGGTTATGCTTTGACGTCATCTTTAACTTTGTTCTTTGATCATTGTTCTTTGTGATGAAAGTGATAGTATGTTGTTGTTGTCAGATCATGTCTGCCTCGGGTCTGCTTCGCCGCTACAGTGTCTCCACGTCATTCTTCAACATGCTCGCACGCTCTTTTGACGTTGGAATTCAGTACCGATGGAGTTCTTTAAGTCTTTAACTTTGTAGATTCTCCGTATTGACGAAGAATCATTCTGACTGTTGTGTTGCTTTTGGATAGAACTTCCATTAGTGATGATGTTGGCGTGAGCATGAGAAGAATCTGCACGATCATTCCGCTCGAGAGCTTCCATAAGAAGAAAACATTTAAGCGGTTAGTAATAAGCGGATTCCGGCTCTTACAAGTTTGAACTTCGAGAGTGTTAACAGCATAGTGTGAAAACACAACTCTAATTCTTACAAAGGCCGTTCCTGAATCGGAGTCCCACAAGTGAGATAACACGATGTACCGAAGTACACCTACGATTCAGATGAGTCGCTGAGGCACACCGAAGCATCACCTCACGACTGTAGACCGTTTGAGACCACTAAGCTTAATCCACGGGGAGTTGCCGAAGCGACCTGCTGTCAGGGCTGTTTGATGTTGACCCTGGCAGGAGTTTCCATTCAATCACTGAGGATCACAAATGTGAACCTCTCATAAATGTTCTCGACAGATTGCTAAGATCTGTGAAGGACTCGATAATGTACCACTGAAATTCTTATTGTTGAATATCAAGTGATGAAATGTCAAGTGTACCTAAGAGATCTTTTGATGAATCTCGTGGCTCTAGACTCAATAGTGCATTTTGGTTTTCCTGAGCGGAGACTAGGGAGAGGGTCTCCTTCTTCAATACCAGCAATCTCTAAGAGAAAGCCGATAGTTTACGTAGGGTTCCCGGTGAGAATGAAACAAGCTTCTGTTGAGAGAAACTTGAGTGGTTAAGAAGGTTTAGTGCATGCGTCCTTGGGTCCATGACGACTTTTAATCTTCAATACCGGCGTCACTAAGTGACAACGTAGTATATCAATTGAACCCGATTAATGCGCCTAAGTTGAATAATCGGGAGGCCTATTTCTTTTCACCCTTTTCTTTGCATTTCTTTTTAATTCTTCAACTCCTTCTTTCTCCGATTCTCATTTTCTCCATTTTATAATCATACCTAAGGACTTCTAAATTCTAACTATTAGTGGTGTCCTTGGGTAGATCCATCCGGCTCTGGCGGATCATAGGACGGTTATTCCTAACCTTAGTCACCTTATAACTCCATGACTAACCTTTGTTGCCATAAAAACCACTGATGTGAAAAATCTCTCACAGTGTTTATGAATGAAAAACATTTTAGTACCACTTTTGAGATAAGATTTTGCATAAATACTCCCCCTCCACATGTGCTTAAGAGTTTTAACGGTTAAAATGCACAGTGAGGAAAGAGGGCGCACTTTTTGAATTGATTAACTCAAGATAGACATTCCCCCGCGAGACACAGTTACGTGGCATACTTAAAGAGTTGCATTGTCAGCTTTTAGGTGACAACTGGCTCTAGTAACTACCTTGAAGGTGTAGACAATCCTCGAAAGGTCGTCAAACCCGTCAGAGTTCATGTTTATCAAGAGTTTCTCGAATGGTACATTCTACTCAGACAAGTCCTTTGCGAGACACGTTTACATTACTAGTGAACTAGCTTGAAATTATTACCCGACTAACAGTTAAGCATCGTCAATTCGTTGGTTAAGTCTGAAGCACACAGATTCATTTGCATTTTACACAACATATTTCTAATCACACATTTTCTCCCCCTCAAAAATGGCATATTAAAGTGTTATTTTTTGAAACGTTTGAGAATAAATATGACCATTTCGAGTGTTGCGGGAAGAATGACCACTGTGAACAATTTGAGAACAAAGTTTCAAATTCAAGTACTCCCCCTCAACGAGTGATATAAACGGTCGAGGTTTTGAAAATCATAAGGGAAAGTACTTGTTCTTTTGAGCAAAACCTTGAAAAGTGAAAGGTTTGATAGGTTTTACTCAAAAGTAAGAAGCTTTCGCTCCTTTTATAAGGATTGTGGCACTGAAGCGTACCACAGGGTCCTTTATTTACAAGTACGGGTTGTACACTGTAATGTGTGCACAAGCCATCTACATAATTAATCAAACATCCAAAATTATATGAAGGAAGCAATTCAAGGGGTACCAGGAAGTGCGGTGATGTTCCCAGGAGTGTGCCAGGCGTTGAAAGCGGTTATGTTAATCTGGGTCGACCACCGATATAACTCTCCAATCGTCTGAACGATCCCTTGAAACAACCGTTCATCAATCATTGTGATGATCAGTCTCACATCCCTCCTTTCCTGAGAATTCCAGCGCTTAGGAGACCCAATTTTCTGGCGTATATCCTTCAACCTGTATGCCAATCCATCCCTAACCAGCTTCAAAGTATGATCCCCGAACTTGTGGAGTTCGCTACACGCCATTAGACAGTTTCTTTGAAGTTCACTACGGTAAACAACTCCGAAAGGTTTTGTGACAACCCGTACTTTCAGGTCATTTCTCGACGCAATTCATGTCTCATTATTTCATCATTTATCGTAAACTTGGTTTATTTGTTCCAAATTCGCGTAACCTTTATGGTTTAGCGGCGAATTCATGATCATAACATCACGTACATTTCATATGGACTAAGATTAGTCTACATTTCATTGACATCATTTGCATCATGATAATTCATTCATGACATTTTATTTCACATTCATCGCGTAAATTTTATATTAAATAAACGTATCGCGTGAGTTATTATTTTGTATATTTAACCCGTTACTTTCAAAAATGATCCCGACATATTTTTATACTTACATTAGTTTATAAAAACTATATTTTTAGTTTTCCTAGTGTTTTAAATTTATTTTGTATATAAATCGTTAAATTTATATTATTACGACACTTTTCTTAAAAACTACACGATAATTTCTATATCACTCAAATTTTACAAGAAGTGTATTTTTATAATTTTTATGATCTAAATATATTTTATCTTGACCCGTGAAAATTTATTTTTATCTAACGCTACCTTAAATATTCAAATGTGTATACAACTTACTAATATTACTTAACAATACTACAAGTTACTACTATCCTCAAATAACTTTACATCTACTTACACTTATACATTTACATAATAATAATAAAAAAAATATATATATATATATATATGTATTATTAAATACATGATTCACTAGATATTTACAAGATCTTGATTTATAGTGTTTTACACTCAACCATTTACACATACACTACAATCATTCAAAGTGTAAAAGTCAATGTTTCCTTTCTCTTTTCCTCTCCAAAACCGTCCAAGCCATAGGAGAAGAAGAAAACATCAAAATTTTTCAAGATCAAGTTTTATACAATCTAGTTATCACTCTTTATAAGGTTTTGAAATAAAAACCAAGAGTGTTTAGGATTTACCTTGTTACTTGCACCTCATCATATTCACTTGTAAGCATGTTTCTTTCATTTTTCATGTTTCCTTTTCATTTCATTAGTATCTCTTCATTTTTGGAGCAAGCATGCATGATTTGTGTTGTTTATACCATTTTTACATGATTTTTAGAAATATATAAATATAAGGTCATCCTATAATTATCCCCTTGGTATATGTTGGTCTTGATGATGTCTAGGAACCCATGACACCCTAAGAAGGTGTATGGTAGGATTAGATTAGCTTTGGAGTTGATTTGAAGGGATTGGAATAGGTTTAGTACGAGAAAAACTATTTTCGATAAGTATAAAAAGTGTTCTGTCCTTATTTTGAATTTCTGGAAAATCCGACAGTAGGCACGAATTTTTGGCCTTGATATTTAGAAAATATACTTTAAAACGAATCCGTGGCCGCTTGAACGGATTAAAACGGAGTTATAACGAAGAAGTTATGAATTTTTCAAGTTTGACGACGAAATATATTATTTCAGAAAATTTCAGCAAAGTGTTTTTGTTTTGTACGAGTCAAAAACGAGCCTTAAGCTTTACAAATTATTTCGACTTATCAAAAATATATTAGTATACTTCGATACGAAGCTAAGGACGTATTATACGTAGAAAGCGGATTTGAAACGACAAATATATGCACGTTTTCATAAACTTGCCGTAACTATTATTTTCTGAAAAACTATATTATTTCTACGAGATAAGTGTTACGGTAACTAAAATCACCATATTTAACCCCTATTATCTTTATGTTCGAGACCTTTTGGACGAAAACTCCTGAACTGAAACTTTTAGATATCGATACAAACTTTCCAAAACCGTCGAGTTCGTTCTCTAACGATCGACGTACACCGTTTTACGGCTAGTTTTCCAAAGCCATTTTTGTTAATTTCATGAAAATTCCGACGACATTGTTTTGCGACGAAAAGTGAAAATTTCACCATAAATCATTATAAAACCATTGTAGGATGACATTTTGACGTAAAAACTTGTAAAGTAATTTTTGATTGGTCAAGACGTCAAACGAGTATTTTTCGACGATGAGTAATATTTTCAAAACTCGCAAATGGTATAAATAACATACGAAATGCATGCATAACATTACATTGCAACTCATTACATGTCATATCATTCATCATAGGTCAAGATTTACGTATCACACTACATCTCGGTGTACTCACTTTTGTCTTCGCATCATTCCACCAAGTGAGTTCCATAGCCCCACTTTTCTTGTTTTAATGCTTTCATAACTGTTTTGGGGGAGATACATGCTCGACTATTTTATTACATTCATGACTATTTGCAAACTATATGTTTATCCGAACTAAATGTTTAGTCATGCGAAGTAACAGTATTGCCATACTTAGAATTTCCATATCATATTCATTGGTCTAACGGTCTTGGTATATTCATTGGACTAACGGTCTTGGTATATTCATTGGACTAACGGTCTTGGTATATTCATTGGTCTAACGGTCTTGGTATATTCATTGGTCTAACGGACTTGGTATAATATTGATCTAACGGACTTGGTATACGATTATGGACTAACGGTCTTGGAACGATTTGAACATAAACTATATACATTTCGGCAATGGGTTGTGAACACACAGGTTGCAAGTTTTGTATGGGCGGGACTTGGGACTGAGTGGATTTACAATGCCTTTGCTTTGCATAAACGATTCGATACATTGAGTTATGCACTATTTTGTGAATTCATTTGACGATTTCTGTTTGAACATAAACTATGCATATTCTAGCAGTGGGTTGTGAACACACAGGTTGCAAGTTTTGTATGGGCGGGACTTGGAACTGAGTGGATTTACAATGCCTTTGCTACATAATCGATTTTGATAGTCTTTACATTTCAACGATTTACAATGCCTTTGCTGCATAAACGATTTCGAAAGGCTTTACATTTCAACACAAACTCTATGAACTCACTCAACCTTTGTGTTGACACTTTTAGCATGTTTTATCTCAGGTATCTAAGGCATTCACTTCATGGCATGCATTTGGACACATCATGGAGTCGTGGTGACGACGCGTCTTACTTGGGTTTTACGCACTTTAAAACATCGTTTGAATTGTACAAACTTATTTCCGCACAAGTTGATTTTCATTTGGGACCTACTTTGTAAACTCTGATTATTTTATTAAATCAAACGATGTATTTTCCAAACGACACTTTAGGTCGTTCAATATAACTGTGATTGTGATGCTATGACAGTCAATCCCCAGGAATTCCATTCCGCTGCAAAACAGGTAATTTGGGGGTGTGACAGATTGGCATCAGAGCCAGGTTATAGAGAACTAGGTTGCATCATTGACCCTAGACTATAACTACATCATCATAGCATCTCATCATTTCATCATAAGTGCATGTTCACTTTGCATACGATTTATACGTACATTTTTCGAGTTATTTACTTTCATTTCATAACGATTGTCACATGGATGCCTGTCATTCCCTATCATAATTTTTACACCGGTTGACTCAACACCAAACATCATATGAGTCGATTAGTCCAAGCATTGCATAGTTACTCCTAAATTATACATAGCCTGATCACCTATGTCTAATTCAGGAAGAATCATGCAATGAAGGGAGTAGTAGGCTTATATGTGTAAGCAATTCCGTAATCGAGTCAAATTTTCAAAAGATTTTCTTCAAACCACTTGTTTCCAGTTTGATCCGCGTGACAGTTCTTGTTTGATGAGTTGCAAAGATCGAGCTAGAAACAAGTTGTTACCTAAACCGATTTAGCCTAATCGTATGACAGTTCTTGTTTGATGAGTTGTGGGATTAAGCAAAAATCGGTTACCAAAAAGTCTTTTGAGGGTTTTGCTCGGGAATGGGAAAGTTTGCCACATCAAACCCTAAACCCGAGAGACCAACACGAACTGAATTCAGGGACTGAATTCCTTTTTGGATGGGCGAATGTGACAACCCGTACTTTCAGGTCATTTCTCGACGCAATTCATGTCTCATTATTTCATCATTTATCGTAAACTTGGTTTACTTGTTCCAAATTCGCGTAACCTTTATGGTTTAGCGGCGAATTCATGATCATAACATCACGTACATTTCATATGGACTAAGATTAGTCTACATTTCATTGACATCATTTGCATCATGATAATTCATTCATGACATTTTATTTCACATTCATCGCGTAAATTTTATATTAAATAAACGTATCGCGTGAGTTATTATTTTGTATATTTAACCCGTTACTTTCAAAAATGATCCCGACATATTTTTATACTTACATTAGTTTATAAAAACTATATTTTTAGTTTTCCTAGTGTTTTAAATTTATTTTGTATATAAATCGTTAAATTTATATTATTACGACACTTTTCTTAAAAACTACACGATAATTTCTATATCACTCAAATTTTACAAGAAGTGTATTTTTATAATTTTTATGATCTAAATATATTTTATCTTGAACCGTGAAAATTTATTTTATCTAACGCTACCTTAAATATTCAAATGTGTATACAACTTACTAATATTACTTAACAATACTACAAGTTACTACTATCCTCAAATAACTTTACATCTACTTACACTTATACATTTACATAATAATAATAAAAAAAAAAAATATATATATATATATATATATATGTATTATTAAATACATGATTCACTAGATATTTACAAGATCTTGATTTATAGTGTTTTACACTCAACCATTTACACATACACTACAATCATTCAAAGTGTAAAAGTCAATGTTTCCTTTCTCTTTTCCTCTCCAAAACCGTCCAAGCCATAGGAGAAGAAGAAAACATCAAAAATTTTCAAGATCAAGTTTTATACAATCTAGTTATCACTCTTTATAAGGTTTTGAAATAAAAACCAAGAGTGTTTAGGATTTACCTTGTTACTTGCACCTCATCATATTCACTTGTAAGCATGTTTCTTTCATTTTCATGTTTCCTTTTCATTTCATAAGTATCTCTTCATTTTGGAGCAAGCATGCATGATTTGTGTTGTTTATACCATTTTTACATGATTTTTAGAAATATATAAATATAAGGTCATCCTATAATTATCCCCTTGGTATATGTTGGTCTTGATGATGTCTAGGAACCCATGACACCCTAAGAAGGTGTATGGTAGGATTAGATTAGCTTTGGAGTTGATTTGAAGGGATTGGAATAGGTTTAGTACGAGAAAAACTATTTTCGATAAGTATAAAAAGTGTTCTGTCCTTATTTTGAATTTCTGGAAAATCCGACAGTAGGCACGAATTTTTGGCCTTGATATTTAGAAAATATACTTTAAAACGAATCCGTGGCCGCTTGAACGGATTAAAACGGAGTTATAACGAAGAAGTTATGAATTTTTCAAGTTTGACGACGAAATATATTATTTCAGAAAATTTCAGCAAAGTGTTTTTGTTTTGTACGAGTCAAAAACGAGCCTTAAGCTTTACAAATTATTTCGACTTATCAAAAATATATTAGTATACTTCGATACGAAGCTAAGGACGTATTATACGTAGAAAACGGATTTGAAACGACAAATATATGCACGTTTTCATAAACTTGCCGTAACTATTATTTTCTGAAAAACTATATTATTTCTACGAGATAAGTGTTACGGTAACTAAAATCACCATATTTAACCCCTATTATCTTTATGTTCGAGACCTTTTGGACGAAAACTCCTGAACTGAAACTTTTAGATATCGATACAAACTTTCCAAAACCGTCGAGTTCGTTCTCTAACGATCGACGTACACCGTTTTACGGCTAGTTTTCCAAAGCCATTTTTGTTAATTTCATGAAAATTCCGACGACATTGTTTTGCGACGAAAAGTGAAAATTTCACCATAAATCATTATAAAACCATTGTAGGATGACATTTTGACGTAAAAACTTGTAAAGTAATTTTTGATTGGTCAAGACGTCAAACGAGTATTTTTCGACGATGAGTAATATTTTCAAAACTCGCAAATGGTATAAATAACATACGAAATGCATGCATAACATTACATTGCAACTCATTACATGTCATATCATTCATCATAGGTCAAGATTTGCGTATCACATTACATCTCGGTGTACTCACTTTTGTCTTCGCATCATTCCACCAAGTGAGTTCCATAGCCCCACTTTTCTTGTTTTAATGCTTTCATAACTGTTTTGGGGGAGATACATGCTCGACTATTTTATTACATTCATGACTATTTGCAAACTATATGTTTATCCGAACTAAATGTTTAGTCATGCGAAGTAACAGTATTGCCATACTTAGAATTTCCATATCATATTCATTGGTCTAACGGTCTTGGTATATTCATTGGACTAACGGTCTTGGTATATTCATTGGACTAACGGTCTTGGTATATTCATTGGTCTAACGGTCTTGGTATATTCATTGGTCTAACGGACTTGGTATAATATTGATCTAACGGACTTGGTATACGATTATGGACTAACGGTCTTGGAACGATTTGAACATAAACTATATACATTTCGGCAATGGGTTGTGAACACACAGGTTGCAAGTTTTGTATGGGCGGGACTTGGAACTGAGTGGATTTACAATGCCTTTGCTGCATAAACGATTTCGATACATTGAGTCATGCACTATTTTGTGAATTCATTTGACGATTTCTGTTTGAACATAAACTATGCATATTCTAGCAGTGGGTTGTGAACACACAGGTTGCAAGTTTTGTATGGGCGGGACTTGGAACTGAGTGGATTTACAATGCCTTTGCTACATAATCGATTTTGATAGTCTTTACATTTCAACGATTTACAATGCCTTTGCTGCATAAACGATTTCGAAAGGCTTTACATTGCAACACAAACTCTATGAACTCACTCAACCTTTGTGTTGACACTTTTAGCATGTTTTATCTCAGGTATCTAAGGCATTCACTTCATGGCATGCATTTGGACACATCATGGAGTCGTGGTGACGACGCGTCTTACTTGGGTTTTACGCACTTTAAAACATCGTTTGAATTGTACAAACTTATTTCCGCACAAGTTGATTTTCATTTGGGACCTACTTTGTAAACTCTGATTATTTTATTAAATCAAACGATGTATTTTCCAAACGACACTTTAGGTCGTTCAATATAACTGTGATTGTGATGCTATGACAGTCAATCCCCAGGAATTCCATTCCGCTGCAAAACAGGTAATTTGGGGGTGTGACAGGTTTGCTGATGAGTGTGTATTGAGATAGCTAGTTGATATCAGGAAGATCAAGCTTTGGAGGAGTGAAGTTGACACGCGTCTGATAAGATTCAATAGCCAGCTGGAGATCTTCTACACGTTCCTTGATGACAATGCGTCTTATGAAGATGAGAAGTGACTTGATAAATTTGCGTTGTACTGCGGTTGAGAATTGTCTCATGCGACCCTGTACCTTGGCAAGGTACATGTCTTCGATGTAATTGAGAGACAAATTCTCAAAGTCAGCCTCAGAGAAAGCATAGTCCCGTTCATCTTGTCATTTGACTACGATCTTCTTTAGGAATGTGTAGTCCCACTTAGACGAAAGGTCAACGTGTATGATGGCAACGATATCTTTAGAACTATGCACAGCATATTGAGACTTCGAACCTGACAGCTTCGTAGTAGATTCGTCGGCGTTATGGCCAGTGATGAATCCCATACAATGCATCTCGGTCGTATGCTTCCACCGTGTTGGAGAACAAGTGATTGGCACGTTCCTCAATGGCTATGCAGTTTGAGTAGACAGCTGCTGGGAATGGAAGTGTCAACGATGTAGCATATTTTCTTGAATCATCGTCACCGTGTAGAAGAAAATCCAAGTCTTTGTTGAAGAAATATCTGAAAGGAATCCTTGGTTCAGCTGGTTGGCCAAGTGTTGGTAGAGGTTTGGTCCAATCGGTGTAGTATGGAGGGTTGTCCCTTTGTGTGAAGTCAATGTTTGCTTCCGGGTTGAGCCAATCCATGTTGTTAGACATAGCTCGAGCAATGTTTTCAAGGTGATATTCGACCTCGAGGGCACTTTCAGAGCTGTCTTTTAGAAGTTGAAACGCTTCATTCTTGATTCGCTTCAGCTCAGATTTCGCCATTTTCTTCACATGGAACTTTTCTTGCAGAATTTTAGCATGCTCCAATGTAGAACCGTCTACCAAGTTCTGACCTTCTTCAGGGTAGGGAGTGTTGTTAACAAGATTAGCTAACCATTCAAATTCCTCTGTTTTATCGTCATCTAGCCATGATATGACGTCAGTCTGTGGCGTCTTCTTCTTCTTTTTCAAAGGCCTAGATGATGATTCTGGTTTCTGAACTTGTTTGGGAGAGGTGGGTTGTTGTAGGGGCTCAAGGACCTCTTCATCGTCACCACCCGTATACTCAAAGTGATCATCGGTTTTCTGAGTCGGGGGTGGTAACTCGGAATCGTCCTGAGGTTTTTCAGTAGAAGAACGAGGAGGAGATTTTTGTTGAACAGGAGGCCGTTGTGGAGGAGGTTGCATCAAAGAAGATTCACCAGACTGCTTCTGACGTTTAGGTGCAGAGTCTTTATCCTTATCCTTGTCTTCATCGTCTCTAGGACGTTTAGACTTTTCAGCTTCGAATCTACAAGCTTCTTGAAGTTGGTAGTCCAGCAATGCTTGAAACAGCTTTCCTTCATCAGAAGTAAATGTCCTAGATCGTGTAGACATTTGTGTAACAAGCTTGGCCACCAATTCATTATCCGAGAAAACAACCGGATCGGTTGGATTGATTGTGACGGTTAAGGACGTTGATCGAATAGTTTGCTTGGCGATCTGCATAAGATTTGGATAAAGTTGTTTGGTGAACAACTCCTTTGTGACTTTAGGAACGTACTCCAGAAGGTACTTTTCGTGTAGCCTTCGATCATTTCGTTCAGTTCCTCTTGACGGTGATTTTTCATGAATTCTTGAACAAACTTCCTTTCTCCTTTCATCTTTTCATGCTCGTCATACATATGCTGTATGTGATCAGCAAAGAAATTCAGCTTTTGTTGAGCACGTTTTTCTTTCTGACTTGTTTGACAGCTTTGGTAATCCGTTCATGAGCTTGAGAAATCCAAGATTTAGATGGTTTCTTCACGGATTTGGATGATGATTTGGTTGACTTCTTTGATGGTGGTGGCGAGGAGTGAGAAGACGAATCTGATGATGAAGAGATATGAGGAGACTCTGGATCCTTCGGAGGTTCAGAGGTTTCTTCCTTTGATCGTGCAGGACTATCTAGGAGAAACATATCATAATCAACATCTTTATCTTTTTCGGACTTCTCAGTTTCCGGTTCCTCAAACTCATATTCGATAGTATCCTCCACAAGCTTTTGTTGTTGCACAAGAGTGGTGGCACCAGCTCCCTTATCGGGTTGATTAACCGCATCAGGAGATGGTTCAGAGTGGGCAGCACCACTTGATCCTCCGGGACCACCCATTTGGTCTTTAGCAAATTCTTCAGCTTTGTGTTGGTGTCTAAGGAATTTGATCGTCTTCTTGTATACATTTTCCGGTGGCTCTTTATCACTTTCCGAGCTTTCATCATAAGGTACAAGTACAGGAGTCTTTCCTTTGCCATGTTCAGCTATTGGACTAGGAGGTTTTGGTACTGATGGAGAGTCATCCTTTGCAGTTTCAGAGTAGTGGACCTCCTCGTCTGATTGTGTTTCTTCAGAGCTCTCGTCCAGTAGCTTTCTTTGCGGTTCAGGTGTAGGAATAGGTTCAGCTTCCTTTACGGGAACAATCCTTTTACGAGGAGGATTCCTTTTGGGAAGCTTCCTATAAACATCTGTACTTGTGACACTTCCAGCACTGCCTCTTCTGGTCCTCCGAGTAGGTGTACCAGAAGATTTTTCATCAAGATGACCAACTTTGCCTTCTTTTACGGCTAACCGATACCTTTTATATGTTTCAAGCTTTTTGATTTCGGAAGTTAGAGGTGATCGGTAATACCATACCCTGTTTCTTTGTTGACGATTCTTTGATTCTGACAGATAATATGGGTTCAGTCAATATGTCGTGATTATCTCGGTCATTGAGCCTCATGGGGATATCGGATGAAGTCCAAGTGCTCTCAGGATCAACAGTTTGGTGTATCTGACATAGGGAATCTTGGAGCCAAGCTTCTTGTGAAACAGCATCATGTCCTCCCGTATCGTGCTTCATTTCAATGTCCTTCTAGTTGATCAACGACCAGAAAATTTGCAGTTCCATGAGCTTGGGATGCTCATAGCCACTGTCACGACCAGAGACCGATTTGGTGATGATCATGTAGAGTGTTCTCCATGGTTGAGGAATATACTTCAGCTCCACGTGAGAGAGCTTAGTAATGATTCCTGAAGCTTCATCATAACCAATATCTATCAAGAATTTTAGGACTGTCTCTTCAGTAGGGGTAGCAAAGAAGTCGGTTGGAGCGATGTCGGGAATGATGAGAACAACCAGTAAGTCAGCAGGAGTGATAGTGACTTGTTTGTGATTAAGTGTCACATTCACGCGCACTTTGACCGTGATCCTCTGCATAGAATCCCAGAATTGTTGAATGTAGACCTCTGGAACTGTGGCAGAGTGTGAGATCATGTTCTGGTAGGGATGATTCCTGAGAATATCCACTGTAATGAGACAAGAAGATTCTGAGCATGTGAGGGTGTCAAAGTCAACCCTAAGGTTGTTCTTTCCAATCTTTCTCGGATAACCCTCTGGAAAGATATCAGCAATTGTAAGAACTTCGAATGCATCCACATTCATTTGTTCAGCCATGTCGTGATCTGAAATAACATTAGCCAAAAGAACCAACATATCGAAAGACATAGTGTTAGTCAACAGAAGGTCTTATTGTCTGGTTATTGAATGTACAGTGTTAATGATTGTTACGAGTCCTAAGTCACTTGTTTGTCTAATAGTTCAATGACGTCGTGAAATGTTTCGTAAGTTAGTTAACTTTAAGTTTTAAAGTTTATGTTATCACTTATTGTTCACAACATATCAAACGTTTAAGATATTAGTGACATTTATGGATTCGTGACGTTATGATAAGTTTATTAACAAGTTTGTACACGTAACAATTCATAATGAAGGTCAATCAAGGCATAGGCGTAGAATTGGTAAAGTTAAGCGTAAACAGTAGTTACATACGCGTAGGGGAAAGCTTATGCGTAGGATCCTAACTTACGCGTAAGAAATGTTACGCGTAGGAAAAGGGGACCTTTTGCGTAGAGCTTACGCGTAGGCGTATATGAACCTTACGCGTAAGGCTTACTCGTAAGAGTAGACCTTATGCGTAGAGGTCACTGTTTACGCATATCCTTCACAGGATACGCGTAGTCCCATTGTAGAACCTTACGCGTAATAGTTATGCGTAGGAGTATTCTTACGCATAACTTGACTACGCGTAGGGTAATCCTTATGCGTAGAGTTTCAAATGACCTTGATTCGGAATATTCTGCGTAGCAAAGCCTGAAATAAGTTCATCAAATCATCAATATTAACACTAAACTTCATTTTATCAACAAAACATGGCATGAATCATTCGTTAATAGTTACGCGTAGAAAGTCATACGCGTAGGTCAAAACCCTAAGGGTTAAGAATTACGCGTATGATTTTCAACCATAGGATTTGCACCATATAAATTCTGGTAGGTCTAGAGTATTGTTAGAGTCTTTAGGCCAAGTATTAAGATCTATTTTGTTGAGAATCAAAATTACCCAAAGTCATGAACATTAAACCCTAATTCCAAATTGTTAAACAATTAGTGTTTCTGGGTGGTTAACAACCATGGAAATCATCAATTCAACAACATATGACCATAACCCAACAATCTTTTAGACCAAAACACTTCACATTTGGAAAAACCCAAATCGACTCATAAACCCTAATTTTCAAAAATCATTAATAAGTGTTTCTGGGTGGGTTTTAATGGTTAAAATGATATCCTTGATGTATTAGAAGCGTTTTGACACTATCCATATAACCAAAAACACACACATAATGATTATGTGTTCATACGCTTATGCGTAGAACACATAATCATGCGTAACACAATTTTTTGCCGTAGGATTTGCATGAAATTAAAACCCTTAGCTTAAAAACATGTTAAGATCGTAAAACCACTTACAAAATGATGATCAAAACAACGGATTTCTTGGTTCAATCTTAGGCGTAGGATGAGTATGGTTGTGTGTATTAAATGTGAAGTAAAAAGTAGGTGGGAGGTGTTTTTATTAAAAATAACTTTAACATTTTAACAGTTTTAGTCCCTCCACCTTTTCCTTTTTCAAACAAAGCCATTTAACTTCCATTTTGGTTACCAAACAAAGTTTTCAAGAAAGAAACTTTGACGACACTCCCCCTCAACTTGATAAATGATGAAAGGTTATAAATTTTAGTCCGAGGAGTGTCAGTTTAACCAGAAAAGTTTACCACCAATGATAAAAGAAACAACCGAGATAAGATAACATGCAAGTACACAGATGATTTGAAACAGTTAAAGTTATAATTTTCTCCCCCTCAACACTAGATCGAAAAAATATTGAATTTTGAAAGATTATAGTGTTGACGGAAGAAACGTACTTGCAATGTTGAAAGAAAAATAGATAGAAGAATATTTTTGTTGTTTTATCAGGTTTTATATTTTTGTATTTTGTTTTTGAGATTTATTTACAAAAGAGATTTTGGTGTTTGACAGGTTTTTAAGACTGTTTTAGGAGGTCATCCAATTCCTCTTGAGTCAAACACCTCATACCAATCCGGTGGACCAACTCATTAAACCTAGCGGGAGGCAAGGCTTTGGTGAGAAGATCTGCCAATTGCTATTATGTACCCACAAAATATAATTCTACAGTACCCTGTTCCTCGTGGTCCTCGATGAAATGATATCGAAGATCGATGTGCTTTGATTTCGAGTGCTGAACTGAGTTGCACGAGATTGCAATGGCACTCCGATTGTCGCAGTACATCGGGATTCTGTCAAATACGTAACCATAGTCTTTGAGTTGTGTTCTCATCCAGATGACTTGAGCACAACACGCCGACATGGCTACATATTCTGCTTCGGTTGAGGACAGCGATGTACAATCCTGCTTCTTCGATTGCCATGACACCAGTTTATCACCAATAAATTGTAATGCTCATGAAGTACTTTTCGGTGAGTCTAAGCATCCTGCGTGGTCGTCTGGCGATTAGTTCAAAACAGAATCGCCGGATACGGATCCCCAAGTTAATGGTTCCTTTATGTATGGGAGGATTCTTTTAGCCTCGAGAGGTGGGTTTCGGTTGGTGGCCGATAGCGGGAGCATAGATAAGCGGCAAAGACAATATCAGTTACGCTGGTGTTAGATACATGAGAAACCTAATAATACTACGGTATTTTGTAGGGTCCACCAATTTCCCATGTAAATCGGCGTCTAGCTTCTTGGTATGAGCCATTGGTGTGGCATAGGTGTCACAGTTTTCCATTCCAAATTTGTTTAACAATTCAAGGGCATATTTGGGTGACTCGAAAAATACCACGGGGTGATTGATGAACTTGTCCTAGAAGAACGTGAGTTCATTCATCATGGACATTTCAAAATTTTTCTTCATTAGTTTTGCAAAAGCGATTGAAAACTTTTTATGTGTAGACCCAAAATGATGTCATCCACGTAAATTTGAACAATTAAGATATGTGCCCCGTGATATTGTATAAAAGAGTTGGGTCAACCGAACCTTTGGTGAAATTATTAGCAATGAGGAAGATGATAGCTTATGGTACCATGCAGGAGCTTGTTTGAGACCATCTGAGCTTTGTTAGTTTGTAGGCGTGATTGAGCTTCGGGATCAAGCGAATCCATCACGGTTGGTGACATAAACCGTTTCTTTAAGTTGTCCATTGAGAAGCGGTTTTGACATCCATCGATAGACCGTCATATTCATATGAGCGAGCGCTAGAAATATCGAGCGACCTCAAGGCAACAGCGAGAGCAAAAGATTCTTCAAAGTCTATTCCTCTTCCGGCGATAACCCTTAGCCACGGACGTGACTTATTAGGATGAACATTTCCTTGACATCAATTTGTTTTCCAAATCCATTTTAGACCAATGGCGTAGACTCCTGTTGGTCTTTCAACCAGTTCCCATTCTTCAAGGCGTTTGAATTGGTTGAGTTCTTCTTGCATGGATTCAATCCAGTTGTCTTTTGTCATTCCGTCTTTGATGTTTTTAGGTTGATTGGCGAGCGGTGAGTGCATAAATGCAATGTTCACCGTCACGTGTGAAGGCGTTGTCTTGTAACGGTGGTTGATTGGGTTGCCAATAATGTTTTCGAGGGATGGTCTTTAGTCCATCTATGTGTGGAGGTTGATGTTGATATACATTGTGCGGTCGAGGATTCAAATGGTTTGTTGAAGATTCAGCGACATCAGTGCGGCCAGTCTCATTAGCAAGCGGGTTGAAGAGCGCATTTGGATCAAAATCTGCGGTGGGGTACTACATTCGAATATCATCAGCTGACTTCATCATTGTTGGAAGCGGTTTGTTCAATTGTTGTGGTGGAGTCAGCGGGTGTAGGTGCATCTGCAGATGGTTGTTGTAGCGGGGTATCGGTATAAGAGTATTATCGGGTTGAGCGGCGGAAACAAGCGGATACACACGAACAGCGTTCATCAATATAGATCAGCGAGCAGTAGAGCAAATAACCTTTCCATTTGTTGTGAGTAAAATGGGGGCTTTGTTGGTGATGATGGGGTTTGGGGAAGTTTAGCGGTTGTGTCCGGGTTCCAAGCTGTTATACTCGAAGCCATTGTGAATATATGAGATATTGACAAAGTTTCTTAATCAGTTTCCCCAGTGACAACATCTTTAAGATTTGAAACTTTGATGAAGTCTACATTTCCTCTAACTTTTGAAGGTTTCATAGTTATCTGCGAATTTGTAGATGAGTAGTAAACCACACAAAGAAAATCGACTAATTGCGGAAGATCCGTTGAGGGTAACATGCTATAAATCAACAAGATCTTACTCGCGTATTGGGTAACTTCACAAGATCACCGTGAAATTGAGGCGATAATACCAAAGTGAGACGTTTGAGCCACATATCGTCTTATTTCTTCCCCCAAATTGAAGGAATTCAAGAAGGCATTGGGTTTTCACAAAGAAGCATGTAGAAGAACAAGGAAGCAATGATCACCTACACACTCTCTCCCCCTCGATGTTTTCAATGATTGAATCATACACCGATATGTTGATGATGAATTGAAGGCAATGAGCTCATATAAGGAGGCAATGAAACCATGTATGTCCAATTGATCGAACAAGTGTGAAGTACCAAAAATATTTGAGAGAGTCAGCTGGCGATAAAACATCTCTGTTCATTATGTTGATCATCAATTTGTGTCATTGTTGTTAAGGCGGTTTGATCTTCATTTATAGAAGATTTGGTTGTTGTTGTAGATGGTGTATGTGAAATTAGAGTATTATCGGTTGTCGCGTGGAAACATTGATACATCGAAGCCACGACTTTTGGCGGAATCTTTAACGGAGGAGCAAGCAATGTTTCCAATTCATGAAGATTAAGTACAATGGTGGAACGGTGATGGATCATGATATTTTTAACGGTGAAGCGGGTCCTCTGACGTTTTCTTAGGGAGCCATGGCTGTTATACACTGCATGGAAAAATAGAAGGGGGAGGAAGAAAAAACATGGATCCCAGTGTAGCGGGTTCGGATGTTAGAAGCATAAAGATGTAGTGTCAATTATCTTCTTGACACTGAACATTAAATTTGATGGTTTCCTTTCTGCCTCGAGGGATGGATGTTGTGGGTATCCCACTTGTTTTGGTGCAACTACTTAGTATCTTGCTTGTAGGAATCCACCTAAGACTAACAGTTTTGAAAATCCTACCCGTTGGTATCCATCTAAGGTTAGATCTAGGGGATGTTGAAACTTCTTTTGGGAAAGAGTCTGCGTCCTATATGGATCCACCTATTAGGTTCTGACAGTTCACTTTTAGATCAAGCGGGTTTATTTCTAGCTGTTTGTTGAGTTAACTTAGGTTTTGGTTTGCTACTACATGTAGTGTTGATAATACACTCGAAGGTGATACACTAGGTTGTAAACCTAAGATTCCATCCTTTTGAAGAAGTGCCCTTTTCCTAGCCTTTTCTTGATCATAGTTCTTGTATGCGTCATTTGAATCATATGAATTTTTAATTTTAATGCTGGTTTAGACAGTGAGTGTTGAACTAATCCTAGATTTGCGGGGGTAGCCACATGTGGAGGTTTAACGAGAAAACGGGTATAACGAAGCGAAGCACTTATTCTTAGGCGAGGAATGTGGAGTGGCTGGTTTAACAAATGATTATTCTCAACAACTTGGGAGAAACCGTGGTTTTGAAGATTTTGAGCGTTGATTGAAATCACGGTTGGTTGTCTAACTTCACGATTGTTTTCTAAAAGGTTGTAGAGACGATTTCCCCAAGATTGTTGGTTTTGCAAAATTAGTATCCACACTCTTGTCGGTGAATCTTCTCAGTTTGTTTAGTAAAGCAACATGTGCAAGCCCACTGCTTGAAGTTGAGCCTTTAAATGCTCATTTTCTTTAACTAATGTATCCATACGATTACTTTGTTCATTCAAAGATTTACTTTTTGGCTACGAGTTTAAAACATTGTTTTGCGAGTCTAAGTTCAAGAGAGATACAATGAGCCTCAAGTTTTGAAAATCTTTTTGGCGAAATGGTCTTTTGAGAGAATGATTTCGATTCAAGAGTTTGATTTGGCGTTTGAGTTGAGTTGTTAACAAGTAAGGGCTCGGACATAGAGATGGTTATGCGGACATTGTGCAACACAGCGGTCAACCTCTCCTTCATTACTAAATTCAGGTTGCTTTCGGTATGTTGTGTGCATTTTGCGGTCGAGAATATGATCAACGATGATTGTACCTCGACCATCACGTTGCATTAGTCGGTGTCATAGGTGGGTAAGATATCTTCCTCAACCATTTGTTCTTTGTCCGATTAGGCTCGGTGTCGTAGTTAAGTATGATATCTTCTCGGATCTGCTGTACATCATCCCCGCTTTTCAATGCTACAACCTCATTGTCGCGTGCAAGCGATTCTGATAATCACAACATTCTCAACGTCCATATGAGCATGCCTTTCATATACATCAACTCTTTCACCTTGCGCATTGCGGGATGGCGGGAATTTGATGATGTGCGGCGCTGAATGCTGAGCGAGCCATGTATCCTTCTTCCATGCCACAAATGGATCTTTATGATCGGAATCCATTTCACTTCCCTGCGAGAAGAATCAAGAGAAGAAAAGGTGCAAAGTCGATATAACTTGCGAAGGTTGATATAGTGAATTGCAATTTCCCTCCAAAAAAAATTTTGAAAAATTTTGACTCTCAAAATTTGAAATTCACTATAAAATTCAATTCTAAGGTTGAAATAAAAATTTGAGTTATGACAATTTTGGCCTTAAATTTTACCCGAAAATTTGAATTTGGGCCCAAATATTTGAATTTTTGACCAAAATTTTCACGGTTAAACCAAAATTTGAATCTCGTAAAAATTGAGCGTTTAGTCTCCCGAAAAATTAAAATTGAGCGTTTAGTCTCAGAAAAATAATTTTTATAACTTGTGTTGATGGATCTTTGTAGTCGAGATGAAGCATTGATGAAGTGTCCTTAGGCGTAGAAATCACAATAACCAAGTAGCACTTTAAGCGTAAAAACACCAAAGTTACGCGTAACAATGAGGATACAGCGTAGTTTTAGCTACTGTGGCGGGGAAAAAGACTAAAGTTATGTAAAGCTTGATAAGTTATCGTAGAAACTTAGGTAGGATTATCTTATGCGTAAAAGGGCTTAGGCGTGGGATGAATCTTATGCGTGGGATTTTCTGGCGTAAAGCTTTCTTATCTCGTAAGTTTAGGGTTTTATCCCAAATGATCTTTACACTATCCGCGGTCAAAAAGATATCCAAAGTCGGCGATATTTCAGGCTTATCCAAGCAAGAAAACACGGAGTAAACCTGGCGAAGATCAAACCAAGGATAAAGTTGCAGCGTAGAATTAGGGTTTTGTCTGGCGTAGTTCTACTCGTAAAATGACTTTTGCCCAAAGATGTTTCTAAACCAGTTTTTGTGATGAAATAGCTTCAATATCACCAAAATAACTCAAAAGTGTGAAACTTGATGCAAAGCTTCAAAAGCGATTCTGGCGTAGGGAAACACCCTCATTACAAAAACTAGCTTGAAAACGATTCTACACACATAAAGTTTCAAACTTTTTGCCAAAAACTTAAACTTTAACACCAAGTAACCTTTAAAGTACAAGAATCTTGGATTGAAAAGTGTAAAAAATGAGTTTTTAAGCGTGAGAAGGTTAAAAGCGTGAACCTTACGAGTAGACAAAAAAAACCGTTTCACCCACTAGATGGCGATTGATACCCTTTGTTAGGTCACAAGGTTTACCACACAAGCTTATAAGAAAGATAGAGAGCGATTGAACAAGTATCCAAACACACACACCGTATAGACTTAGATGGTTAGCGTGAGTGAGTGAAGAGAATAACTTGAACAACCAACCTTCAAATGAAGGTTTACATAAGGTATTTATATGCAAGGAGCTAGGGCAACACTCCTACTCCTTCCCTTTCACCTATGGGCTTGGTCCTAAGCTCATGGGCCTTCTACATAAGCTTAAGGCTAATAACAAACATAAAGGCCATAATAAGCTAACTATTACATATGAGTAACTAACACTTGAATAAGGTTTAGGAGTGATTCCAACAGGCATCCAAGAAGTAAACTTGCATCACCAGTTCAACAATGGAATCTGAATTAGTGGCCTTGGTATCTGCTGGTAAAGAAGCTGAATGGTTGAAAAAATTGCTTCTTGAGATTCCATTGTGGCCTAAACCTATAGCACCTATTTCTATCCGTTGTGATAGTGCATCTACATTGGCAAAGGCTTATAGCTAGATGTACAATGGGAAGTCTAGACAACTTAGGTTTCGGACATAGCATGATTCATGAGCTTATCATGAATGGGGGTGGTATCTATAGAGTTTTTAGAACTTAACAAAATTTAGTACGTCACTTGACAAATGGTTTGGCTAGCGATTTGGTTATAATGTCACGCTAAAGGGATGGGTTAAGTCAACTTATTCCTTTGAATAATAAGACACCGGCCCTCTGAGAAAACTTGGGGTGAGGATTCAATGTGGAAATCGAACATTAGTGGGCAGACACATGTTTTATTTTACATCCCAAAGGTTGTGCTAAGAACACTACTTGAGAAAGGAGGATGAAGTCTGTACTTCTAAATGGTTGATTTCTTTGAAAAAGTGCTTGGCAGAAGCATGAATAAAGAAGAACCACCTATGTAAATGTTGAAGTTTTTCCGCTTCAGGGAGCTTTGGTCTTTTGGCTTTTACAACATTTATGAATTGGATATGGACACATGGCTTGTATAGTGCCAGGAGCGTTTAAGTATCAGAAAACTTGTTTGTATTTTATCTTCCGGTATTCAAATGGGTTGAAGGGTTCAATTCTTAGAACATCTTGATTCTCGAATATTTGAACATGTAATATACTAAGATGGAAATTCAATCCTCAGCTGATTTTTGTTTATGCACATGTTTTGTTTGATGTTTAATTTTTATGCAAAGGAAGTGAACTAAATTTGGGGAGGATTGTTGAAAAATTTCTTAATTTCGTTGGATTAGTTCACACCTCAGGAGGTACGGAGTGTACACCCATAAGGTCCCTGAACACCCTGACTATATAGTGGTAAGGTTCAGCATATTAGTATTGTTGGCAGAGTTAATACTGCTAGTACTAATGTTAGTACTTTTAGGCAAAGTTAATACTGCTAGTATTAATGTTAAGCAGCTAAAGATACTACTACTACATATGGAAGTAACTTGTAATAGGCTTTGACCTATTCAAGTGGAAGTTATAATTGCTTAATGACTACGTTTAATTGGTCATCTAACTACTTTTAGCTTTAATGGAGATAATTAAGAGGCGATTAATGAGCCGATTAATCCTTATAAATCAATTTGACTAGCTATAAGTATTTTCCTATTAATAGGAAATCGCATATGCATGAATGAGAGACAGAAAACATAAACACTTGGATGCAAAAGGGTTATTTATTTGTGTCTAAATCATTAACATACATTTGGTCTTATCCCAAGTAGATATTCGTGATACACAGACATTAAAGTCGAAAAGTTTACTTTGAAAAGTGATAACACGATTTCAAGTGATATCCGTAACCTGTTTTAATATTTGGTTTGTTATTAATTATTTTCGCCCTGCTCTGAGCATATAACTTTGTCACTTGAAATAATTGAAATAAAGGAAGATTTGTATATGAATCTACACCACATTTTAAGTAATCTTGACTTGATAACGGGTCATTCCAAGAAAGACTTTGAAAATTTGAAATAATTGAAATAAAGAAAAATTTGTATATGATTCACGCCACATGTTAAGTAAACTTGACTTTGAAAACGGGTACTATTAAGTAATATTGACTTTGAAAACGGGGCATTTCAAGAAGGAAAGTGATTAGGATACTCAAAAAATTTGTTGAGACACATATTATACAAGCAGTTAAAGAAGATAATACCTAAAGTATAACTGCTTATTACATACAGTAGTGGAGTCTCTTAATAAAAATTTAATGTGCGCCAATCATTTCCTTTTCAAAAAAGACTATGAAAAATCTTAGATCTCATGTATTGGTATGCTACATCATTTCATTAATTAAAATAAAATGAAACATTAATATTATTATTTTTAAGAATGACAGCATTAAAAATTTAATAGAATACTCCTTCCGTCCCATATTAAATGTACAAGTTTGACTTTTCAAATCTTTCTTTTACAAATTTGACTTTAGATATTTTTGTTTGTGTTATATAGTATTAGATAAAAATAATCCGTAGTGGAAATACATTTAAAACTCAATCTATTCATATATTTTGCATCAAATATTATATAACACAACCAAAAATATTTATGGTCAAACTTAAGAAATAAAGACTTAGAAAATTCAAACTGAACATATAATATGGGATGGAGGGAGTAAAATATAAGTAGTTAGGCGAATATTTTTCGAATGACGTGTTTCGGGTGACAAGGTCGTGGTTGAAGTATAAAGTAATCAAAGTTGAAGGTGGAAAGGTTTTCCCAAGGACAACGTGCTTGTAATAGATGCAAGTAGGTCGCAAAACTGAACATTCAATGTACTGGAGCACATGTCTTATTTAACATCTTAAGGTAGTGCTCAGAACCTGCAGAAAAGAAGGATGAAGTCTTAATTTCTTAATGGTTAATTTCTTTGAAAAAATGCTTGGCAGAAGCATGAATAAAGAGGAACCACCTATGTAAATGTTAAAGTTTTGCCTCTTCAGGGAGCTTTGAACTTTTGGCTTTTACAACAGTTATGAATTGGATATGGACACATGGCTTGTATAGTGTCAGGAGCGTTTAAGTGTCAGAAAACTTGTGTGTATTTTATCTTCAAGTATTCAAACGGGTTGAAGGATTCAATTCTTAGAACATCCTGATTCTCGAATATTTGAACGTGTAATATACTAAGATGGAAATTCAATCCTTGGCTGATTTTCGTTTATGCACATGTTTTGTTTAATATTTTATTTTTATGCAAAGGAAGTGAACTAAATTTGGGGAGGGTTTTTGAAAATTTTAGTGCATTTGTGGGATTAGTTCACACATGTTAATAGGTTAGGAGGTACGGAGTGTACACCCATAAGTTCCCTGAACACCCTGACTCTATAGTGGTAAGGTTCAGCATATTAGTACTGTTGGCAGAGTTAATACTGGTAGTACTAATGTTAGTACTATTAGGCAAAGTTAATACTGCTAGTATTAATGTTATTACTGTTGGGCAGAGTTCATACTACTAGTATTAATGTTAGTGTTGCTAGGCAGCATTACTACTGCTAGTGCTGCTGGAAGTAACTTGTAATAGGCTTTGAACTATTCAAGTGGCAGTTATAACTGCTTAATGACTACATGTAATTGGTTATGTAACCACTGTTAGCTTTAATGGGGATAATTATGAGGTGATTAATGAGCCGATTAATCTTTATAATCCAATTTGACTAGCTATGAGTATTTTCCAATAAATAGGAAATCACATATGCATGAATGAGAGACAGAAAACATAAACATTTGGATGCAAAAGAGTTATTTATTTTTGCCTAAATCATTTGGATGGAAAATAATCATAGCTAGTAATTAACCCTCAAAATAAAGTGAATTGGATGAGGAGGTTTAAATGAACCAACCTCAGGGCTTCATCATGCCTGACAATGAAAAAAAGGTGTGTAAATTAATTAAGTCTTTGTATGGACTAAAGCAGGCACCTAAATAATGGAATCAAGAATTTGATGAAGTGGTTTTGTTAAATGGTTATCTTCTTAACCAAGCTAACAAATGTGTGTATAGAAAATTTGATGAATCTTGTAAAGGAGACATCATTTGTCTATATGTTGATGACATGCTAATCTTTGGCACTGACCAAAATCAGGTTACCCTAACAACGGAATTTTTGTCATCAAGGTTCTCAATGAAGGACATAGGGGAGGCTGATGTTATCCTTGGTATAAGGATTAAACATGAAAGTAAAATAATTTCTATCTCTTAGGCTCATTATATTGAGAATGTGTTGAGGAAATTCAGTTACTTTGATTGTAGTCCAGTGAGTACACCTATGGGTACTTGTGAGAAGTTGATGCCTAATTATGGCAAGGCTGTATCTCAACTTGAGTATTCTAGGGTAATTATCAGCTTGATGTATGTCATGACTTGTACAAGACCTGATATTCTATTTTCAGTGGGTAAACTGAGATGGTATACTAGCAATCTTAGTGCTCATCATCGCAAGCGTTTAGAGGGTACTGAAGTATCTCAAGAGAACTATGGATTATAGTCTCATATACGCGTTATCCTTCTGTGTTAGAAGGATACACCGATGCAAGTTGGATCGCGAACATGAATATAATTAGATACCGGTGACTAGGTATTCCTACTTGGTGGAGGTGTAATTTCTTGGGCATCCAAGAAGCAACCTTGCATCACCAGTTCAACAATGGAATCTGAATTAGTGGCCTTGGTATCTGCTGGTAAAGAAGCTGAATGGTTGAAAAAATTGCTTCTTGAGATTCCATTGTGGCCTAAACCTATAGCACCTATTTCTATCCGTTGTGATAGTGCAGCTACATTGGCAAAGGCTTATAGCTAGGTGTACAATGGGAAGTCTAGACACTTAGGTTTCAGACATTGCATGATTCATGAGCTTATCATGAATGGGGTGGTATCTATAGAGTTTTTTAGAACTTAACAAAATTTAGCTGATCACTTGACAAATGGTTTGGCTAGCGATTTGGTTATAATGTCTGCTAAAGGGATGGGTTTAAGTCCAACTTATTCACTGAATAATAAGACACCCAACCCCCTCCTGAGAAAACCTGGGAGCTGAGTTCAATGTGAAAATCTGAACATTCAGTGGACCGGAGCACATGTTTTATTTTACATCCCAAGGTTGTGCTAAGAACCTGCAGAAAAGGAGGATGAAGTCTGTACTTCTAAATGGTTGATTTCTTTGAAAAAGTGCTTGGCAGAAGCATGAATAAAGAAGAACCACCTATGTAAATGTTGAAGTTTTGCCGCTTCAGGGAGCTTTGGACTTTTGGCTTTTACAACATTTATGAATTGGATATGGACACATGGCTTGTATAGTGCCAGGAGCGTTTAAGTATCAGAAAACTTGTTTGTATTTTATCTTCCGGTATTCAAATGGGTTGAAGGGTTCAATTCTTAGAACATCTTGATTCTCGAATATTTGAACATGTAATATACTAAGATGGAAATTCAATCCTCAGCTGATTTTTGTTTATGCACATGTTTTGTTTGATGTTTAATTTTTATGCAAAGGAAGTGAACTAAATTTGGGGAGGATTTTTGAAAAATTTAGTGCACTTGTGGGATTAGTTCACACCTGATAATGGGTCAGGAGGTACGGAGTGTACACCCATAAGGTCCCTGAACACCCTGACTATATAGTGGTAAGGTTCAGCATATTAGTATTGTTGGCAGAGTTAATACTGCTAGTACTAATGTTAGTACTTTTAGGCAAAGTTAATACTGGTAGTATTAATGTTAGTGTTGTTAGGCAGCATTACTACTACTAGTGCTACTGGAAGTAACTTGTAATAGGCTTTGACCTATTCAAGTGGAAGTTATAATTGCTTAATGACTACGTTTAATTGGTCATCTAACTACTTTTAGCTTTAATGGAGATAATTAAGAGGCGATTAATGAGCCGATTAATCCTTATAAATCAATTTGACTAGCTATAAGTATTTTCCTATTAATAGGAAATCGCATATGCATGAATGAGAGACAGAAAACATAAACACTTGGATGCAAAAGGGTTATTTATTTGTGTCTAAATCATTAACATACATTTGGTCTTATCCCAAGTAGATATTCAAGTGATACGTACACATTAAAGTGAAAAGTTTACTTTGAAAAGTGATAACTCGATTTCAAGTGATATCCGTAACCTGTTTTAATATTTGGTTTGTTATTAATTATCTTCGCCCTGCTCTGAGCATATAACTTTGTCACTTGAAATAATTGAAATAAAGGAAGATTTGTATATGAATCTACACCACATTTTAAGTAATCTTGACTTGATAACGGGCCATTCCAAGAAAGACTTTGAAAATTTGAAATAATTGAAATAAAGAAAAATTTGTATATGATTCACGCCACATGTTAAGTAATCTTGACTTTGAAAACGGGGTACTATTAAGTAATCTTGACTTTGAAAACGGGGCATTTCAAAAAGGAAAGTGATTAGGATACTCAAAAAACTTGTTGAGACACATATTATACAAGCAGTTAAAGAAGATAATACCTAAAGTATAACTGCTTATTACATACAGTAGTGGAGTCTCTTAATAAAAATTTAATGTGCGCCAATCATTTCCTTTTCAAAAAAGACTATGAAAAATCTTCGTCTCATGTATTGGTATGCCTCACATCATTTCATTAATTAAAATAAAATGAAACATTAATATTATTATTTTTAAGAATGACAGCATTAAAAATTTAATAGAATACTCCCTCCGTCCCATATTAAATGTACAAGTTTGACTTTTCAAATCTTTCTTTTACAAATTTGACTTTAGATATTTTTGTTTGTGTTATTTAATATTAGATAAAAATAATACATAGTGAAAATACATTTAAAAGTCAATCTATTCATATATTTTGCATCAAATATTATATAACACAACCAAAAATATTTATGGTCAAACTTATGAAATAAAGACTTAGAAAATTCAAACTGAACATATAATATGGGACGGAGGGAGTAAAATATAAGTAGTTAGGCGAATATTTTTCGAATGACGTGTTTCGGGTGACAAGGTCGTGGTTGAAGTATAAAGTAATCAAAGTTGAAGGTGGAAAGGTTTTCCCAAGGACAACGTGCTTGTAATAGATGCAAGTAGGTCGCAAAACTGAACATTCAATGAACTGGAGCACATGTTTTATTTTTACATCTTAAGGTAGTGCTCAGAACCTGCAGAAAAGAATGATGAAGTCTTAATTTCTTAATGGTTAATTTCTTTGAAAAAATGCTTGGCAGAAGCATGAATAAAGAGGAACCACCTATGTAAATGTTAAAGTTTTGCCTCTTGTGGAGCTTTGAACTTTTGGCTCTTACAACATTTATGAATTGGATATGGACACATGGCTTGTATAGTGTCAGGAGCGTTTAAGTGTCTGAAAATGTTAGATATTGGATTTCACAAACACACTAAACCACAATCAAAGAGGCGTATGCTATGGTTTAGAGAGAGAAAGAGTTTGAGGTTTGGGAACTTAGTGAGAGAAAATGAAAGTATTATTATGTGTTAGCCTCGCTTTTTATAAAGATAACGTCACTTACGTGAATTGGACTAGATGCGTAGTATACTTTGCCCTTAGGGACTAGTATCGTTTATGTGGCAAAGTTAGAGCCTATATATACCCCTCATGACTCTCCATGAGGGGTGAGGTGAATCATTAGGTGTGTGTTTATTTTGTTCTTATCAATAAAGTTATCCATTGTTTCTCCTCCATCTCTCTAGTTTCTCTCTCTAAAAAGATGAAGATCTTCATCTTCTTCCACCAACCCCGACCTCCAAACCACATAAATCTTTATGTTTTTCGATCCTAACATTATGAGCTCCAACTCTCTACCTTGGGAGGTAGAGAGTATTTATAGTTCTTACATAAATCGCCACCTACGGGCTGTGGATCAGGCATATAGTGGGTAAAGACCCGTCCATCCTCCACGGTGTTACAAAACTAAATACTACTTAACATTAAATAATCTACGACTACGAGCTTTCTAACGATTACATATACTTGAGGTGACCGACTCTTTAATGACTGAATTTTCTAAATCCTAACAATCTCCTCCTAAGGGAGGTCACCTCAAAAATACATTTAATACAAAAATATATTACAATAAGATTGTTCTTTGGATTCTTGTTAAAGTTCTTTGCTCTGCAGCTCGTAGTCATTGATTCTTCATTTTTGCATGTTTGGTTAATCCAAGTGGAGGTCTTTAACTGATCCACGTGATAATGAGTTTGAGCGCCTTTGAGATCATCACCATCATAAATCTCTCGACTCATCCTATGTGGTGTTGGTATTATGTGATGTTGTGAATTTTGGACCGACATGCTCACATTCTGGATCATGATATATTCTCATCAGAGTAGCGGAAGCTTTCGTTGATTCATGATATTGGCGCTGGCGAGCGAAGCATGGAGTGAGAATATCGAGTCATTGATGCACTAATCATGATTTCTTTTAAATGAATGTGATGTGTGAGCACGCGCTATGGATTGACCGCTTCATTCTCGACAACTGAAACATCGCGCACTACTGCATACAACGCTTAGCATAAAGCGCCGCTAAAGTATCTTTGATCACTTTCGTTGAATTGAGGTACACGCCCACGGTTCCCCATTGATCGATAAGTACTGCTTGCCATGACGTAAAATTAAGAATTTCCTTGGCAGGTTTCGCACGCCTAGGCGTTTCAAACCGAACGTCTCAAAGAAGACAACACGAGTTGAGTGAACCAAATAATTTGAGATTCATGATTGATGAAAAGATATTTTGAAAAACAATCATGTACCGCACAATAGAAATTGTTTTTGCAATACAACGAAGGTTTTAATGAAAATCAATTATCAATCATAAACACCTTTTATTTTGAAATATTAGTACATAGTCGATGTGCTAAAGAAAAGAGTTTTTAAGCACAACAACCGGTTTTTCAAAGGTATCCGTCAATCCATAACCTGAACCAGGATTGATTCAAAAGATTGAATCGCCCGTTGTTTCGTTCGGTTGTCACATGGTTGATCTCATCGGATATATCTCACACGCCACCCACCGGGAGCTTGTTTGATGTTGGCTCTAGAAGGCTTTCCATCTTCATTGTGAATATGTTAGCATATCACTCGAGATGTTGCAATACCACAAGGTTAATGCGTAGGACTCATAAGATATAATCTCTCTTTCCACATTGTGTGAAACAGAGAGTCTACAATGACAGTGTCCTAAAGAGATTTATATGATGATCTCGTGGCTCTAGACTCAATTGTGCATATTTTGGTTCCTATTCCGGAGACTAGGGAGAGGGTCTCCTTCTTCAATATCAACAATCTGTAAGAGAAAGTCGATAGATAATGTCGGTTCCCCGTGAGAATGAAATAAGTCCTTTTAAGAGGAACTTGAGTAGCTTGGGAAGTTGTAGTGCAGTCGTCCACGGGTCCATGACGTCTTTTCTTCAATACCGATGTTACCTTGGTAACCACCAAGAGTATATGAATTGAACCCGCCGCCTAAGGTTGAATTATTGGAGGGCTATTTCTTTTCACCCTTTTTTCATTTCATTTCTTTTTCATTCTTCAACCCTTCTGCTTACCGAGAATTCATAACTAGAACCTTGTTGGGTTTATTCCAAGACTAGCTCTCAACCAAGACTCTTCCCATATATCACATTTCTCCTTTTTTCATCAAACCTAAGGACTTCTACACTATCTAGTGGATTGTCCTGGTAGATCCTCCGTTCTGGCGGATCATTGGAAGAAATACCTAACCTTATCATCCTTATATCACCATACATAAAGTAAATTTGGTCGGTCTATTTGGTATTGTTCATCGGCCATTGGAACCAATTGAAAACCATTTGAAAATCAATTCAGATACTTGTGATATATTATCAAAGCATTTTGTACCTAAATGGTTTTGATATTTTAGAAACAGAGCTCCCCTCAACATGTGCCTCATGTATTTGAAATCATTTGGCACACGAGGCAAGGGAAGAATTAACTTATTTGATTACCATTTTCTAAAAAATATCAACATCACTTCCCTTCCAAATCAAGTAGATAAAGCATCTTGGGAAGGATGAGGTTTTCATAAATTTGCTCCCCTCAATATGTGCCTCGAGGTTTGAAAGAGTTTTGCACATATTAGAAGGAACTTGCACTTAGATACAAATCAATCACGTTTCAATTCTCTGTGGTTTAAAATGGATGCTCCCCCTCAACATGTGCATGGAAAATTTGAAATCGTTTACATGGGGGAGGAAAGCTTGCTAAACATTTATGAAACCATTTATCAAATTATCAATTTAAATTCAATTTAAATCACAAATTCTCCCCCGATCACAATTTTCAAATCATTTGAGATTTGTGATCTCTGTAGATTTAAATTGATTTTGAGAGCTTTCGAGGAGAATTGTGACTTGATTATGAGAACATTTTAACTGATAAGGATCGGAGTTTGAGACTTTACACTCCATTGATTAAACATGCAAGATTATCTTTGGAAAACAATTGAATGTCGAACAACCTTTTGATTTAATTGAAATCATTCTCCCCCTCAATCAATGACATTAGTTGTTGATTGAGAGATAGATATTATGAAAAAGTTAAGTCCGGATGGTTTTCAAAAATAGAGTTCAATTTATTTAACAAAGCAATTAGTTTTCATTAGATGGTAAGTAATTGTTTTAAAGAATCAGAGCATGAGATTTGAAAACAAGATGGCGATGCTCTGTTCTTTCTTTGAAAAGCGTTCTTGCACGAAATGACAATAAACCATTGTTTCATTTTCTCCCAAAAATATTTAATGATTTTTTTAAGAACATTCGAACAATATCTAAAGACCCGTGTCATTCTTTGAATGACAACATAAAGACCGTAGACATTTTCGAATTGAGAAAAACATGACAAAATGAAAATATTTTTTGAGATTTTTCAAGATTTTTTAGATTTTTATGGATTTTTTGAAAGTTATATATTTTTCTATTTGCTTTTTGAAGGTTTTGAAATTTTGTATTTTGCTTTTCGAATGAATATTTACAAGATATGGATGAAGAAAGACCTTTTACTCCTCTTCTTCCTCTTTAAGACGTTTAAGTGTTTCCGGTTGAAGATTCTTCAGACCAAGTCGTGGGAGGATGAACTCAAAACGTTCTCTAGGAAGAGCTTTGGTGAAGATTTCGCTAGCGGTATTCACCTCACAAAATAAAGTTACACCACACCATTTTCTACTTGCTCCCTGATGAAATGATGTCGAATGTCGATGTGTTTTGCTCTTGAGTGTTGAGCGTTGTTGCATGAGAGCAATAGCACTTTATTATCACAAAGATAAAGGGATTTTGTTGAAGTCAAAGCCATAGTCGGATAATTGGGATCTCATCCATAGGATTTGAGCACAACAAGATGACATGGCTATGTCGAACCTCAAATGAAAGAAATAGAAGTACTCATTTGCTTCGAAAACCAGCTCACAAGCTTATCACCGAAACCGAGCACCTCGGGCGCTTGACGTGTATCTTGACATCTGCATGATCAAAGATCTCAGATAGGTTGTTAGTGACATACTGGTGTCCTTCGGGTACCAAAGTCCCATATTGATTGTTCCTTGGAGATACCGAAAGACCCATTTAACCGCTTCAAGGTGCTTTTGGTAGGCTTAGCCGATATCTAGCACACATGCAAACAAAAACGAATGTCCGGTCATCGTCAGGAGGTACATCGTGGATCCGATCATACTACGATATTTCGTTTGGTCTACCATGATCCTGAGTGGTCTTCATCCATTTAATGCGCTAAATCATGGGAGTGTCAATAGGGTCACTAGAATCAAATCCAAATTTCTTTAAAATCTCATTTGCATATTTAGATTGATTTATAAAAATGCCTCCGGGACTTTGTGAAATTTGTAATCCCAAGAAAAATGACATTTGTCCCATCATTGACATTTGAAATTTGGAACCCATTTCATTTGAAAACGATCACATTCATTGGTGTCAGTCGAGGCAAAAATAATATCATCAACATATATTTGAACGTGAATTAAATGTTTGCTTGACTTTCTGGTGAACAATGTCGGATCATTTGCTCCTTTTCGAATCCAAGGTAGATAGAAGAAACTTTAATAGCGTATCATACCATGCCCTTGGAGCTTGCTTCAAACCGTAAAGAGCTTTCTTCAAGCGATAGGCGTGAGTAGGATGCTCGGATTCATAAAGCCTTCAGGGTTGGTTGGACGTATACGACTTCATTCATATCTCCGTTAAGAAAAGCCGTCTTTACATCCATCTGATAGACTACCATGTTCTTACTTGCAGCATTAGCCAAAAAGATTCTGATTGCCTCGATATGAGCAACAGGAGAAAATGATTCTTCAAAGTCAATACTGTGCAAAACTAGAAGGGGAGGTTGAATAGTTTTACCAATTAAAACTTCATTTTAATCTATTTATATCGACTTATGTCAATCTATTTGGATGTGTTTGTTGGATGTTGATAAACAAACATATAAAGGTAAGTAATGAAAAGATAAGAGTAAGAAGCACAAAACCACAACGCAAGTATTTATAGTGGTTCGGCTACAAGGTCACCTTCCTTGCCCTACTCCACTCCCCGAGTCACCTACTCGAGAGTTCGTAATCACTACACCAATCTCCTTATGGCGGAAAAGCCTTCACAACGTCGCCTACTCTTTTTCCGGTACTAGCTAACCAGGGTTCTTTCACTCCAAGGTGAACCACACCTACACAACCTACCCTTTATAAGGTACTAGGCTAAGTACCTAGTTCTTTCACTCCAAGGTGAACTACACCTTCACAACGTCGCCTACCCTTTATTAGGTACTAGGCTAAGCACCTAGTTCCATTGCAATGGAGGAACTACTACCACACTACACCAACGACTAATCCCAAAGGAGATCTACTCCTTTACAACATCACCAAGGATATCAATATCCTTGGATCTAATACTAGTTTATTTTGTACATCGAAACACACCATATCGATTGTACATCTAAGGCACTTTTCACTAATTCCTTTGACTAGATCTACAAGACACCTTTCACTAATGTCTTGTGTCTTCACCTCTAAGCACCTTTCACTAATGCTTCTTTGTCTTGACTTCTAAGCACCTTTCACTAATGCTTCTTTATCTTGACTTCTAAGCACTTACCACAAGTGCTTGTCCTATAGAAGATAGATACCCTTCACTAATATCTCCATCTTGACACTTGAGATATCTTTCACTAATGTCTTCAACACTACACTTCTTTGGATAAAGAAAGGAATCATCAACAAGAAGACTTCAGTAGCCTTGATGATGAGGAAGCATGGCAACTCATGGACTTGAGCTTGCTCGACTTCAAACATGGTGATCTTCCCTTTAAGAAGAACCTAAAAGATCACACAAAAACAAAACTACAAACATAGATCTCTTGGATCTAAGGTTAGTGAGATTTAACTCAGGGGGGAAAGTGTGTTAGAAAAGAATGATCAATAATGAAGAAATGGCTCACTATTTATAGAGGAAAGATCCTCGTTCGGATCCCACGGATCCCTTTCACTTGGGATCCAGCTAGCACAAAGCTAGGGATCCGTGGAACGCTCCTCTTTACCCATGGGTATTTTGGTTATGGGTCATGGGTCATGGGTTGAACCATGGATTGGCTAGATAATGTATCTTTAAGTGAAATGCACTTAGTCACTTGGGTATGGGTTGATCCATGGGTTATGGGTATTATCCATATGTGATATAAGCATGATGTCATGCAATGGGTTATGGGTTGTTGGGATATGAAAGTGTTGAAGATATCAGCATCGAAGATATCAAAGTACCGTAGTTGCAAAAGTCTGGAAGAAGTTAAAGACTCAAAGTAATTTATTAAAGACAAAGTCAAAGTACTTGCAAATATGAAGTCAAAGTATCTGCAAGAACAAAAGAACTGTATATTCAAGTTTATGGAAAGAATTTGTATTCTATGTTTAGATTACTTGTCGTACAAGGTTATCAATTGTAAACCTACTAGGATATCCTTGAGCCTATAAAAGGACTCCTAGATTGGCATTAGAGATATGACTTACGATTTCGTAATTAGAGTTTTAGAGAAAAGTTCGATTATCTTAGAGTTGTATTAGAGTATGCATAATAAGCGATTTAGAGTTTATAATAAAAGGTTATTCTTCTAGCTTTGTTAAGTAAATTCCGCGTACTTGATAAAGATTGCTCAATGTTTATTTGTTAATAACTTAGGATTTATCCGAGGTTATTAAACCTTAACAAGCTAGTTAAGATAGTTTGATTAAAGTATATCGATCCAACAAGTGGTATCAGAGCTTGTGTGGAAACTCTCGACTAGGAAGAAATCCTACTACTACAATATTCAAGATGTCGACCACTGATCAACTCCTATCACAGAGGTATGTTCTAACTGTCATGATTTTTATCATAAATTACTTCGCAGCTATGTGATTGAGAGAGATAATTGTGTTAAGGCTAGGTCTGAGGTAGCAGGTTATCAAATAACCTTAGAATCTATGGAAGCCAAAATTTTAGCACATGAAACTAATGAAGTAGCTTGGGCAGAAAAATATGCACAACAGGATTACCGCTTAAAGCTTAGTGAATAGAAATTAAACTGTAAAATTGCTGAAATTGAGAAATTAACTAAGGAAAGAGATGATTTGTTAGCTAAGTTTGTTGCTTAGGTGAAGTGGTCTCATCACATGTTTCTTATGTTCAAAAAAAGCAAAGAGCTTATCTTAAAACTGGATTAGGTTTTGGTATGGATTTTAGTAAGATAGAAGAAAACCAATCTAGTAATCGGGATGAAGGTGAGTATGAGGATATAACCACTAGTGATGAAGAACTCATTAATTATGTAGATACATCTAGTAATGATGGTTCATTAAGTGACTCACCTCCTGCATATAAGAAAGCCGATGATTATCATGTCGTTCCACATCCTATCGGCATTCATCAACCCCCTAGGCCTGATGTTTCTCGTGTTGGAGTAGACAGTCTAGAGTTTAGGAAAAAGCTAGTTGCTAAATCTAGGTCTGAAACACCCAAAGAAATCGGAAAACGGTGTTCAAAATCAAGCAATACCTTTAAATCAAAGTATCATTCCACAAGCATACCTTCTTCAAAACCTTTTCAAAACAGATCTTGCTAAACCTTTTTGAGATAATTTTGGTCAAAACAAGTTTAATCACTCACCAAGAAGGCAAAATAATTTTGGGCATAGACATAGAAAATGTCACTTTGACAAGTATGGGTCGAATCGTGTTTTGTGTGTTTCAGTCCTACTCATCTTATTAAGGATTGTGAACATCACTCAAAATACCTTAGAAAATTTCCAAAGAACAGGATCGCCAACCGAAACCTAGAGAGTACAAACCGGTTTGGACTAACTCAAATAGGGTTAATCACGAAACTTCACATCGGATCATAGATACCACCAACAGAAGACCTTCAAGATCTCACAAGACTTTCCAAAGTATCTTAACTCGCCCAAGACTTTCACAAAGTAATCGCCGACAAAACAAGGTATCGATCACAATACTTGGTATATAAATTCTAGCCAATCTCACTATCAACCTAGAAGGTATTCCAATTCACATAGGAGATTTAGATCGGAGGAACCAAGTGTTAAAACAGAATGGGTTAAAAGGGAAAGTACTGCAGAGAGACAAACAAAGACGTTCAACAAAAAGTGAATCGATGTTTGTGCGACACAAGAAAATCCTAAAATCCGGTGAAAGAGATTTATGTTGAAAACCGTAAAGATTTGAAAATCCACATGCTAAAAATCAAAAGATAATTTTGGATCATCATTTGAAAGATAGTGGGAATTACATTCTCAAAGAATTTGAGTTTGTAACTCCACAAGGGGAACACAAGTCAATAATGGCTTGGGTTCCTAAAAGTTTCTAACTCTTTTCTTTATGTGCGTGGCAACCCTAAGAGGAGCTTAAAGATCATCTTATTGTGGATAGTGGTTGCTCTGGAAGTATGACAGAGACAAAGAGATCCTGTCTGATTTTAGGAAGATTAGTGGAGGAAAAGTTGCATTTGGGAATGATCCCAATGGAGGAAGGATTACGGGGAAAGGAACAATTAAAGCTGGAAGAATCGATTTTGAGAATGTCAGATATGTGAAGGAGCTTAAGTTCAACTTGTTGTCAGTCTCTCAAATTTGTGATAAAAGCATCCTGTGTTATTCATCGACACGAATGTCTCATCCTTTCCTCTGATTTTAAACCTGTTGATGATGACTTGGTAGTACTTAGAGTACCAAGGACAAATGATGTGTATAGTTTGGACATGAAGAGTCTACATTCATATGGCAGAGCCACATGTTTGGTGGCTAAAGCAACATCCGAAGAGGCACATCAATGGCATAGAAGATTGGGCCATGTTAATTTCAAGAATATCAACAAAGTGGTCAAAGGCAATTTAGTTAGAGGTCTACCTTCAAAGACTTACAAGAATGATCAATCATGTTTGGCATGCAAGAAGGGTAAACAACACAAAGCTTCCTGCAAGAAGCTTGAGGAAAGAACTATTAGAGAACCATTGGAGTTGTTACATATGGATTTATTTAGACTGTCTCGTGGCAAGTTTAAATAAGAAAAGTATGTTGGTTGTTACTAATGATTGTAGTAGATTCAGTTGGGTTTTAAAGATGATACTTTTGATGCAATCCGGACATCGATTATTGCTCTTGAAAACCAATTGAGACTCAAGGTTAGAGGTATTAGATGTGACAATGGGATTGAATTCAAGAACAAACTTATGGATGAATTTTGTGCAAACAAAGGCATAAAAAGGAAGTTTAGTATTGCAAGAACACCACAACAGAATGGTGTTGCAGAAAGGAAGAATAGGACTTTGATTGAAGCAAGAAGAACAATGTTAGCGATTCTCACCTACCTATTCAGCCAAGCGTAATGGTAAATCACTTGTTATGTACTTAACAGAGTCTCACTCACTAAACCACAGATGAAGACACCCTATGAATTGCTGATGGGCACTAAACCCAACATTCGTTTTATGAAACCTTTTGGATGTCCTCTTACTATTTTAAACACTATTGATAATCTAGGGAAGTTTGATGGCAAGTCAGAAGAAGGATATTTATTGGGTTATTGCACTAACAAGAAGGCTTTAGAGTATACCACAAAGTTACTAAGAAGGTTCAAGATTGTCTTCATGTTGAGTTTTTAGAAGATCAAGACAATGAAAAAGGTAAAGGTCCTGATTGGATGTTTGATCTTGAGATTTTATCTCCTTCAATGAATTATGTTCCTGTGAGAGAAGAAAATCAACCTATGCACAATGAAGAAGATATCCAATATGTTGTTCATGATGTTCATATTAGACCCGAGCGTCTCGTTCACGATAAAGATCCCGTAAGTTCAAACCAAAGTATGCTGTTTCTAAGCAAAGTAACTGATTCTTCAAAACAGTATCTTGTACCACAATCCTCATTGTCTGCTGAGGATCAATCTATTCAAGAGGAACTTAATCAGATGCTTCTTCAAGATGGTTTAGCACATTCTTACACTGATGAACAAAGGAGAGCTTATGAAAAGGCAAAGAAGAAGAACAAGACTGCAGAGTACTCTCACAGATACTTTGGACGTACTTTTGAACAAAGTAACGCTGCACCAGCTGACAAGATTACTTTAGCTGATCCAATGATCCAACCATGCCTGGTTTAGAAGATACTGATGATGAATTTGAAGATGAAGGTATTTTCCCAAATTCCAATGAAGGTGTTGATGTTACTAATTTAGATGATAATTATGAAGTTCCACGGTCTCCAAACTTAAGAACTCATAAGGATCATCCTTCTGATCAAATCATTGGTCCTTCTACTTCTGAGTGTTGACTAGACACAAAGCTAAGGGTTTCACTAAACCTCACAATGCTTTACTTAGCTTTGTGTATAAACAAAACAATGAACCATAAGGACCATCAAACCTGCCTATTTACTTGTTTTATCTCTCAAGAGGAACCCAAGAATATTGCTCAAGCTTTGACTAAAGAAAGCTGGGTTGAAGCTATGCGGGAAGAACTTCTTCAATTTAAACTTCAAAGTTTGGGTTTATGTGATCTTCCGTGATGGGAAGAGAGTTATTGGAACCAGGTTTTAGAGTTAAAAGTGATGAAAGAGGCAATGTTATCAAAAACAAGGCAAGGTTAGTTGCTCAGGGTTATAGACAGGAGGAAGGGGTAGATTATGATGAGGTATTTGCTCTTGTAGCAAGAATAGAAGCTATTAGAATATTTCTTGCCTTTGCTTCTTATATTGGTTTTCAAGTTTACCAGATGGATGTTAAAAGTGCCTTTTTATATGGCAAGATTACAGAGGAAGTTTATGTCAAACAACCTCCTGGTTTTGAAGATCCTAAACATCCAAACAAAGTCTACAAGGTTGTTAAGGCTCTTTATGGCCTTCATCAGGCACCTAGAGCTTAGTATGAGAGACTCTCCACATTCTTATTGCAACATGGATATAGAAGGGGAGCTATTGACAAGACTTTGTTTATCAAGAGAGACAAGAAAGATATCATGTTAGTTCAAGTTTATGTTGATGATATCATCTTTGGGGCTACCAAACATTCCATGGTTAAGGAGTTTGAGCAGCTGATGCAGAAAGAATTTCAAATGAGTTCAATGGGAGAGTTGACTTTCTTTTTAGGACTTCAGGTTAAGCAGTCTAAGGAAGGTATTTTTATCAGTCAAGACAAGTATGTTACTGACATACTTAAGAAATTCAATTTTGATGATATGAAGGTTGTTACTACACCTATTAAATCTATCAATTCATTGGGTAAAGATGAATATGGACACCCTGTTGAAGTCAAGCTTTATAGATCAATGATTGGCTCTCTTATGTATCTTACTGCATCCAGGCCTGATATCATGTTTGCAGTTTGTCTATGTGCAAGATATCAAGTCTCACTGAAGATCTCTCACATGAATGCAAGAAAAGAATTTTCTGTTAGTTGAAACAACAACCTAAGTTGGGGTTGTGGTATCCTAAAGAGTCACCTTTTCACTTGGAAGCTTTTTCGGATAGTGACTATGCAGGTGATAATTATGATAGAAGATCCACAACTGGTGGATGCCAATATCTTGGAAGAAGGCTAGTCTCCTAGCAATGCAAAAAGCAGACAATTGCAGCAACATCATCTACTGAAGCTGAATATGTAGCTGTTGCAAGTTGTTGTGGTCAAGTTTTGTGGATGCAAAATCAACTCTTGGACTATGGGTTCAATTTCAAAAATACTCCTATCAATATTGATAATGAGAGTACAATTTGTATTGTTAAGAATCCGGTGTATCATTCCAAGACAAAGCATATTCAAATTAGGCATCACTTTATCAGAGATTGTTATGAGCATAGGCTCATCAATGTAGTTAAGGTTCACACGGATGACAATGTAGCTGATTTACTCACAAAAGGTTTTGATGTGTCACGATTCAATCACTTGGTCGGGAGCATTGGAATGATTAACTACTAAGCTTCGTTTAAGGGGAGGACTATAAGGTGTTAGTATAGTCCTGTTTATTGCTTGAGGGGAGGATGCTTGTTGATACTTAGTTTATATGAAGAAATTTTGGCAAAGTATCTTGTTTTCCTGAAAGTACTTGGAAAGTACTGCTTGGGAAAGTATGCTTATGTGGAAAGTATTGTTTGTCGTATTAAAGTACTGTTCCAACGGTAATATTGATGGGTAATTGATAATAACGGTAACTTTGTTATTATAGGCTGTGATTTTTCAAATCCTACCTATAAATAACTACTTTCCGATTTTCCTCTCATATTATTACTTTACATCTTTTCCATACTTATCTCCCAATCACCATCTCTTTATTCTTCGATAAAATCTTTATTGTGCTCACTTATTCAACAATGGCGAATCGTTTAACTGTTTCGAAGCACAATATGGTGGCTAATTTGGACAAGACTGAGGCGAATATGGCTTTTTATGATATTGTTGATTATCTTACTGGGTCGCCTATTAGTTATGCTCTTTTAGTTGAACCGGATATTATTGAACCATGGATTCAAGAATTTTGGGCTAATGCTAGAGATAACATGGAGAAGGATGAATATTATATTAGATCTACGATTTGCTGGACGGACTAGCAAGATTACAGAAGCCTCTATTCGAGAAGATTTATTATTTGGAGATGAAGATGGGTCTATTCGATTTGACAAGCAACTGATTTGGGATACTTTTCGGAATCTTGGTTATGAAGGATCTTTAACAGAACAAACATTCAAGAAAGCATTATTCTGTCCTCAATGGAAGTTCTTGATTCATGTCCTGCTTCATTGCATAAGTTCTAAAAGTACTTCTTGGGAGCAGTTTGGGTCTAATATAGCATCTGCAGTGGTTGGACTAGCTACTGACAGAGTGTTTAATTTTTCAAAGCTTATTTTGGATGGGATGCTATCACATATATCCTCTGGGTCAAAATGGCTAATGTACCCAAGGTTTGTACAGTTTTTCTTAAACAAGCAATTGGCTGATGTTCCAAAACCTGCTGCTTTGTTACCGGTCATTGTGCAACAAGCCAAAATCTTTACATTTATGGCTAGGCGAAGTGCTTTGTTCAGAGGTGGAGATATTCCATTAACTTCTACAATGATGGAAGTTGTTCAAGCTGTACGTAATGAAGCTGGAGGGGATGAAGAAAGTGAAGGTCCTGATTCTGTACATGGTACTGCTTCACAAAGTGTTGCCTCTCAAAGTTCTATTTCTCCAAGATCTGCTTCACAAAGTGCTGCCTCACAAGGTGTGATCTGAAAGTAACTGATTCCATTGAAGGTACTGCATCTTTAAAGGGTACTGTTTCTTCAAGCCCTGAGGTTCAAGCAGAGATTGAAAGAACACCTACTCCATCTCCACAACATTCTGTTCCTATTTCAGAAGAACATTCACATCTTCAAGGTGATGATCATACTATACCTCGTGAAGGATTGACTTTGGATAATTATGCTTTGACAAGGGAGCTTGTTAGGTTGAACAAAATTGTTGAGTTTCAAGCTAAAGCACTTAGGAAATTGAAGCGTAGGTATGTTTGGTTGAGGAATTTTATTAAACCATATATTCAAGGTTTCAACTTATGGGTTAAAGAGGAAAACAAACGGCGTAAACAACTTCGAAAGGAATTAAAACGAAAGAAGGTTCCTAAATCATCTTCTCAACTTGGGAAGGAATTTAGAAAAGGAAAATTTGAAAGAAGATGTTGTGAAGAAGAAAGAATCTGTAAGTCATCGCAGAAAAGATTATTTCAGATTCTGAGGAAGTGCAAGTTCAAAGTACTGATATTCAAAGTACTGATATTCAAAGTACTGAACATCAAGGTACTGATGTTCAAGGTACTGATGTTCAAGGTACTGAACATCAAAGTAATGTTTTTCATGATACATCTAGTCAAGAAGTAATTACACCAAGGGTATTGAATTTTGAAGAAGATGCTGGTCCTTCTACAATTGTTATAGAAGAAGAGGAGGAAGCTACATTCAAACCCATTTACTCTGCAAGTGATGATGAATTAATTGCTACAATATTAGATTTGTCACAACCAAGAGGAGGAGTTACTATTAGAGATGTACAAGAAGAAGAACAACCAAGAACTTCTCAACCTTCAATTGATCCAAAAGATAAAGGGAAAGGTATTCTGGTTGAAACAAAGAAAAAGAAACTCACTTTGGCAGAACTTAGAGCAATTGAAGTTGCTAGGAATGAAGCTGCAGCTAGAAAAGTTCAAGAAGAATTAGATGCTCAAGATAGAAAAGAACAGGAAGCTCAAGAAGCTCTGAATAGAAAAGCAGCTCAAAAGGTGCAAGATACATTAGATGCTGAAGCTACTGTACCTTTACAGTCCCCTACACCTGTTAGATATATGCCAAGAAGACCTAATTTAGCTAAGGATAGGAATGCTATGATGGCTTATTTAAAAGGTCGAGGTTATAAGGGTTTGCAGAAGTTAAACTATGTTGATATGAAAAGACTTTATGATGCTGAAACACAGACTTATAAGAAGAGTGTTGCTGATATTAAAGACTTTAGAGAAGAAGCTCATTGGACTGAATCTGAGAGGAAGAAGAGCTTAAAGAGAAAAAGAAAAACTGAAGTTACAGATGTTCAGTTTTCAAAGAAAGAAAAGGTTGAATTAAGATCTGAGACTAGAGATGTGTTGGGAATTACAAGTTTGAGTTGATAAAGACAAAAAGAATGAAACAAGAGGGACTTAATATGACAAGAAGGAAACCTACTAAAAGATGGAAGGACTTGCTTGCAATGGAAGTTTTATTATTTAGTCCTTATCCTCTAGTATATAAAGAGGACATAGGTGTAGGTTTTTTAAATAAGTCTTCCATAATGTAGTCGACTAAAAGGTGTGTGTTTAGCCTAGACGTTAGGAAGAACGTCTAGGGATTTAGATTAGTGTGTCTTAGGCGTATGATCTTGTAAACGCCTAGGTTATTAGTTTAGTTAGTAGACGTGTTCCTATAAACGTCTATATTAGAGTATTAGTTAATGGTGAAAAACCTTGTTCAATAACAAAGTATTGTTTTGATTATTCCGCTGCGTATTATGTTTATTATCTTTGTTATTGATCCCTAGCTGAGCTTAACAACGATCTTATCAATTGGTATCAAAGCGGGGAGCTCTTGATATAGGGAGTCACAAGGTTTTGGTTGTCGCGAATCGTCAAAGAAAACATATTCGAAAAAGTGTATGCTGCTGCTGTGATTAATTTGCTTGGCGACAAACAAAGTTTTATTGGTTGAATCATGATCTCGTACGATTAACTGATTGGTTGAATAAATTTATTGCACGTGGGATCAGAGAATTACGAGTGTTAAACGATCATGATACTGCTTCTTTATTGATTGCACGTGGATTTTGAGGTCGGTGGGGTCACCACTTCGCTGGTTTCAATTTAGTATTTTATGAAGCATTATTTAATTATTCCAATTGGTACTCATCACGTGGGTTGAAGTCAAACATGTACTAATATGGGATGAGATCTAGTATGGTGCGGTGTATGATGTTAAGGTGTTCTTATATGTTGATTGGCTAAGACTTCAAGTGGGACGTTGGTTCTAATTTATTGATTGGTCCTCATGCTGCATATTATATTTTTCTTTGGAGATCACGTGGTATTATTATTTTATTCGAATAGGTCTTTGTGCATCAAGTGGGTTTTATTAATATTGGTTATTATATTCAAGTCAGTGGCTATTTTTGCTTGGTCCAAGAATTAATGTGACAGTGATGGGATAATTTTCGGTTGCAGTTAATATTGTTTGTGGTAAGTGATCAAATGTTTTTTTTTTGAAAGTACTGCTGGTCGAATTTTATTCAAGGTACTGTTTGGGGTTTTTGAAAGTACTAGTAATTTGTTAAAGTACTGCTGCTGCTGCATGATTTTTAAGTACTGCTCATTGATTTTTAAAAGTACTGGTGATCAGACGAGATGGATTTTTCAAGGTACTGCAGGTTTAAAAGAATTGTTCGCTCATACTTGTTATGAAAGTACTGCAGTTTATATGAAAGTACTGCAGATTTTGATGAAAGTACTGCTCCTTCCTAACATACTGTTCATGCTTTATTACGAGACGATTTTTGATTTAAGGGGAAGTCGAGCATAATTATTGTTATGGTTTTTGGACGACACACACACAGGTTATTGTTCACACACACAGGAAGAAGTTTATGTTCTTAAAAAGATTTAAAAAAGGCTCGTTTTGGAGATTTATTGAAGAATTGATTACGAAGAGGATTATTTATCACTTATTTGAAGGTGAAGTGGAATTGCTTGGTTTGTGTTCTTATCATCTAGCTTGATGAATCTAGCAATGTGTGATTTTTCTTATGATGCTCTATGCACACATTGTCTATCACTTGAAGGAGTTACATTGTAGTGCTCAGTGTCTCATACTAGTTGAGGATTCTTGTCAAGGGATTGCGGTCTACTTATATTTTGCCCGTATAAGTATGGAGTTCCGTGGATAGTCAAAGATTTAAGACACAAGTTTGGGAAATTCTACTCCTTCATCAAGTTCGTTATATTTGGTTTTCTTCACAAAGTGATCATTACAAGGAGCTTACAGATTTTGAAGAATCAAGAAGATGGTTAACATATGGTTTTTAGAGGAAGCTTATTGTTAAAAGTTTAACCATCTACATGCATCACTCAAGGGGAAGTGTTTGATTCTTATTACTATTGATTAGTATTACTACTGATGGTTTAGATTTCTATTGTTTCAAGTTCATTTTTAGTTGCGAAAAACTTCATGGAGGGTAATTTGAGACATTGGAAGGATGAATTGGATGTGTAGTATTGGTTCGTGGTGGTCAAGATCATTATTTGCATACGTTCCCTATTTGGATAATAACAAAAGGGGAAGAGATGTTTGAGTGACATGGCATGGATTAAGGGGAAGACAAAGGAAGACATACTTGTTTCATTCATGGTGAGATCCATGATCTCAATTTCTCTACTTCGTCTAGGGAAGTTCGTTCAAGAATGGTTTTGTCATTATCAACTAGGGGAAGATTGTTGGGAATTACAAGTTTGAGTTGATAAAGACAAAAAGAATGAAACAAGAGGGACTTAATATGACAAGAAGGAAACCTACTAAAAGATGGAAGGACTTGCTTGCAATGGAAGTTTTATTATTTAGTCCTTATCCTCTAGTATATAAAGAGGACATAGGTGTAGGTTTTTTAAATAAGTCTTCCATAATGTAGTCGACTAAAAGGTGTGTGTTTAGCCTAGACGTTAGGGAAGAACGTCTAGGGATTTAGATTAGTGTGTCCTAGGCGTATGATCTTGTAAACGCCTAGGTTATTAGTTTAGTTAGTAGACGTGTTCCTATAAACGTCTATATTAGAGTATTAGTTAATGGTGAAAAACCTTGTTCAATAACAAAGTATTGTTTTGATTATTCCGCTGCGTATTATGTTTATTATCTTTGTTATTGATCCCTAGTTGAGCTTAACAACGATCTTATCAAGATGAATTGAAGAATTATCTCAGAGTGGTAGATTTTGATTATACAAAGGAAGATGATAACATGAAGATGAACAGATCAAAGATCAGTGTTTTTAAAGTTGTGAAATCCAAGAATGCAGATTATATGATTTTTCATAAAGAAGATGAAAGCTTCAAAGTTTTCAAAAGGCTATGGGATTTACTGCATATTATAGATAGAGTAGACCTATTCTACTTATATCATGTTGTGAAGGCTTACTTTGAAAATAATCCATTGGAAGGGATTGGTTTGATTTTACATGGTGATCTTATAACTTTATGGAAATGAAGAAGAAAGAACTGATGATATCGGAAGAATCAAGAAAGCTGGGAAATAGTTTTGCTTGGAGATTCTTTGAAAAATCTGGAGTTCATGTTTTGGAACTGGAAAATGGAACAATGATACACATGTTTGCAGAAAGAAGATATCCTCTCACGGTTGAGCTCATGAGAAGAATGCTAGAGCATGGATTGGAAGTGGAAGAGGATAATGAAACTGCTTGCATGGCTATCAACTTGTTTATAAACTGGACTACCATTGCTGAGAATGATCAATAACTGGTATGAATTTTATTTGAATAAATACTTTTTGATATATCAGTACTTTTATTCAAAGTACTGACTGATCAGAAGTACTTTCATCAAAGTATGTTTCTTGAACTAAACCGTTAAATAAATTTTAGAAAAACCTTGTTGCTAAGTAATAAATATTTTGAAATAAAGGTTTAATAAATGGTTTTTGTGATGATAACATCAATAGGTTATCAATCCACCATGGTAACAAAAGGATTGACTAATCCATGAGCAAACGGCTCTGGTAAAGATATATCAAATCCGTTTTTAGTTGACAACTTGCTAATAAGTTGGATGGTATTCAACTCACCATATCATTAATGTGAAGAGTTGGCTAGCCCACAAGAAAATGGCTTGTGGTAAAGGCTGTGGAAAACCATTATTGGTAATTAGTTCACCATTAGATAGAAGAACTAACTAGTCGAGAAGGGTACAGCTTTTGGTAAAGACAAAACAAATCTGTTGATAGCCGGTGGTTTGCTAAAAATCATATGGTTATCAATGTACCATGGTCTTACACACCAAAACATTTGGCTACTCCAGATATAATGGCTTTGGTAAAGAGTTCTAAATCCATTAATTTTTCAATGATTCACTTGAAAGTGATGAGAATAGTATGCAACTTAAACTGAATTAAATGTACAAATTGTCATATGTTCTGTGTTGTTGAAAAGGTGGAGCTTGCTGGATGCTGCTGTAAAGAGAACAATTCTAAGAGATACTTTGACAAGAACAGATGTTACAGAGATAAAAGCTTAAAGACTAAGAAACAATCCGTTTTTAAAAAGATGAAGCTGTTAAAGATATATTCACAAAGGAACTTGAAGTCAAACAAGTAGAATTCAAGTTAGGGGAGGATTGTTGGGATATGAAAGTGTTGAAGATATCAAAGTACTGAAGATATCAACTTGTAAGTTGCAAAGTACTGGAAGAAGTTAAAGACTCAAAGTATCTTAAAGACAAAGTCAAAGTACTGCAATATGAAGTCAAAGTACTGCAAGAACAAAGAACTGTTATATTCGTTTATGGAAAGAATTGTATTCTATGTTTAGATTACTTGTCGTACAAGGTTATCAATTGTAAACCGACTAGGATATCCTTGAGCCTATAAAAGGACTCCTAGATTGGCATTAGAGATATGACTTCGATTTCGAATTAGAGTTTAGAGAAAAGTTCGATTATCTTAGAGTTGTATTAGAGTATGCATAATAAGCGATTTAGAGTTTATAATTAAAGGTTATTCTTCTTAGCTTTGTTAAGTAAATTCCGCGTACTTGATAAAGATTGCTCAGTGTTTCTTTGTTAATAACTTAGGATTTATCCGAGGTTATTAAACCTTAACAAGCTAGTTAAGATAGTTTGATTAAAGTATATCGATCCAACATGGGTCAAGATCCATGGGTTATGGGCTTTGGGTTGTACCCAACTACATTCAATGTATTTGCCCAATGGGTTGTGATACTTAAGTTTCTACCCATTTATATTACCCAATATACTACATACTAGTTATGTGTATATTTTATCCAAATATGTAAACATTAGTTGTTGTACATATGTATTACTAGATCATAAAATCACTTATACTTGTTTTAGTGCTTTATGTGAAAATGTGAATATGTTAAAAACTATTAGTTCAAACCATTTACGTATTTTGTTTGTTTCGTTAATATGATTTTACGTTTGTTATCGACAAAATAATAGAAGATCGTAAGATATAAATAAACGTTTTTACGGCTTATTTGTATTAACAATCACCCCCTTTTTGTTGATGACAAAACATAAAATTATTTTAAGAAAAAGCTAAAATTCGTAAAAGTTTGAATTTGTAGTTTTACTTTCTTCTCCCCCTTTTTGTCGAAACAAAAGGTGTTTGAAGGAAGGCAACACATTGTTTTAAGAAAACATGTGAAAGAATTAAAAGTAAAAAGAAATAGAGAGCAAATAACGTGAAAGGATCTCGTTTTTACTCCCCCTTGACGAGTCCATCCCTATGTAAGGGCGTCAAGTAAATGATACTAATCTAGTTTGTTTGCAAATAAGTTTGCAAAAGATATCGTCTACAAGACGAATGTGCTCCTCCTTGATGATTGCAATTTTTTCAAAGGGATGTCACGAAATGTAAACCTAGTATTGCAAGTAATTAGCAATGTATTGCTTTGACATAAAGCTCCCCCTAGCTTTAGGATGTCAAAGTCTTCATATGTAAATTGAATAACTACAAAACAAAGGTTAGAAAGCAAGTATAATTCACAATTTCCTGCAAATGTGGTCCAAGTTAGTAGAAAGAAAGCTTTTTGTCTCACGGATCCCGCGGTTCCCTCCTAGTAGGGATCCGTCTAGGCAATTCTGAGGGATCCGTATTAGCTGATTAATTTCAGCAAAGGTGATATAACAAGTAATGTTAACACAAAAATCAGATATGAATACAAAGTGATCATATTCTCAGAGAAATAGCAAGTAGCATGTAATTTCCATTTAATAAAACTAGAGTTATGATATACATGACTCTAAAAGCTAATACAATAAGAAAATACATGACTAGGAATTTCTAAACCAACTATCGCTTGATGCTAGGACACTACTAAAATCTTCTCGCTCAAGTTTTGTTTAGGTTTGATCTCGTCGAAACGTTCGAGGAGATGATAGAACATGAAACGTTGGTCTTCTCGTACTTCATGTATCAAACTTTCAACATGTTGACAATGATAGCAATCTTTGTCATGGCTAGGTATTGGTGGTGGAAGAAGTGAAATGGCTTGATGCGAAGGATCAAGTGAAGCGGTTTGTGGAGCTTCAAACGATGGAGGGATTGGTGGAGGTGCATTTGAGAATGACTCAACCAAAAATGATGGTGGCGGTAGAGAAGTGTCAACTTCCATATGGTCGGGTGGTTGACTTTGATGATTTCTCATAATCCAAATGGGATTATATGATCGAAACGGCGAAAAGGAAGCCGGAGCAAGTGTTGACTCAACACCTTGATTTTGAACCATTATTCCTCCTAATGAGGAGAATGTTTGTCGGTAAGCGGATGAGATGGTCTAGGAGGCAAGTCCTCTAAATTGTAGAGGTGTGGTGATGATAGTGGAGATGTAAATGAAATAGCTCTAGGAACCAATGGTGATGGTTTAGTGGAGATGATATTGTTTGGCCTAGGAGGTATGGTGGTGTTTGGCATAGGTAGTTTTGTGGGTACTATCCTTTTAGGAATTGGTTTGATTGGATGATGAAGAATTCTATCATTTGTTGGCTTGACGGGAGATGATTCGGTTGAAGATATTTCGTGTATAACACGAGCCCTTTTCATGGGTGGTTCTTTGGTAGATAAGTTACTACTTGGGGTTTTCCTCATGATGAGATGATTTCAAGAGATTGCAAGAGCTGAAAGTTAGGATGAGAGTGATGACTATGGAAGTCCTAACATAGTGGTTTATAAACTAAGAGATTTGGCAAGTGCATTTAAGCCTTAAACCACTAGAATTCATTGGAATGTGATGATTGACATGCACAAGAGTCAACTTCAGAGGTTGCACTGATCTAGGAACTCATTTAAGATGAGATGGAGTGTTTGAGTTAGGAAGATGAGTTGAAATGATTGTTTTTGCAAGATTTGACATAAACTGTCATCCGGATCCAACGGTTCCTTCCTAAGAGGGATCCGTCTAGACTAATCCTAGGGATCCGGCTTTCAGCAGTTATGAAAGGATGGATATGATGTTTCTAAGATCTAAGACCTATATCATTTTGAGTGTTTCAGTCCTCCTAAGTGTTTTAAATGAAGGGGTGCTTGAGTGCTTGAAGGTAATGAATGATGTAGCTAATGATTGTTATTTATGGAAGGATTTGGAACTTTTATGAGTACCAATGGGTGAGTAAGGATGACACTAAAGATTTAGAGTGTCAATTGAAGCTAAATGATCCTAGAGATCAGGTTGTGTTTTAGGATAGTGTTTTGAAAAATATCCTAGAAGCTTTGAGATGGGAAAACTAGATTTTGATCAACTTTGATCAATTTTGAGGTGAGGATGATTAATGATCAATTTTGCTATAATCGAAAAATTTCAAAGACTAAAAGTGAGGATTTAAGTAAAAAATGAAGTGTGAGTTTGAGAGCGAAAGAGTAGTGGATTAAGGACGAAATGGTAGATTTACAATCGTCTTAGAGTGTGATCTAGGTGAGTTATGTATGGGTAGGAAAGATCAATCTATCTTGATAAGGACTTAATTTTGCCTTAAGGTACTATGCTTAGCTTAGTGTGTGAGGTGTTCTAAGGATATGTTTGAAATATAATGCTTGCAATTGCATTTTCTGTTTGCCGGATCCCACAGTTCCCTAAGAGTAGGGATCCGTCTAGTACAATCTTTGAGATCCGCCCATCTGCTCAGCAGGACCTTTACTAAAGGTATGCAATGATCTTGACAATGCATTATATCTCAAGGATAGTCTAAAGAGAGTTCTAATACCAAGATATCAAATGTAAAATGTTTTATTTCATGAAGGAAATTGGATTACATTGATAAAGCACGAGTACAAGAGATTTGATCCTATTTTGGAATACTATTAGTTTCCTTGAGTGTTTTCGCTAGGAGGATCATTATGTGATTGATGAGTGTTGGTGGAATCAAGAATGAAGAAAGTCTTCATGAGAGATATGTTTAGCGGTTCCATCATCTTGTTCACAAGTACATACAACGGACTTTAAAATTGAGGATGGAAGTGCATAACATTATGATAGAGGCGTGTCAAGAACATTCCATAAGGGATGAGTTTATTCTTGGAGCCTTGAAGATTTGCAATTCGCCTTGTGAAGAAGTAGGCGAGATTGTATGGTTGTTGTGTTAGCAAACAGTACAACATGTGAGCACAACAAGCGGGAAGGATTTCTCGATTTCCCCTAAGACTCCAAACATTTTCACGTAGGATGAGTGCAAGAGACTTGTACTCTTCTCGGATATCCCTTGTAAAGATAATGTTTGTATCGGAGTAATATGGTCGAGGTTTGCATATTATGCGATTCAAATCTTCCGGAGAGGGTATGTGTGAACAATATGGACTATTTTCTTCACAAAAGTTGAAGAGAGAATCAAGAGACCAATCTTCGGTGAAGGCACATTGTCCATGATTTGGAATCCGGAGGATGTGAGCAAAATGCCCAAGAGTTAGAGCGAACTTTTGGTTTTTGATATAAAACCAAAGAGATAAAGAGCGATCCTCGTTACGAACGAGTTCGACTTGACGGAAGAATTCCATTATGAACCTTGGACATATCTTCTCGTTGATTTCAAGAAGACATTCTAGTCCTATGGCTCTGAAGGAGGTATTGATACCTTCTTCGAATTGTAGAGAGGTGTCTACAATACGTCCTTCGTGGAAGTGACGGTTTTGAGATTATTGAACCCACGGACATGATTGCGGTGTTAGGTTCGAGAGAGATGTTCAGAGTGTAGACGCTAGTGAGTGAAAAATCAAACTCATATTCATGCGTCATAGTTGAACCTATAGAAATGACAAGTTAATAAAAGGAGATGTTTGTGGTCAACTTATGATAATCTAATGTTTTTACTAGATTTTTATTAACAATGATTTTTAACAAGAAATACACTTAACTCACTTATGGTTTTGACATACAAGTGGAGTATTACTCTTAGAAGAAAAGAGGTTTTTGATTTGCATGAAAAACTGTTTTCCAGTAGGACGGATCCCACAGTTCCTTTTCAAAAGGGATCCGGCTAGTATAACTTCCGGGATCCGTAGATCTGTAATTACGAACAGTTATATGAAAACGCATAGAATTTTGAATCTCATAATTTTATACCAAGATATATGTTTTAACCTACATTTTCTTTTAGCATGCATACATGACTTCTAATGTATCACAAAAGAATATAAAACATATAGATCAAAATAAGTGACAAACACATTATGATAACAACAACCTAGATAAACTAGATTATTAATAATATTGCATTTCAATACTAAGGATGATACAAAGGATTGGGTATATGAACCCAATATAGATTAACAACACAAAGTAAATGTCTCCGTATGTGAACTTCATCATAGGGAACACAAGTGCGATGAGTGTTAGGGCGATGAGCACGAGTGCGATGTAAACCATGTTGATGACGGATCTTTCTTGGTTTCGGTTGAGATGGAGTGAGGAGGAAGATGAAATTTTTGAATGAGAGGAAATTTTTGAAATTAGAAGATTTTGAAAAAGTGAGGATTTGGTAGAGTGGCCGACGGTGGGATTATAAATAGGGAAAGGAGAATTTTTGAAATTCGTGTTTTGTTTTATTATTGGATTGAAAAGAAATAAAACATAAGTTTAATATACTATGACTATAGACGAGAAATATAACACGTATTGTAAGAAAAAGGCTTCCTAACGAAGCTTCATGTAAAACATGTATGAGCACAAAAAGATGATCATATAAATACCTAAGTAGGTATACTTAACTATCAAGCAAGGTGAAAGGAGAATCATACCTCTAGCGCACTTAGGAATGTCTTTACAAATGTCACTTAGACTATTCCCGCTCCTTTGCGTTTAAGATACCTTCTTAAGGAAGATATTCTTGTTACCAAGCGACTCCTAAAGCTTGGTGGGTATGAGCTTTGACTAATCAACATGACAAAGAAGATTAGTGCATTTAAATGAGAAGGTAAAAAAAATGTTGTTATCAACTCAACATCCAAACCTATAGTTTTGAAAGACATGGTGTTTGCTTTTATGAAAAACCTTCTTTGTAGTTTTCAATTAACCATGGATCGTATCAAGTTTTTAAAGTACAATATACTTCAAGAAACTTGGTAACGAAGCTCTGATGCCAATTGTGGAAAACTAGAAGGGGGGGTTGAATAGTTTTACCAATTAAAACTTCATTTTAATCTATTTATATCGACTTATGTCAATCTATTTGGATGTGTGTGTTGGATGTTGATAAACAAACATATAAAGGTAAGTAATGAAAAGATAAGAGTAAGAAGCACAAAACCACAACGCAAGTATTTATAGTGGTTCGGCTACAAGGTCACCTTCCTTGCCCTACTCCACTCCCCGAGTCACCTACTCGAGAGTTCGTAGTCACTACACCAATCTCCTTATGGCGGAGAAGCCTTCACAACGTCGCCTACTCTTTTTCCGGTACTAGGCTAACCACCGGGTTCTTTCACTCCAAGGTGAACCACACCTACACAACGTCGCCTACTCTTTATAAGGTACTAGGCTAAGTACCTAGTTCTTTCACTCCGAGGTGAACTACAACTTCACAACGTCGCCTACCCTTTATTAGGTACTAGGCTAAGCACCTAGTTCCATTGCAATGGAGGAACTACTACCACACTACACCAACGACTAATCCCAAAGGAGATCTACTCCTTTACAACATCACCAAGGATATCAATATCCTTGGATCTAATACTAGTTTATTTTGTACATCGAAACACACCATATCGATTGTACATCTAAGGCACTTTCCACTAATGCCTTTGACTAGATCTACAAGAAACCTTTCACTAATGTCTTGTGTCTTCACTTCTAAGCACCTTTCAATAATGCTTCTTTGTCTTGACTTCTAAGCACCTTTCACTAATGCTTCTTTGTCTTGGCTTCTAAGCACTTACCACAAGTGCTTGTCCTATAGACGATAGATACCCTTCACTAATATCTCCATCTTGACACTTGAGACATCTTTCACTAATGTCTTCAACACTACACTTCTTTGGAGAAAGAAAGGAATCATCAACAAGAAGACTTCAGTAGCCTTGATGATGAGGAAGCATGGCAACTCATGGACTTGAGCTTGCTCGACTTCAAAGGTGGTGATCTTGCCTTTAATAGGAACCTAAAAGATAACACAAAAACAAAACTACAAACATAGATCTCTTGGATATAAGGTTAGTGAGATTTAACTCAGGGGGAAAGTGTGTTAGAAAAGAATGATCAATAATGAAGAAATGGCTCACTATTTATAGAGGAAAAATCCTATTGTTCCCCGGATCCCACGGATCCCTTCCACTTGGGATCCGGCTAGCACAAAGCTAGGGATCCGTGGAACGCTCTGATGAGTGTCTAAATACTCATCATTTTTGTACCATTTAAACTGCAAAAACATCTGAAAACACTCAGAAATGCATCAAAATGATAAAAATATCACAAATAAGTGTTTTATGTGTTTTAAATGCAAAAATACCAAAATCAGATGAAAAACATATCAAGTTTGCATAATTGGCAGTTTTAGTCCCCCAAGTTTCAAAAGTTGTCAAATTTAGTCCCTGGTAAATCAAAATAAAGAAAAAAATCATTTAAGGTCCTTGGGATTCAAAAGTTTTCAAAACAAACCCCTCAAAGTTTAAAAATCACAAAATGACAACTTTAGTCCCTAAAGTTTGAAAAATGTCAAAAATGGTCCTTGGTGAATTTAAAAAGTGAAAATAATAAAAAAATAAACCTTGTACTATTCATAAATGGCAAAATTGGTCCTTATGGTGAACTTTTGGAAAATTACATGTTTGGTCCCTCAAGTTTCAAAAATGACATAAAAGGCCCTTGGACGTTTAAAATGGAAAATAAATACATTTATGGTCCTTGGTTTATAATATTTGGCAGGTTTAGTCCTTGTGTTAACTTTAGAAACTTGTCAAATCAGGACCTTCAACTTTGCAGAAATTACAAGTTTAGTCCTTGTGTGTTATTAATAAACAAACCAAACCGGCCCTTTTAATTATCCAAACCCATAACCCAAAACACAATCCAGTTAACTCAAGCCCAAGTCCAAAGCCCAAAACCCACGGTTTTAAATATTATACCGCCCTCACTGTTCATCTATCTCTCCCACACCTGCAATCTCAAAACCAGAGCAGTTTTCTCAACCTTTCCACCTCACTACCACCTTTACAGCTATCTACCTTGTCCCCCTCCACCTCCACATACACCAAAGCGCATTAATTGAAGAAACCCACTCAAAAGACTTTTGGCGCCAAAAATGCCAAATGGACGATTATGATGATTTTCAAGTATCCAATGGCTGGATTGAAGTGGGAAATGCTCAGATGTCGACAAGGAGTCTAATGGATCCTTATAAAGAAAGAAATGAGCAGTGTGGAAGATGTGTAGAGTAATTTTGGTTTAGGTAATGTCGAAATAGTTAATTTTTAAATTCCAGTGCAAGTTTAAGCTTTCAAAGACTTTGTAATCATATTTCAGTGTAATATAAACCTATTTCCAGTTTCAATTTCAGTTTTTATTCACTAATTCTGTTTATGCAATTTTTATGTCAAAATTCTCAAAGTATTTGAATGTTGTTATCAGTTGTAGTTAAGAATTCTTAAGCTCATATAAGCTCTTGACAAAGCTTTTAAAAGCTTTTAGAAATCTTAAAATCCAGTTTAGAGTTGAAATTCAAAAATACAAGAAAAATACTAAAAAATTAGTTAGAAAATAATAAATCATTGGAGAAGATGCCAGAGGTTGAAGCATGGTGATATATGGTATGCCCTTGGTTTAGAAGCTTAGTGGTAAGCTAATAGGGGTGATCTTTGGACCTTGTTCTGTGTTTTCAGCTCAATATAAGTTGTAAGCCTTTTAAGCTATTTTGCATTTCACTTTGTATAAGTAGTTTAAAGCTTTAATCTTGGTAAGTTTATGTTTCTTAGTTATAGTTAAGTAAAAATAAACATTAAAACAGGTTGCTTGCTATTTAGAATTGGTATTTATTTTGAAATCTCATTTTCACATCTATAATGGCATAATTGTTAATCTTGAGTCCTTTGTTGTTACCACTGTTGTTTCATGCTAATTTAGACTTATTAAGTGATAATATAAGCTTATGAATCAGTTTCATGGTATTAATCCTTGGAATCCTTTGAAAAGCTTCAAAACTGCCTCTTAAAGGGGTGTTTGGTTTACTGTGTAAACTGGTTAGAAGGTTGTTCATGTTATTGTTCTTAGTGGTTTCATGACATATTAGTCCAATTTAGCTCAGTCAAAGTATAAAACATAGTCCTTATTTGTTTGAAAGTCAAAATCACCTTAAATCTGTCTTAAGTTCATAACTGTTAGGATTTTTAAATACAAATTTCATCAAAGTAGCTTGTAACTTGGTACCCTAGCCTAAAACCATCTTATTTCAGCTTAATATAACATAATTAGTGAGTAGAGTTGATTCAAATTTCATAAAAGTCAACTTATTAGTTTATCTTAAAAAGTCAAATTTCAGTATTGCAGTTTTTTATTAAACTTTATAATTTTAGTGTGTGCTCAATATTAAGATTTAGCTTATATGCTTTTGGGATATTAAAGTTCAGCTGCTCAACTTAATTAGAAAAATATTAGTTTACTTTTAATTAGCTTATAAATAGCTTATTTCTTTGCTTATTTTGAACACCTTGTCTCAAAAACTGTCCTGTGCACAGTTGAGCCACCCAATTTCATAAGCTCATCAAGAGCTTATCAGTTAGCTTTAACTCTTGTACTTTAGCTTTTTGAGAAACTTACCTAGCTGTCTCATGGTTCCAATGTTTAGTTTCCAATTTTTAGCTTATTTGATAAGCCTGCAATTAGCTTTTTATTTTGTCCATTTCATATAGTCCACTGATCATTCAGTGTTTATAAGCTTTTTCATAAGCTCATCATAAGCTCACCAGTGAATCCCACTGTGAAAGTTTTAGCTTTTTGGATAGCTTATTTGGTTAACTTATTAGTCCCAGTCTTTATTTTCATTTCTTAGCTTAATTAAGTGCTTAAAAATAAGCTAGTAAGTACCTAGAAAACAAAAAAAAAATATCCTGTGTACCAAGTTGAGCTAGTGCTTATTTGTGGTTTATTCAGTGCTTATTTATAAGTAATTATGCTTTTTCAATTTTCATTTTAGCTTATTATCAATTGCTTAGCTTATTTTCAGTTAGCTTGTGCTTATTCACTAGCTTAATAGCCATTTAGCTAAATTTTGTGCTTATTCCATCTTATTGCCCACTGTTAAGTATAATAAGCTCAAACTGAGCTTATTAGTTGTTTTCATAAAAAGTTTTAGTTTTAAAATTTGCTTATTTTAGTGTGCTTAATAAGTTTGTAAAAGAAAAATCCAAAAATAAAATATTTTGCAAAAAAGGGAGTTGCTGGGATTCGAACCCTGGCCACCCAGCTCACCACACACACACAATACCAACTGCCCTTGGGTCTTTGACTGGTATTCCCTTGCATCATTTAATACATAACCCGTTTTTGTTCTTTTAGCTTATTCGAATTATTTAGCTTATTTCTAGCTTATTAAAATAAGTTGTTACATGTTTTGTATTTTTCTTAGCTTTGTATTAGTATAAAGTATTTTAAAAAAAAAAGTTTCAGATTTTTCCGAATAGTTTTAGTATTTTTAAACATTTAATTAGTGTAAAATAGTATTTAATTCATAATAAAAAATATAAAATTCTAAAAAATATAAATCTTTTTTCTAAAATTTTCTTTTGTCATATAGTACGTAAGAAAATTATTTTTACACTTGTAGGACTTTTATTTCAAAAATTTTACGTTTTTACTTGCACACTCGCGTAATATTTATACATAACGCACGTTTTCATTCTAGGTCACGTTTTCAGGTAATTTAGGTTTACGTTTTAATTAAAATAGTTTATTTAAGTTATTTTGTTTTATAAATCAAGAAAAACATCATTTTAAAAATAGTGATAGCGTTTATTTAATATATTTTAGCTTTTTAATTTTCTTTAATTTGCATTTAAGCCCCTGTAATTTAAAAACTTTCTCTTTAGGTGTAATTATCATTCACAATCCTTGCTGATCACTATCCTTAGTGATTATTCGACATCTGAAAGTGTTAAACACCATTAATCCTCCGTGGAACTTAACGACCTGTGGAAACACTATACTCTCCAGATCTAAATTGTATTGTTTCTGAGCTGTTTGAAGTTTATTACGGTTGACCATTCACAAGTGGTTAGCTTGTGTGATAAAACTTGACGGTCCGGGAACGAATCACGCTCCTCTTTACCCATGGGTATTTTGGTTATGGGTCATGGGTCATGGGTTGAACCATGGATCTTTGGCTAGATACAATGTATCTTTAAGTGCAATGCACTTAGTCACTTGGGTATGGGTTGATCCATGGGTTATGGGTATTATCCATATGTGATATAAGCATGATGTCATGCAATGGGTTATGGGTCAAGATCCATGGGTTATGGGCTTTGGGTTGTACCCAACTACATTCAATGTATTTGCCCAATGGGTTGTGATACTTAAGTTTCTACCCATTTATATTACCCAATATACTACATACTAGTTATGTGTATATTTTATACAAATATGTAAACACTAGTTGTTGTACATATATATTACTAGATCATAAAATCACTTATACTTGTTTTAGTATTTTATGTGAAAATGTGAATATGTTAGAAACTATTAGTTCAAACCATTTATGTATTTTGTTTGTTTCGTTAATATGATTTTACGTTTGTTATCGACAAAACAATAGAAGATCGTAAAATATAAATAAACGTTTTTACGGCTTATTTGTATTAACAAATACCCTCCTCTTGATGGTATCCTTTTGCAACTAATCGAGCCTTATTCTTTAAAACATCACCATGCTCATCAAGTTTCACTTTAAAGATCCACTTTAGAGCAATGATCATAGCATAATCTGGAGCATGTACTAATTCCCATACATCTAGTCGATCAAACTCATGAATTTCTTCTTGCATGGCATTGAACCAGCTGTTTTCATTCATGGCAGTTTTAACATCTTTTGGTTCGACCTTAGAGAGTACGAAGTTGAAGAAGCACCATAAGGAATCGGTTGCAAGTTGTTTCCGTGTAGATACTGGACGAGAAGGGTTTCCAATGATGTTGTCCAATGGATGATCATGTGTCCACTTTATAATGTGTTTATGTGGTTGTTGTTGAGGAACTGACGTAGCAGAGTCGATGTCTCCTAATGAAGATGGTTCTGATGATGATTTAGGAGCAAATATGTTTTCAAATGGAGCATCTTCGGGAGTTGCAAAGGGATTAACTTCATCATAGGTGCCAGAAACAATTCCATGATGTACATTCGATGATTGATGATTTGTTGATGAGAGAGTGATCGCAGCAGCGCTTCTTGGCTTAATGATATTGAAACAGAAGGGTTGACTTCATTGACAGGGATAGGAGCAGCCTCTGACGATGGAATTGACATTTCATTAGCATTTGGCTCATAGTGTTCATCAAACATTGGATCAAACAATTTCTTTAAATCATCTTCTGATGGAGGTACATAAGGAGTTGCTGGTGAGGGATTTGAAACGAGAGTAGAACTGATAGGACTACTTGATGAAAGTTGTGATGCGGGTCCAGAACTGGTTTGTCATGGAGCCATTGGACCGGTCAGCTCATCAAACGTAACGTGAATTGTTTCCATTATACTTCAGGTTCTTTTGTTGTAGATTCGGTATCATTTTCTGTTTGGTGCATATCCTACAAAAACTCCAATGTCCGCTTTAGCTTTAAGTTTGCCTAAATCTTGGCCCTCATTAGTTGGATAACACAATGCACCAAACACACGAAGGAATGAGAGATTAGGTTTTCTATTGTGGACAAGTTCATATGGAGTTTTTCCATGAGCAGTGTGAATTAGGGATCGATTTTGAGTGTAGCATGCAGTGGCAATGGCTTCAGCCCACAGAAACATTGGAACCTTTGAGTAAATCAGCATTGTTCTTGCGGCTTCCACAAGAGTTCGATTTCGTCTTTCAACTACACCGTTCTGTTGAGGAGTTCGTGGAACACTTCTTTGATGACTGATTCCAACACTTTCATAAACTCACTAAGTTGTTTATTAACAAACTCAGTTCCATTGTCTGTTCGGATGATTCTGACAGTTTTGTTAAGTCGAACCTGCAGCTGTTTGATAAGTTTGATGATGATAGGAATCTGGGACTGAGCATTCCACCAAAGTGCAAGATCTCCATGCCAATCCATAACTGACAGTCCAATGGTTGACAAAAATTGACCCACAGGAAAATCCTTATCTGTTAATGTAGCCTCCAAGCTGCCTCCATAAGCCAAATCACCACGACCAATAACCGCCCCTCCTGCTACCACCAACTCTCCTCGTTTATTAATCATTAGCTTGTCCTAGTGAATAGAAGGTTGCTTCACAAAATATTCCATCTATCGAGTTCTTTAACTGAAGTATATGATATAGTAAAATGTAAGATTGCATTTTAGTGAAATAAATCCAAACACTCCAAAAATCGTACTAAATATAAGTAATCAAATAGTGAAAATAAAATGCTGAAAATAATGTATATTAATGTATGTTACCAATGGTTGTTAATGGATCAGCAGTGGGGTTAGGATTCCAGGCATGGGTTTCATGTAACATGCCAATGACATACCTATCGAGGTGCTTGAAAATGAATCCTCCTGCCATAATAAGGCGAGAGTGAGCAACAAAGTCCCAATATTTCTCAAGGTGTTCATGGTCATTTGAATAAGAAGCCTGAGGATATTGGTGCTGGATCAAGGTCATATGTTTGGTTATGCAACTGATGAAACAACTGAACTTATGCCTCTTAGTCATGTACATGCTACCAAGCTTGGTGCTCGTTTGACTAAGGTACATAAAGATGGTACTTGTGCTTGGTTTAGGCCTTATGGAAAGACGCAAGTGATGGTTGAGTATCTTAATGATAATGGTGCTATGGTTTCTCTTAGGGTTCACACTATTCTTATTTCGACTCAGCATGATGAGACTGTTACTAATGATGAAATTGCAGCTGATCTTAAGGAGCATGTGATTAAGCCTGTTGTTCTGGCTAAATACCTTGATGGGAAGACCATCTTCCATCTTAACCCGTCTGGTCATTTTGTTATTGGTGGACCTCATGGTGATGCAGGTCTTACTGGTCGTAAGATCATTATCGATACTTATGGTGGTTGAGGTGCTCACGGAGGTGGTGCTTTCTCTAGAAAAGAATTAAACTAAATAAAACGGAGCACCTCCTTAAGTTTGCTTCCACAACCATTCAGAAACTGCAGAATCGTAAGCATCACAATGTTGGAAAGCTTTCCATGCCAGCTTTCTTCGAAATTGTTGGTCATCCGTGTTTCTTTTCAGGAACTCCAGAAGTACGAGATAGTCTTCTGAATCAACTACAACCAAGACATCCTTGTGGTTCTGTTCAAATAAAATACTCCACTTAATAGATATCCTTGTGGTACTGCTATATCCTTTTAAACCTAGTCCTACATTATCTTCCTAAACATCATTCATTCACACACACACACAATAAAAAAATAAAATAACATTACAGAAACTTTGTCATTATGTGTCCATTAGAAGGATTTGTTGAGACAAATTTAGGAGGATATGAAATTACATTATAAAAACATTATCGAAAAAGTAAACCATTATAATAAGTCATTAATCTCGATATTATTGCAGTTTTTTTTTCAAATCTAAGTTGTACGTTTTTTTGTATTACAGTTGTGCAACATGAATAAAAACTCATACAATGGTTACGTTGAGTAATAATAACACCTTTGCTGCAACTCTTATCATTGTAGGGCTATGCCAATGTCGATGGTCTTCATTCATGATCTTTTCTTGCCTTTATTTGTCAGTTTTTTTCCTTTTTTGTGGCATGACAAAATCATGAATGAAGACCATCTGATATTGTTCCATCATCTGGATGTCAAACAAATGTAGAAGTTTCCTAAACGGGTTCACTGCTATCAGAATGTTCCCTGTGTATGTATGCTTATATCATAACTTAAAAGTTTAGTAGCTCGCGTGAATTAAAACAAAATATCTCACATTATGATTGAATATATATAGCTTTTAACTAACGTATATTTGACTCAGGGAAAACCGAGCAGATAGGTTGGAAAAGACTCGTGGCTCATGAAGGTAAGCTAACTTGGTCATGTCATCAACCCCGGCACGGGATGCTTCTGTGTCCTTTGGGTATATTTTGGAAATATCTGCAATTATCTAAAACATTGAATAAACAGGCATTAGTCTTTTTTCTTATTATATCCATGAATTTGGATAGATGTTTGAAATATATATGATACAATATGAAAATTATAATTCAGTTCTTACTATTTTCCCTTTTTTAGTGATTATGGTGGCATTGTTAAAGTCGTTGGTGTATTTGAACAGCTGCACCGATCCAATATGAGCTTTCTGACGTTGGGACATCCAGGTTCTTTAGCACATCTGAAAAAAAGATGAAATTAGGGTTTTAAAAAAGATGAACGAACCGTATTTTTTTTACGTATGTTTATATGTTTGATTAGGGTTATCTAAGGATTCTCATACTTATCTCATATCAATAATTGGTTGCATACGTTTATATATTTTGGGTTGCAAGATATATTCCAAAAAATGAGTTGGTGTAGTGGTTATCATGTTTGTTTGTGGACTAACAGACCCAGGTTCGAATCATGCATGTATCACTTTTTATAATTTAATTTCAAAATTTTGATAATATTTTCAAAAAAATGCCACATGTATTCAATGATGACATGGATTTATGACGTGACATTACGGGATGCCACATGACATAAAAATAATTACATGACAATGACATGGACATATCTTGATTAGTCTACGTGTCATGCCTCATGTTATATATAATGTAGAGATATGTATATTATAAAAGTTTGTTTATAATATAAAACTGCGAAATAAAAAAGACGGGGCAGAAAATATAAAGTTTGTTAAATCAAAGTAGTAAAACACAAAAAAATAATGAGTAGAAAAATATATAAAAATTGTCTTATCCTATTAATAAAGTTGGTAAACTGCTGAAAAAGTGTGGAACATAAATTTTTTTGTTTGACAAGTCAAAAATATTAAAAGTGAAAAATCCGAAACAAAAAATATAGAAAATTGTCTTTTCCTATCAATAAATTGGGTAGTAAGGGCGGTATTACTTGTAATAAAGATGAAGGCGGGTACTAAAGGGGGTGTTTGTTTCAGCTTATATATGAACTTATTAGCTTATATGAGTTCGGTTTATATAACATAAGCTACAATTTTGTTGTTTATTTTGACACTTATGAGCTTTTATAACATTGACAATGTTATATAAACCCGTAAGTGTTAAAATAAGCTACAAAATTATGACTTATGTTGTATAAGCCGAGCATGGCTTATGTTATATCAGCTTCAACAAAGACGCCCTAATGGTATCACCCATAAAAGAAAGTAAAATGTATGATGAGTTTGCTATAGTGGGTTCTTAGTTGTCACTATTCATTAGAGAAAATAACTTTGCCACTTTAAATAATTGAAATAAAGGAAGATTTGTATTTGAATCTACACCACATTTTAAGTAATCTTGACTTGATAACGCGGGCCATTCCAAAAAAGACTTTGAAAATTTGAAATAACTGAAGTAAAGAAAGACTTGTATATGATTCTACGCCACATATTAAGTAATCTTGACTTTTGAATACGGGGCATTATAGTATCTTGACTTTGAAAACGGGGCATTTCATGAAAGGAAGTGATTAGGATACTCAAAAAATTTATTGAGACACACATTTTACAAACAGTTAAAGCATATAATACTTAAAATATAATTGTTTACTGCATACAGTATAGTGTTCCAATAAAATTTTGAAGTGCGTCAATCACTTCAATTTCAAGAAAGACTATGAAAATTCGTCGTCTCATGTATTGGTATGCCATCAATTCATTAATAATTAAATAAAAAAATAATAATAAAAAAAATGAAACATTAATATGATTATTTTAAGAATAACAGCATTAAAAACGTAATGGAATAAAATATAAGTAGTTAGGCGAATATTTTTCGAATGACATGTTTCGGGTGACAAGGTCGTGGTTGAAGCATGAAGTAGTCAAAGTTGAAGGTGGAAAGGTTTTCTCATGGACAACGTGCTTGTAATAGATGCTAGTAGGTTGCAAAGTTGTATGAAGAAAGGTCTATCGATTAGTAAAAGCATACCAAGAGGATCAAATAAGGCTTAAGATCACACTCTCCGTGCTTTCACGATGGACTGCATTCACTCCCCCACCAGCATCCGGGGTTTTTGTCGCTCCCCTAATTCGAAGTCACAACCACAACCTCTTCAATATAATAAATTTATAATCTTAAAAAGAATAATAACATCAGCAACGATATAATGTCACTTTTTATATAGTTAAAATTAGTTTTAGACCACATGCACGTACGGAGTTTATATTCGTTTTCGCATATTGTACGTAAACATGAATATAGAAAAACACGAAGTATTTTTATTAGTGATGTATCTTTAAATATAATACAACTAGTAAACATATTAATGAGGTATACATTTTTGTATTGCATAATAAAATTCAAGTAAAAAAAGAGAAGATATTCATAGCATACATCGAGAGTTAATGAAGTTCTTTGTTTCTTCATAAATTTATTATGTTCATGTTCATTTTTTTGAACTTTAACATATTTTGATAATACATCTACTTCACGATATTTGTCCTTGAACCATTTTTTGCTGGAATATTGTCTTTAATATAAAAAATAAAAGTTTCATGATATGTATTTTTAGCACAATATACATATTTTTATACAATTTACCACATGTTAAACCTTATTTTTATGCACCAAAAATCAAATACCTGCATGTTTATGCAATTTGCCAAAAAAAAAGAAAAAAAAACAAAAAAAAACAAAACGCGGAAGTTTTTGTTTGTCTCCTGACCTCGATCAAAATACACACAGATGTTGTTGTGACGCACCCCCATAAGAAAAACGAATGGATCCAAACCTTCTTTAACATAAAAAACGGTAAGATCATTAGTTTTTCGAATTAACCACTTTAACCGATACGGAATCTTTATCTATAGAAGTGTATTTGATTGTTTCGATTTGTTATTGTGCATGCATTTTTTTTTATGTTATGAATAACTTAAAATGGACGATGTGCATATGGGTATGTATTATTTGTTCTTAACTGGCTTGATTAACAAAAGCAACCGTTTTGGATGTTCCCATCTGACGGATTTGCATGTAATTAGTTAGACTAATGCTAGTGGTGACAACTTTTTCACCCAAACAACTTCATCACTTCAGCGTCATATTAACTTTCTTTCTCCACAACCCCACCTCAACAATAACTAGCTAGTGGTGACCACAAAGCAACTCCGTAAATATACATATAAACGGTAACAAAAATTGGAGTTGCTTTGTTAAATGTTTCGGTCACTCAATCAACCGAAACATTGAAATAGTCATCAAGCAACGCGTCGCTTTGGGGTGAGCTAATGGGGCAACAAATTGCTTTTATGGAGTTGTGGTTGCCAAGCGATTCCCATTAGCGTTAGTCTTATATTTTGTTAAAAAAATATCAGGGTGTTATATGTCAATGCGCTTTGAGTGAAATTGTTGATTTCCTGGTTGGTTAAAAACAGATAGAAATTTGGTTAGAAAGTGCAAAAAGTTTATTTAAATAGGTGTGTAATATACCATAGGTTTAACATTATTAAAGAGGTACTGTATACGTATGATGTGTAAAATGTGATTTAAGAATGGTTTGGGGATAGTTATGTTGTTTGGTTTCCCGTATTGAATGGTAAGGACCCAAAGGTATGTATAAAAAAGTGTAAAAACAGAAGAAACGTCAAAAACAGAAAAAAACGGACGAAAACGTGTAAAACGGACCGAAACGTGTAAAAACAGACGAAAACATGCAAAAAAAGACGAAAACATGTAAAAACAAACAGAAACGTGCAAGAACACACGGAAACGTGTAAAATTGTATGGAACCGTGTAAAAATGGACGAAAACGTGTAAAAACTGGCTGAAACGGACGAATACTTGTAAAAACGGTCGAAAACGTGCAAAAACGGACGAACACGTGCAAAAACGGACGGAAACGTGTAAAACAGACGGAAATGTGTAAAAACAGACGAAAACGTCTATAAACAGACGAAACGTGCAAAAACGGAAGAAGACGTGTAAAAATGGAAAAAAAACGTGCAAAAACAAATGAAAACGTGCAAAAACGAAAGAAAACGTGTAAAACGGACAAAAACGTGTAAAAACAGACGAAAACGTATAGAAATGGACGAAAACGTATGCAAACGTATGAAAACGGACGAAATGGACCAAACATGAAATGCCTATACAAACTCAAGGACCAAACATGTAATTTACTAACCAAATGGTTAACGGAAGTTAGAAAAAAATCTAAATCAGCCAAAAAAAAAAGTTGGTACCTTAAATTGAGAAAAAGAAAAGTAATACTTTTAATTGAAATTGGACTTAAGATGAGTAACTTCTTATGCAATTTGTCCATAAATTAATCTTATCAATTTTATTTAGGCAAATCACTAACATTAATAAAGTGGTCAAACATGTACCATTAAACTGGTTTGCACATGAATCCATAACCAAACAAATTTATTTTTCTTTCAATTCTACCACATCCGACTACAAACTTAATCAAAATTTTCATGCGGTGTTCAAGAAAATCATTTGGCAATAAATATGTTCATCTTCACACATTTTTCTAATTTCAAAGTGATAACATAAAGCCATATATAAAGGTATCAACAATAGTTCCCTGCCGATTGCCTAATATAAAACGCATGTTCTTGTGCCAATATAACCGTTCACTGGGTTCCACGCCACAATTAACATGTCCATTGTGGTTGCATCATCCACACCAAAATTCAAGACAGAAAATCATTCATTGTGCAAATGAAAAAGCCAACACCAGGGAAGATTACATGTAATTGTTAAAATTATGCCTTTATATGTTATTTACCCTCACAAGAAACTGGAAAACTTACCGGTTACCATCAATTATTACAGCCGCAAAGATATTTCCCTTATTGCACTTTCATTTAATGAAAGTTAAACACATAAACATTGCCCGAATGAAAAAGATCATTTACTGCATTATTTTTCATGCATCAAAATCATCTCCTTTTAAAAGGCTAGAATGTTTACATTGCTGAAAAAGTAACCGTCACCCACCAAATTCGTTCTATTGGCAGGAAGAAACATAATATTATATTTTCTCAAAAAACTTTTATGCATGTATTTAAAGATGAACAGATTTCAAGAAATTACAATATAGGATGAGACATACTTTTCATGCATAACACGTAAAAAATCGTTAATGAATTTCATATGCTTAATTTTTTATTAAACTAACATATCAGATCAACGGTTTCATATTTCAAATCACTTAATAGGATTTTATCATGCACTCACACAAACATGTTAACATTTTGCCATGTTGTCGCTCCATGCACATGTCATTGTCCATTTCAAATTTTAAAATATACATAGAAAATGCGTACTCGTAATTAAAACCCATGTAGACTTGTTCCATCAATATATCCTTTCGTCAAAGTTCTACTCTTATTTCCAGATTCAAAAGTTGCATGCTTTTTGGGTCATCTCTTCCACGAATTAATCTGTCTTGTCTTTGACAAATACGCGATCCTACCATCATGATTCATGATTATCACCAAGAATATTGAATTAGTTTGTTGGTATTAGGGCGATCCTACCATCATGATTATCACCAAGAATATTGTATTAGTGTGTTGGTATTAGGGTCTTTATAATTAGAGATTGTCCAAATAAAATTTTAAATCACGTATAAACTATTTTCTTAATACAATATTTCAACCCTATTATACTTTGGATAACACAAAATTTTTATTAGAATAAGACAAGAACACACTAAAATTCTAAGCACAAGAAAGAAATAAAAAATAAGCTAGGTTACTTTGTTGAAGTTGTTGTTGATATGAATATATTCATATGAAAAATCAAAATATGTTTATATAATAAACTTCATGATGGTTGTAGACAAAAGTTATGACTCTTTGTGAATAGTCACGCCTTTTTATGAATAGTCACACCCCTTTGATAAATGACCACAATATGTAGTGCTAGAAATCATACTAATTTATACCTGCGTGCACTCCGCACCACCTAACCCGTATTATAGTTTAACTTGAAATCTCTTTGGTCTTTGTCGGGTAAATCATAATTACATAAAATGATTGATGACACTAAAATCACCAACAAATGTATGTGAAAATTATGATTATGAAGTGTTAAATACAATTAGCCTCTTATTTTTCATGTTCTACAAAACGTAATACATAAATATGTAGTTTTTTAGCTTGTGTTTCGAGAAAAGTAAGACCGGATCGATCGAGATCTTAAGATTCTATGATCAAGATCGGGATCCTATTAAGATCCTATCTCACAAAGATCATACGTAGGATCATGATCGTTTTTACTTTATATTATCATAAAATTGCAAGATTTGAAAATCAGAACCGATATCTTAACAACTATGATTTTAACATAGCCAAGTACCGGTGGTAGGAAAAGAGAGATACAATAGAGGAAGACGCGAAGGTTCAATTCCCTCTGGACAAGGACAACCCATGAGCACAAACTCGGATCATCATATCATCGAACACTAAAAAAAAAAAAGGGGGAACAACGACTTAAACGCATAATTAATTTGGTAGTTTCCCGTCACCCCAGGTTGTCATGAGAATGACCCGAAGACTTGTATATATGTGGAAGTCAACTTGAATTATATATTTGGAGTCTATTTGATTTAACAAGGATTTTTTTTCTTTTTTTTTTTCCGTGATTGGATGTGCCCGTATGTCATCCGTTCAATTATTTGTAAGAATTTAGTAGAAAAAAAGGAATCAACGATTTGGAATTTTTGGCCTACATTAGTTCCTGCTAAAAAATAAGTCGCATTAGTTCTCCTTACTAACAAATTACAATTGTTGATAAATACTAGATATATTATAGGCTTCATTTTATTAATTGCTGTCTTTTAAAGATACTTCAAATTATGGATCCATGAAAATTTGGGTTTAACTAGCCGGGGTTTGATGTTTAAGTTTATTTAAAAAAATCTTTTTTTCTTCGAGATGTTTTAATTTTCTTATATTTTTGTTGAGTCGTTTCTTGTAACTAAAATAATTGGATTTAAATACTAAAACAAATAATCACATGATTCATTTAGTGAAAAAAAAAATCATTTTCTGAATACTTAAAATGTGTAAACTAACGCTTAGTTGTATTGAGATTATAAATATTAAAATATAAAACGGATATATCGAATTTCAAAAGCTTAATTGTATTGAGATTATAAATATTAATGGGTTCTACTATTCTAATATTAATTCCATTATCTAAATCCAACTTAAACAAGAAAGTAAGGGTCCGTTTGGTTTCTTGGTATTTTTAAAAAGTTTAGGGATCATGGTTGAGTTTACTTGTTTGGTAGCTAAATGTGGGCCCACAATTTGGGGATGAAAGCCACATATCTGCTCTCTACAAATCCCTACCGAGATAGCACATTTTGCTCAAAAGTATCATGCAACATGTATTTCTTTATATTATGTGGCCCACTATTAATATCTACCACTTATTTTATTTTATTTTTTCTAATTTTATAATAACAAATTCATATTTTAAATTCTATATTCATTTATAAAAATATAAAATATATTTTAAAATATTATTTTCTCTCTCTTCCCTCAAATCCAAATCCTAAACCAAATTCAAATTCAAATCCAAATCCTAATCATAAACCCGTCTACAAACCAAACGGACCCTTAAAAGTTATTTTATTGAAAACATAAAAAAGAAACACATGTTTGAACCCAAGTCACTTAATAGACAAAAATGCATATATATCCCTTTCAAAATGAATAATTGCATATATATATCTTTTGTACAAGTTTTTTATGCACATAATAGAATGGTTTTTATACATTCTTTGGATATATATGTAATTTTGCATTTTCGAAAGAATATATATGCAAAAGCCCCAAATTAATATTACCTCAAAAGTAACCTACCCCTTAATTAATGACCAATTACTTTTCATATGTCAGTTTTTCTTTTATTGATTTTTTCGTTGTTCATGTTTTTTTATCTTTCTTTGTCCATATTTTGATTAGTACACAATATATCAATTCAGTAAAAAATTATCGAACCATTTATTTATTTATATTTTTTTGTCTTTTTTCATTATTTTGAATTATTTCTAGTTTCTAACAATGTTTAAAAATGATGTGCCCAGTACAAATTCGAAAACTAATGTGTTAAATATGAGGGTGATATATTTTGAATTGTCTTTCTAATTTCTAACAATATTTCTAATGCTTCATGCCATATTTTTAAATGAAGAAAAAAAAGCTCATTTTCTTTCGTTAGAATTTAGACGTGGAGTTATGAAGAATTGAAGATTTCAGCACTTTATTTAATTTTGAATTTACGTTTATATATTTGTTTACTTATATATTTATATTTGGATAAGTAAAAAAGAAAAAAAAAATATAAGTAATGATTATAATAAAAGTGCTTTAAATGATTAGTCAAAGTGTTATAATAATTATATCATCATTAGTGCACATTTAACTCTAAAAATAATAAATTCAATGATTGATGTAATAAATAAGATTTATTTAGTGAAAAATATGGGTTCATTTAGAAGGACCCATATTAAAATATAAAACAAATGTATCGAATTTCTAATTACCAAAGTTATTCTTCATAATAGTTCCACTAGCATTGATCCAGGGACCCACAGAATAGAATCAGGACCCACAAAAATATTCAGGGACCTACATTTTTAGTTTAAAATTGTAGCCAATTGGCTACAATTAATTGTAGCTAATATATTCCCTATATATATATATATATATATATATATATATATATATATATATATATATATATATATATAGGGAGAGTTAACGTGAGATCAAACTTAAAGTTGTAAAAATAAGATCAAGTCAAAAAAATGACTAAAACATTTATAAATAACAATTTTAGCAATAATACACATAAAAATAATATTTTAATACAAATTAACATTTTAGCAACTAATAACCAAATGATACATGAGTTTGTATTAGTGATACACCTGATACACATTACACTAATAAATATTACAAAACCTGATACACATTACACTTTTAATCAAAGTTCATCTCAAGAGAAAAGTGAGAGAAGTGATCTCATCCGTTAGATCTCCCTCCCTTCCCCTCCTTTTTTTCCTTCCCAACTCAAGGGGCTTTTTTGTTACTTTTTTTATTTGTCAAGGGCTGTTTTTATAACTTTTAAATTTTATTATTACTAATGTCAAACAACCTCAATATAGATTCACGTGAGTGAGATTTTTTTTATGCACATGTACACGTAATATGAAGTACTTTCTATTCCAATTTACCATTTGACTGAACATAAAGTTATTCCCAGGTCTTAAAAAAATTACTTTCAACTGTTTTTGCAATAACATAACTTTTGGTAATTACATATAACAACTAAATATATATTAACTTTGGACAAAAAGAGTTACAGACCAGTTTGATGTCTAGAATCATATTACAAATCAAGCATTATCTACATCTGTATCTAATTTACAATGATTTGTGTACATGAGAACTTGTATGGAGGCTTTAATCATCTTGTAGACAAATATCTAAAAATGGAAAGAATATTTCACACACGTATCATGGTTATCATTATAGCTTTTTTAGACTTGAGTTAGCCTCGAACTTGAGTAGTAGGGATAAGGGGTTCCCGAAGATTGTATGAACTTGCAGAATATACCATGGGCGCGTGATGGGTCCTGATAGGCTGCACTAATTTGCGCCACCGGGATAATATTGATCTTCTTTATCTTTCTTTAGTAACGTCTACAAGCACAAAGATACCAAATGTATACTTAAGTATGAATAATCGGTAAGAAACTTATACTAGCAGCTTTTGTGAGCCTAGAATCCTAGCTTCTCGGGTTTTTGGTTGTGCATTTTTTAATCACAATACCCAGAATATTTAGTTTTAAAACACAAATCCAAACACCATATATATCCAGTTATGGAAAAATCATACGACATTTATAGCATATTACCAAAAAAGTACTTTGTAACATACCTCGGTTGAGTAAGCCATAAAAATGGGCAAAAAGCGCTTCCGACAATATTCATTAAGCGAAGTGTGATAATCGGGAAGAGGCAAAGTTGCGGTGGTAGCATGAGGAAGCTTCTTGAGTAAAGATTCCAAATGCTATGAATTGCATCAAAAACAAGAGAAAATAGTAGAATGCGTGATCAAGCTGCAACGAACTTCCCAGCAGATTCATATCTGGGCGCATAGACATTTAAAAGTTGCATGTAAACATAGCAAGCAATCACTCATCGTATTAAATTACAGAAAAGTAACCTTAATCCTAACATCAACACATCAACTGACTCGTAGCAGTTAGTACTATTCATAAACGATGTAAATATTTCTAAAATTGTAACCTAATAATTTCAAACAAAGTTTATAACAGGTGTGTTGTAGTTTAAAAAATATGAAATATGAACTCACCTGGTTACGTTAAATGATGTATGCAAGACAAAAGTAACCCAAGAGAAAGGGAATGATGAGAGGAGCCAAGAAAAAAATATGTAAATCCCAAAAGTCCAAAGAAAAGAATCATTGGAATGTCTTGATGATAACGAAAAGATGGGATCAAATTCATTCTTTCACAAATTTAGCGAAACTGTCACCCCGCACCAATTCCGCTTACGCTATCACTACTTCATTCTCTGTGAATGCCATTGAATGTCCAAAATAGTAGGTTTTTCTCTTGCACCACGGTTGACCCACTATCATTAATATGCAACCTGATTGCCCGTTTTCATAATAATGGGCTAAATTTCCACCTATTGATAAATTGAAGTGGATAAAGATAAGTGGACTTGATGTAGGCGTTCTCAACATACATTTTGCAATGACATATCAAAGGGCGCATATCATCCCATGTTGAATTCAAACAGATGGCAAAAGGGTCAATGCGTTAAGTCAAAATTAAGATTAGAATAGGTAAAGCAAAATACAGAAACACTGATGCACTAACTATACTCATTGATGCCTTAATGTTGTCCATCGATGCACTATTATATACTTTTTCGATGCACTAATCATACACATAGATGCCCTAATATATACCATTAGATGCACCAATTAACGAGGAAGGGCGCCTAGAATACGCAGTGTATAATATTTGATGCTTGTTATTTTCAGATTCATTTTTTCTAGAGGTATCAACCGCCTGCCCTATCTACACATTTTGTATTGTTTTGAATAAAAGATACTAGACTAATTTTTACTCTTAAAAATACATCTATATGAAGCTTAAATCTCTCTATTGTTTTTTAATGAATTGTTGTTTAAGAAACTATACACAAAGTTGTTAATCTTAAACAAATACCATGTACGTAACACAATAAAATAAAATAATAATAAAAAAGTAAATGGGTGGTAGGAAATGGAATGTGAAAGAGGGGGGGGGGGGGCAAAAACATGAATGATGTAGTGAAATATTAGAGCAGCAATATATGATCAGGTTGCTTTTAATTTTATGAACAAAAGTCCAAATATCGTTTTTGTTGTCTGCATGCCATTGCTACTGCTCATTACAAATCATAATCAATTGCAACCAATTATCTTTGTAATATATAATGCTGGATATGTACTTAGTACCTTTTTCATTAATGTTGCAACTTTTTCTTTCACATCTTCTATCGTTAGTTTTTTCTTAAGCTAGAAAAAACTCAAGCACATCTCTTTGATCACAAGTCACAACTCTCCATTAGTAAGACACTCTTAATTTTTTCCTCTAAAACGAAGTTAATTAGACAACTCTAACTATACTCTTTACTTGAAATGATGCACTAATTATACTCATTGATACACTAATTTTGTCCATTGATGCACTATTATATACCTTTTTGATGCACTTAAGATAATGATTAAATAAAAGACGGTACCCTTAACAGATTAGTTACGTCAAAAAATCAGTAGGTATCATATAGTGCATGGTATACCGTGTTTGGAATTGCTTATTGAAACTACGAGCTTTTCAAAAAAAAAAAGAAACATATAATTAGTTGCAATGAAACCCAATGCAACAGACAATGTTTATTTTTTTTGGGCTCCCGTGCAACCCAATCCGAAACTGCATATTTTAAGCTTCTTGTTTGACCTTCATATTTCCCGTAGGGATGTAACAATAGTATTTTATCCCTTAGCAACTTAGACACTTGATATAGTGATTGAATAAAAGACGACGCCCTTAACAGATTGCATACGTCAAAAAATCAGTAGGTATCATATAGTGCAGTAATTGGTATACCATGTTTGGAAATGCTTATTGAACCTACTAGCATTTTGAAATAAAGAAGCATATAATCAGCTACAATGAAACCCAATGCATCAAAAAGTGTGTTTATTTTGTTTATGCTCCAGTGCAACCCAATCCGAAACTGCATATTTTAAGCTTCTTGTTTGACCTTCATATAATCAAGTGAGCATTAATACTTTACTTAATTACTTCTATCCAAACACACACAAAATCCTTTATCAGTTTTCTTTTTCTTTTTCTTTTTTGAAAAGACAAAAACTATTTATCTGTTATATAATAAAAGAATAAGCATTATATGGACAAAATAACTTCAACTCTTTGAAGCATTCTATGGACCTAATCCACCTACCAGACAACAAACTCGTTGTTACAAAAGGTAAACCTGCAAATCATAGTCTGTTGAAAATACGGACTAAATATACAAATCTAACACAGCAATAAGCTATCACCCCTGTTGAAAATACGGACTAAATATACAAATCTAAGACAGCAATAAGCTATCACCCCCGTAAGTCTGATTGTGATAAGAGCCTAAAAGTATTATATCCTCTACATCCGAACCATCAATTTTGCATAAAGTGTATGCAAACTATCATTTAAGAACATTCATCCATCATTTAGAAAAAGGTACCTTCTGGTGGCTGAACAAGTTGTCAGTTGTGTGCGGCCACCATTTCTTTCTTCAGTTGTGTAAGTATGTCTTCCATCGTGTACTCCCTTTGCCAATTCGTTAGTATCCCAAACTTCCTTGGGTCCACGTGCAACATGGTTTGTGTTAGCAAGCCCCTACATTAACAAAAGAAACTTCAAGATAAAAGAAAGATAATGTTACTCAATAGTTTTACTAGATCTTACTCCTGATAATATAATCAGCCGCCCTTGTTGCCCTAACATGTCTAAACAGATGCACAAAATAGATGCAATAAACACAAATATAGATGCATTAATATGTTTAACGATGCCCTACTCTTACTCATTGATGCCCTAATCTATTCATCGATGCACTAAATATACAAGCACATGCCCGAGTAGTTGCAACAATGCAATAAACATACAAACAGGTGCCCTAACTTATAACATGATGCTCTTATCATACTAATAGGTGTCATAATACATTTTTGATGCACTAATCAAACAAACAAATGCCCTATTTTGACATTAGGCTCTTAACATACTAAGAGATGTTGTAACATATTTTTTTGATGCACTAATTATACAAACAAGTGTTGTAACAAGTCGATTGATGCCTAAATTATACTAACAGGTGCACTAACTCTTATTTTAGATGCAATAATCAAACAAAAGGATGCCTAATTTATAACGTGGTGATCTTATCTAACAGATGTCGTAACACATTTTTTGATGCACTAATCAAACAACTAGATGCCCTAACTTATTCAGGATGCACTTATTCAGGATAATGAAATCATCAATCAGAATACACTTATTCAGAAAAACTAATGAAATCATCTCTTACTATGGTTATTAATACCATAGTAAGAGATGCAATCTTTATCAATCAAGATGCACTTATTCAGAAAAACTAATGTTGTAACATATTATTAAGGCAGATGCACTAAATTGTAATTTAATATATACAAATGCTTTAATATGTGATTTCATTCAACAATAACAACAATTATTTTATAATTGACACAATGATGCACTAAAATATCATATAAATTAATAAAACCTATAATTAAACACTTACTTTAATTTCTACTGAACAAAATTAGGTCACCTGCTATCCTTAAAATTTTGATTATTTGCTAATCGGAGTGTGTGTGTTTCTGATTCGAGTATGTGTGTTTTCGATCGGATTGGGTGTGTTTCTGATTGGAGTGTGTTTGTTTTTCAATCGAATTTGTGTGTGACAGTGATGGTGGCAACGGTGGTGGTGGTGACGATGATGGTGGCGACGGTGGTGGTGGCGATGGTGCAGGTGGCGATGGAGGTGGTACTGATTGTGAGTGTGTTTGTGTCTGTGTTTGTGTTTTTGTTGGTGGTGGTGGTATAAGAAGACCGTACATTCCTTTTTTTTTTACCTTGAAGATTGTAATGTTTTCATAATCTACCCTATAACTTTTTTTCTCACTTTTCTCTCTAATTACACTTTTCTCTAGAACCGGACTCTATATATATATATATATATATATATATATATATATATATATATATATATATATATATATATATATATATATATATATATATATATATATATATATTATATAACAGGAGGCATTTGGCATTAATGCCACCTCAATGCCATATAAGCATTTTTGGTCCAACTAAGCAATTAATTGATTTTTGAAAATTGCAATTAATTTTTAATTTTCCGAATATTATTATTTTTTTTTGTAATTTTCGGAATTTTTTTAAAGATTTTTGAAAATTGTTTATAAAAAAGGTTCCTTGCAAGGATTGAACCTTGGTTGTTTTGATAAATAACTTGTGTGTTTACCACTTAGGAAACAAGTTATTTTGATAATTATGTTGCATACTATAATATATAAATGGCTATAATTTTATTGGAATCATATAATAAATCTATGCAACTATGTAGGAGAATCCCTACAACTTAGGTAACCCTAAACTAAACATATACATAAAAATTATATACGGTTCATAAATTTTTTTCTCAAAAACCCTAATATCCTTTTTCCCTCATAATCTCATCTAATGATCCATAAAAATTATATCTGGTTCATTATATTTGTTTTTGTGTTTTCTTCATCACATGTACATCAAACCGGGTATGTCGCACTGATCTTCTAAACTTTTGTCATATTGTACATTGAGTAATTTGGCTTGAAACCTTTATGATCAGTTTATAACCAATGTGTCATTATCTGACCTCTTGAAGCATTGACTCTTTGGAAAAGTGGACACTATAGGTTATTGACATATTCGTGTTTCGGTTGTCTTGAGTATCATTATTTGTTTCTGATTTGCAGGTTGAACCAGGAACCCAACCTCATCAAAAAGTATCCCTAAAGGGTAAAGGTGAGTGTACATGATTGTTGGGTTTTAGGTTCCTTGCATCAAGAATTACTTTAAGTACTGGAACCACAGACAGGCTTGATAGAACCACGGACATAAGAGAGTAACCACGGATGAAGATAACCGCGGCTAGTAGTAATGTGTAACCACGGATGATATATTGTAACTACTGCTAGTGTTTTGTATAGTCGGTTAGTTTATTGTTTTAGATAAATATGGAAAAGATATTTATCTTGTAGGTTACGTATTGTATAATGTATAGGACTCCTTGGCTTATAAAAGGAGGTTCTAGGTTAGATTAGAAGTATGTAAGTCTTATATCTAAAGTCGATACACTTCAAGGTTGCGAAACCCTAATACTGTAAGAGTATTCGTATTAATAAATAATATTGAGGTGTTGAATGTTAACTGTTCTTCTTCTTAAGGTTAAGTGTTAAATTCCGCATAATACTTAATAAGTTGTTATTCTAAAGTCAGTTTCTATATTAGATCGTTTGCTCAACTGGGATCAACAAGTGGTATCAGAGCTTGTGATCTAGAAACTGTAATCAAGAAGAGGTTAAGTTAAGTTTTGTTCAAAGAAGATAAGATGTCTGACGAAACTCACATGGTGACTGCTTCCAAGGTACCCATGCTCAAGCATGGTGAGTATCAAATCTGGAGAATGCGAATGAGGCAATACATTCGCATGATTGACTATGTTCTCTGGGATGTCGTTGAAAAGGGAGTCACTCTTCCTAAGAAGGGTGAGGATGGCAAAGAAATTTCCATTGTTAGTGAAATTGATAAGGCTAAGAAAAAGCTGGAGATCAAGGCTCACAGTATTCTCTCTATGGGAATACCCAATGATTATGCTTTGGATTTTGAGCAATATGAATCTGCTAAAGAGTTACTGGATGCTCTTGAGACAAGGTTTCTTTGGCAATGAAGCTACCAAGAAATCCAGGATGAATATGCTCAAGCATCAATTTGAAACCTTCACTGCTCTCAGTGGAGAAAAGATTGATGGCACATACAATAGACTTCAAAAACTTATTAGTCAACTGAAGTCTGTAGATTATAAGGTTCTTCAAGAAGATATTAATTTGAAGTTCATTAGGAGTCTATCATCTGAATGGGCTATTCATACAATTGTGTGGAGGAATAAGGAGGACTTTCCTAAGATGACTCTGGATAATCTCTTCAACAACTTGAAGGTTTATGAGTCTGAGAATAACTTTGCTAGTGCATCTACTGCTAATCCAAACATTGCTTTTGTCTCCACTAATCACAAGAGCTCACAAGATGTATCCACTGCTGCCTATGGTATATCCACGGCTATTGCAAACAATACCACTGTTAATGTTAGTGATGGTGCAATTTGTGCTTTTCGGTGATTTAACTACTAGTGTTACTGTATTGAATCAAGATCTGGATCAAATTGATCCTGATGATCTAGAAGAGATTAATCTTCAATGGCAAATGGCAATGTTAACTCTCCAAGCAAGGAAGTTTTTGAGGAGGACAGGAAGACAAGTTAAGTATGATGGTCAAAGGAGAGCAAGGTTCGACAAAAGCAAGATGGAGTGCTTTAACTGCAAGAAGAAGGGTCACTTTGCAAGGGAATGTCGAGCTCCTAAGAGGATTGAAGGTGTTAAGAAGATCTCTGAAGAGTCTGCTCCTTCTTCAGCATTGGTGGCTCAAGATGGTCTTGGTGATTATGATTGGAGTGATCAGATTGAAGAAGGACCTAATGCACCTTTTCTTGCTAGTGAAGCTTCAAAAGAGCATAACTTTGCTCTTATGGCTTATGCTTCATCTTCGGGTTCAGATTCTGAGGTATCTAATGAGTCTACTTGCTCTTTTAAATCATGTAATGATAACTTAGAATCTCAAAAAGCTATCACTGAAAGTATGAGGCAAGAAGTAGAAAGACTAACTATGGATAACTTAGGTTATAGGGTTGGTCTAGAGAGTGTGGAAGAGAGCTTAGATCTGTATTAAATGTGATTTTGAGTATGTAGATAAGATCAATATATTAGGTGGTGAAATTGATCTTAAAAATAGAGAAATTAAAATGCTTAAAGAGAAACTTGAACTAGCAGAGAATGAAAAACAAAAGGCCCTAGATGAAAAAGAAAAACATGTTGTTAGGTTAGCTAAAACACAATTTGCTTCTGATCTAGTTCATAAATCTATAGAGAGTCATCTAATGAAAAAGGGTTCTGGGATAGGATACAACAATATGCCACCACCTACTCTTATGCAACATGCACCACCGCTAAGAACTGTCATTTAATAGTGAATTCAGTTTTAACAAACCTGTAGAAGGAATAAGTAAGACTGAGACACCTAAGATAAGTTTTGATATGTCCTCTGATGCTCCCATCATTGAAGATTGGGAATCAGATTCTGAGGAAGATAGTAAAGTATCAACACAGCCTGAAAAGTTAGAACCTATTAAGAAAGTTGATACTAGACAAGCTAATTTTGTACCTAGATTTGGAGCTAAAGTTACCAAGAAAGTAGTAGAGTACAGGGAGATACCTAGGAACCAGATGCCACAATATAAACCTAGGGGTAATCAAAGAAGCTTAAATGGTTTAATTTCTAATAGATTAGGTGATGAGTTTCAATGTGTTAAAAGGCTTGTTTTATATGTGGTAGTTTTGAGCATTTACAGAGAAATTGTAATAAAACAGACCACAAGTTTGGAATCATTGGAGGAGGGTAAATCACCAAAACTTTTCAAAGAAAACAAACCCTCATCCTAACAGAAACATGATTCCTAAGCAGGTGTTAATGAGGAATGGGAATACAAAATCAATTGTCACTGCTTCTCCCAAATGGGTTTCAACCACTGCTAAGCAAAGTGTAAACACGGCTAAGCAAAATCAAACCACCGATAAGCCAAAAATCACCACAGATAACAAAGAAGTTTTAAAAATTCCAAAGGTGATAAGCGATACAGTGGTTGGAAGTTATTTTTATGCTGTTAAGGCCTCAGCTAGTTGGCAATGGAAACCTAAGACCAAGGTTTTACATCATGTCAACTGTGCATCAATGGACCTAACCAAATTTGATTATATTGATGCACAGGCGGACCCAAGTCGGTATTGGCTTGGGTCCACAAAAGGAACTAACTTGTTTAATTTCATGTGCGGGGCAATCTACAAGATGAGCTAAAAGACAAAGGAGTTTTTGATAGTGGTTGCTCTGGGCACATGACTTGGGATGGGAGCAATCTGGAAGATTTTGAAGCTTTTGATGGAGGATATGTGGCTTTTGGCAATGATCCAAAGGGAGGAAAGATACTTGGAAGAGGCACAATCGAACAGGGAAATTTGGACTTTGAACAAGTCTACTTGGTACAGGGACTTAAGTACAATTTATTCAGTGTTTCTCAAATGTGTGATAAGAAAACTGGGTACTTTTTGGTGAAATTGAGTGTGTGGTGTTGTCTCCTGAGTTTAAGATGCCGATGAGAAGTTTATACAACTTAGGGTACCTAGGAAGGAAAATATATATTGTTTTGATCTTAAAGATGTAATTCCTAATAGGTCCTTAACTTGTTTATTTGCTAAAGCATCTGTGGATGAGTCTAAGTTATGGCATAGAAGATTAGGTCACCTCAATTTCAAAACAATCAATAAACTGGTTAAAGGGAACTTAGTGAGAGGGTTACCTTCTAAGGTTTTTGAGTGTAAGGAACTGTGTGTGGCTTGTCAGAAAGGAAAACAACATAGAACTTCTTGTAAGTCCAAAACTGTCAACACCATTTCACAACCACTGTTTATGCTTCATATGGACTTATTTGGACCTACTTTTGTCAAGAGTTTGAACCATAAGCAGTATGGCCTAGTTATCACTGATGATTATAGTAGATTTTCTTGGGTTTACTTTTTGGCGGCTAAGAGTGAAACTAGTGAAGTTCTCAAGAGTTTCATTATTAAGATAGAAAATCTAGTGAATCATAAAGTCAAGATAATCAGATGTGATAATGGAACTGAGTTTAAGAATGCTGTGATGAATCAGTTTTGTGTAGACAAAGGTATAGAAAGACAGTTTAGTGTTGCTAGAACACCACAACAAAATGGTGTGGCTGAAAGGAAAAATAGAACACTAATTGAGGCTGCTAGGACTATGTTGTCTGAGTCTAAGTTACCAACTACCTTTTGGGCTGAAGCTGTCGGCACTGCATGTTATGTGCAAAATAGGAGTAAGGTAGTGAAGCCTCATAACAAGACCCCCTATGAGCTGTTACATGATAGGAAGCCCCCTATGAGCTGTTACATGATAGGAAGCCAATGATTGCATTTCTAAAACCTTTTGGGTGTCCTGTTACTATCTTGAATACCATAGACTACCTAGGCAAGTTTCAAGAAAAGCTGATGATGGATACTTTTTAGGCTATTCATCAAATAGTAAAGCCTTTAGAGTATACAATAGGAGGACTAGAATTGTTGAAGAGAATCTACATGTTCAATTCAGTGAAAAGACTCCTAGTGTTGAGACCAAAGGACCTGACTGGTTGTTTAACATTGATATGCTAACCAAATCTATGAATTATGAGCCTATCATTGCAGGAACTTCCACTAATGTTGATGCAGGTACTCAAAAGAATTATGGTGAAGAAGTAATTTCTAAGGAAGCTGATTCTCCTCAAGAGTTCTATTTGTTTGACAAGTGGAAAGCTAGTTCTGTCTCACCCATCATTGATAAGCAAGGTCCCACTGATGATGATGTCTTGAATACTGGAGGCAATAGTGCTCATCATCAAGATAAGGATGAGTTATTGAAAGATAATTGAGTGTTGGTAGAAGAAATTGAAAAGAAGAAAAGCATGCAAGCACGGATAAGACAAACATAAGCACGGATAGAGTTAATACAACCACTGCTAAGCCAACAACTTCTACCACTGTCATTACAAGTGAAATCCAGGCTGTAAGTACTGATAGTAGTACTTTCTTTGGACCACATGCAAAGCCATTACATGGTGAAGAGGAGTATCCACATGATCCTGATATGCCTGCTTTGATTGAAATTGATACTCCTACTGATGATGAAGACATGGATGATTTCTTTAATACTGATTTAACTAATTTGGAACATGTCATTCATGAAAGTCCTGTTACCTCCACAAGGATACACAAGATTCATCCCAAGGAACAAATACTTGGAAATTTGAATACTCCAGTTCAAACAAGAAGCAAGGTTAAAAACACAGAACCCTTTCCTGAACATGGGTTCTTTGCAAGATCTCTTCACAAAAGAAACAGTCATAAAGATCTGCAAAATTTCCTGTTTGCTTGTTTTCTGTCTCAAAAGGAACCAAAGAGAGTTGAAGAAGCATTATCTGAAGAAGGTTGGGTAGAATCAATGCAAGAGGAGCTTCTTCAGTTCAAACTTCAAGAGGTTTGGACATTGGTAGAACTTCCAAATGGTAAGAGGGCCATTGGGACAAAATGGGTGTTCAGAAACAAAAGGGATGAAAGAGGTATTGTTGTGAGGAACAAGTCAAGGTTGGTTGCTCAAGGATACACACAAACTGCAGGCTTGGATTATGATGAAGTATTTGCTCCAGTTGCAAGAATTGAGGCTATTAGATTGTTTTAGCTTATGCTTCATTTAAAAACTTTGTGGTATATCAAATGGATGTTAAAAGTACATTTTTGTATGGCACAATTGATGAGGAGGTTTATGTCTGTCAACCTCCTGGTTTTGAAGATCCTGATCATCCTGACAAGGTCTACAGGGTGAGAAAGGCTATGTATGGTTTGCATCAAGCTCCTAGGGCATGGTATGAGTGCCTGTCCACTTATTTGATGGACAATGGGTTTAAAAGAGGACTAATTGATAAAACTTTGTTCATAAGAAAGCACAAAGATGATATTTTACTGGTTCAGGTTTATGTAGATGACATCATCTTTGGCTCAACCAATAAAGAGCTATGCAAAGATTTTGAGAAACTTATGCATGATAAGTTTCAGATGAGTTCTATGGGAGAACTCACTTTCTTTATGGGGCTACAGGTTCAACAAAGGACTGATGGTATCTTCATTAGTCAAGACAAGTATGTAGCAGATGTTTTGAAGAAGTTTGGGTTTCAGGATGTGAAAAGTGCTAGTACACCAATGGAGACTCAAAAACCCTTACTACCTGATGATGGAAGTACGAGTTGATCAGAGTTGTACAGTCCATGATTGGATCTTTGATGTATCTCACTGCATCTAGGCGGATATAATGTTCTCATTATGTGTGTGTGCAAGATTTCAAGTCACACCTAATTCATCACACATGAATGCTGTTAAGAGAATTTTTAGGTATCTTAAAGGTCATCCTAAATTGGGCCTTTGGTACTCAAAGGATTCTCCTTTTGACTTGGTGGCCTACACAGATAGTGACTATGCTGGTGCTAGTTTGGATAGGAAGTCTACAACTGAAGGATGTCAGTTTTTGGGAAGCAGACTTATTTCATGGCAGTGTAAAAAGCAAACTATTGTGGCAAATTCTACAACTGGAAGTATGTGGTGCTGCTAGTTGCTGTGGTCAAGTTCTATGGATTCAGAATCAATTGCTGGACTTTGGGTACAATTTTATGCATACTAAGATTTACATTGATAATAACAGTACAATATGCATCATTAAAAATCTTGTTTTACATTCTAGAACTAAACATATTGAGATAAGACATCATTTTATTAGAGATTGTAATGAGAAAAGGTTGATTCAAATGGTAAAAATCCATACTGATTTCAATGTTGCTGATCTTCTCACCAAAGCTTTTGATGTGGGGAGGTTTCAGTATCTTGTTGTTAGTATTGGAATGATTAATCTCTAAATTCTCAAATTGTTTTGTACCAGTTTGTATATGTACTGCACTATTATTATGTAATCTTAGTTTTGCTATTTTTGTTTCTATCCACTGATAGTTTGTTTCTAACCATTGATAGTTTGGTTCAAACCACTACTAGTTGTCCTGTTTATCACTAACCATTTTGCAGTTACAAGAATGATCATTATAGAAGTAAAAGAAGTAGTGATGCAAAGTGTTCATTCATTCATTAGAGAAACAGACTTACGACTTACAGAGTACAATCAACATCAAATGTAACTACAAGAACAGAGCTATACATGATCTACTAATCTAGTTCATCTCATCTATTCCAACATCTAACAGGTTGTTGGATATGCATGATCGCTCACATCTTTCACACTAGATGCTGGATCTGCGTTCGTGAAGCCTTGCATAACCACCCATTCCTTCTATCTCAATGGTCGGAGATGCATGCCTACTATGACGAGGATGCTAAGGATCAAAATGGAAAGGATGGATTGATGAAAACGTTGATGATGACGATGACCACATTAGATGAAGCACGAAGGACATAGTCATATCACCAAAAAGCATCATTCCATTTTCCTTTTTCCCTTCCCCTTTACGATGTGTGAAGAAGCACCATAACTTGGTACTTGAAGACCAAGAACCACCTCTCTGTCTTTTGGAAGTGGTGGGTTTCTTGCTCGAGGTCTTGTTTGGGGTTGAGATGCTGAAGGTTGGGAGTATGAAGATCTCTTCTTTGAGGAATCATCAGAGTCCTCAGATGCATTACTTGGATTCACCACACTATCATCTTCAGATGATGGAAGAAATGGAGATTTTACTGGTCTTGTTTCTTGTGGAGGGAGGTAGAACTGCCATGGGTTATCTTCTTCACTTGATGATGAAGATGATGATGAGGATGAGGAGGATGTTAGATTGACTTCTGGTTTATTCCAACTTGGGTTCCACATTGTGATTGCAGTTGATTGGAGACTTTGAAGAAATTAGGGTTTGGATATTGATTGGTGTGTGCGTTATGAAAGATTTGGGTTCTTTTTATAAGTGAGGTTTAGGGTTATGGAAGTAAATACGGGGCAGGTTTAATGTGGTTGAGGAGTTAATGAGATTTTTGGGAGTTGGACTAATATTAGTTCTAGAAGTTGACCATATTGACTTACCTGTTCAAACCACGGATAGGTCCTTTGGAACCACTTTTAGCTCTTCCTAACCACTGACAACAACTTTCTACTCTGTGTTGGTTTTGTGTTTTTGTTTTACTGGTATGAAGGTTTTGGGTGCATAAGGAGCTGATTTCCTTGCTATATCTCTTGGTCATTTGGAAGAATTGATCTCATGTATCTGCTGATGGTGCATTTGTAACCACGGATAGTAGATCTGGAACCGCGGATAGCATGGAGTCTAGTTTTGGATAGTACAGGGGCTGTTTGGTAACATTGGCGAATCTATATCACTCTCCCCAAATCCCGGACGGATCATTTATTTGATTCTCAAACCACTTCCAATTGGCGCTCAACCTTAACCGAATAACTTTCTTTGCATAATTCATCAACTCACATCATTATTTTCCTAAATCAAAATGGCTGAAAAGTATTCCACTTCTCATAACTTAGTTGCCATTCTCACCAAGAATGCTCGATCTGAAGGGTTTCATCAAATGATTGATTTCTTAGTTCACAGTCCCATTCATTATGCTTTAACAGTTACACCCACCATTCTTAAAGCCTACATACATCAATTCTGGAAGAATGCTACACTTGCAACGGTTGATGGTGTGGAGATGTTTCGTTCTGAAGTAGATGAGCATGTTATTTTTGTTACTGAGGATATCATTCGAGAAGTTTTGCAGTTTGATGATGCTGATGGGGTTGACAATCTTTCGGATGTTGAGATTGTTGCTGGTTTAGAGAGATTAGGGTATACACATAGAGGTGACAAGGTACAATTCTTTAAGAGTTTCTTTTCACAACAATGGAAGTTTTTGATTCACACCTTGTTGATGTGTATGAGTAACAAGACCACGAGTTTTAATGACTTTCCTTCAAAAATTGCTACTGCTATTATTTGTTTATCTGAGGGAAGGAAGTTTAATTGGTCTAGAATGATTTATGAGGGGTTAGTACAAAATATTAGGAAGAAGGGTAAATACTATTTGTATCCTCGGTTTGTTCAGCTTATTGTAGCACATCAAATTGTTGATCCTATTGAACATTCTAGAGAGTATGAAGTACATCATATGCTTCCTAAGGTTTTTGCGCATATGAGGAATCAGCCACAGAATGTACAAATTAGAGATGTTCCTTTATTTCCTCACATGCTTATTTTGTCTACTGCTCCTGATTTTGATGAAGGTCTTGACACTCAACTGCTTGTCACTGATACTACAACTCAAATCACTGAAAGTACACCTCCAACCACTGATACTATAACTCAAATCACTGAAAGTACACCTCCAACCACTGATACTACACCTATTGTATGGACTAGGAGAAAGAAGGGCACTAAGCTTCCTCAGGCTAGTGCTAGTGGTGTTGTTCATGAGGCTGTCACAGGTGGTGAAGGTGACATGATTGGAAGGGCTTCCACTACTGATTCATGCTTAGATGCTGATCAGGATAGTGGAACCATTAATAAGACCCAACCATTGGCAACTCCTAATGTGGAGAGTTCCTTGGAACTTAACACGGGTGGAGGAATCCCTAGCCACTTGGCTATAATAGGGTGCATAGATGTTCAGGCTCGGTCTGATGCTATGTTTTCTATATCCAAAGATTCACCTCTCGGAGCAGTTAACACAGCTCGAAGTGATGAGGATAGGTTGGAACCTGAACATGAATTGACGGATTCTGAGTTTGTACCTGCTGACTTTTCCAATGAACCACCTCTCGGACCAGTTCACACAGGTCGAAGTGGGGAGGATATTCTTGAACGCTTAAATGAATATACGGCCAAATGTACCAAGATGGAGGAGACGATCTCTAATCTCAAGGAATTGGCTGGGTTTCATGAAAAGGATATTCGGCGCTTGAAGCACAGGGTTTTGGTTTTGGAGAAGATAAAAAGGCCTGGGCTTGCTGCTTTGAGGAAGCTAAGGAAAAAGAAGCTGAACTCCTTTCCAGCTATGAATATGAAGGATGTATCCAAACAGGGGAGGAGTGAAGGCAATAATTCAGGGGAGGATGTTAATGTATCTATGGAAGAAGATGTTGATAGTGGAGATCAAACATTTGTGGTATCTGATAAAGATGGAAATGAGGCAGTTCTTGAAAATGTGAAGAAGGTTGTAGAAGATGTAGTACTGAACACAAACACGGATGGTATGTCTGAAACCACGGTTAGTACACTTCTAACCACTGATGCTGTAACAGACATAGCAACTATAAACACTACAACTATACCTTCAACAATCATACCCACTGCTATTATAACCACTTCCACTGTTGTAACAACTCTCTCTATATTACCATCTAAGCCTAAAGAAGTAGAGAAAGAAGCTGCAAGTACATTGATTAATCTGAGCAAAACATCATCTATTTCTACACCCATCATTGCACCTGCTTTATCTGTTCAAACTACTGCACCTAAACCCAAACCCAGAGAAAGAACTTTAGTTATTGGTGAACCACTGAAGAAGAAGGTGATTCAATATGATGTTGGAAAGGGTAAAGGTATTGCGATACCAGAGTTGAAGTTTAAAACTAGAGCAGAGCAGGAAGCTTTTGATGATGAATTTGTAAAGAATATGGTTGCTGAAGAACAAGCAGTTTTGGATAAAAGAAAGAAAGAAGAGGAGGAAGCTAATGAGAAATGGTTAGCTATATGGTATAATTCAGAAAACTATCTTCAAGCTTCTTTACAAATTCTTGATGAGTTTACTGCACAAGAATGGGCATTACTGGATGATGAGGAGAAAGCTAGATTGATGAATGAATGGGCAAGGAAGGTTAGCAAAACAAAGAAACAGGTTATAAGAAAGAAACCTCCTACTATGGCTCAGATGAGGAATGTATTGATGAAAATTATTAAGAATTCAGGCATTTATGTTTCTGATAATCTTAGTAAATGTTCATATGAAAGAATTTTGGAAATTTATGAGAGATGTATGAGGATTAATGTAGATGATTTCTGTCCAATGAATTCGAGAAGGAAGAAGAGTGGATATAGAAGCATGATGAGTGGATGCTAAGTAAAAGGAAGAGAAAATCGAGAGTTTAGGAGTCATCTGATTCTAAAAGATTGAAAGTTGTTGATAATGAAAATCAAATCATTTCTTATGAGTTTAAGCTTAATGATGGAAGTGAAGGTGTTTGGAAAATTAAGAGACTCAACAATGAAGTTTCTGAGTATAATAAATTTTCACAAATGCTTCAGTATTTTGATAGAGATGATTTGATTAATCTTTGGATACTTTACAAGAATAAGTTTGGTGAAGTACATCCAAATGATTATCATGAGAGGTTGGTTTATCATCATTTGAAGATTCTATTTGAACCTACTCATGATGAATCTGAATGGCAAGGACTCTACAATGGTCAAGTTACTAGATGGTTTTATATCAAACTTGTGGAGTTCATGTTTTGACTGTTTCTGGAAAGGTTATTCATATGCTTGTAGAAGGTGATTATCCTCAATGAATAAGCATCCGGAATAATTGCTCAGATGTTGAAGCCTGGTTGTATCAAGATGTTAGTACCTTATTATGGTCAAGCTTACGATTTGTTACTGAAATATGAGAATATACTTAAGGCTAGTAAGTGTTTGGCTACATCCTCCATTTCAGATGTTTTGAGCTTAAAGGAAACTTGAGAATTCGGTTGGAATGTATCAAGTTTAGGGGAGGATTGTTGGGTTTTAGGTTCCTTGCATCAAGAATTACTTTAAGTACTGGAACCAAGGACAGGCTTGATAGAACCACGGACAGAAGAGAGTAACCACGGATGAAGATAACCGCGGCTAGTAGTAATGTGTAACCACGGATGATATATTGTAACTACTGCTAGTGTTTTGTATAGTCGGTTAGTTTATTGTTTTAGATAAATATGGAAAAGATATTTATCTTGTAGGTTACGTATTGTATAATGTATAGGACTCCTTGGCTTATAAAAGGAGGTTCTAGGTTAGATTAGAAGTATGTAAGTCTTATATCTAAAGTCGATACACTTCAAGGTTGCGAAACCCTAATACTGTAAGAGTATTCGTATTAATAAATAATATTGAGGTGTTGAATGTTAACTGTTCTTCTTCTTAAGGTTTAGTGTTAAATTCCGCATAATACTTAATAAGTTGTTATTCTAAAGTCAGTTTCTATATTAGATCATTTGCTCAACTGGGATCAACAATGATGAGTAATATACATGTCAACAGAAGTTTTCTTGCTTTCACTATGTATTTAGTTGAGTTTTATTGTATTATGTTTGGTAAGGAAGCAGATAAGGGTATGTATGTGAAGGAGTACTTGGTGGAGACATTGAGGCATGAGGATGAAGATAAGGCTTTGCCGGGTGGTGGAAAGCTCGAGTTGCAAGTAATCAAGATCAGGACCTATAATAGGTCTGTAATGTTTCATTACTTAAATAACACAACCATGTCCATTTACCACCCATGTATTGTTTATCAACAACTCTTATAATATGCTAATGAAAAATATAAAAAAAGAGAGCTTAGATAATCTGTGGGCACATTCAAATCCAACTATTAATCAAGAAGCAATGGACACAATGTGCACCAATAATCTATTGATATTCTTTGTGTTTCTATTTTATGTGATTAATGATATTCAATTTTCGCATTCTTAAAGAAGAGAGCTCTTACTGATAATGGCTACATTACATGATGTACAGCTCTTGGATCAGTGATTGTGATCAAATCCATTATATTATCTTCATTGGCTCTGATTTTGATGTTCTTCACGTGTAAATACGTAATTGACCTTTCACGTGAAAAGAAGAAGCAACAAGTCAGTCTCAAGATCTTCAACTTGCTCAACTAAAACACTCTAATGAACAACATTAAACGCCTATGTATATCCTTATTTGTTGTTCTTACCTATTTCTTTTTTTTGTTATTTTTTATTCTGAAGTTTGCAAACTTATGTGCAGTTAAGTACAAATTCTTCTGAAAACATGATCCCACCTTGCAGATAATTCTCCTATCCGCTTAACTCAAAATGAACAGCCTCTCAACTTACCAAAGCACCAAGTATTTTTATAAATGCATTTGACAGGGTTGAAGGTAACACTTGACATACTCCTATTAGTCTTAAAAGTAAGTTTTAAAATGTTTGATGTAAGTTCTCCATAGTATGTTTGGATCATAAAACTACAAAAATTTGGAGTAGACCAGGTCACCGATGAAACGAACAGACTAGAGGGCGAATGGGTATATCGGGTATTGCTAGAGTTGGTCAAGTGGAAGCGGCTTTTCCCGGATGTAGGACTGATGAAGGGGATACATATGATATTCCAAACGTGTTGAGGGAGTCACTTGATTGTCTACATGATTTGAGGTACCTAAACAGGTTCAATTATACTTAGCATCAGTTAATTATTTCTTTTCCGTTAAGTGGTGAATCAAAGGCTGTTTTGTAATTGTCTCTCATCTTAATTTTACAACAGACGAGATGCTTTGTTGGTGGAAGTTTCAAACATGGGTGATGATGTAAGATTGAATGCACAAAGTAGTAATGATACAGGTCGAGGTTTTGAGAAACAGAAAGGCAGAGGTGATGCTCCTTATGAAAATCTAGGTTCAACTCATTGGCCAGAGCATCTTCGAAAGGTTATCAGGTAATGGTATTACTATATTCTTCTTGATTGATATCTAGTCGATTGTGAAAGAGAATAAGCCCTGCTAACGATTAAAGACTGTTTATATCTAAATTTGATATTAGGCCATCTTACTAAATCATGAACAACTGATATGTATATGATACTTGATTAGTGGTTCTGCATTTGTTTCGAAAGTAGTTGACGTTCCATTAGTGAAATGTTTTTCCAATAAAAGAAGTTCACATCGGTGTCATTTTAACAAAGCAACATACGTTATGACAGGTCTGAAAGATTTTTTTGATTCAAACAACCTGAAGCAACTTGACTCCCATTTTCGTTGTCAAGGTAGAGACCATGTCCTTTGATATTTAACTTCAAAAAGTCAACTGAGCAACTGTTGTATAGGACAGTCTTGACCAATTTACATAAACATAAAATGGGTCGCATAAGATTATCGGGTGACACATATTGGTATATATATATTGATTAACTGATATTAGACTTGTGAAAGTCTGCTGAGTTATGTCTGATCTTAACGATTTTATAATTTAATTTTTGACTTTTGAGAGTCAAACAAGCTACAGTTGAAATAAAAATGTGGTTGTTTTATAGGATTACCAATTAGCCGTGGTAATTGGAGGTTGTGGTCGTACATGCGGACTCAATATATTTGATACAGATGACCATGTAATCAGTGCAGTCATAGATGCTTATGGAAAGAGTGGGGATCTCAAGACTGCAACTATCGTTTTTAATGAGTCATGTAAATTTGCTGATGTTGCGCTTTTCAATACAGTGATAATGTCATTTGCTAATCACGGTTGTCTTACAGAAACCATGGAAGTTTACAACATGATGAAATCTGCCAATTTAAAGCCTAGCCATTCCACCTTTGTATCAGTGTTATCAGCTTGCATCAGCAGATTCGGTTGATCTTGGCCGTACATTATTTAGATCAATCACATTAGATTACAAAATGGATCCATCACCATAAAACTATGGTTGTTTGGTGGATTTACTATCAAGAAATGGGTATTTGCTAGAAACTAAAGCCGTGATTGAGACGATGCCATTTCCAGCTTGGCCAGCTCTATGGAGGTCGTTTCTTAACGGATGTAGGATACATGGTGACAAAAAGCTTCGAAAAATGGGTTCGAAACTGTTAATAGCATATCTAAGTATTGGTGTCTAGACTTGGTGCTAATCTTATGTAGCTGCTCTATCGTTAACAGAGGTTGGTTGTCCTACAGAGTTTCAAAGTTGACGTCTTACAAAAAGGGTGTTGGATCTTTAATGGGGTAGTTGTTCCGCTGTTTCTGCTGAGGCTCATCATACTGCATCATTTGACCGATCAATCAACATCTAAAGATTGGACTTCCAATCCTGGTAATATTAGATTTGTCACACTCTCATTGAAGTAATTTTCTGAGTGACACTTTGTATAGAAATAATTATTGTAAATAAAACATCGAGAAATGTATTATAGTGGCAAAACATGAATTTAAATTCTCACTTAATGTTTTTTTTCCACATTAGTGATCTTTCTGACTTATCTAGCTCTATGTATAGGCTAGCTTTGGACTTGAGTTTGATCTTGATGTTCTCAAGAATCGACATGGAGAGGATGTAAACTTGGAGAGGATGTAAACTCTATCTATGATAAGATCACCATTCTTATTGATGACAAAAATAGAAAGAAAGCTAAATTTCTTAGACATATATTATATAATTTTTATGTAAACATTTTATTTCTTAGACATGTTATATAATTCTTATGGAAAAATTTCTTTACGATTACCCTTCTCCTTTCGCTATAGCAAATTCTGTTAACAATAATTATAAGGCATGCCCGCCCATTGGTAAGCTGAAAACTAGTATATATATATATATATATATATATATATATATATATATATATATATATATATATATATATTAGCGTGTGCTTGGTTTAAACTCGGGAAAGGAAAAAAGAAAGATAATGATAATAGTGGGGAAAAGCATCTCCTCAATTTATTGGGTAATGGTCCATTACCCAGTAATGGGTCATTCGATTATATAGCACCAAGCATTATTTTTCATTACGTTTACCATTACTCACCTTAAAAAACATCCTACCAAGCACCCCTTTAATGTATCAATTGGTGTTATTATGGGCCTCTTGTTTTCACCATACATGGTCCTTCCAAGCAACTGTTCTTGTCTATACTCCTGATTTGTTGCTTGACTCAAGGATCTCAAGCTCGCGATATCACCTGAGATCGTTTTTGTCTATGCAAAATTAGGCTCATAAGATTAGATCGAGATCCTATGATCTTACCAATTTGTCATATTTTTTAAACAAAAGATAAACGAGTCAATTTGTTTTACATTTCTACTCAACGTCAAAGATACATTCATATACTATCCTCTTGAAAGTCAAAGTTCAAATTTCAAACATCAAACTAATAGTAAAACACAAAAAAGTCAAGTCTCAATCGTTACATCAACGATTTAATGGAATAATACGTAACATGAGTCCTAAGCGTCTCAAAACATACGAGCCATCTACATGATTTCAAGCAAACAAACGTTTCATAAGTTGCATTCCAAAACATACCCTTTGATTAGTTTAATCACAGTGAAGTAAATTTAATTGAACTATTGAACACTTTTAGACTTTTGGTTTTACACTTTTACTGTATCAACTAACTATGAAGAGATTCAAGGCTCTTGTAATTGTAACAATGACACTATTTCCACTAATTACGTGGTTCAAACTAAAAAGTTAAAACTATTAAAAGGTTTAAATTAATGATATAAAGTATAAAAAAACATCAATTACCTATAAGAAATCTTTGCTTCGGGTGATTAGATCATGAGAAGAAGACCAATAGTTTGTTAATTGGAATTTTGATTTGAGGAAAAGTAGAGAACTATGCATAAACTATAATCTACTTAGAAAATAAAACGTTGATGGTTACTTATTAGACATTAGTAAAACTCGTTTGTTTTTTGGCCTAAGCAAGTGTGACTGACTTAAAAGATAGGAAAAGTGAAAAAAAATAAACATAGGTGAACTCGGATCGAGTGACGATCTTACCATCTTACGTGCGATTCTACGATCTTACATACGATCCCACCCCATATGCGATCCTATAACGATACTACACGATCTTGGCTTGTTAGTACAATTTGTGTGAGGGGTTATAGAAGGTCAGGACGTAGCCTACTAGACTGGGCTGGTAATCCTTTGGTGAGTCAATCTTGTACTAATTCAAGTAGTTTGGATGAGATCCCTGCACAAGAAAGGTAAACCGTTAATCTTACCATAGGGACGGACCCCACGATTAGACTCCGACGTGAGAGTAAGTACACATTCTTGAGAGGGAAAGTAGAAGTGTGTGTTATTATGAGAGAGAAAGTTCTTACCTGGTATGGGGATTAGAGCCCATTTTATAGGCGAGGTTTGCCGCTGAGGCCTCCTAGATTCTCGCATATAATGATCAGTTGCCGGAGTCGGACCCTTGGCGGACAAGGGTTCCATGTTAACCGAGGATGTGGACGTAGGGGAATTGACGGTTGAAGGTTCAGCCCGTCATGTGCCTTATGCGCATCTCAAAGCCCGGGCCATAGCCAAATTAGCCATTGGGCTTACTGTGGGCCAAGGATTTGTAATCGTTGGGCCTGAGCCCAGTGTGTGTATAGTGTGTATTGGGCCTCGTAGGTCAGTAATACATACTATACGTCATCAAGTCCCCCAGTCTAGTATGTCCATTGCGTGCGAACATTGGTGTATGCGGTGGGTATTACTAGACTTAAGTTGACTAAACTTTTTGCTGTCCCACACCTTTTTTGATGGGATTTGCCACGTCACCCATTCCCCTAGTCTAGTGTATTGACCGCATGCGGATATTGTCATGCGCGGAAAGTACTTACTAGACTGTAGATTTGACCAGGACGTGGTGCTATCCTGCGCTTTGTCCTCTTCTTTTACTTGGGAAGCATTTCGTGTGACGTGGACGTTCACTGACTCTTCATTTCCTGTACTAACGTGACCTACTATTCCACACGTCCCCCTTTTTTTATCTTTAATCTTGGCTGTTCGTTTTATCTTTCCTTTGCACGTGTCATCATCTGGTTCTAGGTTTTCCTTTACTTTAAATACTGCTCCATTTTGCACCATCGCCGTTTGTTGCTCTTCTTTGGAAAAAATGAAAACAGTAAAAAAAATCTTTTTCATCCGTCTACCCTTTGATCCACCCGCTATGGCTTTGATTGTTGACATAAAATGTAATACTCCTCCAGGGTCGTTTGGTTCTTTTCTTAAGACTTACAATATTCCACCAGAGGTACATTCGGAGATTCCTGACCGTAAGTGTACGATGCATGAGTGCCCTTCTGGGAAGATTGGATTATATACCCGGTTTTTTGATCTTGCTAATTTTTGTCTGCCCCTGTCTGTTTTCCTTGTTGAGTTATTGAGGTACTATCGCATTAATATTTCTCAACTATCAGTTCTTGGCGCGTGTAGAGTTTCTCACTTTGAGATCTTATGTCGTGCTCTTAACATTACTCCTACCGTTACTCTGTTTCGTTGTTTTTATGTTAACTTCAAGCTGAAAGGGTGGTTTTCCTTTGGCAAGCGCGATGGTGTTCCTCCCCTTTATACCAAATCTCTTGATTCTGTCAAAAATTGGAATGACCGATTTTTCTGGGTTGATGCCTTTGCTTGTCCTGTTTTGTTCCCGTGGCATTCTAGGAGGAATGTGTCTAAAGATCCTGCTCCTCATCCTGACGAGTACAGTGCTGACCATTTTGCTGCTCTTGCTGCTCATCTTTATCCCTTCCGGGCCCTCCCTGAGCCCTTTCTTTGCTAGGTTGGTTTGAGTTGTTATTATACTTTGAGTGACGATGTGTACCCTGAGTATCTTCGTGAAGATAAAATTGGTGAGTTTTATTTTTCGTTTTATTTTATTTTATTTTTTTTCCGAAATGTGCTTCGCTTTGTGCAGTGATGAGTTGGCCTGAGTTTATTTAGTTCCCGGAGCCTCTAAAGGCCCTAATGACTACCCGTCCGCGTCGTGAGGGGGAACCTCCTATTATGGAAGTTTCTGTTCGTCGCACCGTGCTACTTATTCCCATTGCTCCTGCTCGTACGGATGGTGAGCTGGAGGCTGATGTTAATCTTCTTTTTTATCCGGAAGGTGCTAGTGTTGACACTGGTGGTGGATCGTCTTTTGAGGCTACAGATTCTGATGCTAACCCTTCTTCCTCTGGTCTTTTGAAGAGAAAAGAGGGGCCTTTGTCTAGTATTCCGGGACCATCTAGTCCTGCAAAGAGGCCTCATTTTGAATCCCAGTCAGGTCCCTCCATTAGTAACATTCCTGTTGGTGGCTTTCAAGAATTACTGAATAGTAGCATTTTAGAGGTTGAGATGGGCTATACGGCTCCCCATACTGGTCCTTTCATTACATCTTCTATTTCCACCACTCCTGAGCGTGAAGCTGGGTTTTCTGTTGGTTCTTCTTTCAGGCATCAACTTGGTGTCGGTTCTCCTGAAAGGTTGGTTATTTCTTCTGATTCTTCTTCTGATTCTAGTACTGCTGCTGCTGGAGCTGAGGTTACTTCTTATGCCAGGTCTGAGAATCTTTTGGGTGCTGTTACTTCTGCTGCCACAACTATTCCGGTTGCTACCCCTATTTTGAGGAATGCTTCCCATTTTCTCAATTCGCCTTCCAGTGGAGGGGCTAACTGTAGTGCCAAGGATCTTGTCGGACCTTCTGTTAGCCAACCTTTGGCTAGTAATGCCCAGCCTACTGCTGATTTGGACCCCCTGTGCTCGCAGGAGCGTCATCATCCGGAGTGGAAAGTATTGAACGGGTCTTTGCTTGAAAATCCCCTGGACTGTCGTGAGGTTGTTGACGGTGTTGCTCCTCCGAAGTTCGCTTCCTTACTTCATGAAATGAGCCCTGACGATTTATTTTCTGGTTTGACCTTTTGTCAGCTCGTCATGTGTGTTTTGGTTCTGAGTTACGGACTCGTGCATAACATTATCTGCGAGAGAAGGAGAAATTATCCGCTAGGTGTGAAGTTGAGGCTAACTTGATTCACGGGCTCGAGTCTCAATTGGCTCGGGCTGAATCGAATGCCTCTGAGATATTGTCTCTTCGTGGTGAGGTTTCTTCTTTAGGTGCAGCTGTCAAAGAAAATGAAGTGTGGCGTGCCAGAATGAAAGAGTTGGAAGCTTCTTCTATCAGTCGGGATGTTGAGCTTGAACGTTTACGATGTGCTTCCTCTATTCTGGAATCCCGCAACGCTGATCTCACTAAGCAGGTATTCTTGTTTGTTTTTGTGTTTATGTTTTCTTCTCCCTTCTCTTTTTTCTCTTTTTTTATTGACCTCCGAAATTTTCTTTGTTAGGTATAAGTTTTGGACAGGGAATGTTCTGAGCTCCGTCCTTATGCCTCAGAGCTAGCTTGCTTGAAGGAGATCTTTCTTAAGGTTGCCCTGTATTTGGAGGAAAAGCTTTATCTGAGCTTGCTTACTGCTATGTCTATTCGTCATTGGCTATTGTCCGAAGGCTTTAAGCTTGCCGTGTCTGAATTTTGGCGTTGGCAAGGCTACCTGGACGCATTGGCTAATGCCATTAGCTGTGTTGTTGATAAAGGTATGCAAGATGGGCTTGTTGCCAACCATGTTCTTGGTACGGCTCATACGCCACTTTCTCGCGTTGCTACTTTTAATCCTTCTGCTAAGACCAACTATGAAAATGCTCTTCAAGTGCTCCGCGGTCTCCAGTTTCCTTTGATTTCTTCGTTAGAGGCTCTCAAGGATTCTTCCGTTGAAGACATCATTCACTTGCTTCGTCCCGAGGTACCCTATGATGATTTATCCTTTGTTTAGAAGCAGTGTTACTTGGAACAACTGGTTTTTCCTGCCTGTCTTTCTGGAAGCTCTTCAAGTGAGTCTTCCCTTTCTGCCTCAATCTAGGGTTGTTTTGATAGGGCCAAAAAAGCAAGGGAAGGCTCACTTCATGATTGGTTGGCGCTCGCGGATACGTGGTTGTCTTTTACTGATCCATCATATACGGAGCCTATAGTGGAGTCGGTTCGTTCATCCGTTTCTGAGAATGGTGGTCTTGTTACGGATCCTGGTTTACAAGCTGAGACGGGTTCGTCTGTGGACCCTTCCATTTAGTAGTGCTTTATTGTGATCATGCTCTTTTGTTGTTTGGCCTGCCGAAGCGCGGCACTTTTGTTTTATGTGTAGACAGTCTATTTGTATGCATATTTCTTTTGTTTTGAAACTTTTTGCTATTTAATCTTCACACGGATGTGTCTATTATAATAGTCTTTTTCTGAATACTTGTGGGTTATTCGCCCGATACTGGATTTGCAATATCTCTTACGTATCTTGAGGTAATTTGGAGGTTACTCAGCCTTTTGTTATTCATAATAACTTTGTATGGGTCATGCCCATGTGTATGCGCGTCTTACGTACATAAGTTCTTTAAAAATATTAAATGATTAAAAAGAATAATTTTCTAAAGTAAAACTGGTGAAGGTAGCTAAGCTTCACCTTTTTCATTCAATAAAAGAAGACAAGACATTACAATATAAAAAGATAGGTTTGATATGAACCCTCCTTCACGGAATCCGCAAGGAATGGGTTGCTTACACTTGATGTATGTAACATCTCTTAAGATTGCAAACATTCCATGTCTGTAGGATTAGATTCCCCGCACGGTCTTTTAGCTTATATGCGCCTTTTCCTAGTGCTTCCGTGACCACATAGGGCTCTTCCCATTTCGGTCCTAGCTTCCCTCCTTCTTCAGCGTGGCTCGCGTCGTTGTTCCGATATACTAAGTCTCCTGGCTTGAAACTTGTACTTCGGACTCTTGAGTTGTAATATTTCTCCATTTGCGCCTTGCTTTTTGCTTCGCATATTGCTGCTTGTTCTCTTCTTTCTTCAAGGAGGTCTAGGTTCATTTCCAGCGCTTCATCATTTTCTTCTATGTTTGCTTCTACTGTCCTCCATGTGGGCATCCCTATCTCAGCTGGTATGACAGCTTCCGTTCCGTATGTTAATGAGAATGGAGTGTCTTCGTTGCTAGATTTGATCATTGTGCGATGTGCCCATAGGACGTGCGATAATTCATCCAGCCAGTTCTTGCTTTTTTCTTCCAACCTAGCTTTTATGCCTTCCCCTAAGCTTCTATTTGCTCTTTCTACATGTCCGTTGGCTTGTGGGTGCTTTACCAAGGCAAAGTGTTGCTTTATATTCATCTTTTCACACCATTCTTTAAATGGGTTGTCACAGAATTGCTTTCCGTTGTCACGGAACTGGCCTATGCACCTGACAACTTTTGCATTATTGGATTAGTTTTCGGGCATCGCTGTGCATAGTAGGCCAGTAATATCCGTTACGCAAGGATCTGGCCACTACGGACCATGTCCCCGCGTGCATTCCGCAAGATCCTTCATGGATTTCTCGTAACACATAGTTACGAAGGGGCCCAACGCATCGTAACCATGGTCCTAGAGAAGATTTCTTGTAAAGTATCCCATTAATTACCGCAAACCTTTGTGATTTTCTTTTAACTTCTCGCGCTCTCTCCTTTTCTGCTGGAAGTTTTTCTTTGGTTAGGTACTCATAGATTGGTGTCATCCATGTATACCCCTCTTCTTCCGTGGTTGCTACGAGCGGTGCTTCTTCTATTGACTTTTGACCCAGCTCTTCCACTAGTACCTGCTTTTTAGATGTGCAAAGCTAGTAGAAGCCATTTTGCTTAGCGCGTATGCCTTTTTGTTTTCACTCCTGGGTACTTGCTTGATTGAGAACATCCGGAAGCTCTTTAGGAGTTCTTTAACTTTTTCCAAATATTGAATCATTCCTGATTCCTTCGCAATGTATGTTCCATTGACTTGATTTGCCACCAGTTTTGAGTCTACGTTTGCTTTCACGTTCTTGACTCCCATTTTTTCTGCTATCCGTATCCCTGCTATCAAGGCCTCGTATTCGGCTTCGTTATTTGTTGTGTTGAAACCAAACCTTAAAGCGTAAGTAAACTCTGTTCCCTGAGGATCCGTCAATATGAGGCCTGCTCCGCAGCCGTCTATGCAAGATGAGCCGTCCGTGAACAGAACCCACGGTTGCGGAAGTTCTTCCACTTCCATTGGTTCGTCCTCTTCGTCGTCTTTTGGACGCTCTACTATGAAGTCTGCTAGAATCTGTCCTTTAATGGACGTTCTTGGTCTGTATTGTATGTCATATTCTCCCAACTCAATGCTCCACTTTTGTAATCTACCTGCGACTTCTGGCCTTGATAGTATTTGCTTGATTGGTTGGTCCGTAATGACTACTACCGTATGCGCTTGGAAATACCTCTTCAGCTGCTTTGTAGCGTGTACCAAGGATAAGACTAGTTTCTCCATTGGCGTGCAATTTATTTCTGGTCCTCACAGGGCTCGGCTCACAAAGTATACTGGCATTTGTTTGCCTTCCCTTTCTGTCATGAGAACTGCACTGACTGTTTCGCTTGCCGCCGCTAGGTATATTATTAGCTCTTCTTTCTCCTGAGGTGCGGTTAGGGTAGGGAGATTTGATATCATCCCCTTCATTTGCTTAAAAGCTTCCTCCGCTTCTTGTGTCCATTGAAAGTCGCTCTTTTTTGTACACTTTTTGAGTGTTTTAAAGAATGGTAGTGACTTTTCGGCGGACTTAGCAAAGAATCTGTTCAAGCTTGCTAGTTTTCTATTCAGCCTCTGTACATCCTTAAGGCATTTCGGGGAAGGGAGGCTTAGTATGGCCTCTGCTTTTTCTAGGCATACTTTAATTCCTTTAGTGTTTACTGTGTATCCTAAAAATATTCCCTCTTCCATTCCGAAGGTACACTTTTTAGGATTTAGCTTCATGTTTATTTCTCTTAGCGTTTTGAAGGTTTCCGTTATGTCTCTTATTATTTCTGCCTCCGAGCGGCTTTTAATCACTAGATCATCGACATATACTTCTAAGTTTCTGCCAATTTGTTTGTGGAAAGCTTTGTCCACCAGCCGCTGGTATGTTGCTCCTGCATTTTTTAGTCCAAATGGCATTTTTGTGTAGCAGAATATTCCTTGATTTGTGATGAAGGCTGTTTTTTCTTCGTCTTCTTTTGCCATCTGGATTTGGTGATAACCTTTGTACGCGTCTAGGAAGCATTTGAAGGGATATCCGCAGAGCGATTATACTTTCCAATCTATCTCTGGTAAGGGGTAACCGTCTTTCGGACATGCTTTATTGAGGTCCTTGAAGTCAACACACATTCTCTAGCTCCCGTCATGTTTTGCTACCATTACTGGGTTGGCCAGCCAGCTATGATAATGCACTTCCCTCATGATCCCTGCATCCACGAGTTTTCCCACTTCCTCTTGTATCGCCTTACTCCTTTCCGGTGCTTGAACTCTTTTCTTTTGCCTTATTGGAGTATATCCTTCCCGTATGTTTAAGCTATGCTCTGCTATGTGCCTTGGAACACCCGTAATGTCGGTTGGACACCATGCGAATATATCTAGGTTTTGCTTTAGCAGTTCACATAACTTTTTTCGCCCTTCGGCTGACAAGGTTGATCCAATGGCTATTGTTTGTTCCGGATATTCTGGATGTATTGCCACGTGAATTCGTTTTTCACTTTACTTTTCTGTTACGGGCTGTGGTGTTGGTCCGGAAACCATAGTACATTCTAACGGGACCATTCTGCTACTGCGGATTGTGAGCACTCCGCCTTTCACCGGGACTTTCATCATCCCGTGTGCTGTTGAAGGCACGGCCTGTAACTTCTGAATTCCCGGCCTTCCTATGATCCCATTATATGTCGACTGGGACCTAACCACCATGAAATTCATTAATGCTGACGCTGAATGCTCGCCGTCTCCAAATTTAGTTAGCAATGATATCTGCCCAATTGGACAAATTATCTCTCCGCTGAATCCCATGAGGGGGGTTGTAGTAGGTATCATTTGCTTTCTTATTTCTGGCCGGAGCCTTTCAAAGCAATGTTCATACAGTACTTCCGACGCGGAGCCTCCGTTGACATACATTCTGTGTATAAAGTGTCCTCCTATCTCTGCTTCGATTACCATTGGTCCGTCATTCCCTTCCTCTCCCCGTGAGTGGTGGGAATGAGATGTTCTGGCATGGAGAAAAACTTTGCGTAACTTTCTGTCTGATCACCCGTTCTTTGAGATTGCACCATCAAGATTGCCAGGGGATTATCTTTTCCTGACGTTTCTCCTTTCTTAAGTGCCTTGGACTGGCCTTGCCACTATTTTGCTTAAGTTCCTTTATTACGTTTGACAGCTTTCCAGTTCTTAGCAATTATTCTATCTGTCTTTTTAGGTACATGCACTCGTCTGTGTTGTGTCCTACTTCTCTATGGAATTCGCAATACTTGTTGCCGTTTCTTTTCTCAATCGGCGTAAGAATTGGAGGAGGAGCCTTAAACTTTGCCTTTTCTAGTGCCAATATTTCTTTGGGCATTTTGGAAAGGAGGGTGAACCTGTCCTGCTTTTGATCCATCCGGAGCGAGTTTCTGTATCCTCTCTTGAAGCTTTGTTTTTGCCCGGACTCATGCGGTTTCCATTGCACCTGGGGTAGCGTCCTCTTCTTTTCATGGTTGCCGGCGGCTACCTCCCCCGGAGGAAAGATGCACTTACCCTCATCATTTCGTCCACCGATTTTGGTATATTATCATGCAGTCTCTTGATTAATTCAGGGTTAGTGATTCCATGCATGAAGCTGGAAACCTTCATAACTTCCGGAGCTCCTTTAACATCCCTACTCTCCACCTTGAATCTTTTCACGAATTCTTCTGTGGTTTCTCTTTCCGTTTGTTTGATATGGTGAAGCTCCACTGGATCTTTTATGTACTTCTTTTGCTGAAGGAACTTTGACAGGAAAACATCCTTTAATTCGTCATAGCTGTCAACCGATTCTGGTAGAATATTGTCGAACCACACCCTAGCAGATCCGGTGAGGGTAGAGTTGAACATGTGGCACCATGTTGGCACAACCCAACGTTCTACCTTTGCCGCTGCCTGAAATTTTTTAAGGTGGTCTTCTGGATCTTCACTTCCATCATATGTCTTCACATTAGTAGGCATTCGCGTCCTTTTAGGCATGTTGAAATAGCGGATGCGTGGAGTGAACAGGTCGGTCTCCTTGCATACCCATGGCCTAGCTAAATCATCGTTCTCGACATCCGACTTTTGCCTCTTTGATCCGGAACTCCAATGTTCATCTCCGTTGCCTTCACTTCCGGAGTGCCGATCGGACCTTCGAGACTATGTTCGACTGCCTTCGTATCCTCCGGAATAGGTTTCCGTCTTTTGCGAAGAATGATGGTGAGTACCCCTTTCTTCCTCAGATCTGCAACGTTTAGTTCTCCCGGTACTTCCGGAACATGTGGAGATACTCTTTTCTCTGCTTCCCATCCTTTTGAACGCACTTTTGCGCGACTCCCTGAATATTTCTTTTTTCTCGACAGTTTTCTTCCGTGGTGAACTGGATCTGCTGCGTCTTGGCTCAGAGTTCTCCCCCGTGTTCCGGCATTTCCGAGATTCGATCTTCTTTCTCGGATCCTTCCTTCGCACCTGCTTTCCGGATTCGGACTGCTGAGATGTTTCGCTAAAGACTAATTGGGCTTTCACCGTTTCTCTAGCCTTGATTCTTCCTTCTTGTTTCCGAACTTTCTCCGTCACAATAGGTAAGATCTGGTCGTAGTACTTATCACAGTACTTCTTGATGGCAGTACTGGTTGCGAACCCATCAGATCCTTCCAGATCTATTATGTTTGATAACATCAAATAGTCCTGAATATTAAGTGTCAATTTCCCCCTATAATGCTCGTTATTTATATCATTTATATGGATTTACGCTTGTTTTCCACTTTCAGGTAAATTACGACCATTGGAGCTTAAGAGACACGGAAATGGAAACATTACTAAAGATTTATCACAGTATGCCTATTTTGAAGAAGTTACGGCGTAACTCATCTCTCACATTACGCCGTAACTATTGCGTGACCCAGAAGTCCAACTTATCAAGAGGTTACGGCGTAACTCTTCCCTAAGGTTACGATGTAACTCCATTAGGTCAAAATAGGTTCCACGACGCTGATACTTACGCTGTAACTACTGCATCACTTACGACGTAACCGAGTTTATTGAAGACTACGGCGTAACCACTTATAAGGTTACACCGTAACTAGCAGATCTAGTGCATTTACGAAGAAATAGAAGGTTACGGCGTAACTCCTCTTTTGGTTACGTCGTAACCCATACCTGGCCTATAAATACCCCACGAATTCCAGCATTTCAAAGCATCCCATTCCACACACAATACACTAAGAACGTGGGAAAAATCTCGAGGCAGGTCTAGGGGAGCATACGGAGCTGTTTCCAAGGGAGAAGTCACACCATTACGATAAGCTTTAGCATTTTATATTTCTTTTACTTTCAATTCATGTATTTCGTACCCTTGAATATTGAATTGATTTTCATGATTAATATGAGCGGCTAAGCACCTTTTGGTGCTAGCCTAGTTATGATTCCTTAATTGTTTTGTTTGCGTTTACCTTTACTTCCGTACAATTATTTCTAAGTGTATGCATGCATAGTTCTTTGGTAGTCACCCTTGGTTCGGTAGTTTTGAATGGCGATAGAGGCCAATTGCCTAGGAGATATGACCAACTGACCCTAGGTGAGCGGACTGAGACGAGAAGGGTAAGATATTACCAACTAACGACCCTTTCTACTTGTGCGATTTGACCAACTGATCATCTATCGTTTGGATGAACTTAAGAATTGGGGGGTATAGTATCTAAGTTCCTAACGGCTGGGCACTCACTATTTAGAATCTAGCATGTAGCGGTACTTAATGACTCGGCTTAGGGGACCAGGAACAATAAGACTTATGACGGTGCGCCTGATTTATCCTGTGGTGGCATCTTTGCTGATAGGTTAGGGCGAATTGACCAAATGATGTCCTCTCGAATTTGACCCCACCTGAAGTAATTGGAAGTAGGTAGACGTAGTCATAACTAGCTAGGAGGATTGACTAGGTTAGAACCACTATTCCTCTATTGATTTCCCTTTACCATTTATCTGCTTTTATTTTATATTCTGCATTAGTAGTTTAATTAATTAAGTCCCTATCAAAACCATTATTATTCTGTGACAATTAGACTTAGTAATAATCCAACACACATAGCTCTTGGGACGACCTCGGCTTTACCATTTACTACACTACACACGACCGGGTACACTGCCCGTTAGTGCATTAGGGTAGACATAGGTATAGCGAGACACTATAAATATTAAGACCTGGTCAGTAAAACCTGCATCAAGTTTTTGGCGCCGTTGCCGGGGAGTTATATTAGGATTTTTATTTAAGTTTTGTTTTGATATTATGGCTCTTAACATGAATGATTATCTCACCACCTCTAAAAGTAAACAGGGGATCACCATTCCAGCTCTTGAAGAAAATGTTAAATTCAAATTTTGGGGACTCTGTCTTGATGAACTGAAAAGATGCTGCTTTTATGGAACCAAGGACGAAGAAGCACACGAACACATCACGAAGGTATGTGAGATCGCAGATTTATTTCATGCACCTGGAGTCTCAAGAGATCATGTTATGATGAGGGCTTTCCCTTTTACCCTAAAAGGAAGAGCTATAGATTGGTTAAAGAAACTTCCATCAGGATCTATTACAACATGGAACGCCTTCAAGAAGGCTTTTCTTAAGGAATACCGAACCCCTGCAAAAATCCTTCAACATGTCGATGAAATTAGGAGGTTTAGCCAAGTCTACGATGAACCACTATTTACAGCTTGGGAAAGATTTAACGAAGCCATCCTGAAGTGCCCCGAGCATAAACTCAACAAACATGAGCAACTGCAAATATTCTACAACGGGTTGAACATAAAGACTCGACAATTGTTAGACTCTAAAGAACCTATCCCTTTAATGACTGCTGATAAAGGATGGATAAAAGTTGAGGAAGTTGCGCTCCATTCGTCATCATTGAATGAAGATCGGGATGAAGATCCTATCGAGATACAATTAGTGATAAAGAATCTGGAGGAATTTGAAGAAGATATGCAATCCCTGACTGAAGAAGTCAAGATGGTAAAACACAAGTTCGATAAACCCATTGATGGGAGAGTGACGGATCTTGAAAAGGCTGTGAAGATGCTCGTTAAAGAATCTAGTAGAAAATATGATGAGAACGTAAATTTGGTTTGGAATCTCAAGCGAGATTACGACAAAGCACTTAGAACACAAGAAGCTGCTATTAGAAGACTTGAAAATCAAGTGGGAAAACTCGCAGAATCTATCAGAGTAAGAGATGAGGGTGACTTGCCTAGCACGATAGAAACAAATCCTCGAGATCTGGCTCACGCTATTACAACCAGAAGTGGATTAAACTATAAGGAACCAGCTTACCCTTCGAACTCGAATGATCTGACTAACGAAACACCCCAAGATAACAATAAAGAAACCGAGGAGGCTCAACCTTCTGTCGAAAAAGTCCGTCCCTACATTCCACCAATTCCATTTCCGGGAAAGATTAAGAAGGAACAAGAACGGGTGCTATTTCAAAAATTCATGGAGAAAATACAACAACTCAACATTAATATTCCTCTCGTTGAAGCCTTGGAACAAATGCCGAAATATGCCAAATTTATGAAGGATCTCCTTACCCATAGAAGAATTTCTGATCGGACGCAGATTACTTTAAATAAAAGATGCTCTGCTGCTCTTTTAAAAAATATGCCTCTCAAAGAAGAAGATCCAGGGAGTTTCACTTTACCTTGCACTATCGGGGGAATTTTATTCAACAAGGCCCTTGCCGACCTTGGGGCAAGCATTAGTCTTATGCCATTCTCTCTTTATTCACGTTTGGAGTTGGGAGAACTAAAACCAACTAGAATGTGTATTGAGCTGGCTAATAAAACTACTCAATATCCGAAAGGGATCGCTGAAAATGTTCTTGTCAAGATCGATAAATTTGTCTTCCCGGTCGACTTCGTGGTCCTTGATATGGAAGAAGATGATATCCCTATTTTGCTCGGAAGACCCTTTCTGGCAACCGCACACGCTATGATTGATGTCTTTAACAAGAAGATTTCGTTGGAAATTGGTAATGATAAGATTACCTTCGATATGGAAAAGTCAATGAGATATGCTTCTTTCACTGATGACAACCTTGATGATCTCGACCTTATCGAAGCTAACACTCAGAAACATGCCCAGGAATGTTTTCTTCCTGACCCTCTGACATCATTAAAATTCGAAGATAATGATGGGACATCTAGCGATGAAGAAAGCGAAACAGAGGAACTGACCAAAAAGAATCAGACGGTGTGTTCAGCAAATACCCCGGATGAAACTGATGCTCCCCCAAAACTTAAGGAGTTACCTCCTCATTTAGAATATGCATTTATCAATGGAGATCAAAATTATCCTGTTGTGATCTCCTCTCTGTTATCTAACGAAGAAAAGGAGTCATTACTACAGGTTTTAAGCAAGCACAAGGGGGCAATTGCATGGAAAGTCTCTGACATTAAAGGAATTAACCCTTCATATTGTTCCCACAAGATACTTATGGAAGATGATTTTAAGCTGTAGTGCAACCACAAAGGAGATTAAACCCTAAAGTACAAGACGTTGTGAAGGAAGAAATCATTAAGCTCCTGGATGCGGGTCTAATTTACGCTATTTCCGATAGCCCTTGGGTTAGTCCCATTCATGTTGTACCAAAGAAAGGAGGAATGACAGTGGTCACCAACGAAGATAATGAGCTGATACCAACTAGGACAGTCATTGGCTGGAGGGTGTGCATTGATTACAGAAAATTAAATGATGCTACACGAAAGGATCACTTCCCCCTTCCATTTATCGATCAGATGCTAGAAAGACTCTCTGGACATGAGTATTACTGCTTCCTCGATGGATTCTCACGTTACTTTCAAATTCCTATTGCCCCTGAAGATCAAGAAAAGACAACGTTCACCTGCCCTTACAGAACATTCGCCTAGCGAAGGATTGCTTTTGGACTTTGTAATGCTCCCGCCACATTCCAACGGTGCATGACTACTATATTCTCTGATATGTGTCAAGATTTTATGGAAGTCTTCATGGATGAATTTTCGGTTTTTGGTAACTCCTTCTCATCTTGTCTTAATAATCTATCTAAAATGCTTGCGGATGTGAAGAAACCAACCTAGTCCTTAAGCGGGAAAAATGTCATTTTATGGTTAAAGAAGGGATTGTTTTGGGGCATAAAATTTCTCAAAGCGGGATAGAAGTTGATAAAGCTAAGGTTCACGTTATTTCTCAACTGCCTTATCCGACCAACCTAAAAGGCATTAGGAGTTTTCTTGGGCATGCAGGATTTTATAGACGATTTATAAAAGATTTTTCAAAAACTGCCAAACCTATGACCCAACTCCTAATGAAAGATGCTAAATTTGATTTTAACGATGATTGCAAAAAAGCTTTTGACATATTAAAAGATAAACTGACTACTGCCCCGGTTATTATTGCTCCTGACTAGGGGGCGATTTTGAACTCATGTGCGATGCTAGTGACTATGCTGTGGGAGCTGTTTTAGGACAGAGGGTGGATAAAAAATTTAAACCCATTTATTATGCTAGTAAAACCTTAAATGAGGCACAAGAGCATTACACAACCACTGAAAAAGAACTCCTAGGTATAGTCTATGCCTTTGATAAATTCAGATCTTATTTCGTAATGTCGAAAACTATTGTCTACACTGACCATTCTGTTTTGAAGTACTTATTTAATAAGCAGGATGCCAAACCGAGGTTGATAAGATGGGTACTGCTGCTGCAAGAATTTAAAATTGAAATCAAGGATAAGAAAGGAGCAAAAAACTTAGCAGCTGATCACCTCTCACGATTAGAAAACCCTGAGCTCGAGGAACTTGATCTGAGAACCTATCCGGGATTCCTTCCCCGACGAACACCTCATGGCAGTTAGAATTAAAGATTCCAGTATCGAACCATGGTACGCAGATTTCACTAATTACCTAGCAGCCAAAGTTTTACCAAGCAACAAAACCTACGATCAAAAGAAAAAGTTCTTCTCGGATCTTAAGTATTACTTCTGGGATGATCCGTTCCTTTTTAAATCATGCCCTGATGGTATTATTCGGAGATGCGTATTTGGGGAAGAGCAAAGACAGATTTTGGAACATTGCCACAACGGACCTGCAGGAGGACACTATGGAGCCGACAATACTGCTCGAAAGGTTTATGAGGCCGGATTCTTTTGGCCAAGCATTTTCAAAGACGCCGCAAGGCATGTTAGGGATTGTGACGCTTGTCAGAGGGCAGGGAACATCTCTTCTCGGAATCAGATGCCACTAAACAATATTATGGTATGTGAGGTTTTTGATGTTTGGGGGATCGATTTTATGGAACCTTTCACTCCATCTAAGAATAAAAGTTATATCCTTGTAGCTGTCGATTCACGTTTGAAATGGGTTGAAGCCGAGGCCCTACAAACTTGTGACGCTAGGAGTGTCATTCGCTTTTTGAAAAAATTATTCTCCAGGTTTGGGATCCCTAAGACCATCATTAGCGATCGAGGGACGCACTTTTGTAATGCTATTATGGAGAAAGTTCTAAATAGATATGGAGTACTCCACCGAATGTCTACGCCTTATCACCCACAAACCAATGGGCAAACTGAAAACACCAACAGGGCACTCCAACGAATTCTAGAGAAATCCATCAGCAGTAACAGAAAAGATTGGTCCGACAAACTTGATGAGGCATTATGGGCATTCAGAACGGCCTTCAAAACTCCTATTGGAAGCACCCCTTTTAAGATTGTTTACGGAAAAGCATGTCATCTTCCCGTAGAGTTGGAACATAAAGCATATTGGGCTCTCAAAAATGCCAACTTGGAGGTTGATATAATCAAGGAGCACAGATTTTCCCAAATAAACCGTTTAAATTTGAATTACGAGACGAAGCATATGATCATGCCAGAGCATACAAAGACATGACCAAAAGATGGCACGATAAGCGAATCAAGGATAAAAGATTCGAGGTAGGACATGAAGTTCTCATTTTTAACTCAAGACTCAAATTGTTCCCTGGAAAAATGAGATCTCGTTGGGTTGGCCCACACACAGTAAGTAAGGTATTCCCTTACGGGACTATTGAAGTTCATAACAAGGAAGGAGTATATTTTAAGGTAAATGGACACCGCGCAAAGATTTATTACGGGCAGGATGTTAGCAAGCTATCAGGTGATGAATTCTTCGCACCAGTCTAGTAGCCCCGCGGCTCTGAGTCTAACTTAAAGACTCATTAATAAAGAAAAGTGCTCTTTCGGGAGACAACCCGAATTTTCCCTTTCTTTTGTTTTTATTTCCTTTCTGTTGGGTTTTGTGTTTTCTAACCATTTTTGCAGGAAATGAGGAAATAATTGCTGCTGCATTCTTGTCTGAACGAGTTACGGTAACTCATCTTGGTGATTACGCCGTAACCAACATTTTAGCAGCAGAATTGTTGACGCATAACCAATTACGGTGTAATACCATCTCAATGGTTACGCCGTAACTACTCGCTTCACAGCTCATACCAGGTTTTGCGATTCGACGTAACTCCTAATAGGAGTTCGATGTAACTCTCCTCTGCTTTAATTCTTTCATTTTAAAATCATAACCTTGTATTAGTTTTAAATGAACTTTGTGGGTGTGTTCCCTGTAAACCCTCACGAGACTTCACTCGTCCACTTGGGACACCAAGTGGTTTAAAAGGCTTGTTGCATTCGCTAAATGCAACCGTGATTCCTACGAAAGTGAGTTAGGTTTGTTTTTCATTTTATTAATTTATTTATTTTTTCTTTTTAGAATTATGCTTGTCGGTATTGTGATTTCAGGGATTAATGTTTGTTCATGACGCTTAAACGAAGTGTTAGCCTTAATAGTTTTTATTAGAAGTGATGGTCATTCACGATTAGGAACTTTGTAACGTGTGTTAGATATCGTGCTAGAATAGTCAAAGGGCTCATGGATTGGGCTAAGCTAAATGGTTAGACGTTTAGTTAAGTTAGCCGTGTATAAGTTCATGTAACCCAATCCATGTCCAAGCCCATCTCACGGCCCATGGCCAAGCCTTAGGGCATCATCTCTCTTACTATAAATACCCCTCAAGTATGTCATTTGAGGGGTGTGCTTGAGTGTGTGTGTGTGTGTTTTCCTTTGAAGCAATATACAACTTATTGTTTCATCTTTCTTCTCTCTACCTCTCTAAATACATACACGTCTTATACACATCTCTTGTCACCAACCTCTTAATCTTTTCTTCTTCATCTACGCATAACTGTTACGTGTTTGTGTTGGGTTTGCTTGCTAAAGTGATAAGGTATACGTGATAAAGGGGTATTACAATTGGTATCAATCGCCTAACAATGGTTTAGGAGTGTTTGTGTTTGTTTTGAAGGTTGGTACTATACGCGTAGCTTTGTTATAAACGTTGTCACGCTTAAAGCTTTAATTTTTGCACTCAAAATTTCAAGATTCTTGTGGTTTAAGGTTTATTTGGTGCTAAAGTTTCAGTTTTTGCAAAAAGTTCGAAGCTTTACGCGTTTTGGTTAAGTTTTAAACTCGTATTTGGTTCTTTGGTCATTTCTACTCGTAACTTTTCTAAGCACTTTGGGTGAAAAAGGTTAACATTTTTGTGTTATTCGAGTGTTTTTAAGGATATCTGTGCAAGTGAATTTGTTTGAATCGTTGGAAATTTTTTACGAGTAAGTCAAAACCCTAGTTCTACTCGTAAGAAAGTCAACTACTCATAAGTTTTCTACTCGTAACTTTTTGGTGAAGAATCTTCGAGCTATAACGGTTACTCAATGCTTCCCTCACTTGGATAAGTGTGTGGAACTCTTCGACTTGTGGATATCCCTTACGCTGTGACAGTGTAAAGGATTTTTGGTTCTTAACCATAGTTTACGCATAAGCTAAAAGCTTACGAGTAACTCTACGCATAACTTCACAATTACGCGTAAGGTTTACGAGTAACTTTTTGTCTACGCATAAGCTTAAGGTTACGCGTAAGATACTTTCTACGCATAAGATCCTACGCCTAAGATCCTACGCATAAGATCCTACGCCTAAGCTCATACGCATAAGATCCTACGCCTAAGGAATCCTACGCCTAAGCTTCCTAAGCATAAGATCCTACTCGTAACCATATCCTACTCGTAACTTCTTTGGTCTACGCCTAAGCTCTTTCTACGCCTAAGGTTTTTTGGCGGGAAAACTTGAGTAAAATTTAAATTTTTGAGGAGACTAAACGTTCAATTTTTACGCGAGATTCAAATTTTGGTTTAACAGTGAAAATTTTGGTCAAAAATTCAAATTTTTGGGCCTAAATTCAAAATTTTCGGGTCAAATTTGGCGTCAAAATTGTCATAACTCAAATTTTTCATACGACCTTAGAATTGATTTTTATAGTGAATTTCAAATTTGGGCGAAAATTTTTTAAGAACCAAGGTTACGAGTACGACTTTCAGATACACCTCAACCGAGCTTAATCTTCATCAACCACAACTCCTTTATCATTGAATCGATCCTACATCAACTTTATCATACATACCTTCATCAATGGCAACCCAGGAAGATCGTCTCATAACTGCTTTCTTAAAAGGATTCTTCAATGAAGTTAACATTAGTCCAACTACACCAAATAACAACAACCAATGGATTTCATCGTATAATCCGCAGTTTGCTCAACCGAGTATTCATATGGGTCAAGAAGGACAAATGGTTGATGTTATTAGGAATCAGAATGGATTTGCTACGGGTATACAAATGGGGAATCAGATGCAATATGCAGGGCAGTTGGTTGGACATCAAGGGGGTCAGATTATGAATCAGAATATGGGATATCAACATGGGAATAAGCTGTTATATGACTTGGTTGAATGCTACCTCCGAGCCTCAAAGCCAAAATTCAGGTTATTTTAGTTCAGAATCTAGTGTCAAACGACCGACGAAGCTTGAAAGGCTCCAGTACATGTTGATGTTAGCACAGAAAGAAGAGTCGGGAATTGAATTGGTGATGCAGAATACGCATTCATGAATCCAAAGCGGGCGGATAAAGCAAAAATACGCAACCTCCGGTCATAGAATCAATCCGCGGGACACAACATCAAGTGGTACTTTGATACACCTCCAGTCTATGACCGCAGATCCACTCAATGAGGTACCAAATTATAGTAATGTTTCTAGTCGGTTTACTCATGATGAGCGGCGATTCTGTGACATCGGCACCTACTTATGATACATACGGACAATCCGAGGTTGTAGCAATACAAACTCTGAAACTCTAGATGTGGATCCTAATGGAGGCTGTGTGGCACAAAATACTGAGGCCGATGAGGAAACCGTGCTTATTTTGAAACATTAATCAATAATTGTGGTATTGAGATTGAGAAAGTGAGTAAGGTCAATCGCGAGGTTAAGGCCGCGAATGCTAAATTGACCGCTGAGCTTGAGAGTTACAAGGAGAACGCAAAAAGCTTTTGAATTTCAAAAAAACAAAGAATCAGAATTAGAAATTGGTTATCGAAATTTGGTTTCTAAAGAAAAGAATTGCAAATCAAGTATAACACACTTGATGTGAATTCGAACTTGAAAATTAAATCTCTAAACAAGGAAATTTATGATTTAAATAACCAACTTTCTAAACAAAAAGAAATGTTTTCTAATCTTGAAAAAGAAAAGAAGCAATTGATTACTGATTTTTCAAAACGCGAAGATTCTCTTCTTGATGAAATTCTTGATAAAAATGAAAAAATCCAAACTTTGGAAAATTTGCTTCTTAAAACGGGTCATTCTGCTCAAACAATCAAGATGCTTTCTAATCAAGTAAATCCGCGTTTTCATACTAACAATAGAATGGCACTTGGTAACGACCCTTCTTCGTTTCTCAAGAAAGCTCGAAATCTCGAATGTGTTGCACAATGGAAAACCTTTGCATAAACCCATAATTGTGCATGATTCTCTTGAAACGTTAGAACTATCTAAGGAGAGCAGAGAAAGAATGAAACAAAAGGTCGAAATCAAACCTATTGACTATAACAAATGGAACAAACTTTCGAGAATTACTTTTGTTAATCAAAAAGTCAAAGTTTTCCATCACACCAAGTGTTTCAAACAAAGAGTCAACACTGTTTTCAAAATCTGTTTCAAAACCAGTCGTTTTCTCAAAATCTCTTTTGAACATTGAACAAATGTCTTCAAACAATCCTTTTAACACAAGTGATGCGAAAAGTATTTTAGACAATGTAAAAACTAGAATTGTGGATCTTCAAGACACTGTTAAAACTAAAACCACTGTTACACCTAACAACTGGTTCTCTAGTTTTGACATCGAACAAAGAAAGTTTTTGGAAACTCAAATTGCCCCTCGGTGGCATCGGTCGAGGGTAATTCATTTCGAACAAGCGTTTTTGAAAGAAACATCTAACTTTGTCAAGGACCATAAATCCCTGGTAAAGCAAGCTAATGAAAGTGTTGAACACATCAAAGTTTTGGAAACTTTAAATGACTCTCTCTTGAAGATGTTCGACTCGATATTATGTCCATTATTTTGCAAACATATTACAGCTGAAGATCATGAAAGACTCCATTCTGAGACCTCCGCAATTGTTTCAAAATATGAAAAAGCTCTTGAAAAACTTGAAAAAGCAAACGTGTCCTATTTTAAACAACATGATAGAAAATCTGAGGAATGCAAGTATGACAAAGTATGAGCGTGCCTACAAGGACATGAAAGAGCAAAATGATCTTTTGAGAGCTCACCGGGATGTCAAAAGGAAAGGCTGTTGATACTAAGTTTGCAAAACCATTGACTGAGGAGAAAACAAATGTTCCCAAACCGGTTTCCAAACCAAAAATGTATGTTTCTATGCCTCCTCCAAAAGTCAATGAGAAAAATGATTTGTCAAAAACAGTCACTCCATAGTCCCTCCCTATTAAAAAGAGAATTATCAAAAGTTCGAAAAAGGAAAAGCGATTCTTTGAAACACCAAAAGTGATTACACATGGCATTTCTAGGAATAGTACACGGAATGTGACCAAAAATCTAGTTAAAGAATCATGGGTTCTAACAACATGTTCAACAATCACTATCTAGAAGAAGCTAGGAAAAAGGCACAGACTCGAAAAGGCGGAATTTTAGGTGCAACATCTAGGGTGATGAATTCTACAAGATTTCAAGGCACGGCTAGTAGTAGTAAACCATTACCTAGGAACACTCTACAAAAGACTAGGGATTGGCTTGCATCTAAGAGTAGTTCGCATAAAAGAAAATGCTATGCCCTTAGAAAACAACACTAGGAATTCTATGCCTTTTTCGAACAAGAATCAATGTCCAAAAGACTGTAGTGACAAAGCTAAAGCTACTGTTTTAAACAAGAATATTGAATTTGTCTGTACTACATGTAAAAAATGTGTCTTTTCACTAATCATGAGGCATGTGTCTTACAATATCTCAAGAAAGATAATACTCGTGCCAAGGCACAATCCACTAAGACACCAAATAGAAACAAGCCCGTTGATAAAATGTCAAACAAAAGGAAACCTAATAGGTGGATCTCTTGGGACGTAGTTTTTCCAAAAATGAGTCTTCCGCTGCATCTGATAAGAAAACAACTCCTCGATCTTACCTTAGGTGGATTCCCACGGGCAAAGTTTTCAACAAAATAGGTCTTAGATGGATTCCCAGGGAAAGATTTTTGATACTTGCTCCAACACAGATAATAGTGAAAATCATTCGGATAAGGAAGTCAGATCCACTACAACCGTTGATAGTGATCACCCTCGCCGTGAGGAAACATATACTTCTAACACTTTTATTTGTGAACATTATTCTTACGTGGATGCGGTACTTGTAAAAGTGTTGAAGATTCTTATACCCCGTGTGGTAAAGAAGAACTTTATGCCTACTTCACATGTGGAAATCCTTTTCTAATTCCACTCTTAACTCCACTTTTACATGACATGACTTAATCTTCTTTCTTCAAATCTTCTTTGTAAATATCTTTTGAAAAAAAACCAAAATACAAAATTTGAAAAACCAACAAAAGCAAAATACAAAAATATAAAACTTTCAAAAAAAAATACAAAAACAATAGAAAATCAAAAATCCAAAAATAATCTTCTACGACATGTCTCTCGTATAATCGATATTCTACACGTATCTAGAAATGTCATTCAACAATGATACGGGCATGTACAGATGCTTGAGCGAGAGTTCTTTAATGTTTTCCAAAACATGTCGTTTCTAAAAATTTCTTCAAAAATGGCTTTTCGTATACTTCAGATTTAAAACCGGACTTCAAATTAATGGCTTCGAACACATCATTCGGACCCGCTTCAAAGAAAGGAAAGTGCTACGCAAAATCAATTTTCATAAATATCGAGCACTTATCCTAAAACAAATGAAGATAATTCTTCTTCAATATCTTCAAAAGATTATTTAAAATCTTCATCTTGCGTACCATTGATTTGCATTTTTTCAAAAAGATTTTTCAAAATCTCTCACATTTGGTACCAAGATAACTCCCTCTAAACCTTAATTGATTCCAAATTTTACGTAAGAAAAATATGCTTTCGTTAAGGGGGAGTATTAAACCAAAATTGTTCCAAAATTCATGCTAAATCAGTTTCTCTCCAAATGATGTTTGAAAAACATATCTTTTAATCATTTTGTTTCAAAAACATCATGGATATGCTATTTTGAGGGGAAAAGCGTGATTAAAATGTGATCAAAAAGTTTAATGTTCGTTGTTTGAATCTCCAAAGAGCTCGACTCAGTTGAAACCAATGAATTGACGAGGAATCATGTACCATCTCGAGAAACTTTCTATGGACTTGACCAGGACGGGTAATAATTTCAAGCTAGTTCTCTAGTGATGTAAGCGTGTCTCGAATCGGTCTAGTTCATTTAAAGTCGATCAATTCAAAAAGTGCGAACTCTACCCTCTCTATGCAGATTTCAGTTAAAACAATATAAGCACATGTGAAGGGGAGTGTTTCGAAAAACAAAGCTCTCAAGGTGTTAACAAAATGTTTTGATAATCATAAACACTTTGAAAGATTTTCAAGAAAAATGGTTTTATGGCAACAATAGGACAGTCATGGAGTTATAAGGTGACTAAGGATAGGAAATCCGTCTTATGATCCGCCAGAGCCGGAGGGATCTACCCAAGGACATAAAAAATAGTTAGTATTAGAAGTCCTTAGGTATGATTGAAAAAAGGAGTAATGTGAGAAAGGAGAAAGAAGGGGTTGAAGAATTAAAAAGAAATGTAAAAGAAAGGGTGAAAAGAAATAGCCCTCCATATTCAACCTTAGGGCAGAAACCGGGTTCAATACATATGCTACTGGTTGTCACTAGATGACATTGGTATTGAAGACAAAGACGTCATGGACCCAGTGGCCTTGCTGCACTAAACCTTCTAGCCACTCAATTCCTCTTAAAAGGATTTGTTTCATTCTCATTGGGAACCCTACATAATCTATCGACCTTCTCTTAGAGATCGTTGATATTGAAGAAGGAGACCCTCTCCCTAGTCTCCTCTCAGGAAAACCAAAATGCACTATTGAGTCTAGAACCACGAGATTCATAAAAGGATCTCATAGGAACACTTGACATGACATCGATTGCTGTTCATCAATAAGGGCACAAGTGATATATTATAGAGTCCTCACGAGATCTTAGCAATCTGCGGAACATTTATGAGAAGTTTTACAACTGTAATCTTCAATGATTGAATGGAAATTCCCGCCAGGGGTCAACATCAAGCGTACCTGACGCAGGTCACTTAGGTAACTCCTCGTGGATTACGCTTAGTGTGTCTCAAGCGGTCTTCGATGGTGGGGTGATGCTTCAATGTACCTCGCGACTCATCTGAGGTGTATTTCGGTACATCGCGTTATCTCACTTGTGGGACTCCGGTTGAGAGCGGCCTCTGTAAGAATTAGAGGCGTGTTTTCACACTATCTTTGTTAATACCCTCGAAATTCAAACTTGTAAGTGCCGGAATCCGCTTATTACTAACTGTTTTATGTTTTCTTCTTATGGAAGCTCGAGGCGGATGGATCGTCTTGACTCGCCACATGCTCATACCAACAACACATGAAAGTTCTCATCACAATCAAAGGCTACTCAAAGTTAAAGATGATTCTTCGTCAATGTCAAAGAATCTACAAAGTGTAAAGACTCGAGAACTTCATAATTGGTAATTCAAAGTCAAATAGAAGTGTGAGCATGGTGGAGAATGACGTGGAGACACCTAACCAACGAAGTTGACAATGGCAAACAACACATTAGCGATCACAAAGCATGAAGGAATAAAGAATCAAGACTATTCTATATCTACTCACAAAGTTCAAGCTCAAAAAGATTAAAGACCTATTCAAGTGGAGCATCTTTTGAATGACCACCCCTTAGGGGGAGATTGTTAGCCTTAATATTTTTATTAGAAGTGATGGTCATTCACGATTAGGAACTTTGTAACGTGTGTTAGATATCGTGCTAGAATAGTCAAAGGGCTCATGGATTGGGCTAAGCTAAATGGTTAGACGTTTAGTTAAGTTAGCCGTGTATAAGTTCATGTAACCCAATCCATGTCCAAGCCCATCTCACGGCCCATGGCCAAGCCTTAGTGCATCATCTCTCTTACTATAAATACCCCTCAAGTATGTCATTTGAGGGGTGTGCTTGAGTGTGTCTGTGTGTTTTCCTTTGAAGCAATATACAACTTATTGTTTCATCTTTCTTCTCTCTACCTCTCTAAATACATACACGTCTTATACACATCTCTTGTCACCAACCTCTTAATCTTTTCTTCTTTATCTACGCATAACTGTTACGTGTTTGTGTTGGGTTTGCTTGGTAAAGTGATAAGGTATACGTGATAAAGGGGTATTACACGAAGGCACGGTTCTTTCTCGTGGGCCTTCTTCTTTTTGGAGCAAATTTCAGGGAAGTTCTCGCTCTAATTCTACCTTTCTCTTCACCTTTATTTTAATGCCTAGTACAAAAGGGACTTTGTACAATTCAAGTGGGGGCACGGGAGTAGAATTATCTCTTGAACTTTATTTAAGCCCTCATTTTCCTAGTTTATTTTGAAAAATTATGCCATTTTGAAAATTTTGACATGTTTTCGAACCTAACTAGATTAGACCTTAGCAGAGCACATACAACCCTTGACATTACATGGTGAGATTAGCCTTATCCATTTCCAATATTTTACCCCAAATCCACCAAATTATGAGTTGTGCAGGTAGCTTGTAAACTTTAGAACTTGGCCTTTACATCATTTCGAGACCATAGACGAGGTATGTTGAGTTAGCTCGATGTATTTGGACTTTTAGTTTTAGAAGGCAATATTATAGGATTATCACCCAAACAGCCTACCATTGTGAGTCTATCGATTAGGCACCTCGACTTTTCGACCCCCATGTGAAACCCTTTTGTTGCACCCCTTTAGTGCAAGATACCCCTAGATACACCCTTCCGAGCCATTCCTTTCATTTTGTCAACCCAATATATTGTTTCGTTACACCCTTACACCTTAGCCTACTGTAGTCTTTATTTGTGATTGGGAAGTCATCATTTTCCTAAGTTCAAGGTTCGAGTGGAAAGGTTTGGAAATCACGCTTTCATTGACTACAATTATGAAGATCATTGAAGACACCCCGAATTCCCATTGTTCATATCAAGTGGGGGGATGTTATGTTATATTGTTATGTTCAAAAAAAAAGGTTGATTGAGTTATGATATTGTAAAGTGCGATGTTATAAGCACTATAGTATGAGCTTTATTGATTAGTATCGAGGAGGCCACCTCGGTCACATTAGAAGATTGGAGTTGGAGTTATACCAACTGAAGAAGAAAAGGTAGTGTGCCCATCACGATGTCCTCTAATGACGCATCTACCTTGCATTTCATGATCCGGTCTCTAGACTTCTAAGCTTGAACTTTGGGCGGGGTAAGAAGTGGTGATGACTTAGTTATCGATTTAGACTACACCGCTTGTTTTTCATTTTACACCAATTATATATCCGATGTCTTATCCTACCCTTTAGTCATGAAGTGTGTCTAGGTGTTGCAGCGAGCAATATTTGGTGTCTTGGCCATGGATTTGGTCATGTATCATTGATTTTGTCCACTTCAGCGTGACATGTTAGTAATGACGAGTCACCCCCTTAACCTTTGTCGTGTCTACCCATATTGCCTTTGAGAATTGTTTAGCCCTTAACTCTAGTGGTGGAGATTTGTGTAACCGCCAAGCTTATGATAGAATACATGCTATGATGAGATTGAGTGATCACCACAAAATTGACACTTAGAATAGTTGAGAGATTTGAGTGTTTGTTCCCCTTTAGTGAGGTGTTCGGCTTTGTTTTATTCTAGCATAAGGGATTTGTAAAATCATATTTTCCAGGTTTTGGGAGATATCTTTTAGGAATCTATCTAATAAGGTCTACTTGAGGGCAAGTAGAGTTCAAGTGGGGGATATTTGATAACATCAAATAGTCCTGAATATTAAGTGTCAATTTCCCCTATAATGCTCGTATTTTATATCATTTATATGGATTTACGCTTGTTTTCCATTGTTTTCCACTTTCGGGTAAATTACGAGCATTGGAGCTTAAGAGACGCGGAAATAGAAACATTACTAAAGATTTATCACAGTATGCCTATTTTGAAGAAGTTACGGCGTAACTCATCTCTCACATTACGCCGTAACTATTGCGTGACCCGAAGTCTAACTTATCAAGAGGTTACGGCGTAACTCTTCCCTAAGTTTACGACGTAACTCCATTAGGTCAAAAGAGGTTCCACGCCGCTGATACTTACGCGTAACTCTTTGCATCACTTATGCAGCGTAACCGAGTTTATTGAAGACTACGGCGTAACCACTTATAAGGTTACGCCGTAACTAGCGGATCTAGTGCATTTACGAAGAAATAGAAGGTTACGGCGTAACTCCTCTTTTTCGTAAGTAACCTGCACTGACACAACCTATAAATACCCCATGAATTCCAGCATTTCAAAGCATCCCATTCCACACACAATACTCGAGCGTGGGAAAAGCTCGAGGCATGTCTAGGGGAGCATACAGAGCTGTTTCCAAGGGAGAAGTCACACCATTACGATAAGCTTTAGCATTTTATATTTCTTTTAGTTTCAATTCATGTATTTCGTACCCTTGAATATTGAATTGATTTGCATGATTAATATGAGCGGCTAAGCACCCTTTGGTACTAGCCTAGTTATGATTCCTTAATTGTTTTGTTTGCGTTTACCATTACTTCCGTACAATTATTTCTAAGTGTATGCATGCATAGTTCTTTGGTAGTCACCCTTGGTTCGGTAGTTTTGAATGGCGATAGAGGCCAATTGCCTAGGAGATTTGACCAACTGACCCTAAGTGAAGCGGTGGGAGCCAGGAAGGGTAAGATATGGCCAACTGATGACCCTTTCTACTTGTGCGATTTAACCAACTGATCACCTATCGTTTGGATGAACTTAGGAATTAGGGGGTGTAGTGTCTAAGTTCCTAACCCGGGGCACTCACTATTTTTGAATCTAGCATGTAGCGGTACTTAATGACTTGGCTTAGGGGACCGGGAACAACAGGACTTATGACGGTGCTGATTTCTCTGTGGTGGCATCTTAGCTGATAGGTTAGGGCGAATTGACCAAATGATGTCCTCTCGAATTTGACCCCACCTGAAGTAATTGGAAATAGGTAGACGTAGACATAACTAGCTAGGAGGATTGACTAGGTTAGCACCACTATTCCTCTCTTGATTTCCCTTTACCATTTATCTGCTTTTATTTTATATTCTGCATTAGTAGTTTAATTAATTAAATCCCTATCAAAACCATTATTATTCTGTGACAACTAGACTTAGTAATAATCTAACACACATAGCTCTTGGGACGACCTCGGCTTTACCATTTACTACACTACACATGACCGGGTACACTGCCCGTTAGTGCATTAGGGTAGACCATAGGTATAGCGAGACATTATAAATATTAAGACCTGGTCAGTAAAACCTGCATCAATGTTCTTCTTTCCTCCCTTGTTCCGCACCACAGAAGCTGTGGCGGGATTAGGGTCGGAACGAGCTCTTTCGGCAGGCATTTTTTTTCAGAACGTAGTTGTGTTCTGGGTTCTACGGATGGCGCCAACTTGTTAGTATAGTTTGTGTGAGGGGTTATAGAAGGTCAGGACGTAGCCCTGGTGGGTGGGCGGTAAACCTTTGGTGAGTCAATCTTGTACTAATTCAAGTTGTTTGGATGAGATCCCTGCACAAGAAAGGTAAACCGTTAGTCTTACCGTAGGGACGGACCCTACGATTAGACTCTGACGTGAGAGTAAGTACATATTCTTGAGAGGGAAAGTAGAAGTGTGTGTTATTATGAGAGAGAAAGTTCTTACCTGGTATGGGGATTAGAGCCCCTTTTATAGGCGAGGTTTGCCGCTGGGGCCTCCTAGATTCTCGCATATAATGATCAGTTGCCGGAGGCAGACCCTTGGCGGACAAGGGTTTCGTGTTAACCGAGGATCTTGGACATAGGGGAATTGATGGTTGAAGGTTCAGCTCGTCATGTGCCTTAAACGTATCTCAAAGCTCGAGCCATAGCCAAATTAGCCATTGGGCTTCTTTGTGGGCCTAGGATTTGTAATCGTTGGGCCTGAGCCCAGTGTGTGTATAGTGTGTATTGGGCCTCGTAGGTCTATAATACATACTATACGTCATCATGGCTTGTAAACACCTAAGATCGTACGATCTTACGAGTTTACTCGTGATCTTGACAGCCTTGGAAAAAAAGGTTAAAGATTAGAAGGGATTAAGTGTTGATTTGTATTCTTGTTCTTGTTGTTTTCAACGAGTTTTATTGCAATTATTTTATTCAATATGTTTGCGCAAGCTACTGTACTTTTATGTATTTCTTTGATGTAAGTATGGTTTTGTAAGTGTTTGACATTGTACATATGATTTAAACTATAAAAACAAGCTCAAACAAGCCCTAGGTATACTTTACAAAGCTAAAATTTAGAACAGCCCAAAAGATTGAATTAAATGGAGAACTCAGTGTACTTTGGACTTTAGATAATAAGATACAATTATAGATCTATATCTTAGCGATTTTCCGGGTGGCTCACTCTGTAACTCATCTCGATGAGTAAATTAGAGCCAAAACTGTAAAACATGTCAAAATATGCATTCTGAACTTTATTGGTAAAATTCTAATATAACTTGCATAAAACCATCTTTTTGACAAAGAATGAAAGTTTTAGGGGACACTTTAACTTAAATGTGGCCGTGGAAACCTGGCCAAACGGACTTGTAGAACTCAACTTATCGCCGCTTTGGCGGGACTATAGTAGGTTGTCCAGAAATCTGCATTGATACTTAAGAAAATACTAGTAACTTTACGTATAATATAAAAGATTTAAGACCATAAGACTAACAGATTTGATAAATACATTCAAATACTTTTTCAAATATATAAAAACGAAATCATAATATTTTATGGTTTAGAAGTAGTAAAAGTTGGAATAACATATTTATAAAAATCGGGATAACTAAATTTATAAAAACTTAACGTTGACAATTAGTATTATTTAAAACCATTAGACTCTTTTATAAAAACCGACGTGGTAGGACCCACTATTGGAAAAATAGACTCGTTTACCTCTCTATAGAATAAATATGACTTAGACGTAATTATTTACGGAATAGTTAGACTATTAAAAATGACGTAAACCCAAATATTGGGTAACTTACCAATACGGCTTGTTAATACTTTAAAGTTGTAAAACCTAAACTGACACTTAGTAACTTTATAAAAGTGTACAATATCTAAAGTATATAAATACTTTTATAAAACTTATTTCTTACATTGTCACTATATATATAAACCTAATACTTGCTTATTATATTTTAGGTCACTCTTAATATTTATGCGGCTCGCTCGTTATTTGATTAACACTTTTCCATTTCACTATTAACGGTGAGTTCATAGCCCCATTTTTCATTTAACAGTTTTATAAACTCTCTAGGGGAGATACATGCTAAACTATTTTTACTATGGACAACTATTTACAAATTGTATGCTTATCTGAATGTATTATTGCCTAAGTTACCTTATTGCCATAGAGTCCCTGTTTATCATGAATCATTAATTACTTAAGTATAAGCGTGAATATAATGAATCTGCCTATAGGATTGACGACTCTCATCTGGTTGGCTGGATATGCAACCAGACGTGCTATATTTGAGTTTAGAGGTATATGGCAACATACCTATTAGGGCAAATTAATATATCAATTTTATTGATACTATGTTGACGCATTGATTTTCATGAGCTTAGTGCAACAATAACTGTTTTATGACTATTCTGAGTTACAAAATTATCTCTTATACTTGAAAACTTATTGTCCATTACTATAAAACTATGAATTCACTTAGCCATTGTGTTGACTTTTTAGCATGTTTGATCTCGGGTTTAAGGTATAAGCTGGCATGTGAAGGCGTACAAAAGTTTAGAAGACTATGCATCTTTATCATTCGATAGACTTAAAAACATTTATGTTGTACTTTTAGATTGTACAAACGTATGGGGACCTATTTTGTAATAAAATATGGTAATTTGTATGAAGTGAATGATAATTCATTTTCAAAACATCTCATTTAGAGTCTTTTTTTTATAACTTATATTGTGTGCTATGAAGTAATACCCTCGTCTAACTTCCGTTGCTATTCAAAGTGGGGTGTTACATATTGGCATCAGAGCTACAGTTATAGAGAACCAGGTTGCATTATATACCTAGAGTATAACTACTTTTTAAACTTAAATCTTTTCACTCATTATTGTCTTTCACATTCCGTGCGTCATGCTTACTCAATAACCATTATGCAAAAATCTTATTTGATTCAGGTGCTGAAAAACGCTTTGTTTTACGCTATATTTGTTTCTTTACTTAACATTACACCCACCACACTACACATTTCTTTCACTATTGAGTTAGCTAATGGCAACCTAGTAGACACTAATACCGTAATCCAAAATTGTACTATAAATTTCGTAAATCATCCGTTTAATATCAACCTCATGCTCATTGAACTCGAAAGTTTTGATGTTATAGTTGGTATGGAATGGCTATTTTAGCACAATGCAAAAATTATCTGTGGCGAGAGGGTTATTAATGTTCCTATCGATGGTGAAACCTTGGTTTTCCGAGGTGATCAAAGTGGAACCCGTTTAAACATACTCTCTTATAATAAAACTCAGAATACATCCAGAGAGGATGTCATACTTTCCTAACGCGCATAACAGGGAAAAAGTCAGAGGAGAAGCGACTTGAAAATGTGCAAATTGTTCGTGATTTTCCCAAAGTTTTTCCTGAAGATTTACATGGACTTCCACCAACTCAACAAGTGGAATTTCAGATAGAATTAGCACCAGGTGCTACACCAGTTGCTCGAGCGCCTTACCGATTAGCTCCTTCGAAAATGCAAGAGTTTTCCAACCAATTACAAGAACTTACGGATAAAGGGTTTATTCGACCAAGTTCAACACCGTGGCGAGCTCCGGTATTATTTGTGAAGAAGAAGGACAAATATTTTCAAATGTCTATAGACTACCGTGAGCTGAATAAGTTTACAGTGAAGAATCGTTATCCACTTTTGAGGATCGACGATTTGTTTGATCAGCTACAAGGTTCAAGTGTTTATTCCAATATTGATTTACGATCAGGCTATCAACAGTTAAGTGTTCATGAAGAAGATCTTCTGAAAATGGCGTTTAGGACTCATTACGATCATTATGGTTCCAAGTGATGCCGTTTAGCTTAACTAACACACCGACAATATTCATGGACCTTATGAATCGGGTGTGCAAACCATACTTGGAAAAATTTGTAATTGTGTTCATCGATGACATTCTGATTTTCTCGCAGAATAAAGAAGAACATAAAGAGCATCTGCGAATAATTTTGGGATTGCTCAAGAAAGTGAAATTGCATGCAAAATTTTCTAAGTGTGAATTCTAGATTCTTACAATACTCTTTCTTGGGCATGTGATTGACAGTGAAGGTTTACATGTTGATCCTGCCAAGATTGAACCCATTAAGGACTGACAATACTGAAAACTCCTATAGAAATTTGTCAATTTCTGGGCTCGTCGGATATTACAGAAGATTCATTGAACGGATATTACAGAAGATTCATTGAACGTTTCGCTAAGATATCAAAGCTTTTAACCAAACTGACGCAGATAAATAAGAAGTATGACTGGGGTGTGGAAGAAGAAGAAGCATTCTAAATCCTAAAGCATAAACTTTGTAGTGCGCCAATTTTAGCATTTCCTAATGGGATTGAAGGCTATGTAGTTTACTGATGCAGATATTCCGATCAAGATTTAATATTTATAATTCTCGTCTACCTAAGGTCTACCTAATGCACTAACGAGCATTGAACCCGATCGTGCGTAGTATATAAGGTGGTAAAGCAGAATTAGTCGCTCCTAAGAGCTATGTAGATGAGGATCCTATTAAGTCTAAGTGTCACTTGTTTTAACTGGTTTTAAGGTTGAAATGATTGATTAAACTAAAGACAAGAAATAAATAACGAAAATTAAGTAAAGGTTGTGAACAATGGTGAGAAAGTGTGCTAACCTAATTAATCATCCTATCATATAATGTCTATGTTTTCTAAATTACTTCTAGTTGATTCAAGTGGGGGTTTAAGTCTCTAGGACATAATTTGGTCAATTTGTCCTAACCTATCAACAAAGGCTCCTACCCGACGTCAAACGCCTACCCTTTGGGGAGTCGAGAGTCTTAAGCAACCTAAGCCAAGTCATTAAGTACCCTACATGCAAGATTCAAAATAATGAGTGCCCGGGCGCTAGCTTCTTTGACAATCATCCCTAAATTCTTAAGTTCGTCCATCCAAACGGTGAGCTTTTGATCAATTCGCATAAGAAGGAAAGGTATTCAGTTGGTCAATTCTTACCAGTCCCTTCTCTACCTACTTACTTAGGGTCAGTTTGTCAATTCTCCTAAGCAAGATACGACCATACTTCAAAACTACCGAAGCTAGGGTAACTACCAACGAACTATTCATGCATAGACTAGAAACAATTTATGGAAACATGAAAACACAAACAATACAATCAAGGAATCATAACTAGGCTAGCACAAAAGGTGCTTAGCCAATCATATTAAAAGATACAATAAATTCAATGTTTAACATAATGAAAGACACAAATTAAAGTAAAAGATAAAAATGATCGCTAAAGCTTACCGATATGGTATGATTCCTCCCTTAGAGATGGCTCTGTATGCTCCATGTGATCTGCCTTTGGAACCCCTCTTCACGTTCTCAGCCTTTGAGTTGTGAGTGAATGATGTGAAATGCAGATTTTAAGGCTTGTATTTATTGGCCCGATCATAGTTACGGCGTAACTTAAGTTGCGAGTTAAGCCGTATCTTAATTATCTTCAAAACAAAAGGCTCGTTAAGGAGACTACGGCGTAACATGAGGAACAGTTAGGTCGTAGTTTGCAGCTCCGCTGTAGTGTTGATGTGAGTTAAGCCGTAACTAATACATCCTCTTAACAGAAGGTTGTTACGTCATAATGGTTGTAAGGATGTTATGGCGTAGTTGATGGAGGCGCGAAATACTTCATGACCTAGATGATTATGGCGTAACCTTAGTTGGGAGTTACGCCGTAAATGCAGTTGAGTTGGTCTTCTGTGGCAAAACACTAGCTACGGCGTAATAGAGAACATGAGTTACGCCCTAGCTTCTTCATAAATAGCATACTAACATAAACCGATAGGAAAATCTCCAAATCCGTGTCTCTAAGCTCCAATGCTCATATTTTATGTTGGGAATATGCTTTTTGAGAGTTAATACTTATTTTAGTAGAGTTAGTACTGATAGGGTTAAATGATAAGTATTAACTAGTTAGTACTGATAGTGAGAAAGTTAGTACTGATAGCTTTAAGTTTGTACTGATGTAAGTATCAGATGTCGTGTAAGAGTTGTAACAACATATCTTCTATTCCAATAGAAGATATGATATACTTAGTCCATAGTTATCTCTGTAAGGGATCTCCTTAGTGTATAAAAGGAGATCCTATCTAGGTTAAACATACATCTTACTTTCTAGCCATCTAAAGTAGAGCTTCAAGGTTGTAAACCCTAGTACTAGGAGAGTACTCGTATTATTGCTTAATAATATTGAATCTGTTGGTGTTATACTTTGTTTACATTGTCTTTGCGTTAAATCTTCTAAGTGCATACAAGTAGATTCCGCATACTTGTGTGTATTCACAACAAAGTTTTTCATTTGGGACACCACAAGTGGTTTCAGAGCTTGTGTCCTGAAGCTTTGTTTTTAGAAGATCCTATGTTGACAAATTTGAAGAAATGGATTTCGAATCAATGCAATCCAATGCTGTTAATAGAGTTCCTAAGTTACAACCACATGAATATGAACTCTGGAGAATGCGCATAGAGCAGCACTTTTTGGTACTTGATTTCAAGCTATGGAACATTGTGCTCTATGGAGACTCATACAAACGCACTGTCACTAAAGAAGTTGCTGGTAAGACTGTTACTACAGTGAAAGGTGATCCTATCACTAATGAAGAAATGGCTCTAAGGGGCAATGATCTCAAGGCCAGAAGTCTTTACTTATGGCAATTCGATGATCATCAACTCACCTTCAACAAACACAAAGATGCACGAGTCTCGTTAAAGGCCATTGAAACCGAGTTTGGTGGATTTCGTCACCAAGAAAACTCAAAAGACTCTGTTGAAGCAAGAATTTGAAAACTTCACTGCTGGTGCAACTGAGTCCATTGACTCGGTTTATAATAGGCTTCAAAAACTTGTTAGTCAACTGGCTGTATTAGATGTGGAGTTCTCCATAGAAGATGTCAACCTCAGGTTTGTTAGAAGTCTTCCATCACCAAAATGGGACACTAATGTCATAGTATGGAAGAACAAGCCAGATTTCGAAACCATGAAGTTGGACAATCTGTTCAACAACTTTAAGGTAATTGAACAAGATATGAAGAGGAAAGCAGCTGCATCTTCCAGTTCTGGGTCACAAAACATAGCCTTTGTGGCTCACTCTATCACTAGAAATGATGTGGATAGCTTTGATGTTAGTACTCCTAGTACTAATGTTAATCTTGATAGCTCGTGACTACTTGCAGGCAGGTATCAATGAAGGCACCATCTATGCTTTCATAGCTGAACAAAGTCATGGATCCCAGATCACTCATGATGATCTGAGACAAATCCATTAAGATGACATGAAGGAGATGGACATAAAATGGAACATTGCCCTGATTAGCATGAGGGCAAAAAGGTTCATGAAGAAAACTGGAAGGCATATTAAGATCAATGATGCAGATGTTGCTGGGTTTGACAAGGGAAAGGTTGAATGCTACAACTATGGCAAGCTTGGGCATTTTTCCAGGGAATGCAGAAGCCCTAGGAGCAAGGGGAGACACACTGATGCTGAAAATTCCTCTTCAAAAGCAATGGTGGTTGTTGATGGTGCTGGATATGATTGGAGCTTCATGGCTGATGAAGAAGAAAGTCCAATCAACATGGCTTTGGTATATGAAGTACTTAATGTTAAGATACATGCATTCCTTTAGACAAATATTTAGAGCTGAAAACCAGGTTTCATAATGTGTCTGAAGAACTTTCTAAAACTGAGTATAACTTAGCAAATCATAAAAGAGGCTTAGCAGTCTTAGAAAAACAAGTTAAGCACTATAAGGAAAATGAGTCTCTGTTTATTGAACAACTGCTGTGCTTAATAGAGAAATCTCTTTTAAAGAAATCACCATAAATGTGTTAAAAAAAGAACTAGTGAAAGTCACTATAGCTAAAGATAACATAGACTTAAGTATTGAGGCTCTTCAAGATGCAAAACATTATAACACTGAGAGAGTTGATAAATTCCTTGAAAAAGCTCTAATTGGCAAAGCAAAATCCGGTATGGGTTATAATGTAGTACCACACCCATTCAGAGGAGTTCATTCACCTCCTGGTATAGATCTTGCCCACACTGGATTAGCAGAGTTTCAGGAACCCACATTTGTCCGAGGCCCTACAATCAAAAGTACTTTCCCCGAAAAGACTGATGAAGTGTTTGAAAGTGCTAGTGACACCTCCTTACCTGAGATATCTGAATCTGAAAATAAAAAGGATAGTGTAGAGTCTAGTGAACCAAAGCAAGAACAGGCCACTAAACCAGTAAAATCAATTGACAAACCTGTTAAAAAGCCAGTAAACTAAGCTGAGATGTATAGAAAAAGGTCATCTAGTCCTAGAGGCAACAAGAGAAACTGGAATCATTTAAAATCTGAACAACTAGGAGATGAATTTGTCATGTATAACAAATCTTGCTTTGTGTGTGGTAGTTTCTCTCATCTGCAGGCTCATTGCAGACACCCTTTGAGACCCCGACCCATCATGACCCCCAGAGCAGTTCTTTTCAAAACTGGCATAAAACCTTTGAATAATGCAAGGCCAGTTAATACTGCTAGACCACAACCCAGAGTATTTGATGAAAGACCTAAAAGAAACTTTTCAAAATCATCATCTACTTCACCAAGGTCCTTTAAATCAAGCCGCAAAACCTAAAACTCTTATGATGAACAAATCAAGTTTTACAAGAAAAAGGTTAATACTTATGAGCCAAAACTTAATGCGATAGGCCAAAAGTTAATACTTTTAAGCCTAAAATGAAACCGATTGGCTCTAAAGTGAATGTTGCAAAGGAAACAAGGGCAATGCTGTTAAGCCCTCGCTTGTTGGGTGAGAAAGACCACTCGGACCAACAGATTGCATCGATTACTCTCAAAAAATATGATTACATTGATGCACGAGGCGGTTTCCAAGTCGGTGATGGCTTGGGTCCCAAAAGGAACTAATTTCCTTTATTTTATGTGCAGGCACACTCCAACAATAATGATGATCTTGGCTATTCGAGGGCGGTGGGTGTTCCAGGCACATAACTAGAAATCTATCCTATCTTTCAGACTTCACTGATTTGAATGGAGGATATGTTTCTTTTGGAGGTGGAATAGGTGGAAGGATTACTGGTAAAGGCACAATCAAGACCGGTAATTTGGACTTTGAAGATGTGTACTATGTGAAAGAACTCAAATACAATATGTTCAGTGTGTCACAAATGTGTGACAAGAAGAGTTTTGTTCTTACGTTCACGATACTTGATTGCTTAGTTTTATCTCCTAACTTTTAGTTTCCTAGTGATGATCAGGTTCTACTTAAGTTTCCTAGGAAAAGCAATCTTTACAGTGTCAATATGAAGAACATAGTGCCCAAAGACAATCATACATGTTTAGTTGCTACAGCTTCTTTGGATAAATCTATGTTATGGCATAGAAGGCTAGGTGATTCGCTTTAAACTATCCCACTTATTTAGTCAACCACTTGTGAGAGGTCAACTAGGCAAGTCAAACTAGAAAGAGGCAAATGCAATAATCCGAGGTAGTACAGTTATATTCCCGGGTCGTTAATTCCCCAACGAGGTTGTGATATCCTGTGATTGAACGAATGTGTTATATAGTTTGGTTGATTAGGAATAGGGTTATGAATGATTTGTCACAATACTAAAAGTATGAATAACTCAAATGAGTTATATCAACTAATAAGTGCGATCAAAAACCCTAGAAACGTAAAAGGTATATTAAAGGAAATAAAAGATAAAATGTATTAAATAAACGCTATCACTATTTTTACAATGATGAACGTTTAAAACCTAAAACGACGTTTAAATAAAATTACGTAAACGTACAAAAATAAAAATAAAAGTGATCAATATAAACCCCACAAATGTGAAATTTATATTTTTAAGATCCTAAGAATAAAATAAAATTATTAGAAAAAGAAAATTATTTATTTAACTTATATATTATTTATTATTAATTAATTACTATTTAATACTATTTATTAATACACTATTTAATTAGAAAACTAAAATAAGGCTAGAAAAATAAAATTAAAAACTTAGAAAAATCTAAAATATTATAAAACTTATTTTAAAAATAAAAATATATTTATTATACTATTATCTATTTAATATTAATTATTAACTATTTAATTATTAATTAACTAATTAAACTAATTAAATTATAAGTACTAGAATATGAATAGTAAAAATCTAGAAAAATTAATAAAAGTACTTTAATATAAAAGAGATTTACTAAAAATATAAAAATACAGAAGTGCTTATAAATAAGCTAAAAAGAAAATTAAATAGATAGTTTCTATTAAATAGATGCTATCACTATAAGTATGTTTGGGTTTTTCTGTTTTTTTCTTTTATAAAACTATTAAAATACTTAAAATAAGAAACTAATACAAAAACAACAAACTTGGAAACCCAGAATAAGCACTGTAAGTGCTTATTTGCCCCTAACAGATTGACTTAGAAGGAAAATAAGCTCAAATGAGCTTATGTGGAGTTCACTAGGGTAGATTCTGGTTTCAATAAGTTACTTATACAGTATTTAACAAGATTCAACCAAATAAGTAGCTTGAATAAGCCACAGAACACAAATAAGCACTTTGCTTATTGGATTCTGAGACAGAAAATGGGACAACTTTGTGAGGTAAAACCAAGTGGGGTCCACTATGATCTAGGCCAAACAAAGGGTCAATGGTTCAAGCCTGGTAGGAGGGGGTTGGAAGAACCAAGATTGAGGGTATGGGACCCACTGATGAGCTCAGAAAGAGCTTGTGAAGTTAGGGGTCCTAACTGATTCACTCAGTTAACTGAGTTAGTGAAAATGAGCTAGTAAGCTTGGTAAAAGCTTAAAAACAAGCTTAATAAAGAAAATAAAAAGATTAGTACTGTGTATATATATTAAATTAACAAGTATGAACAAGTGGGATCACTGGATTTGGCTAATAAGCTTGGAATAAGCTTATAATCACTTCCAATGAAAATGAGATCCAAACACCCTAGACAGGCAACCAAGATGGCCAAATTGAGCTTATGAATTAAGCTCAATAGAACTTATTGAATGCTGAAGTACTAAGTGGGGCTGGTAAGGATTCCAAAATGCCAAAGCTTGACCAATGGGGACCACTGGGTAGATTTTGCAGGGCTTATGAAGTTGGGTGGGTTGACTGAGTTCACTTAGTTAACTGAGTGAATGGACAAGCTTCAAGGTACATTTGTGCAGCCTAGTGAAAGAGCTTGTGATTGAAAGTTAAAGCTTGAACTGTGTTAATGGACTGCTTAGCTTCTTAATGAGCCAAAGATCACAAGCCAAAGCTCAGTGATAAGCTTATGATGGGCTTGTGAAGTTGCTTGTTTACACCGAGTGATCGTTGTAGTGTGGTTTATTTGATAGCACAAGTTAAAGCAAATTAAGTAGACCAAATAAGCAATCAAAAGCAAATAAGCACTTATTTCAGATAACTAGCCACAAGGGCATCACAAACAACCAAAATACTCAGACCAACACTCAATAAACAAGCTTATGCAAGCTTGTGAAAGTGGGTGTCAAACCTGTGTACAGGGGAGGTCTATGAAGAATCACCAAAAGTTAAGCACTAATTAAGCACTCTAATCAGCTAGATGAAAGTTAATAAAAATATCAATCAAAGAGATCAGCAACAAGACTATATAAACCTACAAGCTCAAGTCCTAATATCAATTAACAAGTTCACAATTTAGATCCCAAGTTTATTCAAAAATCGTGTAAGCTGCAAATTGACTTTTTTATGTAAACCAATATGTTGACTTAAGTGAGCTTTGATCCTAATTTACTGATTGATTAAGTTAAGATAAGCTATAATAAGGTGAAAATAAGCTAGGTTATCAGATTTTAAGCTAGTATGGTGATTATGGAACTAATAATCCTAACAGTTAAACATATGGATTAGATTAAGACCTATTTTGACTTTTATACTAATAAGACCTAAGTATTATGACAGGCGGAGCTAGTGTGATCTAAATAAACATGCGAAAACAAGAATAAAACACAATAACATGCATAAACTTAGATAAGCAGCTTGATCCAAACACACCTTAGCAAGGCAGTTTTTATGATTAGTGTTACAAATCCACAAATTACAACATGAAACTGATTCCAATCACTTGATTATGATGTAATTAGATCAAATGAACACAAAAACACAGCAATTAACAACTTATAACTATGAATCACTAATACACTATTTTAACTGTCTAACTTTAAACAACTATTAACTATGATTTTCAATTAACAACCTACTAATTTAACACTAGATTATCACTAACCAATACCAACTAAGCATGAAACAAGAAAGATTAAGCTAAAATAAGAACTAATACAGTAAGATGCTAAAAATACTGAGAAAATGCTTACAATTTGGAAATGAGATGAACACACGAGAACCAAGGACTTAGTAACACTCAAAATGCTCTCCACGAGCTCTAATTACCAAAGCAATCCAGAATTAACTTTGCTCCCAGCTTTCTTCTTCACGATTCTTTCTAATTTAATTCCTAATTACTTGTTTCTTTTTGGTATTTTTCTTTTTTATTGATTATTGCTGGTTGAGAGTTTCTACAAGCTTGCAATAGCTTACAAAGAGCTAAGTAGTGTTTGTTAAGATCCTCTAATCAACAAGTATCAACAGAATTTAAATGACAAGTAATGAAAATGGTACGAAGTGAAATTCTGAAAACTTGAAAGATAGATTGATATGAAAATACAAAGTTGTTTATTACACTTAGCAAAGCTAATAAACACTTCTAAAACAGAATTGAAGATTACACTAATGATACAACTAGATTAATTTAGGCTACTTTGATCATAAACTAAAGTTAAAATTATGATAGTTCTCTTCTTCTCCTTTCTTCTGTATTTATCACCTGAAAACATCCCACTAGCTCGATAATACTATCCCACTTCATCTGAACCCTTGAATCTCTGTAAGTGATCTCAACCATTCAAATCCAAAAATGGCGCCAAATCTCTCCACGTGGTATTGAGGCGGTTTGAGACTAATTAATTCATCTTGGGAGTATGTAGAAGTGTCAGGAAGATGTTTGGATAGTTTGGACCAAGTTGGGATGGTTTTGCTCAATACTATGGGTAAGTATGTGAACAGTGGTGGTATTGGGTGGGAATGGCATTTATTGTGGCAGGTTTATGCTGTAAGAGGTGGTGGAGAGTGGGTAGGAAAGTAGAGGTGAGTTGGAAGGGGTGAGGTGGTAGTGTTAAGGTGGCAGTTATAGGTGGCTAGGGGAGGTGGAAGAAGAAGAGGGAAAAGCGGGTACTGGGTGGTGTGTTTTTTATTTATTTACAAAGGGGTGGGGATGGGCTGGTGTGTTGGGCCGGATAAATAACATAAAGGGCCGGTTTGGTATTGGATTTGGTAATACAAAAGGTCCGTTTGGTTTATTATAAGTCTGAGGACCAATTTGTAATTTCTCGATTTTTAGGGACCATATTTTTAACTTTTCCAAACTTCACATAAGGACCAAACCTGCATTTAAACATTAGTACAAGGACCATAATTGCATATTTATCCAATTTTACACCTTAAGGACCCATTATGTAATTTTCTGAAACTTGAAGGGTTAAACTTGTAATTTTCCAAAAGTTTATCATAAGGACCAATATTGCCATTTATAAATAGTATAAGGTTTATTTTGATTATTTTCTTATTTTTAAAACCTTAGGGACTAATTTTGACACTTTTCAAACTTGAGGGACCAAAGTTGCAATTTTGTGATTTTAAACTTCAAAGGATTATTTTGAACAACTTGTGAATCCCAAGGACCTAAAATGATATTTTTACAAGTTTTGATTAACCATGAACTAGATTTGCCAATTTATCAAAGTTCAGGGACTGAAACTGTAAATTATGTATGTTTTACATGTTTTTCATCAGTTTTCATCCTTTTTGCACTTTAACACCTAAAAACACAATTTGGAGATAATTCCAATATTTTGAAGCATATTTGTATGTTTTCAGATATTTTTGTAGCTTAAATGTGAACGAAATGATGAGTATTTAGACACTCATCAATCCCCACACTAAACTATTGCTAGTCCCTAGCAATATTTTATGAAGATTTTAATGGATTTGAAAGAACTCTTTACCAAAAGCCATCACTTCTGGAGTAGCCAAGATGTTTTAGTTCAAGTAAGAACTATGGTCCACTTGATAACCATGTGATTTTGAGCAAACCACAAAATGTCATCAGCGGTTTTGATTCGTCTTTACCAAAAGCCGTTTGCTTCGACTAGCCAACTCATTCTTTTTAGGATATGGTGAGTTGAGGAACCATACAATTTTAGGCAAATTGCAAGCCGTAAACGGATTTGAGATATCTTTACCAAGAGCCGTTTGCTCCTGGATTAGCCAATCCTTATGTGTGTTAGACATGGTGGACTGATTACCATTTATTGCCATTTAAGTTCTAAGTGAGAAAAAAAATTTTTAAAATTTTGGCTAGAAATGGGGGTTCCTGATGGAACATGTGTTTGAATTCACGTGAGAATCCCCCCCCACACTTAGAACTGAATATTGCCCTCAATATTCAAAGTACCGGGTGTTAAACCGAACTTAGAACGTAAAAAGAAAATATTACTTAGCCTTTATTTAAGATGTATATACATACATATATTTTTTAGATAAAACTTCTTAAATAGAAGCTATAACTATATTTACAATTTTTTTTTGAAAGTGGCGAAAACTTATTTACATATGTACAACATGTGGGGCATCTCCCCCACACTTAGGGTGTTACACACGGGTGAAAACCCATGTTTCTACTAATGTTTTTGATTCCCGAGTCACTAGCTTGACTCGACCCCGTTTTTTATTTCTTTCCTCCCAAACTGTCAGGTTTATCACGCAAGCTAACCGCTTGTGAACGGTTAGTTGTAATAAAGAGTTCTGAACAGTCGTGGAAAAAACAATTTAAAAATCCATGGGAAGTATCCGGATCTAAACCAATGTTATATGGAAGATCCCAGGTCAAAGTAACATCTTCACTCCTGAATGAATGAAGAGAAGGAGAAATCACCGGGTAGGTGAAGGGTAGTAGGGAGATCGTAAGCAGTAGAACCACAAGAACTTCCTCCTCAAGAATTTGAAATTTAATTGAAGGAGGAGTGGTCTTATGCTTGATCTCAGGAATTTTATCAGTTTTTTCAACTGATTTGGATTCCTCTTTATGAAGTTGTTTGGGAGGGGGAATGGTATAATTTTCTGGTACAGATGCAGTTGTTCAAGAAGAAGAATAACATCTTCCTCTTGATCAATCTCGGTATCATCAATACCAGGAAGAAATGTATCCAGATTGAGATAATCATCAATCTCATCCATAATAGAATCACTTTCCTCATCCAGAGTGAGGGAAGATGAAGAGTCGGAAATGATGGAATGAGACAATGTAGTGGGATCACCACTCACCAAATCAAGAACATAACCAAGATTTTCTTGAGAGTACTCCTGTAAGGCAACATCAATGACATCGATTCGGTTAACCGACGCAGAGTTATAATTGGAGGAGTACTTCGAAGTTTGATCATGGTTAAAGGTAATAGCCTCATTACCTACAATATGTAATCTGACGCCAAATACATCTATAAGAGCGTGGCCCGTTCTTAGGAATCCTCGTCCAAGAATGAGAGGAACCCTAGGATCAGCATCGAATTCGACAACCACAAGTCAGTGGAAAATGGAACTTCCCTACTTTCACAAATACGTCCTCAAGGCAATACCGAGGGGCATAGATATTTGAAGAGCGATCTGCAAGCTCAAGAGTCATGCATGTAGGGGTAAGTTTAGGAAGAGAAAGTTTCTTCCATACTGAATTAGGCATCGAGGTTGATGCTTGGCGCCCATCGGCCAAGGCGTTGCATGCAACCATTCCTGGAAATTCACAAGGTAAGATAAATTTCCCAGATCTCCAAGCTTCTTGGGAAGCTTCTTTAAGATAACTGCAGAGCAGTTCTCATTTAGAGAAGTTTTTGCCAATTCAACCAGTTTTTCCTTGTTGTTTAACAACTGTTTGATTGTTGATGCAAACTTGGGCATCAAGATGACAGCATCCGCAAGACTTATGTCAAATTGCAAATCTTTAAAGATTTGCAAGAGTTTGTCCGTTTGATAATTAGACCTCTCGCGGTGTTCTTGCTCATTTAAGCATGAAGGGTAAGGAATGGTAGGCTTAAAAGGTTTGGATTTAGGGATAGTAGGCTCAGGAGTTTCATCAGTCTCAAAGACAACTCCTTGTTTGGTTTTCATTGAGGACAACTTGCGGTTTGACGTGTGCGGTACTTCGTGGGCTTGGAATTTGCACCTGGTCCTTGGCAACCTCGGGCTCTTTTTCCACATCGTATATCGGTGGTGGAATAGGAGTAGAGGGTCCCTCATAAGCAGCACCACTACGAGTGGTGATAGCTTTGATGATGTTGGAATCCTCCTCATCATCACTATCATCAAGTACACTCTTTCGGGAAGCATTAAGCATATGAGAATAAGTCATAGCTGCCCTTTGGTCATAAAGATTGTTTGACAAACTTTTAACCGTGAATCGTGAAAGAGTGGGATCTATTGATGATGTAGGAGTAATTGGGGGTGTAGAATTTGGGACAACCGTGGTTGGTCCAACTTGGCTCATATCACTATGTGTAGTGACGGCTTTGAGTTCACCCCTAGGATTCGCAATGCAGATATTACTGGGGAGACTTCCGAGGTGGAAGGTGGTACGAGTTGTTTCACCAAATCAGATATCATACTTTTAAGATCGTTCTTCAGCTCATTATTGTTCTTTGCAATTGAAGAATCAAATTCATTCTTCAAATTGGAGATTTGGTTTTGAACCACTCTCATTTTAGCATCGTTAGCCTTGATGTGGCAAGCTAGTTCAGCAGATTGAGATTCTTGGAACGAAACTATTTGATTATTAGGAGCTGAATACCCTTGGTTAGAATTTGAATTTCCCCTATGGGGTGGGTATTGAACATGAACAATTTGATTGTTCTGAGTACGATATTGATTTTGGTTATATTGCCCTCTTGGTTGGTTAGGATTAGACCTATTTGAATTGTTGGGTTGATATGATCCTGATGGTCCCTCTTGGTTATTAGCACGGTAATTTGTTTGGTGGTGGATGGTATTGGTTAACTCCTTGATTGAAATTACCGGCTAGAGCATCGACTTCAAATGCATTGCCATCGGTGGCGTGATGTTGTAGTATGCATGAGGACCACCACAAGTGACACATGGTTCAATCTTTTTGACTTCAGCTGGTTTAGATGACTCTTTCTTTTGGTTAAGAGTCAAATTTTTAAGAGCATCCATGAGTTGAGCAAACTGAGTATTGTCAACAGTTTGAGTCATGGGAGATGAAGTAGAATGTGAATCACTTGCTTTGGGAGCAACTGGTTTGTTTCTTGAGGTACGGACCTCGGCTTTGTTCTCTATAATGGCTAAAGCATCCTTTGTTGTTCGATTCAAAAATTACCTCCGCGAGGAATTAAGAGAGTCTTGATCACTTGTCTTATGCCATTATAGAAAGTATCCGATATATCAACTCAAGGTAAATCCATGATGAGGACAGTTGGTAGCATTTCCTTAAAACGATCCCATGATTCCAGAATGTTTCATCATAATGTTGTGTGAATTTCATGATTTCATTCCGGAGATTTGTGGGTTTTGAAGGAGGATAGAATTTATGCACAAACTTCTGTACTAAATCTTCCCACGTTTCAATCGACTTAGGGGTTGTTTATCAAGCGGATCCGGCGGGCCCATCGAGAGAAAACGGGAAAAGAAGAAGTTTTATTGCATCCTCGGGGACGTTTTACATTTCAAGGTGGATGTGATTTTATTAAACCACCGAATGTGATAGTGAGGATCGTCCCTATCAAAACCATAGAATTGACGTGCTGTCACTAGGTTTATTAACCCCGTTTTAAGCTCAAAGTTCTCATTCCTACGATGGTGGAACAACAATGGCCTCTCCGTACCCATCGGTGGGTGCCTGGAGAAGTTCATTCATCGTTTGTTCTCCTGCCATTTTGACAGAATTTTGGCTCAGACGTATCTCTGCAGTGATGGAGCGAACGTCTACGAATTCTTCGAGGTATGGCTACAAGCTCACGAAGAGGACTTGATGACCTTGAAGAACGAGTGCGCATGCACTAAGACGTGTCTAAGGATCCTTGAAGAAAAGGAAACTCGGAAGGGTGCGAAGAGTATTTTTGTGATTATTTATCTTTTATATATAGAAAGAAAAAGAAAATATTTTTGTATTTTATATTGTTTAAGGAAGATTAAAATACGATATTATATATAATATATATACAAAGGATAGATAATCGCCAAATAGATAACAAAAATAGTTCAACGCAGGCAACTCCCGGTGCGCCAAAATTGATTCGCTTTAAACTAGCCCACTTATTTAGTCAACCACTTGTGAGAGGTCAACTAGGCAAGTCAAACTAGAAAGAGGCAAATGCAATAATCCGAGGTAGTACAGTTATATTCCCGGGTCGTTAATTCCCCAGCGAGGTTGTGATATCCTGTGATTGAACGAATGTGTTATATAGTTTGGTTGATTAGGAATAGGGTTATGAATGATTTGTCACAATACTAAAAGTATGAATAACTCAAATGAGTTATATCAACTAATAAGTATGCGATCAAAACCCTAGAAACGTAAAATGTATAATTAAAGGAAATAAAAGATAAAATGTATTAAATAAACGCTATCACTATTTTTACAATGATGAACGTTTAAAACCTAAAACGTACGTTTAAATAAAATTACGTAAACGTACAAAAATAAAAGTAAAAAGTGATTAATATAAACCCCACAAATGTGAAATTTATATTTTTAAGATCCTAAGAATAAAATAAAATTATTAGAAAAAGAAAATTATTTATTTAACTTATATATTATTTATTATTAATTAATTACTATTTAATACTATTTATTAATACACTATTTAATTAGAAAACTAAAATAAGGCTAGAAAAATAAAATTAAAAACTTAGAAAAATCTAAAATATTATAAAACTTATTTTAAAAATAAAAATATGTTTATTATACTATTATCTATTTAATATTAATTATTAATTAACTAATTAAACTAATTAAATTATAAGTACTAGAATATGAACAGTAAAAATCTAGAAAAATTAATAAAAGTACTTTAATATAAAAGAGATTTACTAAAAATATAAAAATACAGAAGTGCTTATAAATAAGCTAAAAAGAAAATTAAATAGATAGTTTCTATTAAATAGAAGCTATCACTATAAGTATGTTTGGGTTTTTTCTGTTTTTTTCTTTTATAAAACTACTAAAATACTTAAAATAAGAAACTAATACAAAAACAACAAACTTGGAAACCCAGAATAAGCACTGTAAGTGCTTATTTGCCCCAACAGTTGACTTAGAAGGAAATAAGCTCAAATGAGCTTATGTGGAGTTCACTAGGGTAGATTCTGGTTTCAATAAGTTACTTATACTGATTTAACAAGATTCAACCAAATAAGTAGCTTGAATAAGCCACAAAACACAAATAAGCACTTTGCTTATTGGATTCAGGGACGAAAATGGGACAACTTTGTGAGGTAAAACCAAGTGGGGTCCACTATGATCTAGGCCAAACAAAGGGTCAATGGTTCAAGCTGGTAGGAGGGGGTTGGAAGAACCAAGATTGAGGGTATGGGACCCACTGATGAGCTTAGAAAGAGCTTGTGAAGTTAGGGGTCCTAAGCGATTCACTCGATTAAGGAGTTAGTGAAAATGAGCTATTAAGCTTGGTAAAAGCTTTAAAACAAGCTTAATAAAGAAAATAAAAAGATTAGTACTGTGTATATATATTAAATTAACAAGTATGAACAAGTGGGATCACTGGATTTGGCTAATAAACTTGGAATAAGCTTATAATCACTTCCAATGAAAATGAGATCCAAACACCCTAGACAGGCAACCAAGATGGCCAAATTGAGCTTATGAATTAAGCTCAATAGAACTTATTGAATGCTGAAGTACTAAGTGGGGCTGGTAAGGATTCCAAAATGCCAAAGCTTGACCAATGGGGACCACTGGGTAGCTTTTGCAGGGCTTATGAAGTTGGGTGGGTTGATTGAGTTCACTTAGTTAAGCGAGTGAATGGACAAGCTTCAATGTATGCGCCCTAGTGAAAGAGCTTGTGAGTGAAAGTTAAAGCTTGAACTGTGTTAATGGACTGCTTAGCTTCTTAATGAGCCAAAGATCACAAGCCAAAGCTCAGTGATAAGCTTATGATGGGCTTGTGAAGTTGCTTGTTTACACTGAGTGATCAGTGTAGTGGTTTATTTGATAGCACAAGTTTAAGCAAATTAAGTAGACCAAATAAGCAATCAAAAGCAAATAAGCACTTATTTCATATAACTAGCCACAAGGGCATCACAAACAACCAAAATACTCAGACCAACACTCAATAAACAAGCTTATGCAAGCTTGTGAAAGTGGATGTCAAACCTGTGTACTTGAGGGAGGTCTATGAAGAATCACCAAAAGTTAAGCACTAATTAAGCACTCTAATCAGCTAGATGAAAGTTAATAAAAATATCAATCAAAGAGATCAGCAACAAGACTATATAAACCTACAAGCTCAAGTCCTAATATCAATTAACAAGTTCACAATTTAGATCCCAAGTTTATTCAAAAATCGTGTAAGCTGCAAATTGACTTTTTTATGTAAACCAATATGTTGACTTAAGTGAGCTTTGATCCTAATTTACTGATTGATTAAGTTAAGATAAGCTATAATAAGGTGAAAATAAGCTAGGTTATCAGATTTTAAGCTAGTATGGTGATTATGGAACTAATAATCCTAACAGTTAAACATATGGATTAGATTAAGACCTATTTTGACTTTTATACTAATAAGACCTAAGTATTATGACAGAACTGAGCTAGTGTGATCTAAATAAACATGCAGAAACAAGAATCAAACACAATAACATGCATAAACTTAGATAAGCAGCTTGATCCAAACACACCTTAGCAAGGCAGTTTTTATGATTAGTGTTACAAATCCAAAAATTACAACATGAAACTGATTCCAATCACTTGATTATGATGTAATTAGATCAAATGAACACAAAAACACAGCAATTAACAACTTATAACTATGAATCACTAATACACTATTTTAACTGTCTAACTTTAAACAACTATTAACTATGATTTTCAATTAACAACCTACTAATTTAACACTAGATTATCACTAACCAATACCAACTAAGCATGAAACAAGAAAGATTAAGCTAAAATAAGAACTAATACAGTAAGATGCTAAAAATAATGAAAATGCTTACAATTTGGAAATGAGATGAACACACAGAACCAAGGACTGAGTAACACTCCTAAATGCTCTCCACAGAGCTCTAATTACCAAAGCAATCCAGAATTAACTTTGCTCCCAGCTTTCTTTGATTCTTTCTAATTTAATTCCTAATTACTTGTTTCTTTTTGGTATTTTTCTTTTTTTATTGATTATTGCTGGTTGAGAGTTTCTACAAGCTTGCAATAGCTTACAAAGAGCTAAGTAGTGTTTGTTAAGATCCTCTAATCAACAAGTATCAACAGAATTTAAATGACAAGTAATGAAAATGGTACGAAGTGAAATTCTGAAAACTTGAAAGATAGATTGATATGAAAATACAAAGTTGTTTATTACACTTAGCAAAGCTAATAAACACTTCTAAAACAGAATTGAAGATTACACTAATGATACAACTAGATTAATTTAGGCTACTTTGATCATAAACTAAAGTTAAAATTATGATAGTTCTCTTCTTCTCCTTTCTTCTACAGTATTTATCACTGAAAAACATCCCACTAGCTTGATAATACTATCCCACTTCATCTGAACCCTTGAATCTCTGTAAGTGATCTCAACCATTCAAATCCAAAAAATGGCGCCAAATCTCTCCACTTGGTATTGAGGCGGTTTGAGACTAATTAATTCATCTTGGGAGTATGTAGAAATTAATGTCAGGAAGATGTTTGGATAGTTTGGACCAAGTTGGGATGGTATTGCTCAATACTATGGGTAAGTATGTGAGCGTTATGGTGGTATTGGGTGGGAATGGCATTTATTGTGGCGGGTTTCTCTTTGTAAGAGGTGGTGGAGAGTGGGTAGGAAAGTAGAGGTGGTGGAAGGGGTGAGGTGGTAGTGTTAAGGTGGCGATTATAGGTGGCTAGGGGGGGTGGAAGAAGAAGAGGGAAGAGTCTTGGGTGGTGTGTTTTATTTATTTACAAGGGGTGGGGATGGGCTGGTGTGTGGGCGGATAAATAACATAAAGGGCGGTTTGGTATTGGATTTGGTAATACAAAAGAGTCCGTTTGGTTTTATTATAAGTACAAGGACCAATTTGTAATTTCTGATTTTTAAGGGACCATATTTGTAACTTTTCCAAACTTTACATAAGGACCAAACCTGCATTTAAACATTAGTACAAGGACCATAATTGCATATTTATCCAATTTTACACCTTAAGGACCCATTATGTAATTTTACGAAACTTGAAGGGTTAAACTTGTAATTTTCCAAAAGTTTATCATAAGGACCAATATTGCCATTTATAAATAGTATAAGGTTTATTTTGATTATTTTCTTATTTTTAAAACCTTAGGGACTAATTTTGACACTTTTCAAACTTGAGGGACCAAAGTTGCAATTTTGTGATTTTAAACTTCAAAGGATTATTTTGAACAACTTGTGAATCGAGGACCTAAAATGATATTTTTACAAGTTTTGATTAAGGGAACTAGATTTGCCAATTTATCAAAGTTGAGGGGTAAAGCTTAAATTATGTATGTTTTACATGTTTTCATCAGTTTTCATCCTTTTTGCACTTTAACACCTAAAACACAATTTGGAGATAATTCCAATATTTTGAAGCATATTTGTATGTTTTCAGATATTTTTGTAGCTTAAATGTGAACGAAATGATGAGTATTTAGACACTCATCACTAGGTCATGTGAACTTTAAGGTAATCAATCTTTTAGCTAAAAATAACCTTGTAAGAGGTTTACCTTCAAAAAGATTTGAAAATAAACAGACCTGTAGTGCTTGTCTTAAAGGAAGCGTATAGAGCCTCTTGTAAGCCCAAGGTTTTTAACTCTATCACCCAACCATATCTTTGCACATGGACTTATTTGGCCCCACCAATGTAAGTAGCTGAATTTTAAAGTATTGTTTGGTTGTGTGATGATTTTAGCAAAATACTAAGGATGAGACAGGTGAAATCCTTAAGTCTTACATAGGCTAGTAGAAAACCTAGCTGATAAGAAAGTTAAAATCATTAGGTGTGATAATGGGAATGAGTTTAAAAACCAAGTGATGAATGATTTTTGTCAACTTAAGGGTATTAAAAGAGAATTCAGTGTAGCTAGAACTCCTCAAACAAAATGGGTTCTTTGAGAAATAGGACATTGATTGAGGCTGCTAGGACTACGTTAGCGATTCCATGTTACCACAATATTTTGGGCTGATTTGATTAATCTGCTTGTTATGTTCATAACAGGGTACTGATTGTGAAGCCTCATGGCAAGACTCCCTATGAGCTGTTTTTAGGTAGAAATCCCACTCTAGACTTTCTTAAACATTTTGGGAGTCATGTCTCTATTCTCAATACCATTGACCATTTAGGTAAGTTTGATGGAAAATATGATAGTGGGTATCTGGTTGGCTACTCATTGAATAGTAAAGCCTTTAGGGTTTATAATTCTAGAACGGAGAGGTAGAATGCATAAAGTTTCTTGAGGACAAACCTAGTGTAGAGGGACAAGGACCAACATGGCTTTTTGATATTGATATGCTAACAGAATCTATGAACTATGTTCCTATTTCTGTGGATTCTAACATGATTGAAGGAGAAAAGCAAGGTCCTGATACAGATTCTGATGAGGATGATGATTGTATTCTATTGCCCATTTGGAATGACAACTCAGGTGGAAGCACTTCTTCAGGGGAGGCAAACAAAGCTGATGATCACCCTCCAAAGACCCATGAATCTAATGCGGAAGGAGATGCAACCAATACAGATGAACCAGTGGTCGAACCTCAAGTGTTCAGTACAACTGTGGTTAATACTGACAAGCCACAAGTTAGTACTGATAAGCCAGATTTTAGTATTGATGGTCCTCTGACTACTCCATCAGTCAATACAAAGATTCCTGATCCTTTTGGTGAAGCTGATGAGATTGATATGACTAATATAGCTTCATCATATGTTGTTCCTGCTACACCGCACAAAAGAATCAATCAGGATCATCCCTTGGAGAATGTTATTGGGGACGTCAATGCTGAAAGAACTACAAGATCTAAATTTCAGCATAGTGAAACAGGATTCTTTAGTGCCATCTATGAAGAAAGAAATCATGGTGCCTCACAAACATGTCTCTTTGCCTGTTTTGTTTCCCAAGCAGAAACAAAGAAGGTCTACAAAGCTCTTGAAGATGAGTCTTGGATTGAAGCAATGCAGGAAGAGCTTCTCTAATTTAAACTTCAACATGTATGGGTTCTGGTGGATCTTCCTGAAGGCAAGAGAGCTATTGGAACTAAGTGGGTTTTCAGAAACAAGAAGGATGAAAGGGGTATAGTAATAAGGAACAAGGCTAGACTGGTAGCTCAGGGGTATACACAGCAGGAAGGGATTGATTATGAAGAAGTCTTTGCTCCAGTGGCAAGTATTGAGGCTATCAGACTTTTCCTGGCATATGCATCATATAAAGACTTCACAGTATACTAGATGGATGTGAAGAGTGCTTTCCTTTATTGGAAGATTAAGGAGGAGGTGTATGTCTGTCAACCTCCTGGTTTTGAAGATCCAACCTTTCCAGACAAAGTGTACAAAGTTCAGAAGGCACTCTATTGTCTGCATCAGGCCCCAAGAGCTTCGTATGAAACTTTGGCCAAGTATCTTTTGGGCAATGGCTTCAGAAGAGGGAAGATTAATCAGACTGTATTCATCAAGAATGTGAAGACTGATATCCTGTTGGTACAGATATATGTGGATGACATTATTTTTGGTTCAACCAAGCAGGATCTATGCAGAGAGTTTGAGAAGTTGATGCATGACAGGTTTCAAATGAGTTCTATGGGAGAACTCACCTTCTTTCTTGGGCTACAGGTCAAGCATAAGACATATGTCATATTTATTAGTCAGGATACATATGTCAAGGAGATTTTAGTGAAGTTTGGCTATGAAAATACAAAGATTGCAAGCACTCCTATGGAGCACAATAAGCCACTACTTCCAGATGCTGATGGTAAAGATGTTGACCAGCATCTCTACAGGTCCATGATTGGATCTTTGATGTATTTGACTGCCTCCAGACCAGATATTATGTTTGCTGTGTGTGCATGTGCAAGATTTCAAGTCTCTCTAAAGCTTTCTCACTTGCATGCAGTTAAGAGAATCTTTAGATATCTGAAAGGCCATGCTCAATTAGGTCTTTGGTATCCTAAGGACTCTCCCTTTGATCTGGTAGCTTACTCTGATAGCGATTATGCTGGGGCAAGTCTTGATAGGAAATCAACCATAGGAGGATGTCAGTTTCTTGGTGATAGGTTGATTTTATGGCAGTGCAAGAAGCGGAGCATTATGGCAAACTCTACAACTGAGGCTGAGTATGTAGCTGCTGCAAGTTGATGTGGTCAAGTCCTCTGGATTCATAATCAGATGCTTGATTATGGGTATAATTTCATGGGCACTGTCATTTATGTTGATAACAACAAGATTATATGCATTATAAAAATCTAGTTTTTCATTCTAAAACTAAACATATAGAGATAAGACATCATTTTATAAGAGATTGTAATGAAAAGAAACTCATTCAGGTTGAAAGGATTGATACTGAGTTTAATGTTGCAGATCTTTTAACTAAAGCTTTTGATTTAGGAAGGTTTCAGTACTTGGTCACAAGCATTAGGATGCTTCATCCATAATATGTCTTATCTCTCTCCATTTTGTAAAGTTTTGTAAACTGGTACTTAGTACTTATTGTTATCAAGTTAATACTGATTGTGTTAAGTTAATACGGATTGGCAAGAAAATGCCTTGGATTGTGTTTTCTTGGTTTTCGACTAACTTTTCAGGTATAACAAAAGCAGTATGGATATGGTTTGGTGACTGGGTGTTACAGCACATGTGGTTCTCTTGCTAATGCTCACTCTGAAGCTACCACATGATGGGACTTGCTGTAACAATGGAATATGTGATGCCTAAGCAATATGTGGCATCATGTGCTTTAAATGAACATGAATTGATGGTTTTAGTTGGTCAGATCGCTCTGCACTAACCTACTCTTTGCCATTCTATCTGTTTACAGATAGTGTGACTAGCCTAAAGGCATCTGGCTTAGAGAACAGCGAGAAATCGTGAATCCAACACTTGTGTTGGAGGCAACACCTACCACGAGCTGGAAACCCTGTCAGGAAGGCCCTTTTAATGGGACTATCCATCACAGGCAGTGCTATGCACTGAAACCATTGGTTTTCACCAAACCAGAGGCCATATGAGGCCGACCTTGATTAAGTGTCTGTCACCACACTTAATCCCTTCAAAAATGGGGTTTCAGTATTATAATTTCCAAACTATAAGATAATAATGATGGGTAAAAGTTAATACTGATGGTTATAAGTTAGTACTGATAAGCATACTTAGTACTGATGAACTAGCCGTTAGTACTTATTCCAAAAGTCTGTTATGTAATGATTACTTTTGCAAGTAGAGTTGTTAACGGCCTGTTTTCCTATAAAAGAGTTTTCTAATTGGTGTTTCTTCACTTATTACATAAATATCTATAAGGCGGTTCAACTAATATTCTCGAAATCTCTATAAATTGCATAACTCTCCAATTGCTTTCACCACATAACAATAAAGGCTTTTGCGACTTAATCCCACTTTTCTAACCCTAACTTTGTTTATCCATGGCTCCTCTTGACTTTGTCGACAAACACAATATGGTGGCATGCTTGGAATTGCCAGATGGACATGATGAATTTGCAGAGATTGTAGGTTTTCTAAACCGTAGCACCATCAGGTTTGCTCTTCTTTTAAACCCTACAATCTTATGTACTCATGTCAGGAAGTTTTGGCAAACTGCTATTACCTCAACAACTGAGGAAGGGGTACAATAGTTAATTGGTACAGTGGATGACACTCAAATTGTTATTACTGAGGCATCTCTAAGAGAACATCTTCATCTTAGAGATGCTGAAGGTATTACCACTTTGCCAGTCACTGAAATTATTGGACAACTCACATTGATGGGGTATAGACATGACAATACTATTAATTTTCACAAAAGTCAGTTTTCCCCACAATGGAAGTTTCTCATTCATACCCTCTTACACTGCTTGAGTCACAAAAGGACTGGCTGGGATGCTTTTCCCACAAGCATAGCCACAACCTTGATCTGCCTTGCAACATGCAGGGTGTTCAAATTTTCAAATTACATATTTGAGGGTATGCTTAAAAATGCTGTTAGTAAAACCAAGTTTCAGATGTATCCCAGGTTTATTCAAATGTTTTTGGATCTTCAGAAACAAAACCTACAACCTCATAAAAACATTTATCCATCAAAAGTACTCACAGCCAAAGTGTTTTCCAATATGTTAAGGGCTGTGGTAGGGTACAGTGGGGTTGTAGTGCCACTATTTCCTAACGTGATTATTGCAGAGGGTGAAGGACCATCAAGCACAGGTGGCTCCCAACACACACCCACAGGTTCTAATCATTCACTACATCCACAAACTTCATCAACCAGTAGGCACAACAGACAGGAGAGTGGGACAACTCAGCCCCATTCTTCTCTTAACCTTGTACCAGATGAGCCTATCCCAGGTGATGAAGGGGATAGAGTGGTGAGGGCTGCCACTACTCAACCAGGCTTAGAAGCTGGTGAGGAAAGTGGTAACATAAATAAGACCCAATCCATGCTAACATCTAGTGAGCAATCACAGGGTGGACCCAGGCACAGGCTAAAAGGGGGGGGGGTGTATCTGTTCAGGCTAGGCCTGGAAGTGCATCTCAAATGCCCAATGACCCACCTCTATCAGCAGGTCACACAGCTGGAAGTGGTGAGGGCAGTTTGACACTTGAGAATATGACGGCTTTGTACAGATTTTTATGCAGAAAAGTGAATACACTGGAGATTTCTTTGGATGAACATAAGAAAGTTGCTGCAAAAGTTCATACCAGAATGCTACTTAAGATGAAAAGGCTAGAGCATCAAGTTAAACTCCTTTCCAAGCCAACTGAAGAAGCCTCTCTAGTTACCACTTCAATCAAAAGGAATGCCAAGTTCACAATCTCTAGCACATCAACAGAGAATTCTTCCAAACAAGGGAGGAGTTCTGACATTCAAGGAAGAAGAGAGTTTGGTCAATGGCAAGGTGGTCAAGACTTTCAAATCCCTTTCCTTGATGATGAAGAAGAGGTTCAGACAACCACACATGCAGAATAAGTGCTCAGTACTCCTACATGCACTATCAGTACTATCCCTGTTACTATTATAGTGTTGTAGTTAGTACTGATAGCACAATAGTTAGTACTCATGGTGCAATTCAATCAAGACTATCTCCAATCCTGCAAGTAGCTGCTGAAATACAACAAACCACAACAACAGAGGCTACCATCACCACCACTATACCATAAGAAGACACTGATGAAGAGAATAGGGAAACACATGCAGTTCTGGGACTTCAAAGCTTGAAGAAGTCAGTCCCTATCTCTCCAACCTACAAGAAGCCTCCTGTCCTATATTTGAGAAAGAAGACCAAACCAGCAGCAACAAAACCTAAAGAAAAAGGAGTCTCCATCAGGGAAGGAAGTGCTCCACCATCCCCAACTCACTCAGCTCCCAAGATTGATCCCAAGGATAAAGGCAAAGGGATACTTGAAGAAGAACCTAAAAAGAAGAAGTTATCCAGGGCTGAGATTGAGAGGTTGAATGAAGAAGCAGCAAGGAAGTTAGAAGCTGAATGGAATGAGCAAGAATTGCAAAGGGAGGTTGCTGAGAAAGAGAAGAAAAATATGGCTAAAATTGAAGAAGACTGGCAGACTTGGGATGGCATGAGAGCCAGAGTTGAAGCTACTCAGGAGGTACAACAGAAGCTGCAACAGGATCAAGGAAAAAGTATTAATGAAGAAGCTCAGATGTTCAGTGAAATATTGGCTAGAAGACAGAGAGCTTCAAGCCCGATTTCAGCTGGCGCCAATTCAGACAGCAAAGGGAAGTGGAAAAGGCTTCAAAACCTCCCAACAAGAGTCAACAAAAGATGTACCTGTGCAAATACATTAAGTATCAAGGTGAAGATAAAAGGACATTGAAGCAGCTCAACCAACTGGCATGGGAAACACTTCAAAAGCTTGCTGACAAAACTCAAAGAAGCATACTCAACTTTAGGACTATGTCAGATGCTGATTTCACCAGAAGTTCACAACCCATTGATCCCATTACAAGTTTCAAAAGACTATCTGAAGAAGGAGGTTCCTCATCTGCACCTAAAAGACTAAAAGCATCTGAAGATGAAGGTGGACTTAGTGAAGAGGAACTGAATCAGATGATGTTGATTGTGTCTCCAGAAGATGCCTTATACTCAGAACCCATCAACATTAGGTATCCAATACTTGGCTAGGATATCTACACTGCTGGATACCTACACTGAAGATGGAAAAAGACATTGGCAGATTCACAGAGCAGGTGGAAGGACAGGTGCTTACTTGTATCTGGTAGATCTATTTGCTTCTATAGACAGGGATGATTTGCTCAAGTTATGGGAATTGGTCAAGAATAGATTCAAGAATAGAGATCCAGATAATGACAAGGATCTGGAATTACTTTTTAAGTTGCAGAATATATTTGAACCTGACCCAACTGAAGAATAATGGAAGTATCAAACTGGTGAGGAAGAACTGTCTTGGACATTGTTGGATTCATGTGGACCACACTTGGTTACTACACACAATGGGACAGACATCTACATGCTGGTTGAAAGAACTTACCCTCTTGCCCTAGGAACATTTCTGGAAATGCTTACAGCAGGGCTAAAGATGGGCATTGCAGTTGAGATGGCTAAGGAGTTGCTGATAAAGATTTTTGATCAGGCTGGAAGACCTAGCAGAAAGTAATGTTTGGAAGAATCTTCAAAGACTGAAGAAAACTTGTGATTCTGAAACCCAATCACAAGTTTAGGGGAGGATTGTTGGGAATATGCTTTTTGGGAGTTAATACTTATTTCAGTAGAGTTAGTACTGATAGTGTTAAATGATAAGTATTAACTAGTTAGTACTGATAGTGAGAAAGTTAGTACTGATAGTTTAAGTTTGTACTGATGTAAGTATGGAATGTCGTGTAGGATTTGTAACAGCATATCTTCTATTCCAATTGAAGATATGATATACTTAGTCCATAGTTATCTCTGTAAGGGATCTCCTTAGTGTATAAAAGGAGATCCTAGCTAGGTTAAACATACATCTTACTTTCTAGCCGTCTAAAGTAGAGCTTCAAGGTTGTAAACCATAGTACTAGGAGAGTACTCGTATTATTGCTTAATAATATTGAAGCTGTTGGTGTTATACTTTGTTTACATTGTCTTTGCATTAAATCTTCTAAGTGCATACAAGTAGATTTCGCATACTTGTGTGTATTCACCACAAAGTTTCTCATTGTTGGTTTGGAACCATCCAAGGAAACTAATACATTTGCAAGCTAAGTATTCTAGATCCAAGGTTTGGGACTCCAAATTTGACCTGGAAGTGAAATATAAAGGAATACAAGCATAAATTCATGTAAATGACAGAAAACATGAGCATAATCGGGGGAAATTGACAATAAAAAGTCATGACTATTTGATGTTATCAAATATCCCCCCACTTAAACTCTACTTGCCCTCAAGTAGATCTTATTAGAAAAATATCTAAAAAGATATCCCCCAATACCTGGAAGATATGTGTTTAAAAATTCCTTATGCTAGAATAAATCAAAGCCGAACACCTCACGAAATGAGAACAAACACTCATATTCTCTCATCTAGTCTAAGTGTCAATTTCGGGGTAATCACTCAAAGCACAGTCATAACATGTATTTTATCATAAGCTTGGCGGATACACAAATCTCAACCACTAGAGTTAAGGACTAAACAATCTTTGAAGGCAATAGGGGTGGACATAAAATGAGGTTAAGGGTGAAATGTCATTACTAACGTGTCACGGAAAAGTGGACAAAATCAATGATACATAACCAAATCCATGGCCAAGATACCAAAGATTGCTCGCTTCATCACCTAGACATGCTTCATGACTAAAAGGTAGGATAAGACATGGGAAATAATTGGTGTAAAATAAAAATAACAAAACAAATAGTCTTAACCTATAACCAAGTTGTCACCGCCCACCGTCCATCCAAAGTTCAAGCTTTAAGATTAAGAAACCGGATCATGATATATCAAGTAGATGTGCCATTAGCGGACGTCATGATGGGCACATTACATGTTCTTCAAACTGTTGGTGCAATATTATCACCAACTAAATTCTTCAAATGTGACCGAGGTGGCCTCCTCGATGCTAATATCCGATGAGCTTCTAACATAGTGCTTATAACATTGCACTAAATAACATAAACACTTAAATAATAAATTTTTTTTGAATCCTCATTTTTTTCATAACTATATAAAAACATAAACATCCCCCCACTTGAGATGAACATATAATGAGAATATGGGGGATCTTCGCTGATCTTCAGATGTAAGTCTTTGATGAAAACGTAATTTCCGAACCTCTCTACTTGAACTTTGAACTTTGTCAAACAGTGACTTCTCAATCACAAATTAAGACTACACGGTAGGCTAAGGTGAATGGGTGTAACGAGACAAACATAAAGGGTATGAAATGAAAGGAAAGGCTTTAAAGGGTGTATCTAGGGGTATCTTACACTAAAGGAGAGTGCGACAAAAGGGTTTAACTAGAGGTCGCAGAGTCGAGGAGACTAATCGATAGACTCACAATAATAGGCTGTTTGGGTGATAATCCTAAAAATATTGCCTTCTCAAACTGATTATTTCATATATATTAAGCTAACTCAACATACGTCATTTATGGTCTCGAAATGATGCAAAAGCCAAGTTCTAAAGTTTACAAGCTACCAGCACACTCATAATTTGGTGGGATTTGGGTAAATAAATGGAAACGGATAAGGCTAATCTCACCATGGAATATCAAAGGTTATAATGTGCTCGGCTAAGGTCTAATCTAGTTAGGTTAAGAAAAACATGTCAGCATTTTAAAAATGGCATTATTTTTCAAAATAAACTAGAAAAAAGAGGGCAATTAAGTTCAAGTAATAATTCTACTCCCGTCCCCCTACTTGAGATGTAAAAAGTCCCTTTTGTACTAAATGTTAAATAAAGGTGAAGAGAAAGTAGAATTAGAGCGATAACTTTCCTGAAATTTGCTCCTAAAAAGAAAGAAGGCCCACGAAGAAAATCATGCCTTCGTTAAAAATCCTGAGCAAACTTCGATCCCTGAAATCACAACTAACCAAAAAGCATAATTCTAAAAAGAGAAACAAAAACAAAACAACCTAACTCACTTTTGTAGGAATCACGATTGCATTTAGCATATGCAACAAGCCATTTAAACCACTTGGTGTCCCACGTGGACGAGTGTAGTCTCGTGAGGGCTTACAAGGAACATAACCAAAAATTTCATTTAAAACTAATACAAGGTTATCGTGCTTATATTGGAAAATTTTTAAAACTGCAGGATTAATTACGGCGTAACCTTAAGAATGACTTACGCCATACTTTTGGTTAAACCTGGAATTCGTCTACAGAAGACTGTTACGGCGTAATAATGGATGGAGATTATGCCGTAATAGTTGAAAACCTGGAGTGAATCAGCCACTGAAGAACGGTTACAGCATAACCATAGAGAGAGTTACGCCATAACTTCATAACAGAACAGAATCAGGTCCTCATTTTAATCGACGTGAATTCATCTCCAATTCGTGCAAAAATGTTAAAAGCACAAAACCCAACAAATAAAAATGAAAAGAAACATAAATGAAAAGGATAATTGGTGTTGTCTTCCGAAAGAGCACTTTTTTTTTATTACCGAGTTTTTAAGTTAGACTCAAAGCCATGGGGCTTTATGAGGGTCTTCGAACTTAGCCATCCTCATTTGCTCTTTTACCGGAGGGAAGGCTGGTCCCAAATAGATGGAGGAATGTAAAGAGTCATCCAAAATCGAGTTTCTTGCAGAAAAAATTAGATTTTTCCCATTCATAATGAAATTTAGATTCGGCTTCCCATTTAAATCTAATGGTTCCGAATTTTACTTTAATCCAATTCTAAAATGAAATTCCTGTGTAGCCGACTTCTTTTCTCTTTTCTTCATTAAAACACGCCCATTCCTTACGTTTGAGCCAGTTGGGATCAGGGAATTCTCCTCCATGACAAACCTTAAGATGTGGATCACACATAGGCCACACTTTTGTCATAGAAGTGATAGGAGTACAACAGAAGTGGATAGTCCAACCTACATTTTCAAACCAGTCAGCCATAATATGGTGCTCCCGAAACCAAATTTCCTTAATTATTTTCTCATCTTCGAAACACCACTAAGCTCTTGCCTCCTTTTTCATTCACTTTACAAAGAATTGGCCACCCCCATTGCAATGTTTGAGAAACAGGGAACACGTTGGCAAGGTTAACTTTGAGCCCTCTATCTCAGAAGTGATAGGAGTACAACAATGATGCTTCCCCGTTGCTACAGTAACACAACTTTTGTCCAAATTCCTAGTTGAAGTCTGATCTTCTTCGTCATCCTCCCGAGAAGATTTATCTCTATTGTAGCGATCACTTGACTCTGTACCCTGTAAATGACAAATATATGAAGGGGAAAATTATCGTTAGCATTATCAGGAAAAATAGCTGGCTTTTCCTTAGTAATTATATCTGCCATGCAAGAGCTCACTACTTCATCAGGTTCTTGACAAAGAGCTTTATCCATCTTAAACACTACCCTATCATGACTGTATCCCAAAGAAAGCTCCTTTTCAAAAACCTTGATCCGGGCGCGCGAGGAAGCAAGGAAAGGTCTTCCAAGAATTAAATGTCTTCTTGGGGTGTTCGCCATGTCAATAACCACGAAGTTGGAAGGAAAGAGAAAATTATCGACTTTAACCAACACACTAGCCGCAATTCCAATAAGGGTCGCCTTAGTCATATCAGCCATCTCAATTATCATGCTTGTTTTCCAAAGATTAGTTAATCTAAGTTTTAGAAATATTGAGAGCGGCATAACGTTCACACTAGACCCAAGATCGGCTAATGCTGTTAGATCATGATTACCGATGGAGCATGGAAGAATGAAGCTATCCGTGCAAACCTCCTTATTCGGTAGTTGGCTAGGCATTTCATGTGCTAACCCTGGCTCGCAATCAGATTCATGGTTGCGCTGTAACTCATCACAAGAGTTATGGTGTAACTGGTTGCTGTCGTCGGATCCAATTTCTGATTCCTGTTTAACAAAAGAAGTATGGAAATCATCGGTTGATGCTTTTATCTCCTCTTCTGTAAAGATGGCCTTGCAAACCACCATAGGTTTAATTCCTTCTGGTTCAGTATTACCTCTTTTCACCTCTTTGCTGAGCTGTTAAACCATTGTCTCTAAGTTATTTAAAGATCTGTCATGACTAGAGAGGCTTCTATTTGTATTTTCTTGGAAGCTTTTTAACCACTCGTCCTATTCCTTATGCCTTGTAGAGACCTCAAGATATTTGTTGATAGTATCTTCGATATTAGACCTTCTTTCAAAAGGTCCACGATTGTAATACCCTGAAGGTCCTCCCGATATCCATATCCATTAGACCCTTGAAAAGGCCTATTAGCTTCACCATACTTGACTTCTACAATAGTTGTATCTGCATCATTAAGAGGGCAATTTTTAGCTAGATGATCTTCATCACATATTTCACACCTTACTTGGATAACGTGCACACTTTCTTTGAGTTTGACCATATCGCGGCCAAGAATGTCAAGCTTGCTGGTTATTGCGGCAATTCCATCTAAGCCTCCGCCAAAACTCCTATAGCTTCCTCCTTCATGACACTTTTGAGAGTGAGTGGCCATTTTTTGTATGGATTCCAAAGCGAGAGAAGGAGTCATTCCAGGGATCGGCCCCTGAGAACCGAGCATTTGCCTTGCAGCAACTCCAATATCAAGTTGTAGAAAATATTGACCTTTTGTTGTTTATTGAGGTCATGAGTAGGGCATTTGTATAAGAGGTCATTATACCAATCCCAAGCTTGGTATAATGTTTCGCCATCTTCTTGTCTGAAATTGTGGACCTCTTCTAATTGTTTTGTCGTTCTTGAAGGAGGACAAAATCTTTGAATAAACGCTCTTTTGAGAACATTTCACGTGTCAATGGTCCCACCGGAAAGTCTATCAACCCATTGTCTAGCCAACTCCGTAAGTGTCATAGCGAATACCTGGGATGTTGAAGACAAAATTTTATTCGTCACGAATAGTATATATGTAACATATTGGATTTCACATACACATCATAACACAAACATACTTAGGCGTATAAGTGATGAGTTTTAGAGAGAGAAAGTTAGAGGTTTGGGAACTTTAGTGAGAGAAAGAAAATTCTTATTATGAGCTCCAACTCTCTACCTTGGGAGGTAGAGAGTATTTATAGTACTTACAATAAAACGCCACACAACGGGCCGTGGATCAGGCATACAGTGGGTAAAGACCCGTCCGTCCTCCACGGTGTTACTTAACTAACTACTACTTATCATAAAATAACTACGACTACGAGCTTTCTAACGATTACATATACTTGAGGTGACCGACACTTTAATACCAGGATTTTCTAAATCCTAACAATCTCCCCCTAAGGGAGGTCACCTCAAACACATACTGAAATTACATTGAATACAAACAGATATTAAATTAAAAATTGTTCTTGCATTCTTGACCACGTTCTTTGTTCTGTAGCTCGTAGTCTTTGATTCTTCATTATTGCATGTTTTGGATAATCTGAGTGGAGGTCTTTAACTGATCCACGTGATAATGAGTTATGAGCCAGCTTTGAGATCATCAGCCATATTAATCTTTGACTCATCCATTGTGGTGTTGGTATTATGTGATGTTGTGACATTTGGACCGACATGCTCACATTCGGATCATGATATATTCTTATCGAGTAGCGAAGCTTTCGTTGATTCATGATATTGGCGCAGCGTAGCGAAGCATGGAGTGAAAATATCAGAGTCATTGATGCACTAATCATGATTTCTTTACATATGAATGTGTTGTGTGAGCATGCGGCTATGGATTGACCGCTCCATTCTCGATCAACGCAAACGCGTCGGGTGTACCTGCATAAGACAGTTAGTAATAAAGCATACGAAAGTGTCTTTGATCACTTTCGATGAATTAAGGTACACGGCCCACGGTTCCTCGTTGATCAAGGTACAAAGTACGCTCGTGATCGTATAATTGAAGAATTTCCTTGATAGGGTTTCGCAATGCTCTAGCTGTTCTCAAACCGAACGTCTCAAAGAAGACAACACGGAGTGAGTGAACCAAATAAATGAGATTCACGATTGATGAAAATGATTTGAAAAACAATCGTGTATCGATCAATAGAAATTGTTTTTGCAATACAACGAAGGTTTTAATGAAAATCAATTATCAATCATAAACACCTTTTGTTTTGAGAAATAAGTACACAGTCGATGTGCTAAAGAAAAGTGTTTTTAAGCACAACGACCGTTTTTTCAAAGGTATCCGTCAATCCATAACCTGAACCAGGATTGATTCAAAAGATTGAATCGCTCCATTGTTTCTGTTCAGTTGTCACATGGTTGATCTAGAGGATAGATCTCACATGCCACCTACCAGGAGCTTGTTTGATGTTGGCTCCAGAAGGCTTTCCATCTTCATTGTGAATATGTTTCAGATGTTCTGGCAATACCACAAGGATAATGCGTAGGACTCATTAAATATAATTTCTCTTTCCACATTGTGTGAAACAGAGAGTCTTCATTGAAAGTGTCCTAATGAGATTTATTGATGATCTCGAGGCTCTAGACTCAATTTTGTGCATATTTGGATCCTATATCGGAGACTAGGGAGAGGGTCTCCTTCTTCAATATCAACAATCTCTAAGAGAAAGTCGATAGATTATGTCGGTTCCCCGTGAGAATGAAACAAGCCCTTTTAAGAGGAACTTGAGTGGTTTGGAAAGTTGAAGTGCAGTGCGCCACTGGGTCCATGACGTCTTGTCTTCAATACCGATGTTACCTTGGTAACCACCAGAGTATATGAATTGAACACGGTTCTGCCCTAAGGTTGAATAAATGGAGGGCTATTTCTTTTCACCCTTTTTAACATTCAATTCTTTTTCATTCTTTAACCCCTTCAGTGCTTACCGAGACTTCATAACTAGAACCTTGTTGGGTTTATTCCAGTACTAGCTCAGTCTCAGTCCGCACTCTTCCCATATCTCACTTTTCTCATTTTTTCATCATACCTAAGGACTTCTACATTATCTAGTGGATTGTCCCTGGGTAGATCCCTCCGGTTCTGGCGGATCATGGGACCACATACCTAACCTTATCGTCCTTATATCACCATACATAATGTAAAGTTGGTCTGTCTTTTTGGTATTGTTCATTTGCCATAGGAACCAATTGAAAACCATTTGAAAATCAATCCAGATACTTGTGATGTATTATCAAAGCATTTTGCACCTGAATTGTTTTTGATATTTTTAGAAAAAGAGCTCCCCCTCAACATGTGCATCATGTGTTTGAAATTGTTTAGCACACGGAGGCAAGAGGAAGAATTAACTTCTTTGATTTCCATTTTCTAAAAGATATCAACATCACTTCCCTTATCAAATCAAGTAGATAAAGCATTTTGGATGGATGAGGTTTTCAAAAGTTTGCTCCCCCTCAATATGTGCCTCGAATTTTGAAAGAGTTTTTGCACATATTAGAGGGAACCTGCACTTAGAGATAATTCATCACGCTTTCAAAATTTGAGGTTTAAAGTAGATGCTCCCCCTCAACATGTGCATGGAAAATTTGAAATCGTTTGTCACATGAGGGGAGGAAAACTTGTACATCCTTATAAAACCATTTACCGACTTATTAGTGTAAATCCAATTTAAATCACAAATTCTCCCCCGATCACAATTATCAAATCATTTGAGATTTGTGATCTCTGTAGATTTAAATTGATTTTGAAAGCTTTTAAGGAGAATTGTGACTTGATATGAAAACGCTTTTAACCGATAAGGATCGGATTTTGAAACTTTAGACTCCATTGATTAAACATGCTTGAGTATCTTTTGAAAACATAATAATAACCAAGGTCTGGTACCATTGTTTGAAAAATACACTTTTTGATTTTAGATGAAAAATCATTCTCCCCCTCAATCAATGACGAAAGTCGTTGATTGATGAATTGAGATTTTGACACTTGATAAGTTCTTTTGATTTTCAAAAATAGAGTCCGAAGTGTTTTCAAAACAATTGAGTTTTCATAAGATTGCAAATATTTTTCAGAGGAATCTTTAGAAGGAAAAATATTTGAAGTTAAACATTTGTCTTGATGATGACAAACGTTTGTTTTTAGAATCAGAGCATTAGGTTTGAAACATGAGATAAAGCATGGCTCTGTTCTTTTTTTGAAAAGCGGGCTACTGCCTGAAATGACAATAAACCATTGTTTTACTTTCTCCCAAAAATATTTTTTGTTTTTTTTTTATAAAAAACATTCGAACAACATCTAAAGTCCCGTACCATTCTTTGAATGACAGCATAAAGACCGTAGATATTATCGAATCGAGAAAAGCATGACAAAATGACAATAATTTTTGAGGATTTTTTGAATTTTTCAAATTTTTATGGATTTTGAAAGTTTTATATTTTTCTATTTGATTTTTGAAGGTTATGTAATTTTGTATTTTGTTTTTCGAATAGATATTTACAAGAGATAGTTGAAGGAAACCTTTACTCCTCTTCTTCCTCTTGAAGGCGTTTGAGAGTTTCTGGTTGTAGGCTCTTAAGACCAAGTCGTGGAAGGATAAACTCAAAACGTTCTCTAGAAAGAGCTTTGGTGAAGATGTCTCGCTAACGGTATTCAGTCCTTACAAAGTATAGTTCCACCACACCTTTTTCAACTTGCTCCCGGATGAAATGATGTCGAATGTCGATGTGCTTTGCTCTAGAGTGTTGTACGTTGTTGCATGAGAGAGCAATAGCACTTTTATTATCACAAAGAGAGGATTTTGTTAAATTCAAAGTCATAGTTAGATAATTGGGATCTCATCCATAGGATTTGAGCACAACAAGATGACATGGCTATGTATTCACCTCTGTAGAGGAAATAGAAGTACTCATTTGCTTCTTTGACGACCCGCTCACAAGCTTATCACCCAAAAACGAGCACCTCCGCACGCATTTCGACGAGTATCTTGAGATCCTGCATGATCAGCATCTGCATAGGCTGTTAGTGACATACCGGTGTCCTTCGGGTACCAAAGTCCCATATTGATGGTTCCTTGGAGATACCGAAAGACCCGTTTAACCGCTTCAAGGTGCTTTTTAGTAGGCTTAGCCTGGTATCTAGCACACATGCAAACAGAGAACAAGATGTCTGGTCTACTAGCTGTGAGGTGCATCAGGGATCCAATCATACTACGATATTTCGTTTGGTCTACCATGATCCCTGAGTGGTCCTCATCTAGTTTAGTACGTTCAATCATGGGAGTGTCAACAAGGTCACTTGAATCAAATCCAAATTTCTTTAAAATCTCATTTGCATATTTAGATTGATTTATGAAAATGCCTCCAGGACTTTGAGAAATTTGTAATCCTAAGAAAAATGACATTTGTCCCATCATTGACATATGAAATTTAGAACCCATTTCATTTGAAAACGATCACACTTCATTGGGGTCATCGAGGCAAAGATGATATCATCAACATAAATTTGAACGTGAATTAAATGTTTGCCTAACTTCCGGGTGAACAATGTCGGATCAACCGCTCCTTTGCTGAATCCGGTTGATAGAAGAAACTTTGATAGTGTATCATACCATGCTCTTGGAGCTTGCTTTAAACCGTAAAGAGCCTTCTTCAAACGATAAACGTGAGTAGGATGCTCGGGATTCACAAAGCCTTCAGGTTGGCCGACGAGACGACTTCTTTAAGATCTCCGTCGTGAAATGCCGTCTTTACATCCATCCGATAGACTACCATGTTCTTACTAGCAGCATTAGCCAAGAAGATTCTGATTGCCTCGATACGAGCAAAGGAGCAAAAGATTCTTCAAAGTCAATACCCTCCTCTTGACGGTATCCTTTAGCAACCAATCGAGCCTTGTTCTTTAACACATCACCATGCTCATCAAGTTTTACTTTGAAGATCCATTTTAGAGCAATGATCATAGCACAACTGAGCAGTACTAATTCCCATATATCAAGTCGATCAAACTCATGAATTTCTTCTTGCATGGCATTGAACCAAATGTCTTAATTCATGGCGGTTTTAACATCTTTTGGTTCGATCTTTGAGAGTACGGAGTTGAAGAAGCACCATAAGGCATCGGTTGCAAGTTGTTTCCGTGTGGATACTGGACGAGAGAGATTTCCAATGATGTTGTCTAATGGATGATCGTGAGTCCATTTTCTGAGGTGTTCATGTGGCTGTTGTTGAGGGATTGAAGTAGCAGAGTCGATGTCTCCTGAGGAAGAAGGTTCTGATGATGATTCAGAGCAAAGATATTTTCAAATGGAGCATCTTCAGGAGTAGCAAAGGGATTAACTTCATCATTGATGCAGCAACTTCCATGATGTACATTTGATGATTGATGATTTGTTGATGAGACAGAGTGATCGCAGCAGCTTCTTGACTTAATGATATTGAGACTGAAGGGTTGACTTCATTCAAAGGGATAGGAGCAGCCTCTGTTGATGGAATTGACATTTCATTAGATTCGCTTCAAAGTGTTCATCAAACATTGAATCAAACAATTTCTTTAAATCATCTTCAGATGGAGGTACATATGGAGTTGTTGGAAATGAGTTTGGTACAAGGGATGAACCAATGGGACTGTCTTGAAGTGCGGGTTGAGAACTGGATTGTCCAGGAGCCATTTGACCGGTCAGCTCATCGAACGTAACGTGAATTGTTTCCATGATATTTCGGGTTCTCTTGTTGTAGATTCGGTAACCTTTCTTGTTTGGTGCATAACCAACAAAACCTCCAATATCTGCCTTTGCTCTTAGTTTACCTAAGTCTTGACCATCATTAGTTGGGTAACACAATGCACCAAACACATGAAGGAATGAGAGATTAGGTTTTCTATTGTGGACAAGTTCATAAGGAGTTTTTCCATGAGCAGTGTGAATTAGGGACCGATTTTGAGTATAGCATGCAGTGGCAATGGCTTCAGCCCATAGAAACATTGGAACCTTTGAGTAAATAAGCATTGTTCTTGCGGCTTCCACAAGAGTTCGATTTCGTCTTTCAACTACACCGTTCTGTTGAGGAGTTCATGGAACACTTCTTTGATGACTGATTCCAACACTTTCATAAAACTCACTAAGTTGTTTTTAACAAACTCGGCCCATTGTCTGTTCGGATGATTCGACCGCTTTGTTGAAGTCGAACCACTGTTTGATAAGTTTGATGATGATATCCGAGTTTCATCCTTTGTCCTTAAGAACTTTACCCAGGTGAATCTAGAGAAATCATCAACCACAACTAACACATATTTCTTCCCAAGATATTCTCGACTCTCATGGGTCCACATAAGTCCATGTGAATTGTATGAAGAACTTCAGAATCGAGTTTGTAGGTTTGGGTTTATGGGCATACTTCTTGCTTTTTCCCAATTGGCATGCTTAACAAAGATGATCCTTTTCATACTTAAGTCTAGGTAGACCTACAACTAAGTCCTTCCTGGAGAGATCATTGATGGTGCCGAAGTTCAAGTGATTGAGACGACGATGCCATAACCATGACTTTGTTTTAGAAGCCTTTGACAACAAGCAAATTGGAGAAGACTTCATCATATCTTCGATAGAGATGGTGTATAGATTTGAACCACGTGTTCCTCTTAAAAGTTCTTTACCATCCAATTCTCTAACGAAGCAAGTATATTTTCTGAAGGCTACTTCTAGATCAGAATCGCAAAATTGACCAACAGAGAACAGGTTATGACCAAGAGCTTCCACATAATATATCCTGGAGATAACACTTTTACCAACAACATAATCTCCATAACCCATAATGGCACCAAATGATCGTTCCGAATCTAACTGTCTCCGATGAATTTGCTCACGAAGTTCATGAGCCGCGACCGGTCAACAGTCATATGCTTGGAACAGCCTGAGTCCAGGTACCACAAACGATTTGAACGATCTGCAGTTGAACACAAACAAGAATGGATAACTGGATAATTGGGATCCCCATGCAAGAATGGGTTCCATTTGGTTAGTAATGGTGATTGGAACACCCACATCGAAATAGAAACATTCATATCAGAAATTGAGGCAATGGAATCATTATGAATAGATGCAGTACTAGTGTCCGTATTTGCCCTATTCAAAGTATGTTCACTTCTTAAGGAATAGTTCTACCAAGAGGCATCCATTTTCTAGTGGGCGCTTTGATTAACTTTATGGCCAAAAGGTATCCATTGATAACCTATCTTACTAAATGTTCTTCCCTGTGGGCTTCCACTGTTTTCTAACTTTCTTTCGCCTTTGCCTTGTTGCCTTCTTAGCATGATATTTTGCATTAACAAGATTAACTGGGATTTGACAGTATTAGACAAAGCATTCACACCACATTCATGATTAGTAACAAAATTCAAGCAGACATCATTACAAGGTTTGCAAGTAGTATCAGAATTCGAATTAATTACAGTACGCCTATGGCTAATACTAGAATCAACACGATTCGTTTTATTCACCTCAAACTTAAAGTTCCTAGGTTGGTCTTCTACTCTCTTCCAATGCACATTCTTAGCTTGCAAGGTCCTATCATTCCTTGTGTTGTCTTGAGACTTTGACCGCCGCTTTAATGTCACCGATTACTCTGAGGAATGGGAACATTACTTGGTTGATCTAATTTTTGCATTCCTGAACTAGATGTGCAAGGATCTGAACTACTAGAAGGCACATTAGTGTTCACTTTCTAAAACTGATTTGAGCTATTTGCAAGCACACTAAATTCACTTGCTTAACACCGTAAGTGCTGGGATTTGTACCCTAGAAGGCACACTAGAGTTCGCTTTCTTAGCAGTAGGTGTTGGGATCTGAACTACTTGAAGGTATACTACAGTTCATATTCATAACATTGGGCATCGAATGGATTTCATACTTGGCACTAGGCATAGAACACGGAATCAAAGGATTAACTCTCTCACCTAAGGACTTAGGGCATATTGTGATTAAGCATTCTTGAATTTCTTGAGATCATTTGGCATATAAGCATGCATTCCCAATTGCATTATCAAGTGGTTTCTCTAACTTATCCTCTTCAACAATCTCACGGAGACATTCTAGATAATCCTTAAGGGATGAGAAATATGTTTGAATTGCAAGTTTATTGTTCCTAAGATGAGGAGGAACATATTTCACAGACAAACCATATTTATTATAAACAGGTACCTTTGATCCATCATTCTCCCCATTGGTCATTGGCATTTTCCCTTTTACCTGGCTCTTCAGATTCTCAATTTCCTTTTGCAATGAAGCTATTTGTTCGTTATTTTTGTTACGAGTGACCTTTATTGATTCAAATAACTCATTGAAATGACGTTTAACCTTTTCATTTTCTTCTAGAAAACTCTCATTTTCCTTTTGTAATGCATTTACTAAGTTTTGAAGATGAAACGTTTGAGAATTCTGAGAATCTAAAGGAGGAGGCATTTGGGAGCCATTCACATTGTTCTTTTCACCCTTTAATTGAGAGATTTGGGCTTTCAACTTTCGGATCGTGTTACAATGAGCTTGAATTGTCATCACGTTTGTTTATTTGAAAACTGCATCAAACTCTGGAGCATCCGAGGATGTCTTGATATTTGAAGTTTTGACATTTTCTTTAAGATGTTGATATTTTAGTTGTAAATTAAAATGCTCAACCTCTAGTTTAGAAAAATGTTTAACCAAATTATCGTGATCATCCTGATCAATTTTCTCATTAAGTTTCGAATTAATCTTTTCAAGCTCAATGACACGATCATGGGAGACTTTCAGAGCAACAGATAATTCATGAAATTGAGAAGCATTAATGGAACAATTTGTAGCAATGAAAAACACATCTTGAGCAATACATTCTGAAATCGATTCTCATTCATGTATGCAAGTTCTTCCTTTCAATCTCATTATATTTTAATTCTCTCTCATAGTCACTAACCTCAACTATCATTGCATCAAATTCCTTTTCCATTTCTTTAATGTCTAAATTCATTCCCTTTTTAAGACTTTCAAAATGATCTTTTAGTTGTTTAAAGAAAGGCATGACTTCAGTTAAATAACATTCTTTCGTTTGCTCAAAACCCTTTCCCCTTTAGTTATACCAAATGGGTGTGATCCTTTTCTTACAAGTTTTCTCAAAATCAACAAATAGTTGAAAATAACATATTGACTGATTAAGGTCTTGCTTTTAGTGGCAATAGTCCTAGGAACTAAATGCATTGGTGTATTGGGAGGATACACGCTGTCGAAGGCATTTTCCCAAAGGGGGTTTGTTACAACAAGATTCTCTCGCTTTTGCTTATCTAAATCCTTTTCCGAACACTTGTTTGGGTGTTAACAACGCTTTGAGACTTAAACTTTTTCAAGGAAATCCAATTCTCCTTCTTGTAATCATGGGGTGTGATAGTTATTTTCTTCTTTTTACATTTAGGATCATCTAGTTTCTTGTTCATCTTTTCCCTAGTGACTTCATCTGATTTCTTATCTTCCTCAGTGCACTCAAGCAACTAGGTTTCGCTAGGTTTAAGGATTTCCTTGCCATCATAAAGAACCTTATGAGCATTTCTAGCCTTTTAATGACCTCTGGATTTGGTTCCTCAACAAGGGGAATGCTATGCTTATCGCTAAGAACTCTATGCTTAGTGATCATGGCAGCGTGAATGGTGTTCCCTTATACGTACAACTTGTTTTCAAGCTTGTTTTTCAAAGTTTTCAGATTAGAAAAATCTTTCAAAAGTTTTGATTCCTTAGCATTAAATTCTTGCTTAAGCATTTTCACATTTTCTTGAAGTTCTTGTTTTTGCTTAGCAGCTTTAGAAAGCTTTTCTTGTAAGGAATTTAACTCTTGTTTTAGTACTTCTTCTCTAAAATTACTTTTTCTAATTATTGTACGCATTTGGTCATCCATTTCCTGCTCACGGGTGGTCAACTCAAATTTAGCACGTTGTTCATAAATAGCAACACGTTCTTTATAGGCATTCAGTTCAGAGATAACAGAATCATCAGGGGCACATGCAGTGAATTCATCAAAGACATAGTCATTATTGACTGCAGAAGATGCATTACTTGGTACAATCTCACTTTCACTTTGCTTCACATATTGATCATATGGGACAACATTGCTATTACCCACATCATCAATATCTGATTCATAAGTCTCAAGAGATTGTACTTCATTATGCATCTTTCGCTCATCAACATCATCATATAGTTTTAATACCTCTGAGATTATCTTGTCTTTGGATGGACCAGTTTGTTGTGGTTGAGAACTTTGGAGAAACCATAAGTGAGATGCTAGCCATGAAGATTGTTTGAGCAGTAGGTTCATCATCTACATCAGAATCAAATGCATCACAATCAGAAACTTGAAAGGCATTCTGATGATTATGACCTATCTCCTAAATTGGTTGTTCATCAACATCAGCATCATAAGTCTTGGCATTCCCTTCAAAGAAGAAACAACAACTCATCTTCATCCAAAGCTGCTCCATTGTCCTGAGCTTGCACAAGCAACATCTTATCCCTGAAGTACTTCAGATTCTGAGGACGTTTTGAGATGTGCAATTCCTTGCAATGTGTCCGTCACCACCAGAGTTGTAACATTTGATAGGCTTTGTTTGTCCTTGATTTCCAATCCTTCCTCGATTCTGATTTCCACCATAGCCTCCACCTACTCCACCTCTTCTCCGATCGTATCGCTTTCTTGAACTGGCTGCACCATAACCTTCCCATCTCTGAAAGTGGCTTGATTGTGTGGATTGGATGCTCGCTCGAGGTTGTTGTTGGTGTGTGGGAGAGTGTTCATGTTTTGAGTAATCATGAGAGCTAGTTGACTAATGAAGTTTCCAACGGATGCATCAAAGATCGCCTTGTTTGAACATAGGATCATGAATGAGTTTGTGATTACCATTACCCATGGGTACAACTTGAGAAGCTTTGGTGGTGATCCCAACATTTGTGTAGAAAGCGGTTGAATCATTTGATGAACTTGTTTCTCCCTGATTGGTTTTGAACTGTTCCAGAATCCTTTTTCAAACATAGCATGTCTTTCATTCTAGAGAAGGAAGGCATACAGTTGCTCATAGTTTGTGTTCTTCAATCCTTTAGTGAGCTTCACAGATGTGACAAACTTGTGCCATTCGGGATTCATGTTGTTTACAAATTTTGAGTTCAACTGAATGTTAGGCATGGTCATTCTGATGTTCCTCATGTCATTCACAAGCTTATGGAATCTCACATAGTACTCATAGACACTCTCATCCGGTTTCATCTTGAAATGCTCAAATTCATCATATAATTGAGATTCTCTGTCTTCAACAGTTAATTCAGAACCTGAGAGAAGCATCTTGACATTATCCCATACGCCTTTGCTTCGTGTTGTGATTGATAAGCTTGTAGATGTCTTTTGGAAGACCTTGCAAGATAATGTTAGAAGCCCTGATATCCGCATCGAATCTCTTCTTCTCCTTATCATTGAGCTCATCATACATCTTTGGTCTGTCCATTCCATAAATCAATGTTCCATCTTCCGCAGTATCAATTATGTCTCTAGTAGTCTCAACTCGATAAGGTCCTTCATCAATTGTTTTGAGAATGTTGACCCCATTATCCTTTCCAAGACAGTACAGTCTGATTCTTTGAGCCCAAGAGTCGTAGTCAGTTCTATCAAGCATGGGTGGACGGGTATCTGAACCACCGCTTGAACATCCTCTAAACAATGGAGATGATTGTAGGTACGTTGGTAGACATGTTGACAGATAATCACGGAATTTTATAACTCAATGATTAAACCGGGAAATAGATTCTTTCACGGGATTTTACTAAACCAAGAGAAAACCGTATTACACACAAAAATCAACCAAGTCGCTATGAATCCTTGAACCAAGTCGCTAAGTACTAAGTTGCTAAGTAATGACAAAGCAAGTCGCTAAGTTCCCAAGTCGCTACAAATTTTGACCACAAAGAAGTCGCTATGCACCAAGTTGCTATGAGATCAAGTCGCTAAATAGCAACTCGCTAAGGACCAAATCGCTACCACCAAATCGCTACGAAACTTAAAGAGCAAGTCGCTACCTTACCAAGTCGCTACCCGTAGTGGAGAATCCACCGCAGTACTTTTTGTCGGCTTGTCTATAAAGGCAAGTCGCTAGGACCAACTCGCCACCAAACAACACTACAACTCGCTACAGACTTACAAAGAAAGTCGCTACCAAGAATATTATACCGAGAGCCAAGTCGCTAACAAGAGAAAACTTTAAAAACACACTTTTCAATCCAAAAACAACCCAACCACGATTATTCAAGCCTTCTAAATAAAAACCTAAACACTTGTGATGATTCTAAACACAAAAGTACAATCAAAATCCAAACTTCAACACTAGAAAACAACCAAATGATGCAAAAACCACTAAACTTTTTCAAACTCAAAAACCACCTAAAAACCACTAGAAATCCAAAGATATGTAAGAGATGATCTAACCATGGCTCTTGATACCAATTGTAACATATTGGATTTCACATACACATCATAACACAAACATACTTAGTCGTATAAGAGATGAGTTTTAGAGAGAGAAATTTAGAGGTTTGGGAACTTTAGTGAGAGAAAGAAAATTCTTATTATGAGCTCCAACTCTCTACGTTGGGCGGTAGAGAGTATTTATAGTACTTACAATAAAACGCCACACAACGGGCTTTGGATCAGGCATACAGTGGGTAAAGACCCGTCCGTCCTCCACGGTGTTACTTAACTAACTACTACTTATCACAAAATAACTACGACTACGAGCTTTCTAACAATTACATATACTTGAGGTGACCGACACTTTAATACCAGGATTTTCTAAATCCTAACAATATATAAGAAATATCAAATATAAATACCCGCGACAGAATTACAAATCAACCGTTTTAGGAAACAGGTCAACACGCAAAACCAGCGAATACTCGATAAGTGATACCGGGAAAGTGAATACCCGGGTCGTTTCCTAACGAGGAGTGAATTGACGGTCACGTTTGAGCTTTGTTATTAAAGTGCTTGAATGGATCGGGAATTTACGATTCGGATTACGTTTTCTACAATTTAAAGCACGGGAAAGAAAATAAAGCATGTAAACGAAGCAAATAACTAAATTAAGAACTAATAAGCATAAAAAACAATAAAACGATGCTAAACTACGTTATAAGGCATTAAAACTAAAAAACGCGAAAACCCGGGCTAAACCCGAGCTTCAAAAGTGAAAATGTGCAATTTAAGTCCAACGAGTGCAAAACGAATTTTCCTATGACCTAAACGACTAAAAATAATTTTAGAAGAAATCCGGGTATTTTTTTGACTTTTATTTTATTTATTACGAATTAAAAACTAAAGTTAACTAATTAATTAATAAAAAATACTAAACATTTTTAGAAAAATCTGAGAAAATTACCTAAAATACTTTAAACTATACTCATTTTAAGAAAAATAAAAAAGGTGTGTACTGCTTAAGGAAATAAGCAGTTAAAAAGGCATCTAAGTGAATAAGTAAAAACTAGGAAATGGTACTTAAAACATTAATATTGCAAGAATAAACAGAGACAAGTCCCAAGGGCGAGTGGTAGAGTGTGTTGGTATTTAGGCTTCGTGCAGAGGTCCCCAGGTTCGATCCTTGTGGTACAATTTTGCCAAATTATTAATTTTTTTCAATTTTTTTTTCTTTTTGAAACTTAAATGTTTGATCAAATTAAGGATTTTTAATAAACACAAAACTTTCAAAAAGCTAAAATAAGTCATGTTTATAGCTTATTTTCTTCAACAGTTAGCATAAAACAACCAAACACCCCTTGTGACAGATTTTTGGGCATAAAAAGCTAATGATAAGCATAGAATAAGCAATTCTAAACTAAAACAAGCATAAGCATACAAACTAAGTACATTAATATGCTAAAATTAAAAAGATTGGACAAAGATAAAAGAGAGATAAGCAGTTATGAAGTTTAAGTTAAACTAAGGGAGACTTTAAGCATAAAAGGGACCAATAAGCTATGATAAGCAGATAAATAGCTAAACCTCAATCAAACCTATCCTAAATTAACTAATAAGCACTAAGGAAAACTGAGATAAGCTAAAAGGACAAAAGCTAATAAGCTTTAAAGATAGCTCAAGTCTCTGCTTGGATCGAAGCAGGGCGGTGTCTTATAATGCTTTTGGTGCTTAAAAATAAGCACTTAACCTACTCCAAATCCTGAAAAAAATAAAAACAGACAAACATGGTACTATGGGGATCCTAAAAGGACTAAAAGGGAGCAAAATGGGGGTTGTTAACAGCTTATAAATAAGCTGTCAACAGAGGGTGTGAGCTATTTCTAAAACAGGACAGTGAGACAAGTTTGCATAATACTAAAAAAACTACTAAACCACTTAAATACACTTAAAAGAACTAACATGGCACTACCTAAACCAAATTAATACCAAGTGACCTGATTTTTGACACCCAAAATGGGTCAAAATCGGGATTTGACCCAATATTCATACTAATCCAAACACCCCCTGTGACATAACAAGATTTTGAAAATTGTTTTAGAATGCATAAACTTTAAAAACTGATTTATGAATTATAAACTAAATTTCAACTTAGCTTTAACAAACTTAACAAACACTTAAACTAACTTGCCAAGATTTAAGAACGTGAACAGAAATCAACTGCATAAACTGAAACATTGGGATTAAAGACTGAAAATAAATTGGATTAAAAATTAAATGGTTACAAGAAAAGTAAAAGACAGTAAACATAAATTGGAACTAGAACAAGAATTCTAGACAATTTCTATAATTTTTCAAAACTCCAATTTATATTAAAAGAATAATATGTCTTCTGTCCTTGTTGTCTTCTGGCTTGTTGTCTTGATGTGTTTGTTGTGAGAGAGAAATGATGATGTTGAGCTTGTTGCTTCATTTATACCATAGATTAAATCTTGGTGCCCAAGAACAGGGATATCACAACCATTGATCTCTACTTTGTATCTTGGATTGCCAGGGTGGCAACAACACCATGTGACCTAGTGTTGTACTCTTCTTGGAGTTGAGAGTGATGGGGAGAGAGGGGATTTCCTGGTTTTGATTTGTTCTGAGTCAAAGAGGGGAAAAAAGGTGAAGGATAAAAAGTTTAAGGTTTTGGGTTGTGATGGGGTTCAAAGGGGATATGAAAGGGGTTTAAAGGTTTAAGTTTTAAGGTTTAAGGTATTTTGTGTTTGTATAAAATTTAATTTAAAAGAAAAGTGATTGGTCTTTTAAAAAAATTGGTTTTTAATCAAAATTGTTTTTAATAAAAATAATTGTTGTAAATAAAAAAAATGGTTATATTTCCGTGTTTTTAGACTTTTTGTTGGGTTTTCGGGCTTAAAATGATGAGTAAAAGGCCACTCATCATCCTCTCACACTATCAATTGCTAGTCCCTAGCAATCCGATCATATGAAGTAATGAAAGGATCAACAATGCCAAGAATACCATGTTTCGACTTTTTATTCACTACGAGAAATTTAAACTTAAACGTATATAGATAACATTCTTGATTTTCAAAACATGGCATCACGGAACGGGATTCACACAAAATGGGTGTCTCCGAGGAATTATAATCGTCATCCTTTTTTTTATACTCTCAAACTAAGCTTAAACTTATTGTGCAAACATTTTTGTAAAATGCTAACACTACTTATATTAATAATCTATGTAAGTCGAGACTTAACTTTTCACTCCCGCAATTTATAAAATTTAAGTGAGTGTGCTCATTTTTAAAAGTTTGATCATTAAAATCGACATTTGTTATGGTTGTTATCCACTTAACTAAAATATTAACTCACCGGAAACTACGAAAGTCCAAGGATCGAAAGGGCCTTTTCCATGTAGCGGCTTTCTTCTTGGCACATCCCAAAACATCAGTTTTAAGTGACCGGGCTTTGGACAACTCACAGAGAATAGTACCGGAATCAGCGGAAATTCGATTCCAAAGATTTACGAGGCTACCATTAAGTTAAAACTAAACCTAAATGGATAGCAACCGACGATGATTTAGAGATTCGAGATTCAAAGGTGAGATCACTCCATGTAGCAATTTTATTCTCAGCTTTTCCTTTTAAGGAGGCTAGGTTTTCACCCTCGAGAATAGTATCGGAGCTTTCGGGATCTTTGAAATCAAGAATTTCCAAATTACCGTCAAACTTTTAGACAATTTTGACGAATACGAGTTCAACTTCCGATTTAAATTTGAGAAAAAGAAAGTTTCGCACATTTATTCATAAGCAACATAGTACTTTTATTCACGCAACATAGTATTTTTCATTTTTCACTTTTTCCCTTTTTTCACTTTTTTTTTTTCACTTTGACTTTATCTTTAAACTTGCAACTTTTGAATCATTCAAGCAACATTACGATACTTTCATTTTGCAACATTATTCAGATTTTAAGAAAGTATGCTTTCCCGGAAATTTAAATAAAAAGTTGAACTCGGACTCTAAATCAATTTTGCTTAAAAACGTTTTATTGTAACAAGACTATTTGAATGTTCAAAGTTTGAAAACGAGCATGTATTTTAGTCTGTTTAATTAGCTTATCGGAGAAAAAGCCATATGAAGATATAGGATTTCACAAACACACTAAACCATAATCAAAATGGGGCGTTCAAGTATGTTTAGAGAGATAAAGTTCTAGAGAGAGAAAGGGAAGAGAGTTGGGAACTATGTGAAACAAAGAAAAATGGTATTGAAGCTCCAACCCTCTACCTTGGGAGGTAGAGGGTATTTATAGTGTCTTACAAATAAACGCCACCTACGGGTTCATGTGTGGATCGTGCATACAGGTAAAGACCGTCCGTCCTCCACGATGTTACAAAACAAACTACTTACTAACATAACATGACTACGACTACGAGCTTTCTATCAAATACATATACTTGAGGTGACCGACTTTTAAAGACCGATTTTTCTAATTCCTAAAATCTCCTAAGGGAGGTCACCTCAATTTACAATGAATACAAACAGATATTACACTAATTAGTTCTAGGATTCTTGATTAAGTTCTTTGCTCAGTAGCTCGTAGTCTTTGATTCTTCATGTTCCGCATGTTTGGATAAATCAAGTGGAGGTCTTTAACTGATCCACGTGATGAAGAGTTTTGAGCCATCATTGAGATCATCAGCAAACATGAATCTCTGACTCTTCCATTGTGGTGTTGGTATTATGTGATGTTGTGACATTTGGACCGACATGCTCACATTCTGGATCATGACATATTCTCATCAGAGTAGTGGAAGCTTTTACTGGTTCATGATATTTGCAGCAACATAGCAGAAGCATGGAGTGAAAGTATCAGAGTCATTGAAGCACCTATCATGATTTCTTTAGATATGAATGTGTAGTGTGAGCATGCGGCTATGGATTGACCGCCCATTCTCGACACAAACGCCGGGCGTACTGCATACAACGCTAGCAATAAAGTGCACGAAAGTGTCTTTGATCACTTTCGTTGAATTGAGGTACACGCCCACGGTTCCCGTTGATCGTAAGTACAAATCTTTACTGTGATCGTATAATTTCGAAGAATCTCCTGACAGGTTTCGCAAGCTTGTTCTAGCCGCTCAAACCGAACGTCTCAAAGAAGACAACACGAGTGAGTGAACCGGCAATTGAGATTCGATTGATGAAAAGAGATTTGCAAAACAATCGTGTATCGCTCAATAGAAATTGTTTTTGCAATACAACGAAGGTTTTAATGAAAATCAATTATCAATCATAAACACCTTTTATTTTGAAATATAGTACACAATCGATGTGCTAAAGAAAAGGGTTTTAAGCACAACGATCGTTTTTCAAAGGTATCCGTCAATCCATAACCTGAACCAGGATTGATTCAAGAAATGAATCTCCCCATTGTTTCTGTTCAGTTGTCACATGGTTGATCTATTGATAGATCTCACATGCCACCCACCAGGAGCTTGTTTGATGTTGGCTCCAGAAGGCTTTCCATCTTCATTGTGAATATGTTTGCATATTACTCAGATGTTCTGGAAATACCACAAGGATAATGCGTAGGACTCATAAGATATAATCTCTCTATTCACATTGTGTGAAATAGAGAGTCTTCAATGACCGTGTCCTAAAGAGATTTATTTGATGATGTCGTGGCTCTAGACTCAATTGTGCACATTTGGTTCCTATGCCGGAGACTAGGGAGAGGGTCTCCTTCTTCAATATCAAAAAACTCTAAGAGAAAGTTGATAGATAATGTCGATTCCCCTTGAGAATGAAACAAGTCCTTTTAAGAGGAACTTGAGTAGCTTGGGAAGTTTAGTGTAGTGCCCCTGGGTCCATGACGTCTTGTCTTCAATACCAGTGATACCTTAGTAAACACTAGTAGCATATGTATTGAACCCGGTTTCTGCCCTAAGGTTGAATTATTGGAGGGCTATTTCTTTTCACCCTTTTTCACATTCATTTTTTTTCATTCTTCAACCCCTTCAGTGCTTACCGAGACTTCATAACTAGAACCTTGTTGGGTTTATTCCAGTTCTAGCTCTATCTCAGTCCGCACTCTTCCCATATCTCACATTTCTCCTTTTTTCATCATACCTAAGGACTTCTACACTATCTAATGGATTGTCCCTGGGTAGATCCCTCCGGTTCTGGTGGATCATGGGAACAAATACCTAACCTTATCATCCTTATATCACCATACATAAAGTAAAGTTGGTCGGTCTATTTGGTATTGTTCATATGCCGTTGGAACCAATTGAAAACCATTTTAAAATCAATCCAGATAATTGTGATATATTATCAAAGCATTTTGTACCTGAATTGTTTTTGATATTTTAGAACAAGAGCTCCCCCTCAACATGTGCATCATGCATCATTTTGTAATAGAAATAATTTTCATATTTGAGGGGTTGGCATGCATCTAAGAGTAGTTATATAAAGAATGTGGTTTTCAAAATAGTTGCTCCCCCTCAATATATGCATAGAAATTTGAAAATGTTTTGCACATATTAGGAAAAGACTGCACATTGAAATAAATTGATCACGTTTCACATCTTTGTGGTTTAAAATAGATGCTCCCCCTCAACATGTGCATGGAAAATTTGAAATCGTTTGGCACATGTGGGGAGGAAAGCATGCTTAACACTTATAAAACCAATTATCAAGTTATCAGTTTAAATCCAATTTAAATCACAAATTCTCCCCTGATCACACTTTCCAAATCCTTTGAGAGATGTGATCTCTATTGATTTAAATTAAATTTTGAGAGCTTTTGATGAGAATAGTGACTTGCTTTTTGAAAAAAACTTTTTAACTGATAAGGATAAGATTTTCAGACTTTAAACTCCATTGTTTTAAACATACAAGATTTTCTTTTGAAAACATTAATATTAGTAAAGGTTTTGAATCAACTGTATAAAACATTATTCTTTTTGATTGTTCAACAATAAACCTTGCTCATTTACGTGCCAATTGTTTGAAAAATGACCTTTCAAAATAACCTTTTTAATTCGAATAAAATCATTCTCCCCCTCAATCAATGACACAAGTTGTTGATTGAGAGATATAGATTTTGACAGATGATAAGCACAAATGATTTACACAATAATAGAGTTACAAGGTATTTTCAAAGAAATTTAGTTTTCATTAGATGGCAAATATTTTTTGGAAGAATCATTAGACGGAAAAATATTTGGAAAGAGAAACATTTGTCTTTTTGATGACAAACATTTGTTTTAAGAATCGGAGCATGAGATTTGAAAAATAAGATACAAAGATGACTCGTTTTTCTTTTAAAATGGGTTACTGCACGAAATGACAATAAACCACCATTTTTCTCCTCAGCCACTTTTTCTTTTTTAACAAACTATTTTAAAACATCGAAGAACATCTAAAGACGGTGACATTCTTTGAATGTCAACACAAAGTTCGTAAATGATATCGAATAAGGAAAAGCATGACAAAATAACAAAATTTTTGGAGTTATTTTTTTTTTATTTTTTATTTTTTTTCAATATTTTCTAATTTTTATGGATTTTTGAAAGTTTTATATTTTTCTCTTTGGTTTTTGTTGGTTTTATAAATTTGTATTTTGGTTTTTGAATAAATATATACAAAGATATATGAAGGAAAACCTTTTACTCTTCTTCTTCCTCTTGAAGACGTTTGAGAGTTTCCGGTTGTAGGCTCTTAAGACCAAGTCGTGGAAGGATGAACTCAAAACGTTCTCTAGGAAGGGCTTTGGTGAAGATGTCTGCTAACTGGTATTCAGTCCTCACAAAGTATAGTTCCACCATACCATTTTCTACTTGTTCCCTGATGAAATGATGTCGAATGTTGATGTGCTTTGCTCTTGAGTGTTGTACGTTGTTGCATGAGAGAGCAATAGCACTTTTATTATCACAATACAGAGGAATTTTGTTGAATTCAAAGCCATAGTCAGATAATTGGGATCTCATCCAAAGGATTTGAGCACAACAAGATGACATGGCTATGTATTCAGCCTCTGAAGAGGAAATAGAAGTACTCATTTGCTTCTTTGAAGACCAACTCACAAGCTTATCACCCAAAAATGAGCACCTCCGACGCATTCGACGAGTATCTTGACATCCCGCATGATCGCATCTGCATAGGTCGTTAGTGACATACCAGAGTCCTTCGGGTACCAAAGTCCCATATTGATGGTTCCTTGGAGATACCGAAAGACCCGCTTAACCGCTTCAAGGTGCTTTTGGTAGGCTTAGCCTGATATCTAGCACACATGCAAACAACGAACAAGATGTCTGGTCTACTAGTTGTGAGGTACATCAGGGAACCAATCATACTACGATATTTTGTTTGGTCTACCATGATCCCTGAGTGGTCCTCATCTAGTTTAGTACGCTCTATCATGGGAGTGTCAACAGGGTCACTAGAATCAAATCCAAATTTCTTTAAAATCTCATTTGCATATTTAGATTGATTTATAAAAATGCCTCCGGGACTTTGTGAAATTTGTAATCCCAAGAAAAATGACATTTGTCCCATCATTGACATTTGAAATTTGGAACCCATTTCTTTTGAAAAATGATCACATTCATTGGGGTCGGTCGAGGCAAAAATAATATCATCAACATATATTTGAACGTGAATTAAATGTTTTCCCTGACTTTCTCGGTGAACAATGTCGGATCAACTGCTCCTTTGCTGAATCCAGTGGATAGAAGAAACTTTGATAGCGTATCATACCATGCCCTTGGAGCTTGCTTTAAACCATAAAGAGCCTTCTTCAAACGATAGATGAGTAGGATGTTCGATTCACAAAGCCTTCAGGTTGGCTGACGATACACGACTTCTTTCAGATCTCCATTAAGAAAAGTCGTCTTTACATCCATCTGATAGACTACCATGTTCTTACTTGCAGCATTAGCCAAAAGATTCACGATTGCCTCGATGCGAGCAACTGGAGCAAATGATTCTTCAAAGTCAATACCCTCTTCTTGACGGTATCCTTTTTCAACCAATCGAGCCTTGTTCTTTAAAACATCACCATGCTCATCAAGTTTTACTTTGAAGATCCACTTTAGAGCAATGATCATAGCACAAATGGAGCAGTACTAATTCCCATACACCAAGTCGATCAAACTCATGAATTTCTTCTTGCATGGCATTGAACCAATTGTCTTCATTCATGGCGGTTTTAACATCTTTTGGTTCGATCTTAGAGAGCGGAGTTGAAGAAGCACCATAAGGCATCGGTTGCAAGTTGTTTCCGTGTGGATACTGGACGAGAGGTTTCCAATGATGTTGTCCAATGGATGATCATGTGTCCATTTTCTAAGGTGTTCATGTGGTTGTTGTTGAGGAACTGAAGTAGCGGAATCGATTTCTCCTGATGAAGATGGTTCTGATGATGATTCAGGAGCAAATATGTTTTCAAATGGAGCATCTTCGGGAGTAGCAAAGGGATTAACTTCATCATTGATACCAGAAACAATTCCATGATGTACGTTTGATGATTGATGATTTGTTGATGAGACAGAGTGATCACAAAGCTGACAGGCGCTTCTTGACTTAACGACATAGAAACTAAAGGATTAACTTCATTGACAGAGATAGGAGCAGCCTCTGTTGATGGAATTGACATTTCATCAGCATTTGGTTCATATTGTTCATCAAACATTGGATCAAAAAATTTCTTTAAATCATCTTCTGAAGGAGGTACATAAGGAGTTGCTGGAGAGGAATTAGAAACAAGAGTAGAACTGATAGGACTACTTGATGAAAATTGAGTTCGGGTCAGAATGGTTTGTCCCCGGAGCCATTTGACCGTCACCATCGAACGTAACGTGAATAGTTTCCATGATATTTCGGGTTCTCTTGTTGTAGATTCGGTAACCCTTCTTGTTTGGTGCATAACCAACAAAACTCCAATATCTGCCTTTGCTCTTAATTTACCTAAATCTTGACCGTCATTCGTTGGATAGCACAAAGCACCAAACACACGAAGATAGGATAAATCGTGTTTTCGATTATGGACAAGTTCATATGGAGTTTTTCCATGAGAGGTGTATATAGGGAACATTTTGGGTGTAGCAAGTAGTGGCAATGGCTTCATCCCATAGAAACATTGGAACCTTTGAATAAATTAGCATTGTTCTTGCGGCTTCCACAAGAGTTCGATTTCGTCTTTCAACTACACCGCTCTGTTGAGGAGTTCGTGGAACACTTCTTTGATGACTGATTCCAACACTTTCATAAAACTCAATTAAGTCTTTGTTAACAAACTCGTGCCATTGTCGTTCGAACAATTCACTGTATTGTTGAGTCGAACTTGAAGCCGTTTGATTAGTTTAATGATGACATCAGGAGTTTCATCCTTTGTCCTCAAAAACTTTACCCAAGTAAATCGAGAGTAGTCATCAACAACTACTAGAATGTATTTCTTCCCATTTATTGTTTGCACTCTCATTGGTCCGCATAGATCCATATGAAGGGTATGAAGAACTTCCATTACTGAGTTTGTGGGTTTTTGGTTTGTGGGCATATTTTGTGCTTTTACCCATTAGCAACAAAGATGATCTTTTTCATATTTTAACTGGTAAGCCTCACAAGATCCTTTCTGGATAGGTTATTAATGGTGCCGAAGTTCAAGTGATTGAGACGACGATGCCATAACCATGACTTTGTTTTAGAAGCCTTTGACGCAACAGCAATTGGAGAAGACTTCAACATGTCTTCGATAGAGATGGTGTATAGGTTAGAACCACGAGTACCTCTTAATAATTCCATACCATCAAGTTCTCTAACGAAGCAAGTATGTTTTCTAAAGGCAACTTCTAGATCGAATCACGAATTGACCAACGAGAACAAATTATGACCAAGACCTTCCACATAATATACCCTAGAAATTACACTTTTGCCAACTACATAATCACCATAACCCATAATTGCTCCAAAATGGTCGTTCCCGAATCTAACAGATTCCGATGAATTTACTCACAAGTTCATGAGCCACCGGCCGTCTCAGTCATATGCTTGGAACAAACGGCAGTCCGTACCACGAATCGATTTGAACGATCTGCAGTTGAACACACACAAGAATGGATAATTGGAAAATTGGGATCCCCATGCAAGAATGGGTTCCACTTGGTTAGTAAACATGCGAATTGAACACCCATATCGAGTAGAAACAATGGACTCATTAGAAATAGATGCAAAGTGCTAGTGTCCAGTATTTGAGCTATTCAAAGTATGTTTACTTCTTAAGGGAATAGTTCTACAAGTAGGCATCCATTTTCTAGTGGGCATTGATTTAGCAACTTTAGGGCAAAACTCATTAATCTTACGGCCAATAGGTATCCATTGATAACCTATATTACTAAATTTCCTTCCTGTGGGTTTCCATTATTTTCTAACTTTCTTTCGCCTTTGCCTTTTAGCCTTCTTAGCTTGAATTTTAACATTAACAGTTTTATCGGGCTTGACAAGATTAGACAAATCATTCACACCACATTCATGATTAGTAAAGAAACCACGCAATCATCATTACATTTTTGCCAAAAGTAGCGAATTCAATTAATTACAAGACGCTTAAAGCTAATACTAGAATCAACACGATTCGTTTTATTCAACTCAAACATAATATTCCTAGGGTGATCTTCTACTCTCTTCCAATGCACATTCTTAGCTCGCGAGGTCCTATCTTGCTTGGTATTGCCTGGAGGCTTTGACCCGCTTGCTTTAATGTCACCGACACTGTAGAGGAATTATGGGAACATTTGTTGGTTGATCTACTTTTTGCATTCCTGAACTAGATGTGCAAGGATTCAACTATTTGAAGGCACATTAGTGTTCACTTTCTTAAACTGGGCATAGAATGATTTGTATGCTTGGCACTAGGCATAGAACAAGGCATCACAGCTTTACCTTTCACACCTAAGGATTTAGGACATGTTGCAATTACACATTCTAGCGCTCTGAGATCGCTTTCTAATGCAAGCAAACCTAATTTCTATATCAAGAGGTTTGTTAATGAAATCCTCTTCTACAATCTCACGGAGACATTCTAGACTATCCTTAAGGTGAGCACAATAGTCATGAAACACGGTTCATTATTCCTAAGATGAGGAGGAATGTATTTAACAAATACAAAGATATTTGGTACCGAGGATGACTTTGATGCAACATTCTCATTAAAGACAAGTGGCGCTTCCCTTTTTCCCGACCTCAGATTCTCAATTTCCTTTTGTAAAGACGTTAATTTTTCGTTGTTTTGGTCACGAGTGACTTTCATTGAATCATATAACTCTTTAAAGTGTCGCTTAACTTTTTCATTTTCTTCTAGAAAACTCTCGCTTTCCTTTTGTAAGGCATTAACTAAGTTTTGAAGATGAAAAGTTTGAGAATACCGAGAATCTAAAGGAGGAGGCATTTGGGATCCAAATACATTGTTCTTTCACCCTTTAATTGAGATATTTGGGCTTTCAACTTTATGATCGTGTTACAATGAGCTCAATCTATTCATCACGCTTGCTAATTTCAAAAATGCATCAAATTGTGAGCATCCAAGGATGTCTTGATATTTGAGGTTTTAACATTTTCTTCAGATGTTGATATTTTAATTGCAAAGCAAGATGCTCAACTTCCAATTTAGAAAACTGTTTCACCGGGTTATCATGATCATCCTGTTCAACTTTATCATGCAGTTTAGAGTTAGTTTTTTCAAGCTCAATGACACGATCATGGGAGACTTTCAGAGCAAAAGATAATTCATGAAATTGAGAAGCATTAATGGAACAATTGTAGCAGGTAAAACACATCTTGAGAAATACATTCTGAAATAAGATTCTCATTCAAGGTATGCAAGTTCTTCCTCTCAATCTCATTATATTTTAATTCTCGCCCATAGTCACTAACCTCAACTATCATTGCATCAAATTCCTTTTCCATTTCTTTAATATCTAAATCCATCCCCTTTTAAGACTCTCAAATTGATCTTTTAGTTGTTTAAAGAAAGGCATGACCTCGCTAAATAGCATTCTTTAGTTTGCTCAAAACCCCTTTTCCCTTCAGTTATCCCAATGGGTGTGATCCTTTTCTTACAAGTTTTCTCAAAATCAACAAACAATTGAAAAATAACATATGACTCGATTAAGGTCTTGCTATTAGTGGAATTAGTTCTAGGAACTAAATGCATTGGTGTATTCGGAGGATACACAAATACCGGAAGGCATTTTCCTAGTGGGAGGGTTTGTTACAACAAGATTCTCTCGCTTGCTTATCTAAATCCTCTTTCCAGAACACTTGTTCGGGTGTTAACAACGTTTGAGGCTTAAACTTGTTCAAGGAAATCCAATTTTCCTTTTTGTAATCATGGGGTTTGATCGTTATGTTATTCTTTTTACATTCAGAATCTTCAAGCTTCTTATTCATTTTCTCCCTAGATGCATCATCTAATTTTCTATCTTCCTTAGTGCAATCAACGCAACTAGGTTTCTGTCTAGGTTTAAGAATCTCATTGCCATCATAGATTACATTATGAGCAGCTCTAGCCTTTTTAACAACCTCGGGATTAGGTTCCACAACAAGGGGAATGCTATGCTTATCGCTAAGACTTATGCTTAGTGATCGTGAGCCCTAATGGTGTTCCCTTGAACATACAACTTATTTTCAAGCTTGTTTTTCAAAGTTTTTAGATTGGAAAATCATTCAAAAGTTTTGATTCCTTAGCATTGAATTCTTGCTTAAGCATTTTAACATTTTCTTGAAGTTCTTTTTTGCTTAGCGCTTTTAGAAAGCTTTTCTTGAAAGGAGTTTAACTCTTGTTTTAATACTTCTTCTCTAAAATTACTTTTTCTAATAATTGTACGCATTTGGTCATCCATTTCCTTTCACGGTGGTTAACTCAAACTTAGCACGTTGTTCATAAATAGTAACTTGTTCTTTATAGGCATTCAGAGATAACGTAATCATCAGGGCACATGCAAGGTATTCATTAAAAGTACAATCATCATTGACCTGAAGATGCATTACTAGGCAACAACCTCACTTTCACTTTGCTTCACATATTGATCATATGAGACAATATTGCTATTATCCTCATCATCAATATCTGATTCATAAGTTTCAAGAGATTGTACTTTATTATGCATCTTTTGCTCATCAACCTCATCATATAGTTTTAATACCTCTGAGATGATTGATTCTTTGGATGGACTAGCTTGTCTGGATGATGAGACTTTGGAGAGACCATTGGAGAAATGCTAGCCATGAAAATTGTCTATGTAGTAGGTTCATCATCGACGCCGAGTCGTATGCATCACAACAACTACTTGAAAGGCATTCTGATGATTGTGACCTATCTCCGAATCGGCCGCCATCCACATCTCAAGATCATATGTCTTGGCATTGCCCTCAAGAAGAAACAACAACTCCTCTTCATCCAAAGCCGCACCATTATCCCGAGCTTGTAATGAGCAACATCTTGTCTCAAGTATTCGCGCTCTGTGGACGCTTTTGAGATGTGCGCCTTAGCAATGTGTCCTCACCACCAC
>OU343218.1:113373081-113487181 GCA_910596185.1 Chrysanthemum makinoi
AACTGATAAGGTCCTTTATCAATTGATTTGAAAATGTTAACCCTTTTTCCTTTCCCAAACAAGACAACCTAATTGTTGAGCCCATGAGTCATAACTCGGGCCTTCAATAAGCATAGTGGATCGTGTATCCATCCAAATGGCCAACTTCGCCTACGTAACCAGATGATTGTAGTCACGTTGGTAGTACATGATTACGTGATTTCAATAGATTTTATAACTCTATGATTAAACCGGAAATAGATTCTTTCACGGGATTTTACTAAATCAAGAGAAAACCGTGAAAATGTAACAATCGAAACAATAATTAACTAAGTCGCTTCAAACCTTGAAGACAAGTCGCTTGCAAGTCGCTAGTATACAAGTCGCCGGGACAAGTCGCTGAGATATAAGTCGCCTTGTGTGACACAAGTCGCTATGAATACAAATTGCTAGTAACAAGTTGCTAGAGTAACAACTCGCTAGAAGAACAAGTTGCTAGTGACACAAGTGGCTATGAAGACAAATCATTAGTGACAAGTCAAGCAGACACAGAGGTTATAGAAACAACTGCTAGATGGACAAAGCTAGTGACAACTCGCTAGACAAAACACAAAGACACCACTACTTTGTAATATTTGTCGCTTTGTCTCAAAAGACAAATCAAGCGATGCAAGTCGCCACACTACACGCATAAGTCGCTTAAATTGTAGAGACAAGTCGCCATTTAAGAAATCAAGTCCGAGACACAAGTCGCTAGTATGAAATCTTCAAAAACAACACTTTTCAATCCAAAAATAACCCAACCACACTGATTCAAGCCTTCCAAATCAAAACCTAAGCACTTATAATGATTCTAAACACAAAAGTACAATCAAAATCCAAACTTTAACACTAGAAATGGTCCATGCCAAATACTAAACTTTTTCAAACTCAAAAACCATATAAAACCACTAGAAATCCAAGAACATGTAAGAGAGATGATCAAACCATGGATCTTGATACCATTTGTAACATATTGGATTTCACAAACTCATCAAGCCATGACTTATAGGTGTATGGATGATCAAGGTTTTGAGAGAGAAAGTTTAGAGGTTTAGGAACTTAGAGAGAGAAAGAAAATCTTATTATGAGTTCAACCCTCTACCTTGGAGGTAGAGGTATTTATAGTACCTACACAAAACGCCACACGGCCGTAGACGCAGGCTACTGGGTAAAGACCCATCCGCCCCTCCACGGTGTTACTTAACTAAACACTAACCAACATTAAATGACTACGACTACGAGATTTCTAACGATTACATATACTTGTGGTGACGGACACTTTAACAACTGGATTTTCTAAATCCTAACACCTCCTTTTATAGATTAAGGAGTCCTAGTCGGCTTACAATAACTTTCTATACATTGTATATCTTTGTAGAATCTTTTCTATGTTTATCTAATACTAAAATTTCGGTACAAGACATTCTATAAACACAAACCGACTCTAATACTTCACCAGTAGAAACTAAACTCAGCAGTAGAAACAATAACTCTGGAAGCATTAAGTCTTCAGCAGCAGTAACTTTGAACTAGCAGCAGAAACTCTTAATCTAGCAATAGTGTTGGATCGATATACTTTAATCAAACTAACTTAACTAGCTTGTTAAGGTTTAATAACTTGGATAAACTTATTACAAAGAAAACACCGAAAGCAATCTTTATCAAGTACGCTGAATTTACTTAACAAAGCTAAGAAGAATAACCTTTTATTATAAACTCTAAATCGCTTATTATGATACTCTAATACAACTCTAAGATAATCGAATTTTTCTCTAAAACACTAATTAACTTGTGAATTCAGAACTCTAAAACTTATTGACTTCATACATCTAACGCCAATCTAGGAGTCCTTTTATAGGCTCAAGGATATCCTAGTCGCTTTACAATTGATAACCTTGTACGACAAGTAATCTAAACATAGAATACAATACTTTCCATAAACTAATAATGTTCTTTTGTTCTTGCAAGATTGACTTTTAGGTGCAAGACTTTGACTTTTTCTTTAGCATTTGACTCTTTGACTTTTCCAAGACTTTGCAAACATGATTTCATATATATCTTCAGATCATGTCTTCAAAGATTTCATATCCCAACAATCCTCCCCTAACTTGAATTCTACTTATTTGACTTCAAGTTCCTTTGTGAATGTATCTTTAATGCCTTCATCTTAAGGACAGATTGTTTCTTAGTCTTTATATATATCTCTCGGTAGATCGTTTGTCAAAGTATCTCTTAGAATGTTCTTTCTCGCAAAGATTCAAGAAGCTCCATCTTTTCGTGAACATATGACAATTTGTACATTAATTCAGCTTTAAGTTGCATACTATTCTCATCATCAGTGTGTTAACTCCCGGAGAGGTAAATCATTGAAAATTTAATGGATTTAGATCTCTTAAACACCAAATGTTTTGGTGTTTAAGACCATGGTACATTGATAACCATATGATTTTTAGCAAATCATCGGCTATCAACAGATTTGATTTGTCTTTACCAAAATGCACTTTTCCGACGAAGTTAGTTCTTCTATCTAATGGTGAACTAATTACCAATAATGGTTTTTCCATCCTTTACTATGCCATTTTCCTTGTGGGCTAGCCAACTCTTCACATTAACCGATATGGTGAGTTGATTACCATACAACTTATTAGCAAGTTGTCAACTAAAACGGATTTGATATATCTTTACCGTAGCCGCTTGCTCATGGATTAGCCAATCCTTTTGTAACCATGGTGGATTGATTACCTATTTGATGTTTCCATCTCAAAATCCATTTAATTCACTTAACCTTTGTTTCAAAATATTTGATATTTTAACAAAAGATTTCTTTCAAAAATTACTTAACTGGTTTTAAAGTTTAAGCAAGACTTTGATGAAAGTCTTGTTGATTAGCGACTTTGAATAAAGTACCATTTATCAAAATTATTCAATAAAATTCATACCACTTAATCATCTTCAAAGAATGGTAGTAGTTGATAAATAAATTGATAACCATGCAAGCAGCTTCATTATCCTCTTCTACTTCCAATCCATGCTCTAGCATTCTTCTCATGAGCTCAACTGCGGGAGAGGATATCTTCTCGCTTACAAACATGTATCATTTTACCATTCTCCAACTCTAAAACATGAACTCCGTGATTCTTCAAAGAATCCTCCAAAGAAACAATTTCCTTATGAAAAATCATATAATCTCCTTCTTTGGATTTCACAATATCAAAAGCACTAACTGAGATCTGCTCATCTTCATGTCACATCTTCAATAATCAAAATCTAACACTCTGAGATAATTTCTTAATGCATCTTTAGACTCAGATCTTAATTCAACTATTTCTTTCTTTGAGAACTGTCTATCCAATATTTGCTTTTTCTTTTTCTTTTTAAGCTTTCTTCCTTTCAAATCAGAAACTTCTTTCTAAAATCCTTGATATGCGAACACTCTTCTTATAAGCTTCGCCTCAAGATCATAGAGTCTTTTCATGTCAACATAATTTAGTTTCTGCAATCCTTTATACCCTCGACCTTTCAAATATGCCATCATAGCATTCCCGTCCTTAGCTAAATTAGGTCTTCTAGGCATATATCTAACAGGAGTAGGTGATTGTAATGGTTCATCGTCAAAGATCTAATTGCTCTTGCAACTTTTTAGCCACTTCTCTACTTTGAGCTTCTTCAGCTTTTGAGTTGTTTTTCTTTAGCATTTAACTCTTCTTGAAGTTTTCTAGCAAAGAAACTTCATTCCTAGCAACATCAATTTCTCTAATCTCTGCCAAAGTAAGTTTCTTCTTCTTTTCTTCTACTAAAACACCTTTCCCTTTATCCTTAGGATCAATCGCAGGTTGAGAAGTTCTTTGTTGTTCATCTTCTTGCACTTCTCTAATAGTAACACCACCTCTAGGTTGTGATAAATCTTCTAAAATTGTAGCAATGAACTCATCATCACTTGCAGAATGAATTGGTTTGAGTATAGCCTCCTCTCTTATATAGCTTGATGAAGGACCGGCTTCCTCTTCAAAATTCAAATCTCTTGAGTTATCACTTCTTGTCTAAAAGTACTTTGCCGTTGAAGAGCAAGACTTTTGTTGTTCAAGACCTTGTTGTTCGGGACTTTGTTGTTCAGCACCTTGAACTTGTTCCTCTTTTTCATCAAGCATCTTGAATGATCTTTCTTGTTCATCAAGATTTCTCTGTTCTTTCTCCTTCTCAACATCTTCTTTCAAATTATCTTCTTCTAAATTCCTCCCCAAGTTGTAAGATTGTTGATGAACCTTTTGGCCTTTTTGCTTTTTAGACCGCTTTTGCTTTTGATTTAACCCTGATAATGAAATTCTTCAACTAATGGCCACACAAAAGTCTTTAGCCTTCTAAACTTCGCTTTAATTTCTTTATCCGTTTGGCTTGAACCTCAAGAGTCTTTTTCAACTTGACCAACTCCTTGTCAAAACATAATTATCCAATGTGATTTCATCAGTGAGGTATGGTATGTGAATCCTTCCGTGAATAAATGATCTCCGGTTGAGAAACAGAACATACCCTTGTGGAGATGGAGAAGGTGAAAGCGCAACATCTTCTTGAAGTTCGTACTAGAGAAGCAGCTTTGTAGAGATAAAGACCTTCTTTTTGATGTAGCATGTGGAGAAACAAGACGCGCGTAAGCATACTGCTGATGCGCACCTTCAAGAGTAACATCGCCTTCCGTGATCACTTCTAACAAACAACAACATCCATCATGGAAGTAGTTAAAGGAGTATCTGGACCCCTGAATAAAACACTCCTTTTGGCCATAAAAGTAAAAATCTTGGATTGTTGAACAATAACGTGCAATAAAGCGAGGTTTTGGCACATTAGAAAGTTGCTTGTTTAAGAAACCTCAGATAAACCTTTGGGAACATTAGCCAAGTAGATCCATGTGTAAATGTGAGAGCATTCCATCCAAGATAGCCTTGAGAAGTTAAAAACTCTATTCAGTAGCTAACCCAACCATAGCGGATGCTATATTTGACCCAAATCAAGCCCCCAAGAGGTACTCTTAGCACTTATGCAATGGAGCAACACATGAACCAAAACTTCCAATGCGACAAAATAATTGTTTTAAACGCTTGTTCATTCAAAGATCCTTCATAGCTAATATGTCGAAAAGTATCCCATATTAACTGCTTATCAAACCTTAGAGCCCCATCTACATCATTGAACAATAAATCTTCTCGGATGGAGTCTTCAATAATCTTAACAGTTCTTCCAAAGAACTGTTGATCTAATATAATATTCGCCATCCTCTATGTTATCTCTAGCATTAGCCCAAAATTTTGAATCCGTGGCTCAATTATATCTGGCTCCACTAAAAGAGCATAACCGATAGCTAACCAAGAAGATAAATAATCAATTATATCATGAAAGAGTATATTCGCACGGTCTTATCCAAATTAGCGACCATATTATGCTTTGAAAAAGGGACGATTCTACCATTGTTGATTATATAAGCACAAAAGAGATGTAATCAAAGAATACGAATATGATGAGAGAAAGATGGAAAAGATTCTAATGTATCAATATGAGAGGAAAATCGAAAGTAGGTATTTATAGATGAGATTTGAAAAATCACAACCTAAAATAACATTGTTACCGTTAGCATTAATAACCCCTCAAGATAACCGTTGAACAAGATTTTAATAAGACAAACAAGATTTCCACGTAGCAAAGATTTCTCCAAGCAAGCTTTCCAAGCAAGACTTTCAATAAAACAGACTTTTCCAATTTCTTATGTATCAACTAAGTATACATAACTATCCTCCCCTCAAGCATTACACAAGACTATACAAATACTAAATAACACCCCTTAAATGTAGCCTGAGTTAATCATGCCAATGCTCACCACCAAGTGAGTGAATCTCGAAACATCAAAACCTTTGGTAAGTAAGTCACTACATTATCATCTCAGTATGAACCTTAACCACATTAATAAGTCTGTGCTCATAGCAATCTCTGATAAAGTGATGCCTAATCTGGATGTGCTTGGTCTTGGAATGATAAACTAGATTCTTTACAATACAAATAGTACTCTCATTATCAATGTTGATAGGAGTATTCTTGAAATTGAATCCATAGTCCAAGAGCTGATTTTGCATCCACAAAACTTGTCCACAACAACTTGCGCAGCCTACATATTCAGCTTCAGTAGAGGATGTCGCAATTGTTTGTTTCTTGCATTGCCAGGAGACTAATCTTCTTCCAAGATATTGGCATCCTCAAGTGGTTGATCTTCTATCATAGTTATCACCGCATAATCACTATCCTAAAAAGCTTCTGTGAAAAAGTGCTCTTTTGGATACCACAACCCCAACTTTGGTTGTTGCTTCAAATAAAGTAAGATTCTATTTATCTGCATTCATGTGAGAGATCTTTGGTGAGACTTGATATCTAGCACATAGACAAACCGCAAACATAATATCGTGCCTTGATGCGCTGAGATACATAAGAGAGCCAATAATTGATCTATAAAGCTTGACTTCAACAAGTTGTCCATCTTCATCTTTGCCCAATGAATTGATAGATTTAATGGGTGTAGTAACAACCTTCATATCATCAAAATTGAATTTCTTAAGTAATTCAGAACATACTTGTCTTGACTGATAAAAATACCTTCCTTTGATCGCTTAACCAAGTCCTAAAAGAAAGTAAACTCCCATTGAACTCATTTGAAATTCTTCTCACAGATCACCGCCAAACTCCTTAACCATAAACTGTTTGGTAGCCCCAAAAATGATATCATCAACATAAACTTGAACTAACATGATATCTTTTCGTCTCTCTGATAAACAAAGTCTTATCTATAGCTCCCCTTCTATATCCATGTTGCAATAAGAATGTGGAGAGTCTCTCATACCAAGCTCTAGGTGCCGATGGAGGCCATAAAGAGCCTTAACCACCTTGTAGACTTTGTTTGGGTGTTTAGGATCTTCAAAACCGGGAGGTTGTTTGACATAAACTTCCTCTGTAATCTTGCCATATAAAAAGGCACTCTTGACATCCATCTCGTAAACTTGAAATCCCATATAGAAGCAAAAAGCAAGAAATATTCTAATAGCTTCTATTCTTGCTGAGAGCAAACACTTCATCCTAATCTACTCCTTCTTCTTGTCTATATCCTTGTGCTACTAACCTTGCCTTATTCTTGATAACATTACCTCTTTCATCTCTTTTGACCCTAAAACCCATCCGTTCCAATAACTCTCTTACCATCTAGAAGATCACATAAAACCCAAACCTCTTGAAGTTTAAATTGAAGAAGTTCTTCCCATGATAGCTTCAACCCAAATTTTCTTTAGTCAAAGCTTGAGCAATATTCATGGGTTCTTCTTGAGAGATAAAACAAGTAAATAGACAGGTTTGATGGTCCTTATGATTCAAATTGCTTTTGTTTATACACAAAGCTAAGTAAAGCATTGTGAGGTGTAGAAAAAGTCTTAGCTCAGTGTCTAGTCATCACTCCGTATAGAAGGACCAATGATTTGATCGTAAGGATGATCCTTATGAGTTCTTAAGTTTGGAGATGTGAACTCCATAAGTATCCTCTAAATTAGTAACATCAACACCTTCATTGGAATTTGGGAAAATACCTTCATCTTCAAGTTCATTATCGTGATCTTCTAATCCACATGGTATGAGCATCCAAATCATCGAAAGTATAGTAACTGCAGGCAGCAGTATTTTGTTCGAAGTATCGTCCCAAAGTATCGTGAGAAAGTACTCTGCAGCCTTGTTCTTCTTCTTTGCCTCTTCATAAGCTCTCCTTTGTTCATCACTGTAAGAATGTGCTAAAACATCTTGAAGAAGCATCTGATTAAGTTCCTCTTGAATAGATTGATCCTCGCAGAGATAAAGAAGATTTGGAGCAATGATTTTGTTGTGGGGCAACAGACTTTGTTTTGGAACTTTAGTACTTTGTTTTGGACTAAGGATCTTCATCAGAACAAAGATCGTGTCTAATATGAACTCCATGAACAACATATTGTAAATCTTCTCCATCGCGGCACCGTTGATTTTTTTCTAATGGTACATAGTTCATAGATGGAGTTAAAACCTCAAGATCAAACATCCAATCGGGACCTTTACCTTTCTCATTGTCTTGATCTTCTAAAAACTCAACATGAAGACAATCTTGAACCTTCTTAGTAACTTATTGTATACTCTAAAGCCTCATCATAGTAGGCAATAACCCAATAAGTATCCTTCTTCAATTGCCATCAAACTTCACCAGATTATCAATAGTGTTTAAAATAGTAAGAGGGCATCCAAAAGGTTTCATAAAACGAATGTTGGGTTTATTGCCCATCAATGCAATTCATAAGGTGTCTTCATCTGTGGTTTAGTGACGATATCGGTTAAGTAACAACAAGCATTTCATGTACTTCCGTGAATCAATAGGTAGGTGAGAATATGCTAATATTGTTCTTGCTGCTTCAATCAAAGTCCTATTCTTCCTTTCTCAACACCATTCCTTGTGGTGTTCAGTAATACTAAACTCCTTTTATGCCTTGTTTGCACAAAATTCATCCATAAGTTTGTTCTTGAATTAAATCCCATTGTCACATCTAATTCCTAACCTTGAGTCTCAATTGGTTCTCAAGGGCTATAATCAAGGTTCAATAGCATCAAAAGTATCATCTTTAAAACCCAAGAAAAGACCCAACTGACCTATCAGAATCATCTCATACAACTAAGCATTATTTTTCTTGTTTAAACTTGCCACGAACAGTCCAAACAAATCCATATGCAAAAGCTCCAAGGGTTCTCTAATAGATCTCTCCTCAAGCTTCTGCAGAAGCTTTGTGTTGTTTACCCTTCTTGCATGCCAAGCATGATTGATCATTCTTGAAAGTCTTGGAAGGTAAACCTCTAACTAGATTTCCTTTGACCAGTTTGTTGATATTCTTGAAGTTGACATGGCCCAATCTTCTATGCCATTGATGTGCCTCTTCGATATGTTGCTTTAGCACCAAACATGTGCTCTTCCATAGGAATGTAGACTCTTCATGTCTAAACTATACACATCATTTGTCCTTGGTACTAAGAACTACTAATTTCATCAACAAGGCTTAAAGTCGATGAAAGGATAAGGCATTCTGTGTCAGTGAATAACACAGGATGCTTTTTATCACAGATTTGTGATAATGACAATAGATTGAACTTTAACTCCTTCACATATCTAACATTCTCAAAATCTATAAGCCCTCTTTGATAGTCCCTTTCCAAGAATCTTTCCTCCATTGGGATCATTTCCAAATGCAACTCTTCCTCCACTAATCTTCCTAAAATCGACAGATCTCTCTTTGTCTCTCGTCATACTTCCAGAGCAACCACTATCCACAATAAGATGATCTTTAAGCTCCTCTTCTTGCTCCACATAAAGAAAAGAGTTAGAGACTTTTAGGAACCCAAGCCATTACTGACTTGTGTTCCTCTTGTGGAGTTACAAACTCAAATTCTTTGAGTATGTAATTTCCACTATCTTCGATGATGATCCGTATTATCTTTTGATCTTTAGCATGTGGTTTTTCAAAACTTTCTGATTTTTCAACACAAATCTCTTTTTCTTGTAGCACAAAACATCGATTCACTTTTGGTTGAAAGTACTGTTTCCCTCTCCTCAGATTCTTTCCTCTTAACCCATTCTGTTTTAACACTTGGTTCCCGTGATCTAAATCTCCTATGTGAATTGTAATACCTTCTAGGTTGATAGTGAGATCTCCTAGGATTCCTATACCAAGTAGTGTGATCGATCAAGACTTGTTATCCGAGCAAGACTTTGAGAAAGTACTGGGTCAGAAAGCAAGACTTCTGGAAAGTACTATGAGATATCAAGGTTTTAATGTTTTTTTTGGTGTGGGTATCTATGATCCGTGAGAAATTTCGTGATTGACCCTATTTGAATTATTCCAAACCGGTTTGTGCTCTCTAGGTTTCTAGTCAAGTACCCCGAAATTTTCTAAGGTATTCGGTGATGTTCACAATCTTAATTAGATGAGTAGGACTAAAACACACAAAAACAGCTTCACCCATACTTCCAAAGAGACTTCTTCTATGTCTATGCCCAAAATTATTTTGCCTTCTTGGTGAATGATTAAACCTGTTTTGACCAAAATTATCCCAAAAAGGTTTAGCAAGACTGCTTTTGAATAGGTTTTGAAGAAGGTATCTTGTGGAGCAAGACTTTGATTTGAAGGTACCGCTGATTTTGAACATCGCTTTCAATGTGTTCTTTGGTTTTTCAGACCTAAATTGAGCAACTAGCTTTTTCCTAAACTCTAGACTGTCTACTCCAAAACGAGAAACATCGTGCCTAGGGGTTGATGAATGCTTGTGGGATGGGGAACAGCATGATAATCATTAGCTTTCTTATATTCAGGAGGTGAGTCACTTATTGAACCATCATTACTAGATGTATCTACATAATTAATGAGTTCTTCATCACTAGTGGTTATATCCTCATATTCATCTTCATCCTGATTACTAGATTGGTTTTCTTCTAACTTACTAAAATCCATTCCAAAACCTAATCCAGTTTTAAGGTAGGCTCTATGTCTTTTCAACATAAGAAACATGTGACAGACCTTCACCCCAAGCAGAAACTTAGCTAACAAATCATCTCTCTTTCCACTTAATTTCTCAATTTCAGCAATTTACAGTTTTAATTTCCATTCACTATGTTTTAACCGGTAATCCCGTTGTTCATATTTTTCAAGCTACTTCATTAGTTTCATGTACTAATATTTTGGCTTCCATAGATTCTAAGGTTATTTGATAACCTCGCCACTTTACCTAGCCTTAACACAATTATCTCTCTCAATCACATAACCGCTAAGTAATTTATGATAAAAATCATAGCAATTTGAGCATACCTCAGAGATAGGAGATTGATTTGGTGAAGTAGCCACCAATGCTAGTTGAACAGAATCATCTTCACTTTCCTTGCTCCAATCAAATCCTCCAAAGCCATCATCGATTCCAAAACAAAGATGTTCGTTCTCACAGAAAACAAAGGTCCAATCCAATGCTTCTATCGAATCTTCAATTTCTTCTTCCATCTGCTACCATACAGAAGTCATCGGTTCATCATCAAACTCTTCACTCTACCAACTTCGATAACTTTCTTGAGCAACCAAAGCCTTTGTTTCAAGAATTGGAATTTCCTTAGCTCAAGTTTTGGTTTTTCATAATGTCCGTTTGCTTGATACTTAGCAAACCTGCACTCCCATGCAAAGTGACCAGTCTTTTGACAATTGAAGCATTCAATTTTAGATTTGTCAAAAGTTATGCCCTGTTTTGGTTTGAAATCAATGCTTTTGCCTGTCTTCTTCATGTACTTTTTGATCCTTGCAGTGATCATAGCAACTTGCCACCGGATATCAATTTCTTCAAGTGCATCTTCTTCAATCTGTGCTAGATCTTCTTCATAAGTGACAGGTAAACTAGCTTGTTGTGCAAAGAGGAGCACATAACTTCATCTGAGGCCATAGTGGGAGTGGTGGGGCCGTTGAACATATGAGGAGGGTGTATAGACAGCAGTACTTCGAGAAACAGTACTTTGAGGAGAAGCAATACTTTTAATGGAAGTACTGGCCTTCTTTTCAGATGATAGAAAAGCAATACGGTGAGACTTAGAACTTGTTTGACCACTCATCTCATGCTCATACACCTTAAGTTGATGATAAAGATCATCAAAGTCCATGACATCCCAAACCTGATCATTGTAGCAATCACATGCCATGAAGATGGCAAAATCCTTAGAAACTTCAAATTAGCATCCTCAACTGATACTTCTGCCTTGTATAGCTCCAACATGTTGAGAAGATTCTGAAACCTATCATATGCAGCATCAAGACTCTCTCTTTCACCAACTGTGAAAGTTTCAAACTTTGCTTCAGCAAATTTTGTGCATCTTTTTAGAGGCTTCATTCCCTCCAAATCTGGTCTGAGAGCAGACCAGCTGCTTAGCATCTCTCATGAAATTTGAGAAGATGACCATCTGGAATGGCAGATAAGAGAATGTTGAGTGCCTTCTCTTGATTCCTTAAGGTTGCTGTGGTAATCCTGGCTTAGGTGCCTTGGGTTGTCCAGGAATATCAATGGGTTTGGCACAACTTCATTCCCATTTACAATTACATTCCATAGAGCATGGTCTGTAATGGCAATGTACTGCCTCATCTTCATGCACCAGATATCATATTCTCCCTTCTTGATTATTGGAATTCTGAGTGAGGTGATTCAGGGTGGTGGAACAGCTTCAATCGACATCTTGAATATTGTTGAAGTAGGGTTTCTTCCTAGTCAGAGTTTCCACACAAGCTCTGATACCAGTTGTTGGATCGATATACTTTAATCAAACTAACCTAACTAGCTTGTTAAGGTTTAATAACCTCGGATAAATCCTAAGTTATTAACAAAGAAACACTGAGCAATGTTTATCAAGTACGCGGAATTTACTTAACAAAGCTAAGAAGAATAACCTTTTATTATAAACTCTAAATCTGCTTATTATGCAGATACTCTAATACAACTCTAAGATAATCGAACTTCTCTCTAAAACACTAATTAACTTGTGAATTCGTAAACTCTAAAACTTATTGACTTCATACATCTAATGCCAATCTAGGAGTCCTTTTATAGGCTCAAGGATATCCTAGTCGGTTTACAATTGATAACCTTGAACGACAAGTAATCTAAACATAGAATACAATACTTTCCATAAACGAATAACAGTTCTTTTGTTCTTGCAGTACTTTGACTTTTAGGTGCAGTACTTTGACTTTGTCTTTAGCAGTACTTTGACTCTTTGACTTTTTCCAGTACTTTGCAGCTTACAGTACTTTCATATCTTCAGTACTTTCATGTCTTCAGCACTTTCATATCCCAACAAATAGTAACTACTTAGCTAATTTTATTGATCATCTTCAATAATACTAGCAGTAGATAAATATACTAGCAATAGTAACATATTACACCAGCAGTAGAAACAACTTCGAGCATTCTTCAATTAATTCACCTGAGCAGTTGAAAGTACAATATGAGCAGCAGTATCAGCAGCAGTATCTCAAAACCCAAAAATCCTCCCCTAAAATTGATATTTTCTTCTCAAATAATCAACTTTCCATCATAGCTTGAAGAATCACTAGGAGGATGCTTCCAAACATATTAATTTTGCTTCTTTGGTTTGGGTGTGAGAATTCTTTCCATCTTCTACAACAACTGATATGCTTGATCATTAGACATGAAATGATGTTGAAGTTGAAGCTTTATCTTACCATATAATATCTGATGCACAATAGCCTTCTGATATTGTAAGGGATAGTCTTTCTCTCCAAGCATTAGATACTCAAACCATGACATTCTAAAAATGAACACCACTATACTGAAATAGCTTCCATTGCAAAACGGTGTTATGTGTCAGTCTTCTCCACACTTCATCTTCATGATGTGGTTCAAACATCACCTTTAAGTATTGTTAATACAAATAAACCATAAAAACGTTTGTTTATACTTAGCGATCTCATTAATTTTTGTTGATAACAAATATTTAGCGATCCCATTAATTTTTGGTTTGGGTGTGAGAATTCATTACATAAATGTTGTAATATAATATGTAATAAGTTGGGTAATATCCAAGACCCATGACCCATACCCATAGAGCTAATCCATAACCCATGACCCATTGCATGACATCATGCATGAAATCATGTTGGGTATTTCCATGACCCATGACCCAATGTCCATGACCCATGACCTAAGATCCATGACTCATTGTCTAGATACATTGTATCTTGTTGGGTACCCATGACCCATGGCTCATAACCCATAACCCAGTTTGCAACCCAAAATCCGAACAAAACTAACCAGACAGCCGAATCCCTAGAATTGCACTGGCCGGATCCCTTGGGTGAGGGATCCGCCAGAACCGTGGGACAGAAGGTTTTTTTTGCTTATAAGTGGTGAGCCATTTCTTTATTGTTTCTCAGCCTTATTCTTACAACTCTCTCACATATTATCTCACTCTCCTAACCTCTGATCATTTGATCATTCTAGTAGTTCTTCTCTCTTTTGTTGTAATTCACATTTAGGTCTTTCACGAAGGCGAGATCACGCTACTCTACAAGTTATCCAAGCAAAGGGTCCTTGATTGATTTGTCCATCCACAAGATTTCAGTAGCATATCTTGTATTTCATATTTCACATAGTTGTTGTGTAATAGTTGTGTAAAGGTTTAGTTCTTCCTCGTGGAAGAACTCGGTATTTAGCTTTGTACCTGAAAAATTTTTAAGCAACGTTGTGAGGCTTCTCCGCCAATTTGAAGGAGCTTGTTGACATAGTTCTTGAACTCTCGAGTGGGGTACTCGGGGAGTGGAGTAGGGCAAGGAAGGTGTCATTGTAGCCAAATCACTATAAATCACTTATGTCGCTACTTTCTATCCTTTACTTTACTTGTTTTCTTTAATTACTTTATTTAGTGTTTGGTACCATTTACTCATCCACAAGAATTCACATAAGATTGAATCTAAATCTTTGAAACTTAAATCAAAATCGGTAAACCTATTCAACCCCCCTTCTAGTTTTCCACAAGTATCTCCAGATAACTCTATCATATATTATTTCTGGCCTCGTAAGACCAAACTTATTCTTAAACAGTTGCCAAAGAGTCACCATGTCTTCTCTATCAAAATGCATCACTATCTGTAGAAAACTGATATATCTTACTTTACTTCCACCAGCTCGGATGATGTCCCAATATGCTGTCTTCCCATGTATTCTTGATTCAAAAGCTATTATTGGATCTTTGGTTTTGAGAGGAATAACATCAATGACTTCTTCTTCATTAACTGGTACAAGTTCAGTATATGCTTTCATTTTATCTTTTTTCCTGCTCATCAACATGCTCCTCTGGCTCTTGCTCTTTTTTCTTTTGATCTTTTGACTTAACTGGTTTTTGCTTCTTATGACCCTGCTTGACCGGTTTCTCTCCTTTCCTTTTATAACTCCCGTCCACCTCTTCAGTTACCATAGGCACAAACATGTCAACCTTTCTCCTTGCAATGTTGTACAACTCTTCAATCTTCCCATTATCAAAATGAGCTAAATCTCTTTGTTTCCATTTGTCCATATTCTTGAGGAATGTACACATATGGCTTCTTCTTTTAGCTTTGGTAGGAGGTTTATTCCTTTTGCTTCTAACCATTGTTCTGCAAAAAAAATTTCTTTTTATCAATCATTTCTTTATACATTCTGGCCTTCTCATCAATTGAGTACGTATTTGCCTCTTCTTGTTGAAACTTTCTTGCAAGCTCCACATTGGCATCACACTCTGCCCTTTCTGTATCCCAATTAGCAAGTAATGCAAAAGCCTTTGCATCATTCTCAGCTGCTATTCTTCTATGTTCCAAAACTTTCTCATTTTCCTCAGCATATTCAGCAGCTAAATCCCTTGCAACCTCATCATCTAGTTTCAATTGTTCTTCCATGGACAAAGGTTTCTCTACATACTCAAGAACAGCTTTCCCTTTGTCCTGTGATGGTGGATGTACAGCTTTAACTGGTGTAGAAGAGGGTTCTCTTATTGTAATACCTTGACTGGTGGCTTAGACTTTTTCAACTTCAAATCCATCATTACCTTAGCCAAGCTAGTCTCATCATCTACTTCTTATTTACCACCAGCAGAATCTTTCTTTGCAGAAGTGGGAACATTTGAACTAGCATCAAAATCTTTTTGTGCAGCAATAGGAACATTTGCACTAGCAGCAGGATCTTTTTGTGTAGCAGTAGGAACATTTGCACTAGCAACATAATCTTTTTGTACAGCAGTAGAAACCTTTTACTCAGCAGTAGGACTAGCAGTAGGAATGTTTACTGCAGCAGAAGTTTCATTTGTACCAGCAGTATTAACACCTTATGCAGTAGCACTTTCTTCAATAATCATTATGATTTCAACTGCTTGATTCTGTTGTTCCATAATCACTTCTTTTCCCATCTTATCAACTACCACAAAGTCATTCCCCTCAACCTCTGCACCAGCACCCATATCAACATCAAAATCAGCACTTTCATTATCATGAGCCTCCCCTGAAACTGTGTTGTCATTCCTCCCCTGAAGCTACAGAGATGATATGATTTTCAAATTACTTATGGTGTCATAACAAAAGATGTTACAAAGGAAATCAAGACTTAAGGGGAAGATTGTTTCATTCATGGTGAGATTTAATTATCTCAATTTGTCTACTTCGTCTAGGGAGGTTTGTACAAGAACATGCTTGTTTTGTCATCATCAAATAGGGGAAGATTGTTGTGATTTATTGATTTGATGATACAAAACATGCAGAACGAAACAAGGACTTAAAATGACAAGAAGGAAAACTACAAAAAGATGGAGGATTTAGAAAATTCTAGAAGATATGCATAAAGAATTTTTAGTTTTCTTATTGTATTATTATTCCTTTGTAAACCCTAATCCTCGAGTATATAAAGAGGACATGGGGCGTATGTTTTAGGTGTGCACATTAAAGATGTAGTCAGCTAGAGGTTTGGTTAGCCCTAAGGTCAAGGTGTTCTTGATCCTTGTTAGAAGGTGTTTAACACGTTCTACCAATGATCAAGGTAGAATTAGGGCTTGTTGTTGTAAGTATTGTATGAAGATGATGAATGAAAAACCTTGATACAATAACATTGTTGAACAACAACTATTCCGCATTGTCTTTGTTGTTGTTATTCCTAGTGTGCTTAAAACGATCCATGGAGTTCTAAAAAACTCCACAACTGTCATCAATCAGCTTCAAGTTTGGAGATAAGATTATACACTCAGTGTCAGTGAAAATAACACTATTCTTTTTGTCACACATTTGTGATACACTAAGGAGATTAAACTTTGACAAAATACACATCCTTAAAATCTAGAGTACTGGTTTTAATTTTCCCTTTCCCAGTGATCTTACCACCCTTTGGGTTGCTTCCAAAGGCAACATATCCTCCATCAATAGGCACATATTCAGAAAGATAGGACATGTTTCTTGTCATGTGCCTAGAGCATCCACTGTCAAATACACCTTTTTCCAGTAAGTCCACCAGTGGATTGCCCTTCACATAAAGTAAGAGAATTAGTTTCTCTTAAGGACCCAAGCCATGATAGACTTGGATCTGCCTTGTGCATCCATGTAATAAAATATCTTAAGTACATAAGATGCACTGTTGTCTTTGGAGACATGGTCTAAAACATGTATCTTTGGTCTCTAAACCCAACAAGCTGAGGCCTTCACAGCTTTAACCTCTTTACCCATAACAGCATTAGCAGTTGCCTTAAGCTTAGCAGTAGTTACAAGTTTTCTGAAAGCAGTATTAACCTTTTGTTTATCCCTGTTAATTATTAATGTTGTTCTCTTTTGAATGGGTCTATAAATAGTTGAATGTGCCCCTTTTGGAAAACGTGAATTTAAATGTGCAGCATTAACTAAAGGTTTTGTGAAAGCAGTAGTTACAGATCTAGCAGTATTAACTGCTTTTAAGCCTGATCTCATTAAGACTGCTCTTGGAACTAGAGACTTTTTAGCATGAGGTGAGTGCTGTTAGCAAAATTTGTATGATTCACCCTTTGTGCAGAGTTCCATACAGGTTTTATCATTTTTTCTTTTATATTATGGTTACAGTGAGATTGCAAGTGATCAAAACAACCACAAATAAAACAAGCTTTATTATTCATTACAAAATCACTCCCTAGTCTATTAGACATCATATTGTTCCAATATCTTTGATTCCCTCTACGACTAGAAGTTTTATTATTAGAAAGCTCTACTGTTTCTACATTTTCCCTAGTAGCAGTTGTAGCAACATTTTTATTTTGAACTCTAGGTGTGACCACAGCTTGATCCTCATCATCTGACACCCATTCCTCTATTAGTAGGGCATCAGATTTCCTTCTATCCTCCTCAGACTCTACTCTAACATACACTTTATCTCTAGGTGTTTCAACAATCTTTTCTTCACCTGTAAAAGAAAAATTAGGCATAGGGGGAGAAAGATTTCTAGTTAAATGAGGTGTAACAACATGATGCCCTATTCCTTTCATCTTATTAAAAACCTGAAAGTTTAGCATCTTGTTAACTTCTTTAGATTGATATTCATATTTGTTAACAGTCAACTCAATACTATCTTTCTCTGTTTGAACCTTATCAAATTTTGTTTTAAGCTCATCAATGGTTTGATTTCTTATATACACCTCAACTTCTAATGTTCTAATTTTCTCACATAAAACAAGCTCAATAGATTTAAAGAATTCTAACCTAGCCTCAATAGATTTTGATAAGGATTTAAAACGTACACTTTTAAGGGGTCATTTAAGCCCTTAATCGACCACTTTTATATCCATTACTGCTTAATTTCGTTCCTTTTCACTTTTTAGGTCTCTTGGAAGCAAAATGCTGGAATGATGCATATTTTGACGAAAAGGAGTGAAAACATGAAGAAAATGGCAAAGTCAAGATCGAAGCCACTCAAGCTGCTAAAACTGAAGCTGACGGCGTCCCAACTAAATGGCGACGTCGTCCCTCTCTACAGATTTGATAAATAATACACCTGACGGCTCAGTGGACTTTTTGCTCGTAACACCTGACAACGACAGCCTTTGAAGAGGAAGAGCGTCACTAAGACTTTTCATCTCATACGGCCCAGATCCAGAACCAAGAAGACGTCCCATATGAAGCCCGACGATGTCACAACTACAACGTGACGCCGTCCCATCGATAACTTGGCCAAGACGAAAACCCTAATGACGGCGATCTGATGGCGTCCCACCTATAAGGCGACATCGTCGCAAGTGTAAATCTATATATAGAATTCAATTTTTCGGTATTTGAGGGGGTAAACTTGATGAGTGTCTAAATACTCATCATTTTTTATACTGTCTAGACTACAAAAACATCTGAAAACACTCAGAAACACATCAAAATGATCAAAATATCACAAATCAGTGTTTTATGTGTTTTAAATTCAAAAAGATCAAAATCAGATGAAAAATGTATCAAGTTTGCAAAATTGGCAGTTTTAGTCCCCCAAGTTTTAAAAGTTGTCAAATCTAGTCCCTGGAATCCAAAAATGTAGAAAAATATCATTCAAGGTCCCTAAAATATTCTAAGTTGTTAAAATTGGTCCTTGAATGATTCTTTGGTCAAATCAAATGAGGTCCCTAAACTTGGAAAATTGCAAAATTAGTCCTTGGACATTTAAAAATGGATTTTATGCAAAAAGGATCCTTGTTCTATCAATGTTTGTCATGATTGGTCCTTGTGAGAATGTTGGAAAAGTATCATTTTCAGTCCTTGAGGTTTGGATATATTACAATTTTGATCCTTGTTATCTAAGCTTAACCACCGACCCGTTTTAAATATCAAGCCCATCCATACATTTGGCCCCAAACCGACCCTTTGTATTATTAGCCCCGTCAACAGAAAGTCAAACCCACCCTCTCAGCGCTCAAAACCAGGTCACTGTAGACCTCCCTCTCCAACCTCTGTAAACCCAAAACCATGGTTTCGTTTCTCCACTTTTCAACCCCTCTCCATACTATGTCCCCTCCACCTCCTCTAAACAACAAAACTCTTAATTGACTCAACCCACCCTCATTAATGATAAAACTGCCTTGAAATATTTGGCACCAAAAAGCAAAATGGACGGTTTTGATGATTTTATGCAATCCAATGGCTCAGAGATGGTGGGAAACAATCAGAGGTCAACAAAGGTTCACAAAATGATATAAAAGGAAGAAGAAAGAGAGGAGAAGACACTTTGGCCTTAAGCCATTGTCACTTAGATTTAGTTTAATCATAGTGTAACCTTTAAATGCTTTCCTTTAATTATTGTCATTTACAGCTTTAAAATAGTGTAATGATCTCAAATTAGTGTAATGGAACCCTGTTTTCAGTTTAATGCAAGTCTCTTTTAAATTTCATGTTTTTTTATAAATTCCTTTAAATCTCATGTCATTTACTTTCATGTTGATTATGGTTGTTTAATGGACTCTTTAGGTCACATAAGCTCCTGACAAAGCTTGTTAAGCTTTTAGATACATTAAATCAGTCATAGTCTTTAAAATCAAAAACCAAAAAAAAAATAGAAAATAATCAAAAATCAGATTTATGAAGAAGATGATGAAGCAGGGTTGGATTTGGAATGCTATGGGGTATTAGGAGCTTATTGGGAAGCTAATAGGTGTAACCTTGTCTTTGGTTTCTATGTCTCAGCCCACTTTCTCATTTGTAAGCATTTTTCTAATTTTTGCAATTTACTGTTTCAATGTCTTATTTACCTTAATTTCCATGTTTCGTGTTTTATATGTTGTTATTATGTGTTTTCATAGTTCTAAATTTTATGTTTATGTATTAGTTTGTGTTGTGGTTTAGATTTCATTTTTCACTGTTTTTATGAAGTATGAGTAATTCATGTGTAATGTTGTTATTGTTGTTGTTTCATGATTATTTAGTCCTAATATATAATAATCTAAGTTTATGAACCAAGTTCATGGTTTAAATCTATATTTTGCTTTGAAAAATCATCAAATCAGTGTTTATAAGGTCTGTTTGGAATTGCTAGTTTAAACTGTTATAGATATTGTTTGAGTTGTTGTTTGTGCTTGCTCTATGTCTTTTTAGTGTCTATAAACTCATCTCAGTCAGAAAAACTTGTGCTTGTTACATCAAAAGTCAAAAGTACATTTGATTTCATTTTATGTGTTAACTGTTGAGTTTTTATGAATCATGAGCAAGATTTTGTGTTCATAAGTTGTTAGTGTTGGTTAAATAAGTCTTAGTATAACTCAAAAATCACATTAGTTCTTAGAATCAATCCAAAGTTCATCTTGGTCAACATCTTGGTTTTTAAGAAAAGTCAAAATTTTCAATGGGTCGTTTTTGAATAAACTTTGGAATTTCATTGTGTGTTCAATAGTGAGTTTCAGTTTAAAAGCTCTTAGGGTATCAATATTTAGTTGCTTAAAAAAAATATAAAAATACTAAATCAGTTTTAATTAGCTTGTAGAGTGCTTTTTTTCCTTGATTTGGATACCATGTCTGAGAAAGTGCCCTGTGCACAGGTTTGGTACCCAACTTCATAAGCTCTCATAGAGCTCATTAGTTAGCTTAATACTGTGTAAACTTGCTTTTTGAGAAGCTCACCTAGCTTACTCAAGGTTTCAAGAGCTTATTCTCCAATCCTAGCTTATTTGCTTAGCCTGCTATTGCTTTTTAGATCTGTCCATTTTGTTTTAGTTAACCAGTTACTCAGTGTTCATCAATTCTTTAAAAGCCTCTCAAAAGCTCATTGTTGTACACCAATCTTTGTAATCTAGCTTTTTGGATAGCTCATCTGGTCTACTAGGCATTCCAAGTGTTCATTTTCATTTTATAGCTTATTCATGTGCTTAAAATTAAGGTAGTAGGTGCCTAGTTAATCCAACAGTGACCTGTGCAAAACAGTGGTGACTTGTGCTTTATTATTAGTTATTCAGTTATTAGTAGTGATTGTGCTTATTCAGTTGTTGTATCTAGCTTATTAGTAGTTTCCTAGCTTATTCCATTTTACATTTTGCTTATTTAATAGCTTACTAGCCATTTAGCTTTATAACTTGTGCTTATTTCTTTCTTTTCTTGCCACTGTTGGAAACTTAAGCTCAAACTGAGCTTATTTGTACTTTTCATAAAAAGTTGTGGTTTTCAAAAGTGCTTATTTTCTTATGTTTAAAAGGTTTGCAAAAAAAAAATAAAAAAAAAATAAATGTTTAGCAAAAAGGGGGTAGGCAGGCTCGAACCTGAGACCTCCCCCTTTGGAAGAGTGATAGTGCGTGTACCTGTAACCATTGCGCCCTTGGGTCTTTCTCGGTTATAGTTTACACATTTAAATACATAAAACCTCTTTGTCTTAATAGCTTTTACGCCTTATTTAGCTTATTTCGAGCTTATTAAAAGCAGCTTTTTCCAGTTTTATATTTTTATTAAATCTGTATTAGTATAAAGTATTTTCTATATAAGTTTCAGATTTTTCCAATTAGTTTTAGTATTTTTAAACATTTAATTAGTGTAAAAACTTATTTAATTCATAATAAAAAATATAAAAGTCTAAAAAATATAAATCTTTTTTCTAAAATTTTCTTTTATCATATAGTATGTAATAAAATTAGTTTTATACTCGTAGGCCTTTTATTTCATAAATTTTACGTTTTGTCTTGCGCTCCAGCGTAATTTTCATACATAACGCTCGTTTTAGTTTTAAGTAACGTTTTTAGATAATTTGAGTTTACGTTTTAGTTAATATAGTTTATTTAAGTTATTTTATCTTATAAAATCACTAAAACATCATTGTAATTATAGTGATAGCATTTATTTAATATTTTTAATCTTTTTAATTTTCTTAATTTATATTTAAGTCGCTTTATTTTATAACCTTTTTCAGTAGTGTAATTATCCATCCAAATCTTTTCTGATCACTATCATTAGTGATCATTCTATCGTCTGAAAGTTGTTTGACACACCATTGAGTCTCCGTGGGACTAAACGACCCGGGAATTCATTGTATTCTCTGATCTTCATTGCATTTGTGTTGTAAGCAGTTTTAAGCTTCTTACGGTTAGCCATTCACAAGTGGCCAGCTTGAGTGAGGTAGCTTGACTGTATTCAGCACAGATCAAAACTTTTGGAGTAAAAACCCTAAACATCAAGGTAAGTGTTTTAATCCATTAGTATCATTATGTCTTTCATTGAATGTGTGTATGCTTGCTTGTTTAACATATCTAACAAAATTTCTTGTGTGTTTGCTTAGATCTATGAAACCTACTCGTTAATTATTGATTGGTTGTCTCTTATTTTAATTGTAATTGGCTTAGGAGTGTAACTAGACTATCGTTGTGTTTAAATGCTTGAGTAATCTTTGTGAACATTAGTTTATGAATCATTTAGCGGATTTCATAGTCTAAACATCCAAAGATAACCTTAAAGTCAGTTTATGAATCATCTAGAGGATTTCGTAGGCAATAACCTAAAGGTATTCTCAAAGAGTTAGGACAAAGGCACACCCTACGCCCTTAGAAAACACAACGCGTTAAGAATAAGGACGTGACAATTCAACCAACAATAAAACATAACTAGGGAGTAATAGTATCTAGGTAAACACATTGTTGGATTTTAGGTTCCTATGAAAGGAATTATTCTAAGTATGGAACTACGGCTAGCTTAAAGGAAACCACGGCTAGAAGAAAGGAATCCACTACTTGTATTAAACCACGGCTAGTAGTCTTATGGAACCACTGCTATTTTAATCTAAGCACTGCTAGTTAGATATGTCGGTTTAATGTTTTGTATTAGATAAATATGGAAAATATATTTATCTTGTAGGTTACGTATTGTATAATGTAAAGGACTCCTTAGCCTATAAAAGGAGGTCCTAGGTTAGAGTTAGATGTACGTGTTTTTGATATATCTAAAGTCGATACACTTCAAGGTTGTAAAACCCTAATACTATTCAGAGTATTCGTATTAATAATATTGAGGTGTTTAGTGTTTATTATTGTTCTTCTTCTTAAGATTAAACATTATATTCCGCGTAGTGTTTAATAGAATATTGTTTAAGTCAGTATCTATAAAGGATCGTTTTCTCAACTAGGATCAACAAGTGGTATCAGAGCTTGTGATCTAGAAGTTGTGATCAAGAAGAAGTTAAGATAACTCAAATTCAAGAAGCTTAAAGATGTCTGACGAAACTCACATGATTACTGCCTCCAAGGTACCCATGCTGAAACATGGAGAGTTTCAAGTTTGGAAGATGCGAATGAGGCAATACATTCACATGATTGACTACACAATCTGGGAGGTTGTTGAGAATGGTGATACTCTACCTAAGAAGGGTGATGATGGAAAGGTTATCAGTATTGTTAGTGAAGTTGACAAGGCTAAAAGGAAGCTGGAGATAAAGGCTCACATTATTCTCAGTATGGGAATACCTAATGAGTTTTCTTTGGACTTTCAAGAGTATGATACTACAAATGAGCTTTTGGATGCTATTGAAACAAGATTTGTTGGTAATGATGCTACCAAGAAATCCAGAAAGAATATGCTCAAACATCAACTTGAAAACTTCACTGCCCTTAATGGAGAGAATCTTGATGGAACCTACAACAGATTGCAGAAGCTTATAAGTCAACTAAAATTGGTTGACTACAAAATAGCTCAAGAAGATGTCAATCTTAAGTTTATCAGGAGCTTATCGCTAGACTGGGTTGTGCATACAGTTGTGTGGAGAAATAAAGATGATTTTGAGAAGATGACTCTTGAAAATCTCTACAATAACTTGAAGGTTTATGAGTCTGAGAAGAACATTCCTGGCTCATCCTCATCTACATAGAACATTGCTTTTGTGTATACAAACCATAAAAGTTCTCAGGAAGCATCCACTGCTGCTTATGGTGTTTCCACTGCAATTGCTAATAATACCACTATTAGTGATAACATTAGTGATGGTGCCATATGTGTTTCCTAACTGATCTAACAACCAATGTTACTGTGCTAAATCAGGATCTGGATCAAATTGATCCTAATGATCTTGAAGAAATCAATCTTCAGTGGCAAATGGCAATGCTAACATTGCAAGCTAAGAGGTTTCTAAGGAGAACTGGAAGACAGGTCAAGTATGATGGTCAAAGAAAGGCAGGGTTTGAAAAAAGCAAGATGGAGTGCTACAACTGCAAGAAGAAGGGGCATTTTGCAAGGGAATGTAGGGCTCCTAAGAGGATGAATGAGAACTTCAAGAAGACAACTGAAGAACCAGTACCTTCTTCTTCTGCATTGGTTGCTCAGGATTGACTTGGTGATTATGACTGGAGTGATCAAATTGAAGAAGGTCCCAATGCTGCTTTCCTGGCTAGTGAAGCTTCAAAAGAGCATAACTTTGCTCTCATGGCCTATGCTTCATCTTCAGGATCAAATTCTAAGGTATTCAATGATTCAAAAAGTTCTACTTGTTCTTTTAAATCTTGTCAGGATAACTTAGAATCACTTAAAGCAATTAATGAGAGTCTGAGAAAAGAGGTAGATAGACTTGCTTTAGATAACTTAGGTTATAAAGTTGGTCTTGAGAATGTAGAAGAGAAACTTAACTTTTGCATAAAATGTGAGTTTGAGTATGTAGATAAGATAAACATACTAGGTGGTGAAATTGAACTTATGGATAGAGAGATAAAGATGCTTAAACAAAAACTTGAAGAAGCAGAGAGTGTAAAACAAGAAGCCCTAGAAGAAAAAGAGAAACATGTAGTTAGGGTTGCTAAAACACAATTTGCTTCTGATTTGGTTCATAAATCTATAGGGTGTCAATTAATGAAAAAGGGTTCTGGGATAGGATACAATAATATGCCACCACCCTCTCTAATGAAACATGCACCTCCTGGTACTGAATTGTCATTTAGCAGTGAGTTTAGTTTCAACAAACCTGTAGGTGAGATTAGTAAGTCTGAATCACCTAAGATAGGTTCTGATAAGTATCCGATGGTCCGATTATTGAAGATTGGGAATCAGATTCTGAGGAAGATAGGTCTGAATCAACACAATCTGAGAAGGTAGAAAATGTTAAACATGTTGATTCTAAACAAGCCAACCTTATGCCTAGATTTGGAGCACCAATTTCTACGAAAGTTGTAGACTATAATGAGATTCCTAGGGATCAAATGAAAAGTTTCAAACCTAGGGGCAATCAAAGAAACTTCAATGGCTTAATCTCAAATATATTAGGAGATGAGTTTCAATGTGTCAAAAAGGCTTGTTTTAAATGTGGTAGTTTTGAGCATCTACAAAGAAACTGTTATAAAAACCAACCACAAGTCTAGAATCATTGGAGGAGGGTGAATCATAAAAACTTTTCAAAGAACACCATCCCTAACCCAAACAAAAACATGGTTCCAAAAGCAGTGTTAATGAAGAATGGTATAACAAAATCAATAATCACTGCTGCAACCAAATGGGTTCCAACCACTGCTAAGCAAAATGTAAACACTGCTAAGAAAAATGTTTCCATTGCTAAGCAGAATATCACCAGTGAAACAAAAGAAGTTTTAACTATACCAAAGGTGATAAGAGACACAGTGGTTGGAAGCCATTTCTATGTTGTAAAGGCCTCAGCTAGCTGGCAGTGGAAACCAAAAACAAAGGTTTTACACAATGCCAGTTGTGTATCAATGGATCTGAAGAAATTTGACTATGTTGATGCACAGGGCAGACCCAAGTCAGTATTGGCTTGGGTCCACAAAAGGAACTAACTTGTTTAATTTCATGTGCAGGGCAATCTACAGGATGAGCTAAAAGATAAAGGAATTTTTGACAGTGGTTGCTCTGGGCACATGACATGGGATGGGAGCAACCTTGAGGATTTTGAAGCATTTGATGGGCGATATGGGGCATTTGGCAATGATCCAAAGGGAGGAAAGATTCTTGGCAGAGGAACAATCAGAACAGGAAAATTGGACTTTGAAAAAGTCTATCTGGTACAGGGACTGAAGTACAATCTTTTCAGTGTTTCACAAATGTGTGATAAAAGAAATTGGGTACTTTTTGGGGAAACAGAATGTGTGGTGTTATCTCCTGGTTTTAAAATGCCTGATGATAAGTTTGTGCAGCTTAGGGTTCCTAGGAAGGATAACATATATTGTTTTGATATAAAATATGTCATTCCTAATAGGTCTCTAACCTGTTTGTTCGCTAAGGCATCTGTAGATGAGTCAAAATTATGGCATAGAAGGCTAGGTCACCTAAACTTTAATACAATCAATAAATTAGTGAAGGGGAACTTAGTTAGAGGTCTACCTTCTAAGGTTTTTGAATGTAAAGATCTTTGTGTGGCTTGTCAAAAATTTAAACAACATAGAGCCTCTTGTAAGACCAAGACTGTGAACACCATTACTCAACCACTGTTTATGTTACACATGGACTTATTTAGTCCCACATTTGTTAAGAGTTTTAATCATAAGCAGTATTTCCTAGTTATCAATGATAATTATAGCAGATTTTCTTGGGTTTATTTTCTGGCACTTAAGAGTGAAACAAGTGAGATTCTTAAGAATTTCATCACTAAAACAGAAAATAGAGTGAACCATAAGGTCAAATTAATCAGATGTGATAATGGAACTGAGTTTAAAAATGATGTCATGAATAAGTTATGTGTGGATAAGGGTATTGAAAGACAGTTTAGTGTTGCTAGGACACCTCAACAAAATAGTGTAGCTGAGAGGAAAAATAGAACACTAATTGAGGCTGCAAGAACAATGTTATCTGAATCTAAGTTACCAACTACCTTTTGGGCTGAAGCTGTAGGAACTGCATGTTATGTGCAGAATAGAAGCAAGTTAGTGAAGCCTCATAACAAGACCCCCTATGAGCTGTTACATGGTAGGAAGCCTATGATAGATTTCCTAAAACCTTTTGGGTGTCTTGTTACTATCTTAAATACCATAGACCACCTAGGCAAGTTTGAGGAAAAGGCATATGAGGGATACTTTATTGGTTATTCTTTCAATAGCAAGGCCTTTAGAGTATACAATAGGAGGACCAGAATTGTAGAAGAAAACTTACATGTTAAGTTTAGTGAAGAGACTCATAGTGTTGAGATAAAAGGACCAGAGTGGCTGTTTAATATTGATATGCTAACCAAGTCTATGAATTATGAGTCTATCATTGCAGGTACATCTACTAATATTGATGCAGGTACTCAAAAGGATTCTGATAGAGAAGCAAATTCTAAGGAAGCTGATTCTCCAAAGGAATTCTATTTGTTTGAAAAGTGGAAAGCTGGTCCTGTCTCACCCATCATTGAAAAGAAGAGTCCCACTGATGATGATACTTTGGATTCAGGAAGCAAGGGTGATCATCATCAAGATAATGAAGAGTTGTTTCATGATAACTCAGTGTCGGTAGAAGAAATTAAAAAGCAAAAGAAAAATTCTGAAAGCACTGCTACGCTAAATGAAAGCACTACTAAGCCAAATTCTACCACTGCTAGTTCAAGTGAAACCCCTGTTGCAAATTCTGATAGCAGTACTTACTTTGGAATCCCTGCCAAGCCACTATTTGGTGATGATGAGTATCCAACTGATCCTGACATGCCTGGTTTGGAAGAAATAGATACTTCCACTGATCATGAAAACTTAGATGACTATTTCAATGATGCTGATGTTACAAATTTAGATACAGTCATCATAGAGAGTCCAATTCCTACCACCATAGTTCATAAGAATCATCCCAAAGAACAAATACTTGGAAATTTGAATACACCAGTTCAAACAAGAAGCAAGACTCATAACATTAAAACCTTTCCTGAACAGGGTTTCTTTGCAAGGTCACTTCACAAAAGAAACAGCCATCAAGACTTGCAGAACTATTTGTTTGCTTGCTTTCTGTCACAAAAGGAGCGCAAGAGAGTAGAAGAAGCTTTATCAGAAGAAGGATGGGTTGAATCAATGCAAGAGGAGCTGCTGCAGTTCTAGCTTCAAGAGGTGTGGACATTGGTTGACCTACCAAAAGGAAAAAGGGCTATTGGAACTAAATAGGTGTTAAGAAATAAAAGGGATGAAAGGGGTATAGTGGTAAGGAATAAATCAAGGTTGGTTGCTCAAGGATACACAAAAACTGAAGGATTGGATTATGATGAAGTGTTTGCACCAGTGGCCAGAATTGAAGCTATAAGACTATTTTTGGCATATGCTTTATACAAAAATTTTGTTGTGTATCAAATGGATGTTAAGAGTGCCTTTTTTTATGGTACTATTGATGAGGAGGTATATGTATGTCAACCTCCTGGTTTTGAAGATCCTGATCATCCTGATAAGGTCTACAGGATGAAGAAGGCTATGTATGGTTTGCATCAAGCTCCAAGGGCATGGTATGAAGGCCTTTCTACTTATTTGATGGACAATGGTTTCAAGAAGGGAATGATTGATAAGACCTTGTTCATAAGGAAGCTCAAGGATGATATATTGCTGGTTCAGATTTATGTTGATGACATCATCTTTGGCTCAACTAATAAGGAGCTATGAAAATACTTTGAGAAACTTATGCATGAGAAGTTTCAGATGAGTTCTATGGGTGAACTCACTTTCTTTTTGGGGCTACAGGTTCAACAGAGGACTGATGGTATCTTCATTAGTCAAGACAAGTATGTAGTAGATGTTTTAAAGAAGTTTGGATTTCAGGATGTAAAGAGTGCCAGTACCCCTATGGAAACTCAGAAACTACTGCTACCAGATGATGGAAGTCCTAAAGTTGATTTAAAGCAGTATAGATCCATGATTGGGTCTTTGATGTATCTCACTGCTTCTAGGCCAGATACTATGTTCTCAGTATGTGTGTGTGCAAGATTTCAAGTCACACCAAATACATCACACATGAATGCTGTGAAGAGAATCTTTAGATATCTTAAGGGTCATCCTAAATTAGGCCTTTGGTATTCTAAGGATTTTGCTTTTGATATGGTGGCCTATACAGACAGTGATTATGCTGGAGCTAGTTTGGATACGAAGTCTACTACTAGAGGATGTCAATTTTTGGGAAGCAGGTTAATCTCATGGCAGTGTAAAAAGAAGACAATTGTGGCCAATTCCACCACTAAAGCTGAGTATGTGGCTGCTGCTAGTTGTTATGGTCAAGTGCTTTGGATTCAGAATCAATTGTTGGACTTTGGGTACAATTTTATGCATACTAAGATTTACATTGACAATAACAGTACAATATGCATTATTAAAAATTCTGTTTTGCATTCTAGAACTAAACATATTAAGATAAGGCATCATTTTATTAGAGATTGTAATGAGAGAAGGTTAATACAAATGGTTAAATTCCATAACGACTTCAATGTTGCTGATCTTCTCGCTAAAGCTTTTGATGTGCGGAGGTTTCAGTATCTTGTAGTTAGTACTGGAATGATAAATCTCTAAATCTCAAAATTGTTTTGTAAAAGTTTGTAAAGGTTATGTACTATTATTGGTTGATCTTAGTATTTCTTATTTAGTTCTATCCATTGCTTGTTTCTTTGTGTTTCCACTAACTATTTTGCAGATCAAAGAAATAAATCACAACCAGTAAGATGCAATGGACTTAAAAGGACACATGGTCTTATTATTGAAACATAAAACTGCATTCTAGGATGCAGCAGTTACAACCATGTCATTCAACCTACCAACAGAGTACAACTAAATAAACAACCATCAAAAGACTATAGCTTCACAACAACCACCCCTCACTACAAGAAAAACGGGTATTTAGGAGGGTGGAAAACCATGCCAAATACTCAAAAATCCGTGCCAAATGCTATTTGGCACGGCTTTGGCACGCTTTTGGCTCTGTCCTAAATATGAGGGTGCCAAATACATTTGGGTCGGGTTGAAACTGTGCTAAATAGTATTTGGAACGGTTCATGGGACGGTTAACTTTGTGGTGCCATGAGTGAGGTATTTGGCACGAATGACAATCTTCCGTTCCAAATTGGCATTCGTCACACTTCTATATCTCATGCCAAATGCGTATTTGGTACGAATTCATCTCCCGTGCCAAATGCGTATTTGGCATGGTTTTTATTTTATCGTGCCAAAATTAACTAGGACGATATCTACCGTGACAAACGTATTTGGCACGATTTCTATTTTTTGTGCCAAACACACCAAAAAACATTTGGCACGCTTTTGAGTTCATTATAAAAATCATTTGAAACGGTTTTGCATTCGTCAATTAATTATTTGGCACAATTTGCGTAATCATTGCTAACGTGGATTAGCACCATTTTCCATTACAAATAGGTTTTAGTATGCAATCGTATCAACTAACCATCTCAAATATGCATAAATATAATTTAATCGAAGCCAAAAATAATTGAACTCAAATTTTATTAATCATCCATAAAATCAAGTCAGCATGGTCATTTAAATACCATAAAGTAAAAAATAACACGCCCAACATCCTTGTAAACAATGGTCTTTAGAATAATGAAATCATAACTAGAACTCAATATAAATCATTAAGACGATTTATTACTAACGGAAATGAATAAAGCTCGTCGGATCACGTTTTCATCATAAACCCTGCATATTACAATAATCCAACATTAGAAATATGTATGAAACAATAAAAAATTTGATATACAAAATAGCAATAAAAAAGGTATACAAGTTTTAAAACGGGTCAATATTTCAAACTCAAAACTGAGCCGGGTCTAATGGGTTCAATATCATCCTAATGATTTTAGCTTCATTTAAAACAGGTTAACTGGGTTGAAACTTTTTGTTAGATTCATTGAAAATGGTTTTAAATTAGCAAACATTTTGAATCAATGTGGCTTATGTAATGGGTATAGTATATATTTTTTACTATAATACCATAGTATCAATTCAGTGTATAGATTTATAATACAAAGCTTCAGTATAGAATTGATACATGAAACAAAGGTAAATGTAACAGAAATTGGATCAAACTTGGTTTACCTTTTTATATAGTTAGCCCAATGTCCATACTATTTGAATATTTAAATCCGAAATAACTATATAACCCTTTTTTGCCAAACTGAGATAAAAATAATAATAAATAAATAAATAACTTTAAAAAAACAGAAAAAAGAATAAACTTACTGTTTATTGAGGCAAAAAGGATATTTTCATTAAGAACTCCAAGAAACTCTAACATGCTCCTACAATACCCTTTTTTCCGCATTATCTTCAGCAACATCCATAAGTTCTTTGTTGTTGCCAAGATGAACGACATGCGTCTTGGGCATCTTAACCCTGCAACGTAGAATTTAGAAATGTCAATTAAACAATTGAAAAGTTTATTCAAAAGCATATAATTTCAACATATTTGTTTTAGCTAAGAAAAGTAATTAGTGAGATTCAGAGAGAAAGTAAGGCATACTTTAAGCATTCTTGAGTCTTATTCTTTCAATATTCAGGTGATACATAGGAATCAATTATTGGTATGATGACCATCGACATCTGCTTACATAATCCAATTTGAAGTAATGCCCTCACATTTGTTTGATCCACCATAGCACCTTTGCGGTACTCTAGGGGAATCTTAATTCAGACCAGCATCCATCAATTTTCCCAAGAACAACAAGTGTTCAAAACAACTAAATCAGCTTTATGGCAGTATTTATAGCTTCTTGACCTCTAGCTGAAAAGACCTAACAACATAGGAAAAATAGCATATAGAACAATAAACTTGAGGTAAAATTATAACATCAAGGGAAGAGTTAATTATGTTAGCAGGCTAAATCATACAGATGATTATCAACATCTGTTTAGATTCCTCATATGTGTATCTTTTGCACTGAACATCATAAATGACAGTATGACACTTGTTCTCAATGATACATGGATATGTATTAATCAAAGAAAGTATATGACTAAACATCATGAGTCAACAAATATAGAGACGACATATAATACAAAGAACCAAATAGTACCTAACATTAATTGCCTTCTATATAACGTGTTGTTCCTTGCAAAAATAAGCATCATGGTATCACCAGCCACTCTTCTTAGAAGAATATACAAGAGATGGTCCATACCCACTTTTTCCTTAGTCAAGAGAAAGCAGTAAAGGATACTGATAATCACAAGTGAAGGCTTTAAGGGAATTATTGCAAGGCTCTAAACTAAGAGAGATACTAAATGGCATCAATATTACCTAGTGTTTGCTTATGATCTATGCCTAATCAGAATGTCTTCTTGAATGATGAAAAATCAGAATGTCATGGAAGTCCATTAACAGTGACAAAGCCAGGATTTGATATATGGGTGGGCCAAATAGTAACATAGCGATTTACCATTAAGAGTATCATTACTTTTGTGAATGATACAACATAAATTTAATCTCAAGACTGAACTAAAGATGTAAAAAAGTAAATGTAACAATGGCTTTACACGCATATGAGAGATATGTATAAGTTGAGCATAAAATAGCCCTTTAGACTAAAGGATACTTTCAAACTTGAATAAATGAGAAGTTATAAGAGTATTATACAATCACCATGTTAAATTTCTCCGTATAGTAGTCATATCGCAATTAAGATAAGCTAGTTCTTCTACATGGGAGGACCATATTGAGTTTTATTGGACCAATTTATATATAATAGTATTAAGTTCAGCTATTAAACAACAAAAAAAGTTTTTAACCAAATACCATCCTAGGGGGTGTTTATTTAAGCTTATATGTGGCTTATAAGCTTATTTGTGTTTCGGCTTATATTTCATAAGCCCTAATTTTTTGGCTTATTTTGAGACTTGTGGGTTTATATTAGTTTATTATAATATGATAAACTTATATAAGCCCATAAGTCTAAAAAAAAGCCGGAAGTTGAGGCTTATGATATATAAGCCGAAATCAAATAAGCTCATAAGCCCACAGATAAGGTTAAACAAACACCCCTTAGTATATATTAGCTTTTGGCGCACATACAACAATGTACTTCTTTGGTCTAAAACTATAATCAGTTTTACTAAGCAATCCCAAACAACATTTGAAAAATGAGAACAGATAACCATGTTATTGTAAACATATAAGGTATTAAAAACATAAATCTACACAACACTGATTAACAAATACAAAAGCAATAATCTTAAATAAGTATAAGAAGATAAATCTCTATCAAACATCTCAAATAAGCATAAACACATATATCATACACATGATTGATTATCAAACACAACTTTGCTTACTTAATTCACACAGACTACATCCCCTTTTAAGGAACCATACTAATTTCTAACAACAAAAGAAATAAATCATCCAATCGACCAATTTTCAGATACAAAAAGCCACAGATAAATCACACTATCCATTAATTCAATACTGAAGATGAGTAATTTCATACCTCAAACTATATATTTAGGTGAAGAATTACTTTGCCGTGTGGTTATGGTATTGGATAACTTTTGGGGAAATTATGGAGCGTGAATCTAATATATATTAAGGAGATTTATTAGTCATTTCAAATCACAGTTACGATATATATGGAGAGAAAGTCGTGATTGCACTGGGTCAAGAGGAAACCTTGGAGGGAATGAAAATACTGGAGGGATTTTTTTGTGTTTGAGATAGTTTGGTGTTTGGATAGTTTTTGTAAGTGATATCCAAAAACGTCTGAATATTATAAGGGAGTTTTTGTTTCGGCTTATGTGTGAGCTTATGAGCTTATTTAATTATGGCTTATATAACATAAGCCTCAATTTTGTGGCTTATATCAAGACTTATGCGCTTATATAAGTTTATCATATCATAATAAACTTATATAAGCACATAAGTCTCAAAATAAGCCAAAAAATTGGGCCTTATGTTATATAAGCCAAAATCAAATAAGCTTATAAGCTCACATATAAGCCAAACCAAACACCCCCTTAGACCGGGCACACTAGTGACCTTCATTTTGCCTCACATCAGCTTTCTTTCTCCGACAACCTACAGACGACTTTTTACCATATCAAGACGACCTATACTACAAAAAAACATATCTAAAAAAATACATTTTAATCAAACAAACACACATACACGACCTTGGTCGTCTGCTCGACCTAAAACTTCTTCCGACCTCCAAATAATCCGACACAACCACATCAATGGCGACCGACTCGACCTTGTGGCGACCGAAGGTCGACTGACCTTGGTGCGAGTAGCCTTATGTCTAATAATCGAGCTTGTCGGTTCAAGATTTTATAGATCTCAAGTTATGGTTAGAAATATATTTGGATTTTTTTTATCTTTCACGCGTCTTAATTTGATTAAGTAAATTTTTTTTAATATATTATATAGTTCTTTTTATAAGTTGATGTTGAATCTTAGTTATGCATGTTATATCAAAATCTTGATTCATTAATAAGATAACTATATGTGTTTTTGTTAGTAATTATAATTTACACTCATGTTCGAGCTTTCACAATTTCGGCGCTCGAATTACGGAGGAATATTAGGCGACAAATAAGTATTAGTGGGCTCGGTTTAATTGTGCAATAAGCTGATACCCAATAGGGTTTACCTTTGATGTCTCATGTACTCTATTTATAGTTGATTAATAATATTGAATAAGATACGAAGTTCACATCATTCTAACACATACATCTGAGTCAAAGACACGCCCTGCCAAGTAACCAGAACATATATGACCTAATCAATCATTTGTATATCCTTTTTTGTATATATAATATGAATATTTTTAACTTGAATTTAAAGAAAAAATATTTATTTAAGAAACGACAAAGTTAACTCACCAAAAATTAAAAAGGCGACGTGTTTTAAGTAATATGATAAATACTATTCAATAAACAAATTAATTATAGACATTAAAAGTTAATGATGAAGGCTATTGAATAATTAATAAAATAAATTATAAATTTAATTTGATGTCCAATATAATACAAGCATAATATAGTCAACACGCATGGAAAAAAGGTGTGAATTGGGTCAATTTTTTAAAGATGTTCTAAATACATAAGAACTAAAAATAATTTATAAAAATCGCCCCAAATACATTTGCATTATTCACAACATATAAAAACTGTTCCAAATACATAAGTATTTAGCACCAGCATTAGATAGTGTTCCAGATACATATAGGTATTTGGCACCGTTCGCACCAACCGTTCCAGATACATGAGTATTTGGCATCAATAGTAGATAGCGTTCCAAATACATATACTATTTGGCACAAGTGGTACCAACCGTCCCAAATACATAAATATTTGGCACTGGTAACTCAAACCGTTCCAAATACACATGTATTTGGCACCATTATTAGAAATCGTTCCAAACACATACGTATTTGGAACAGTTTCTTAATAACCGTCTCAAATACCTGTTTTTTTGTCACGATGACCCCAAAAGTGCCAAATACGTGTATTTGGCACGATTCTTTGACCATTCCAAAACGTTTCGTCCCAAAAACCCCCTTTTCTTGTAGTGCCTACCAACTATGGCTTCGTTGCTATAGCCCATGCTGGCATCCTCTTCGACACTCCTTGTCCACCAATGACATCCCACACTTTGGGGCAAGGAAGTCCCCTCACTCTCTCTCTCTTATGGGAGCTGAGGAGGAAGATGGACCAGCTGGTTGTGGAAGGAGTGCTTGCACAGGTGGAGCTGGTAATGGTTCTGGAGGTGGTATCTCAGCAAGGGGAGGTACAACCAATGTTCTGGAAGAAGCTTCATCATCTGTGTCTTTATATGGAGACACATAGCTTGGCATGGAGCTTAAGTCTAAACTGGATGGAAGAAGGTCCAACAGTAGCAGGGTTTGTCCTTCTTAAGGAGAGGGATGTTTTTCTTGGTGGAATGTAGTTTTCCCATGTGTTGTTGGAGGAGGTACTTTCGGATGAATCTGAAGAGATCTCAATGGGCTGGTTTGGATTGCTCATACTTGATGATTTGGTGGTTCTTAGTGAGAAGGTTTCTGAGTTAGTATTTTTGGTAAGATGGTTTTTGGGATTGTGAGAATATGTGTGGTATTTGGGTAATATGGTCTTAAATATTGTTAAAGTGCGATCACTGGGTTAAATGTAAGGAAGGTGTGAGTAGTTGAGGAGTAAATGAAGCTTTTGACTTTGGTGGACGTTTAAATGACTTGGAATTGACCTTTGACTGGGTGTTTAGCATCTTTGTTAACCACTGCCAGTATAAATTATGAAAACACTTCTAGTTATTTCTAACCTCTGCTAACCTTAACAAATTTCTAGTGTTTGGCTTGTGTTTGTGATATGCAGGTTTGAAGGAGCTAGTGTAAATTATGGAGCTTTTTGAGCTGTAGGAGTAGCTGATTAAAAAAATGTGAATCTTTTGTAATCCTTCATATTCATGCACGATATCACTATTTTTGGCTTAGATATTGCTGCAAAAGTCTTAGTCAAAAGCTTGGAGTGTTGGTGAAGTATCCACTGCTAGTTCATCTCTAACCACTGCTAGTTGTGGCCAATCCACTGCTAGTGCAGTTTTGATTCATGTGGAAACTAGAGGGGCTGTTTTGAAACTTTCTGGAGAAACGTATTTAGTCCCCAATTCACTGCTGGATCATTTAATTGATCTTTGAAACACTTCCAATTGGCGCTAATCACAAACCCTAACCACTCCCAACTGCTAATTTCACAAATCCCACAATGCCGACTGAATACTCCACCACCCACAATCTTGTTGCATACCTCATCAAAAACAATCATTCAGAAGGGTTTCATGAGATGATTGATCTTATCAAACACACTTTATTCATTATGCTTTAACCGAGAACCCATCATTCTAAAAACGTATGTTCATCAATTTTGGTTGAATGCTGAAATACAGGAGAGAGATGGCGCATAGGTTTTTAGAACTGTGGTTGATGAGAATCAGATTTTAGTTACTAGGGAGGTAATTAGAGATGTGTTGAAACTGGATGATGCTGAAGGGGTTATCAATTTGTTTAATGAGGAGATTTTTGATGGACCGGAGCAAATTGGTTATGAGAAAATAGGAGATAGGATTAAATTTCATAAAGGTATGTTTTCCCCTCAGTGGAAGTTTTTGATACACACTTTGCTTATGTGTGTAAGCAATAAGACCACAGGTTTTGATGAATTTCCTTCCAAAATAGCAACTGCTATAATCTGTTTATCACAAGGGGGATTTTTAATTGGTCTAGGATGATCTTTGATGGTTTCATGAAGAACCTAAGAGAAAAGGGGAAGTATTTCTTATATCCTAGGTTTGTACAATTGATTGTGGATTGTCAGATCACTGAACCCATTCCTCATCAAAGGGAGTATAAGGTACTTCATCTGTTACCTAAGGTTTTTGCACACATGAGGAAACAAAACCCAAATTTCTCGGGAACTCTTACACCCTTATTCCCACATACGCTTAACTTGCCTAATATTCCTGAGAATGAAGAGGTACCTGATTCACAACCTATACAAACCACTGATGCTGAAACCCCTGCTACCACATCTGGACCCACCGCTATCACACCTGAACCCACTACTGAACCCTTGACTTCAACTTCTGAACCACATAGGATTTTGTTTACTAGGAGGAGGAGGAAGGGCACCAAACTACCTCAGGCTTGTGTTAGTGGTGTAGTAAATGAGGCTGTCACACGAGGTAAAGGTGACATGAGTGGAAGGGCTTTCACTACTTATTCATGCCTAGGTGCTGAACAGGACAGTGAAAACATAAGTAAGACCCAACCACTGGCAACTCCTAATGTAGAGAGTTCTCATGAACTTAACACAGGTGGAGGAATCCCTAGCCAACTGGCTAACACAGGGTGCATGGATGATCAGGCTAGGTCTGATGCCATGTTTTCTACACCTCATGATTCACCTCTCGGAGCAGGTTACACAGCTCGAAGTGATGAGGGTAGTTTGGGACATGATACTGAAGTGACGAGCAAAGATAATGTGCAAAATGACTTTTCCAAGGATCCAACTCTCGGACCAGGTTACACAGGTCGAAGGGGTGAGGATATTGTTAAACAATTTAATGAATTGACGGATAAATGTACCACAATGGAGAATACAATCTCTGGTCTTCAGGAACTTACAGTGTTTCAGGCTAGGCATATCAGAAGGTTGAAGCACCGGGTATCTATTTTGGAAAGACTAAGGAGGCCAGAGATTACTGATTTTAGGAAAGCCAATAGGGTGCATAAGAAGGCTAGCTCCTCAAAGGATTTGAGTTTGGAGGATGTAACCAAACAGGGGAGGAGTGATTGCATAGATTCAGGGGAGGCTTTGAACTTGGATGATGATTTGGATTTGGAGAGTGGGGATCATGGAGATGAGTATGCGGTGACTGACAAAGATGGCAAAGAAGCAGTGATTGAATCTTCAAAGGTTTCTGTTGAAGAAAAGATGGAGGAAGTAGTGCAGGCAACAACCACTGTTAATGTTGCTGCAACCACTGCCAGTTCAAATGCAACCATTGCTGCAACCACTTCTGAGGTAATTCTAAACACTGTTACTTTAGTTTCACCCACTGCTATAAAAACCATTGCTACTATAGTCACAACCACTGTCACACCACCACCCATGTCTAAAGAAGTTGATAAGGAGGCTGCTGGTACCCTGATTAACTTAAGTAAAACCTCATCAAACTCTGAACCTACCATTGCACCTGTTCCAATTTTTCTTAAACCTACTAGACCCAAACCCTTGGCTAAAAGTTTGAAAATTGGTGAGCCTGTAATGACTAAAGTGGTTCAACCAGATATTGGAAAGGGGAAAGGTATTGCTGAGCCAGTTATGAAGTTTAAGAATAGATAGGAGCAAATTTCTCATGATGAGGAGCTTTCTAAGAAATTGCAAGGTGAAGAAGTGGAAGCTGCAGAAAAGCAAAAGCAAGAAGAAGAAGAAGCTACTCAAAGATTGATTAAAGAGTGGAATTTGGAACAACCTTTTCTTCAAGCTTCTGAACAGATAAGAACTGAATACACTACTCTTGAATGGGCACTATTAGATGTTGCTACAAGGTCTAAGGTTTTGGCTGAGAAGGCAAGGAAGATAAGACAGGAGAAAACTCAAACTAAAAGGAAGAAACCTCCTACGAAGACTGAAATGAGAAATCAAATGATGAAGGTTATCAGGCACATGGACATGCACATTGGTGTTAATTTAAGAAAGTGTACATTTAAGCAGGTTGAAGAGATTATAAGGGTTGTAAAAGAAGATGTGATGACTTTATCCCTATGAATTTTGAGAAAGAAGCTGAGTGGATACAGAATATACAAAAGAGAAAAGCAGCTGTTCAGGAAGGATCTAGTTTAAAGAAACAAAAAGTGGATGAAGAGATGGAGAAAGAAGAAAGACTGAATCAGTATCTTATAGAGTGTGATCAACCAGAACCTATCAATCCTACTCCAGTAAGAGCTATTCATCCTATTGAAGATTGGCAAATAGTCACAGCTAATGATAGAGAGATGATTGAAATTACAAGATCTGATGGTTGGAAAAGCACATACTTCAATTTTGGATGTTTGTTGTTCAGTATGAATAAGGTTGATCTGGAACAACTGTGGAAGGTAATGGAGTTTAGGTATGGAAAGTTTGGGCCAACTGGGGTATTAGCAAAATTTGTGTGGACTTCTATCAAGAACTTGTGCCAGCCCAATCCTGATGATGAATTTTGGGAAGACTGTGAGGTGGTTGAGTGGATGTTGTATCAACCTTGCAGAGTTCATGCTGTGCAGACTACAAAGGAGAAGTTCTTCATGTTTATAGATAAAGACTATCCACTGAGCAAGAAAGTAGCCAGGAAAATGTTGGAAGCCAAACTTTCTCCACAGGGAACAAAGCCTACTAATCCCATGATTGATCAACTGTTCCTGAGGATTGAGAAAATTGCAGAACTACAGGGTCCTTTGGCAATAAAGGCCAAGCCTCAAGGAAGATTGAAAAGAAAGGCTGACAGATCAAAGGCTGTGGATTACACTTCTGAGTCAGAGACTGAAGAGGACATTGAAGTACACAAGAAAAGATTGTTGGTTCTTACAAAAGTGTCTTCATTAAAGGAGCCAGAGGTTAGTTGTACATCACCTCTTACATGTCATCACCAAATTGTCTCATATACTTTTGAGTTTAATGAAAGTGGAGGATGTTGGAAGTTTAAGAGAACCAATGGTGAGAGTTATGGTTTTGTTAAGTTTTCTCAAATGCTTTACTACTTGGAAAGAGATGATTTGATGACCATCTGGAAGTTATACAAGAACAGATTTGGAGATGTGGCACCAGATGATTATCATGAAAGGATTCTGTATTATAATTTGAAGATCATATTTGAACCCACTCATAATGAACCTGAATGGAAATGAATCTTCAATGGTAGTGTTACAAGTTGGTATTTATATCAGTCTTGTGGAGTTCATGTATTAACTGTTTCTCGAAAAGTTATTTATATGTGTGTAGAAAGTGATTATCATAAATTGAATAATCATCCAGAAGTTATCACTCAGATGCTACAGCCTCGTGGATTAAAGCTGCAGAAACCCTTTGATTATCAAGCTTACAGGTTGCTGAGGAAGTTTGAGAAGTTACTACATCCTGATAAGTGTTTGGATACATCCTCCATTTGAAGACTGTATGGGATTTAAAAGAAACTTGATGATTTTGGTTGTAAATATCAAGTTTAGGGGAGGATTGTTGGGTTTTAGGTTCCTATGAAAGGAATTATTCAAAGTATGGAACCACGGCTAGCTTAAAGGAAACCATGGCTAGATGAAAGGAATCCACTGCTATGATTAAACCACGTCTAGTAGTCTCATGTAACCACTGCTAATGTAATATAAGCACTGCTAGTTAGATATGTCGGTTTAATGTTTTGTATTAGATAACTATGGAAAAGATATTTATCTTGTAGGTTACGTATTGTATAATGTAAAGGACTCCTTAGCCTATAAAAGGAGGTCCTAGGTTAGAGTTAGATGTACGTGTTTTTTATATATCTAAAGTCGATACACTTCAAGGTTGTAAAACCCTAATATTATTCAGAGTATTCGTATTAATAATATTGAGGTGTTTAGTGTTTATTATTGTTCTTCTTCTTAAGATTAAACATTATATTCCGTGTAGTGTTTAATAGAATATTTTTTAAGTCATTTTCTATAAAGGATAGTTTGCCCAACTGGGATCAACACACATTTTTAATCATCATACGAGCACACATCAAAAAGACATAGCTACTGGTAGTATTAGATATTAGAATAGTAGAAGTAATCGGTAGAAGTACCACTCCCGAAACCTATTGCCCCGAGATTTTACCCTTAGCTTTCTAAAAATCCAATAAAAGATAAAAAGAAAAAAGAATCATCCTCAACCCTACCTTAGTGTAGTACACTTCTTGCTAGCATTCCTATTCCCCTAAAGAACGATATCAATACCCGAGGCTTACCCAATACTACACTATAAAGATTAGGTTCACTGCCTAGGGTGTTGAAAAACTTGCTTGATGAAAAGGAAGTTCCTTTGACCCTGAACGGGCTTCGTACGCGCATCAAGTTTTTTGCGCCACTGCCAGGGAATAGAATAGCTAGTTAGAATTTTATCTCGTTTAGGTTCCCTAGCTTAATTCCTATCAAGTGAGATTTTTTCTCATTTTTAGCTTCCTTGTAGTCTATCCCCCTTCTTCGTGACTTTGTTAGTAATCCCATCACTTTTCATCATAGAAGGTGATAACCCCTCAACTCGTTACCCAATTCCCATCGACCCACCACCAATTGACCCGCCAAGAGGCCGTATTCTTGGTGAATACTCTAGACTGAGCCACCAACGATATAGGAACACCATTGAGCTCACCGATCAAGCTCAAACTATGGCCCTGCGATTCGACACCATCTGGTTGGTGCAAAACAGATGTGCACTCCATGGACTTCATTTCGAAGATCCTAATCAGCATCTAAAGGACTTCCTTAAAATCATTGATTCCATCGACCTTGATGCTACAACACGGGAGACCACGCGCTTGCATCTCTTCCAATTCTCTCTACGGGACCAAGCTAGTAATTGGCTTTAGTGACTTCCCGCCGGGATCCATCTCAGCTGGGATGATCTCACCACTCATTTCCTTGCCCAATTTTTCCCACCGAGGAGAACTACTAAGCTTAGGAATGAAATCTTGATGTTCCAATAACGTCAAGGTGAATCTCTCTACGAGGCATAGAATCGATTCAAGGACTTGCTCCATAAAGTCCCTCATCACGACATCGATCTTTGGCTTCAAGTCCAAATCTTTTACGATCATGTCAACTTTTCAACTAAGCAATCCATCAACAAAGCGGCCGGTGGCAAACTTAGTGATCTTACCTCGGAAGAATCGTAGGGTACAATAGAGGACCTTGCCCTCTATGACACCGAAAGTTGAAATGACCCCCGTGAGTTGCCAAAACCGTCAAGGCAATCTCCTTGCCTCCCATTGACTCACAAACTTCCAATCGTAGGATGCTCGAACTTGAAGATCAAGTCAAATTCCTAATGAGCTCAATCCTAAGTCTTCACACCAAGTGAGCAAATTGACTCTACCTTGTGAGTTATGTAGTGGTCCTCACGACACTCGTGATTGCACAAGACTCCCCGAACAAGCTTTTGCGAACTACGCCTCCACGCGTACCGATGGAGCGAGAGAGAAGTGGTACACTTTCATGCTTGAGCAAAACAACTTAGGAAATTCCTATAACCCCTCATGGAGAAATCACCCTAACCTAAGGTAGAGCCAAAACACAAACCCGCCCCAAAACTCATCTAGTCCACCCAATAGGTCCAACCCTCCAAATACCGGGAATTCCACTAGTCTCGAGGAAATGGTGTCTAGGTTCATGTCATCTCAAGAAGCTCGATTGACTAAGCTTGAAGCCGATTTCAAGCAACAAAAAGGTGAGATGACAACCAAGCTTGACGCCCTCTTAAAAGCCTTCAATGACCGAGAATTTGGAGCACTCCCGGGTGACACTATAAAGAACCAAAAAGTAAATTCGATTTCATCGACTTCATGTTCTTGCTCACCATGGGAGAGTGCACATCCATGCTCTTCACACCCAAAAGTTCACTCAGTCAATGCCCTCAACACGGGTTCCAAGCGATCCCTCATGAAATACCAAGGACCGGAACCATTGGTCCATCCAACTCTTGAGAAACCCATCAACCAAGAACCCAAACCTAATCTAGAAGAGGAGTACAAGGAACTCCACCAAGAAAAACCGGTTCCTAAATTCTTGACTCATGCGCCTTATTATAATGCATTAAAATAAAAATATAAGCAAGAACTAAATTAGGAGAATGTGTGTCCGCATTTCTGCAAAATAAGTTACCTAAGAAGTTAGATGATCCCAGGCTATTCATTTTTCCGTGTAGACTTGGAAATTCCAAATCTTTCGATACATTAACCGATTTAGGATCAAGCATCAATCTTCTTCCGTTGTCCCTCCATCGAAGCCTTAACCTAGGTAAGATAGAGCCAATGGAAACCATCTTAGGTCTAGCGGATGGTAGTATTGCATATCCGGTAGGGATAATTAAGGACATGGTAGTACAAGTAGGTCAATTAACTCTTTTGGTGGATTTCCATGTGGTAGACATGAATAAAGACCCGACATGCCCATTGCTAGTAGGAAGAGGATTCTTAGCTACCGCTAGTGCCATAATTGATTGTAATATTTCTAAGATAGTGGTAGGAGAAGGGAGTGCTAGGTCAATTTATGATGTCAAGAAACATATCTATTACAAAGAGGAAGAAATACCTATGAGATCATTTTGGATAGAAAGTCATCTGGATATGGAACTTGGATTAATGAAGATTTTGTAGTTCCTCAACGACCTTTCTATCTAGAAGAGTCCTTGTTATGAATTGGAAATTCCATGTTAAAGTGTCGGTCACCCCAATTATGGTCTAGCATATTTTAGCTCGTAGACTTGTAGTTATTTACGTTATGTTGTAGTTAATTAGTTAGTTTGTAGCGTAGTTTAGTTTAGTGCAACACCGTGGAGGAAGGACGGGTCTTTACCCACTGTATACCTGATCCACAGGCCGTCAGGAGGTCGTATTGTCTGTAACTATAAATACCCCTTCCATCCTTGGAAGGGGTGGTGCTTCTCAATCTAACCTTTCATAATTTGTTAAGCAAGTCTCTACCAAGAACACCCATCTCTTTACTTTCTCTCTCTAAATGGCTAACATGTATTTCCATCATCCAAGACCACCCGAATCATCAAACACAATAATATTTACGATCCTACAAATGGTACCAGAGCCTAGGTTTTGTTGTTTGTGTTGATTCTCGTGGTTTATTTCATGGTTTTAAGCGGTTTTTCATAAGAATTTATAGTGCAGTTTGTATGACTTTCGAAACTGTTGTTATCAAGTTATCTCCTAAAACTGTTTTGAAGTGGTTCATGTCTTGGTTAACATGTTTATGTTTCTGGTTTGTCCTTAAAGGTTTTTGGGTCTGAATTTTTGTCATCTGATCTGCTGCTGTTGTTCTTCATAGCGATTTGTGATAAAATTCTTCTTAGAAACTTGTCCTAATTACTGTCCAGATTCATTGTATGGTCAACAGGTCAAAGGCGAGTTGGTCTTAATCTGCCTAGCAACTTGGGACTTAAAATGGTAGTGAGTTGTGACTTTTAAATGGTAGCGATTTGACTAAACCATTTAGCGACTTATGTCAAGTAAATGAAGCTAGCGACTTGTTATTTAACAAGTTAGCGATTTGTGATGTAGCGACTTGTGTCTATTCAGATGTAGCAACTTATGTTTATAAGTTAGCAACTTGTGTCAAAATCAGATGTAGCAACTTATGTTTATAAGTTAGCGACTTATGTCATGATAATGAAGTAGCGAGTTGGTTTTGATAAGAAAAAGATGTAGCGACTTGTGTTTGACAAAACCTTTTAGTGACTTGACCACAACAACAACAATACCATTACCATATACCACAAACTGACTCTACTTGACTTCAGTGTTTCCCATCATCAGTCCCACTTCTTATAATGAAAAAAAAAAACGTGATGCCAAGAATAAAAACAGGTGCAAATCTAACTCCATCTCCAACTACATCCAATCCAACATCTATTCTAACTCACCAACAATCAATCTCAGTCTACCTTAACAACCTCAACTCCATTCTTTCAAATCGAAAATTAAAACTTATGAGAATCTCAGTATTGTTCTAACGTTTCCTCAAATCTTTTAAAGATTTTTTAGTTTGAACATAACCATCATAGATCCTTTTTGAAGCTAGCCTTCTTTTCATATCCGAAGTTATAAAGATTGAGGTATAACAATTGTGTTACCCTCATCCTTAGATTCGTTTATTGGAAAACAAAACGGCTCAACACATAAAACCTACCCGAGACCCTTATTAGGCCTTGAAGAACGAGACTATGTAGCATCTTTCGTGGGTTTATCTCGAAGCCATATCAAAGCCTAAAGCCATCCATGTGGCCATCCCACTGCCATCCCTGTGGCGTGTATATTCAGAAGGTGTAAGGTGTTGGTATGATTGTTGATACACTTTGGTGAATTGATTTCATAAGGAGATGCATACTGGTTCTTTTTTATCGGATTTATGTGTATATGTTATGTGGTGGCTGCGTTTTTGTTGAGAGTTTTATTAGGTTTTGCTAACTGAGTTTGGGTGGTGAGTTGTTTGAGAGGAAAAAGAGGCGGACAGAGTTTTGAGATTAATTAGGGTAAACGATTGACATATGAGGTGTGATATATACCCATTGAATTAGGGCAATGTGAGGAATGGTTCTAATGTCATTGTGGGCTGAATATGTGTCTTGGGCCTAATGAGAATTAATGGATCATGGGCCGTGTGGTATTGTGCATTATTTGATTCACATGGCCGGTTTGTTATCCTAATTTTAGCATTATATTTGAATATCAAAGGGGCGTGTGGTATTGTGTGATATTGTGGTAATATTGAGTTTTTTTTGTAAGATATAGGATTTCACAAACACATTAAAGCACAAACCATATGGGACGTTCACAATGTTTAGAGAGAGAAAGTTAGAGAGAGAAAGGGAAGAGAGTTGGGAACTATGTGAAACAAAGAAAAATGGTGTTGAAAGCTCCAACCCTCTACCTTGGGAGGTAGAGGGTATTTATAGTGTCTTACAAATAACGCCACCTACGGGTTGTGGATCAGGCATACAGTTGGTAAAGACCCGTCCGTCCTCCACGGTGTTACTTAACTAACTACTTACCAAGATTAAATAACTACGACTACGAGCTTTCTAATGATTACATATACTTGAGGTGACTGACACTTTAATGACTGAATTTTCTAATTCCTAACAATCTCCCCGTAAGGGAGGTCACCTCAATTTACACATAATACAAACAGATATTATACTAAGATTGTTCTTGAATTCTTGTTTAAGTTCTTTGCTCAGTAGCACGTAGTCTTTGATTCTTTATGTTTTTCATGTTTGTATAATTCAAGTGGAGGTCTTTAACTGATCCACGTGATGATGAGTTTTGAGCCAGCTTTGAGATCATTAGCTTGCATAAATCTCTGACTCTTCCATTGTGGTGTTGACATTATGTGATGTTGTGACAATGGACCGACATGCTCACATTCTGGATCATGATTTCTTCTTATCAGAGTAGCGAAAGCTTTAGTTGATTCATGATATTAGCAGCAGCAGAAGCGTTAAGCATGGAGTGAGAATATCAGAGTCATTGATGCACTAATCATGATTTATTTTGCGATGAATTTGTTGTGTGAGCATGCGGCTATGGATTCACCTCTCCATTCGACACCACGAACGTCGGGTGTACCCGCATAAAACAGTTAGCAATAAAGCATTAAAAGTGTCTTTGATCACTTTCGTTGAATTAAGGTACACGCCCACGGTTCCCGTTGATCAAGATAAGTACTGCCGTGATCGTATAATTCAAGAATCTCCTGACAGGTTTCGCGAATGCTTCTAGCCGTTCTCAAACCGAACATCTCAAAGAAGACAACACGGAGTGAGTGAACCAAATAATTTGAGATTCATCGATTGATGAAAAGAGATTTGAAAACAATCGGTATCGCACAAAATAAAGTGTTTTTGCAATACAACGAAGGTTTTAGAGAAAATCTATTATCAATCATAAACACCTTTATTTTTGAAATATTATACACACCGTCGATGTGCTAGAGAAAATAGTTTTAAGCACAACGACCGGTTTTTCAAAGGTATCCGTCAATCCATAACCTGAACTAGGATTGATTCAAAAATTTGAATCGCCCCATTGTTTCGCTTCAGCTTGTTACATGGTTGATCTATTGGATAGACCTCACATGCCACCTACCAAGAGCTTGTTTGATGTTGGCTCTAGAAGGCTTTCCATCTTCATTGTGAATATGATAGCATATCACTCGGATGTTCCGCAAAACCACAAGGATAATACGTAGGACTCTAAAAGTATATTCTCTCTTTCCACATTGTGTGAAACAGAAAGTCTTCATTGATTGGGTCCTTAATGAGATTTATTGATGATCTCGTGGCTCTAGACTCAATTGTGCACATTTGGTTCCTATACCGGAGACTAGGGAGAGGGTCTCTTTCTTCAATATCAACCATCTCTAAGAGAAAGTCGATAGATAATGTCGGTTCCCCATGAGAATGAAACAAGTCCTTTTAAGAGGAACTTGAGTAGTTTGGAAGATTGTGCAAGTATCCACCGGGTCCATGACGACTTGTCTTCAATACCAGTGTTACCTTAGTAACCACCAGTAGCATATGTATTGAACCCGGTTTCGCCTCTAAGGTTAAATTATTGGACGGCTATTTCTTTTCACCCTTTTCTCATTCATTTCTTTTTCATTCTTCAACCCCTTCAAGGCTTACTGAGACTTCATAACTAGAACCTTGTTGGGTTTATTCCAAGATAGCTCATCTTAGTCCGCACTCTTCCCATATCTCACTTTTCTCCATTTTTCATCATACCTAAGGACTTCTACACTATCTAGTGGATTGTCCCTGGGTAGATCCCTCCTGTCAGGATCATGGGAACAAATACCTAACCTTATCATCCTTGTATCACCATACATAAAGTAAATTTGGTCGTTCTATTTGGTATTGTTCATCTGCCATTGGAACCAATTGAAAACCATTTGAAAAATCAATCCAGATACTTGTGATGTATTATCACAGCATTTTGTACCTGAATTGTTTTAGAAATTCTTAGAAAAAGAGCTCCCCTTCAACATGTGCATCATGTTTTTGAAATCGTTTTGGCACACGAAGGCAAGAGGAAGGATTAACTTCTTTGATTACCATTTTCTAAAAGATATCAACATACTTCCCTAATCAAATCAAGTAGACAAAGCATTTTGGGGAAGGATGAGGTTTTCATAAGTTTGATCTACCTCAATATGTGCATCGAGGTTTGAAAGATTTTTGCACATATTAGAAGGAACCTGCACTTTGGAACAAATTAATCACGTTTTAATCCCTTTTTGGTTTAAAATAGATGCTCCCCCTTAACTTGTGCATGGAAAATTTAAAATCGTTTGGCACATGAATGGAGGAGAGTTTGCTAAACACTTATAAAACCATTAATCTAATTATCAGTTTAAATCCAATTTAAATCACAAATTCTCTCCCGATCACAATTTACAAATCCTTTGAGAGTTGTGATCACTATTGATTTAAATTAAATTTTGAGAGCTTTTGAGGAGAATAGTGACTTGCTTTTGAAAGACATTTTAACTGATAAGGATTAGATTTTGAGACTTTAAACTCCATTGACCATTCAAGCATAAATATATTTTGAAAACATAACAATAGCCTAGGTCTTTAAACATTTGTATAAAACATTGTTCATTTTGATTATCCAAAAGTAGACCTTGCTCGTTTTCGTGCCAATTGTTTTGAAATATACATTTTTTTTCCGATTGAAATCATTCTCCCCCTCAATCAATGACACAGGTGATTGATTGAGAAATAGAGATTTTGACAGATGAAAAGCACAGACGATTTTCAAAAATGGGGTCAGAGGTATTTTCAAAGCAAATTTGTTTTCATTAGATGACAAATATTTTTCAGAAGAATCTTTAGATGTAAAAATATTTGGAAAGAAAGCATTTGTCTTTTGGATGACAAATATTTGTTTTAAGAATCAAAGCATGAGATTTGAAAAATAAAATTAAGCATGGCTCTGTTCTTTCCTTTAAAAACGGATTACTGCCTGAAATGACAATAAACCACCATTTTTCTCCGCCTCATTTTTTTTTTTTTTTAACAATTTATGTACATTCGAAGAACATCTAAAATCCCGTGACATTATTTGAATGTCAACACAAAGTCCGTAGATGATATCGAATAAAAAAACATGACAAGATAAGAATATTTTTGGAAATTTTCAAGATTTTCTAATTTGTTTATGGATTTTATGAAACTTTTATATTTTTATATTTTCTTTTGTGGGTTTTGAAATTTTGTATTTTGTTTTTTGAATAAATATATACAAGAGATAGATGAAGAAAGAAACCATTTTTACTCCTCGTCTTCCTCTTGAAGATGTTTGAGTGTTTCCGGTTGTAGGCTCTTTAGACCAAGTCGAGGAAGGATAAACTCAAAACGTTCTCTAGGAAGAGCTTTGGTGAAGATGTCTGCTAACTGGTATTCAGTCCCTACAAAATAGAGTTCCACCACACCTTTTTCCACTTGTTCCCGAATGAAATAATGACGAATGTCAATGTGCTTTGCTCTTGAATGTTGAACGTTGTTGCAAGAGAGAGCAATGGCACTTTTGTTATCACAGTACAGAGGAATCTTGTTGAATTCAAAGCCATAGTCAGATAATTGAGATCTCATCCATAGGATTTGAGCACAACAAGATGACATGGTTATGTATTCAACCTCTGTAGAGGATATAGAAGTACTCATTTGTTTCTTTGAAGACCAGCTCACAAGCTTATCACCCAAAACGAGCACCTCCGCATCGCACTTCGACGGTATCTTGACATCCTTCATGGTCAAGATCTCGTATAGGCCGTTAGTGACATACCGTGTCCTTCGTACCAAAGTCCCATGTTGATGGTTCCTTGGAGATACCGAAGACCCGTTTAACCGCTTCAAGGTGCTTTTTGGTAGGCTTAGCCTGGTATCTAGCACACATGCATACAAATAAAAGAATATCAGTTCGGCTATGAGGTACATCGGGGGTCCAATCATACTTCGATATTTCTTTTGATCTATCATGATCCCCGAAAGTGGTCCTCATCCAATTTGGTACGCTCCACCATGGGAGTGTCAACGGTGTCACAAGTGTCAAATCCAAATTTCTTTAAAATTTCATTTGCATATTTAGATTGATTAATAAAATGCCTCCGGGACTTTGTGAAATTTGTAATCCCAAGAAAAATGACATTTGTCCCATCATTGACATTTGAAATTTGGAGCCCATCTCCTTAGAAAATGATCACATTCATTTGGGTCACCGAGGCAAAGATAATATCATCAACATATATTTGAACGTGAATTAAATGTTTGCCTTCGACTGGTGAACAATGTCGGATCAACTGCTCCTTTGTCGAATCCTGGATAGAAGAAATTTTGATAGCGTATCATACCATGCCCTTAGAGCTTGCTTCAAACTGTAAAGAGCCTTCTTCAAGCGATAGACATGAGTAGGATGCTATGGATTCACAAAACCTTCTGGTTGGTCGACGATACAACTTCTTTAAGATCTCCGCTAAGGAAAGCCGCTTTACGTCCATCCGATAGACTACCATGTTCTTACTAGCAGCATTAGCCAAAAAGATTCTGATTTCTTCGATACGAGCAACAGGAGCAAATGATTCTTCAAAGTCAATACCCTCCTCTTGACGGTATCCTTTTGCAACTAATCGAGCCTTGTTCTTTAATACATCACCATGCTCATCAAGTTTTACCTTGAAGATCCACTTTAGAGCAATGATCATAGCAAGTCAGGAGCGGTACTAATTCCCATAATTCTAGTCGATCAAACTCATGAATTTCTTCTTGCATGGCATTGAACCAGCTGTCTTCATTCATTGTAGTTTTAACGTCTTTTGGTTCGACCTTGGATAGTACAGAGTTGAAGAAGCACCATAAGGCATCAGTTGCAAGTTGTTTTGCAGTGGATACCGGACGAGAGGGATTTCCAATGATGTTGTCCAATGGGTGATCATGTGTCCATTTTCTAAGGTGTTCGTGTGGTTGTTGTTAAGGAACCGGTAGCGAGTCGATTTCTCCCGATGAAGATGGTTCCGATGCTGATTCGAGAGCAAATATGTTTTCAAAAGGGGCATCTTCAGGAGTAGCAAAGGGATTCTCTCCATCAAGGGTGCCAGAAACAATTCCATGATGTACACTCGATGAGTTATGATTTGTTGATGAGACAGAGTGATCAGCAGCAGGCGCTTCTTGACTTAACGACAAAGAAACTGAAGGATTAACTTCATTGACAAAGATAGGAGCAACCTTTGTTGATGGAATTGACAGATCATTAGCAGTTGGCTTATAGTGTTCATCAAACATTGGATCAAACAGTTTCTTCAAGTCATCTTCTGAAGGAGGTACATAAGGAGTTGCTAACGAAGAATCGAATACAAGAGTAGAACTGATGGGACTACTTGATGATGCGGGTCCAGAACTGAAGTGTCCTGGAGCCATTGGACCGGTCAGCTCATCGAACGTAACGTGAATGGTTTCCATGATATTTCGGGTTCTTTTGTTGTAGATTCGGTATTCTTTTCTGCTAGGTACATATCCTACAAATACTCCAATGTCCGCTTTAGCTTTAAGTTTGCCTCAGTCTTGGCCCTCATTAGTTGGATAACACAATGCACCAAACACACGAAGTAATGAGAGATTAGGTTTTCGATTGTGGACAAGTTCGTATGGAGTTTTTCCATGAGCAGTGTGAATTAGGGATAGATTTTGAGTGTAGCATGCAGTGGCAATGGCTTCAGCCCAGAGAAACATTGGAACCTTTGAGTAAATCAGCATTGTTCTTGCGGCTTCTACAAGAGTTCGATTTCGCCTTTCAACTACACCGTTTTGTTGAGGAGTTCGTGGAACACTTCTTTGATGACTGATTCCAACACTTTCATAAAACTCACTAAGTTCTTTATTGACAAACTCAGTTCCATTGTCTGTTTGGATGATTCTGACAGTTTTATTAAGTCGAACCTTCAGCTATTTGATAAGTTTAATGTTGATATCTGGAGTTTCATCCTTTGTCCTTAAGAACTTAACCCAAGTAAATCGAGAGTAATCATCAACCACAACTAACACATATTTCTTCACAAAAATATTCTACACTCTCATGGGTCCACATAAATCCATGTGAATGGTATGAAGAACTTCTGTAACAGAGTTTGTAGGTTTGGGTTTGTGGGCATACTTCTTGCTTTTTCCCAATTGGCATACTGAACAAAGATGATCCTTTTCATACTTTAGTCTAGGTAAGCCTACAACTAAGTCCTTTCTGGAGAGATCATTTATGGTGCCGAAGTTCAAGTGATTGAGATGACGATGCCATAACCATGACTTTGTTTTCAAAGCCTTTGACAACAAGCAAATCGGAGAAGACTTCATCATATCTTCGATAGAGATGGTGTATAGATTTGAACCACGTGTTCCTCTTAAAAGTTCTTTACCATCAAGTTCTCTAACGAAACAAGTATGTTTTCTGAAGGCCACTTCTAGTTCAGAATCACAGAATTGACCGACAGAAAATAAGTTATGACCAAGACCTTCAACGTAATATACCCAGGAGATAACACTATCACCGACAACATAGTCTCCATAACCCATAATTGCACCGAAATGATCATTCCCGAATCTAACAGTCCTGATAAATTTACTCACAAAGTTCATGAGCCGTGACCGGTCTCCGGTCATATGCTTGGAAATGTACCTGAGTCCAGTACCACGAGACGATTTGAACGATCTGCAGTTGAACACAGACAAGAATGGATAACTGAATAATTGGGATCCCCATGCAAGAATGGGTTCCATTTGGTTGGTAACAGAGATTATAACACCCACATCAGAAGTAGAAACAATGGAATCATCAGGGATAGATGCAATGCTAGTGTCCGTATTTGTCCTACTCAAAGTATGTTCACTTCTTAAAGGAATAGTTCTACCAGTAGGCATCCATTTCCTAATGGGCATTGATCTAGATAATTTAGGGCACATCTCATTAAGATCGAATTTGCGGCCAATAGGTATCCACTGATAACCTATGTTACCAAATTTCCTTCTTGTGGGTTTCCAATGTTTTCTAACCTTCTTTCGCCATTGCTTTCTAGCCTTCTTAGCTTGATTTTTTGTATTCACTACCTTAACAGGGCATTTAGCAGTATTAAGCAACTCATTCACACCACATTCATGATTAGTAACAGAAACCAAACAATCATCATTACATGTTTTGCCAAAAGTAGCTGAATTCGAATTAATTACAGTACGCTTATAGCTAATACTAGAATCAACACGATTCTTTTTATTCAACACAAACTTAATGTTCCTAGGGTGGTCTTCTACTTTCTTCCATTGAACATTCTTAGCTTGTGAGGTCCTATCTTGCTTTGTATTGCCTGAAGGCTTTGACCCGCTTGCCTTTGTGTCACTGATTACTCCTGTAGAGGGAATTTTGGGAACATTAGTTGGTTGGGCTACCTTGAGCATTACAGGTTTAGAAGTGCTGGGATCCGAGCTAGTTGAAGGCACATTAAAATTTACTTTCTTACTGCTTGGCATAGAACAAGGCATCACAGCGTTACCTTTCTCAAAAAAATATTTAGGATAGGTAGCTCTTAAACATTCTAACAGCTCTTGAGATCGTTTGGCCTTAATGCAAGCAAACCTAATTTCTCTATCTAGTGGCTTATTTAAGAAATCCTCTTCTACGATCTCTCGGAGACATTCTAGACTATCCTTAAGGTGAGCGAGATAGTTATGAAACGCAAGTTCATTATTTCTAAGATGAGGAGGAATGTATTTAACAGTCAAAGTATATTTGCAGTCAGCAGATGACTTTGATACAACATTCTCATTAAAGACAAGTGGCATTTTCCCTTTTACCTGACTCCTCAGATTCTGAATTTCCTTTTGTAAAGACGTTATTATCTCATTGTTCTTGTCACGAGTTACTTTGATTGAATCGTATAACTCTTTAAATTGTTGTTTCACCTTTTCATTTTCTTCTAGAAAACTCTCATTTTCCTTTTGAAAAACATTAACCAAGTTTTGAAGATGAAATGTCTAAGAACTCTGAGAATCTAAAGAAGGAGGCATTTGGGAGCCTGTCACATTGTTCTTTTCACCCTTTAATTGTGAAATTTGGGTTCTCATTTTTCTGATCGTGTTACAATGAGCTCGAATCTATTCATCACGTTTGCTGATTTCAAAAACTGCATCAAATTCAGGAGCATCCAAGGATGTCTTGATATTTGAGGTTTTAACATTTTCTTTTAGATGTTGGTATTTTAATTGCAAAGCAAGATGCTCAACTTCCAATTTAGAAAACTGTTTCACCAGGTTATCATGATCATCCCGTTCAAATTTTTCATGCAGTTTAGAGTTAGTTTTCTCAAGCTCAATGACACAATCATGGGAGACTTTCAGGGCAACAAATAATTCATGAAATTGAGATGCATTAATTGAACAGTTCGTGGCAGTGTAAAACACATCTTGAGTGATACATTCAAAAATCAAATTCTCATTTAAGGTATGCAAGTTTTTCCTCTCAATCTCATTATATTTTAATTCTCGCTCATAGTCATTGACCTCAACTATCATTGCATCAAATTCCTTTTCCATTTCTTTAATATCTGAATCCATCCCTTTTTTAAGACTCTCAAATTGACCTTTTAATTGTTTAAAGAAATGCATGACCTCAGTTAAATAGCATTCTTTAGTTTGCTCAAAACCCCTCTCCCCTTCAGTTATCCCAGTAGGTGTGATCCTTTTCTTACATGTCTTCTCAAAATCAACAAATAATTGATAAATGACATACTGACTGATTAAGGTCTTGCTCTTAGTGGGAATAGATCTAGGGACTAAATGCATTGGTGTATTGGGGGGATATACAGTGGCAGGAAGCATTCTCCTACCTGGGGGATTTTGTTCAACAAACTCATCAGCTTTTTTTTATGTCCATATCCTTTTTCCAGAACACTTGTTCAGGGGTCAGCTGTGTTTGAGGTCTAAACTTGTTAAATTCAATCCAATTATCTTTAGCATGGTTGGGTGTTTTATAACTGATTTTCTTTTCTATGCATGAAGGGCTCTTAAGTTTTTCATCCAATTTCTTTCTAGTGACTTCTTCTAACTGCCTATCTTCCTCAGTATTCTCAACGCAACTAGGTTTCTGTCTAGGCTTAAGGATTTCATTGCCATCATAAATTACCTTCTGTGCTTCTCTAGCTTTCTTACAGGCCTCAGGGTTTGGTTCATCAACTAATGCAACACTATGTTAATCACTTAGAACTCTATGTTTAGTGATCATGTGAGCAGTCTGAATGGTGTTTCCTTGTACGTACAATTTGTTTTCAAGTTTGTTTTTCAAAGTTTTTAGGTTGGAAAATTCATTTAAAAGTTTTGATTCCTTAGCATTAAATTCCTGCTTAAGCACTTTCACATTTTCTTGAAGTTCTTGTTTTTGCTTAGCGGTTTTATTAAGCTTTTCTTTTAAGGAATCTAACTCTTGTTTTAGTATTTCTTCCCTAAAGTTACTTTTTCTAATAATTGTACGCATTTGGTCATCCATTTCCTACTCACGAGTGGTTAACTCAAACTTAGCGCCTTGTTCATAAATGGCAACTTGTTCTTTATAGGCATTAAGTTCAGAGATAACAGAATCATCAGGGGCACATGGAGTGAATTCATTAAAAACATGGTCATCAGTGACTGCAGAAGATGCATCACTTGGTTCAATCACATTTTCACTTTGGACCACATATTGATCATATGGGACAATATTACTATTACCCATATTAACAATATCTGTTTCACAAATTTCATGTGATTGCACTTTATCATGTATCTTTTGCTCATCAACTTCATCATATAATTTTAATACCTCTGAGATGATTGAATATCTGAAGATGTTGACTTTCTATTCCCCAACTGGACAATCTTGAAGAAGGTCGAGTCTACAGTCTGCTCTACATTTTCTACTACATGTTAGAATACTAAAGACGAGTTGCATTTAACAATCTAAAGACTTCTTCTTAATTCATGCATTCATCACAAAGATTGTCGGTTTAGGGGAGAGCACTTGACTGGCTTCACTTGTCCCTGATTGGCATTTCTCCCACGATTCTGATTAGCCACATACCCTCCACCTACTGAACTGGTTGCACCATAACCTTCCCATCTCTGATTGTAGCTTGATTGTGTGGATTGTCACAATTCTAAATTTTTGGTCATTTCTCAAAACAATTCACGTTTCACAATTTCATCATTTGTCGTAAACTAGCTTTGCGTGTTCCAAATTCGCGTAATCTTTATGGTTTAGCGGCGAATTCATGATCATATCATCACGAACATTTCATATGGACTAAGTTTAGTCTACATTTCATTAACATCATTTGCATCATGCTAGTTCATTCATGACATTGCATTTCACTTTAAACGCGTAAATTCTATATTAAATAAACGTTATCGCGTGAATTATTATTTTGAACATTTAATCCGCTACTTCCAAAAATGATCCCGATATATTTTCATATTTACATTTAGTTTATAAAAACTATATTTTTAGTTTACCTAGTGTTTTAAATTTATTTTGTATATAAATCGTTAAATTTATATTATTACGACGCTTTTCTTAAAAACTACACGATAATTATATTATCACTCAAATTATGCAAGAAACATATTTTTTTACAATTTTTATAACTACAATATATTTTACTTTGGCCTATTAAAACTTATTTGTAGACAATGCTACTCAAATTTCACCAATATATACAAGTTACAACATCTCTTACTTAACTACATTTTTTTTCTTACAAACAATTACACACATTTATATACAATTTATAAAAGAAAAAAAAAAGTATTTTGAGATACATCCCCCCCCCTAAAACCGGCCATGTGGGGGAGGGTAACTCATTAATGATTTGGTAACATTTTCTTACTTGACTACATCTACACTCCAACTTACATTTACATTTCATTCATTCACAATCAACAATAATTCAAGATCAAACAAAGACTTTTCTCTCTTGTTTTTCTTCTCCTAGAACCGGTCACCCTTTGGATGAAGAGGAGATCATCAAAATTTTCCAAGCTCAAGTTAAAAACACTCTAGTTATACCCTTATTAAGGTTTTGAAATAAAAACCTAGGGTGTTTAGGTTAAACCTTTGTTCTAATCACCTCATCATATCACTAGTAAGCATCTCATGTTTATTTTCATCTTACATATTCATTTCATACTCATCTCATCATTTTTGAACAAAAACATGCAAGACATATTGTTGTTTATACCATTTTTCCATTGATTTTAGAGTTTATATATATAAAGTCATCCTATAATTATTCCCTTGGTATATATTGGTCTTGATGATGTCTAGGAACCCATGACACCCTAAGAAGGTATATGGTAGGAATAGATTAGCTTTGGAGTTGATTTGAAGGGATTGGAATAAGTTTAGTACGAGAAAAAAAACTATTTTCGACAAGTATATAAAGTGTTCTGTCCTTATTTTGTTTTTCTGGAAAATCCGACAGTAGGCACGAATTTTTGGCCTTGATATTTAGAAAATATACTTTAAAACGAATCCGTGGCCGCTTGAACGGATTAAAACGAAGTTATAACGAAGAAGTTATGAATTTTTCAAGTTTGACGACGAAATATATATTTTTCTGAAATTTCAGCATACTATTTTTATTTTGTACGAGTCAAAAACGAGTCCTAAGCTTTACAAATTATTTCGACTTATCAAAAATATATTAGTATACTTTGATACAAAGCTAAGGACGTATAATACGTAGAAAACGGATTTGAAACGACAAAGATATGCACGTTTTCATAAAATTGCCGTAACTATTATTTTCTGAAAAACTATATTATTTTTACGAGACAAGTGTTACGGTAACTAAAACGACCATGTTGAAGGCTGTTTTTAACGATGATGTAGAACTTTTTGTAACGAGATGTCTTCTAATAAAATCAAGATCACCAAGCATATTTTTCAAAACGATCAACCGTTTGTATAGCGGAGTTGTAATAAATTATTTATGGATGTTTAAACTTGGCCGAAACTCATTTTTAACCGACATTTTAGCCAAAATCACCATCTTTAACCTTTATTATCTTTATGTTCGAGACCTCTATGACGAAAACTCCTGAACTGAAACTTTTAGATTTTGATACAAACTTTCCAAAACCGTCGAATTCGTTTCCTAACGTTCAACATACACCATTTTACGACTAGTTTTCCAAAGCCATTTTTGTCACTTTCATGAAATTTCCGACGACATTGTTTTACGACGAAAAGTGATAATTTCACTATAAATCATTATAAAACCATTGTAGGATGACATTTTGACGTAAATACTAGTAAAGTGATTTTTGAATGGTCAAGACGTCAAAAGAGTATTTTTCGACGATAAATATTATTTTCAAAACTCGCAAATGGTATAAATAACATACGAAATGCATACATAACATTACATCATAACTCAAGTCATAACATTCATTTTAGGTCGCGGATAGTTCCGGGTCTCACTTTCGTGCACTTCATTTTGTTAGCATATCCATCATATCAGGTGAGTTCGTAGCCCCACTTTCTATTACGTATTTGTCTTACAAACTCTTTGGGGGAGATACATGCTCAACTACTTACTTTCACTATCACAAATATTCTAAACTTTGACATATTACTGTGAGTTTCATAGCCCCTACTTTTATTCATTTTCAATCACTTTTGGGGGAGATACATGCTCAAACTATTTTCATTTACTTTCACAAGTACTCTAAACTTTTACATACTATTGTGAGTTCATACCCGCTTTTACTCGTTTAAATTCCTATAAACTATTTGGGGCGAGATATATGCTTATTTATCCAAACATTTAAACTCTTTTGCCAAACAACATTACTTATACTCTAGACTTGGTGTGTGTATTGACTAGACTTAAACAAACATCCCAGCATTTATATGTTGGAAGGCCATTAATTTGGATACGCCCAACGCGTCGTTGGAGGAACACCCCAGCATTTATATGTTGGAAGGCCATTAATTTGGATACAGCCCAACGTGCGTCGTTGGAGGAACATCCCAGCATTTATATGTTGGAAGGCCATTTATATGGATACAGCCCAACGTGAGCGTTGGCGGAACATCCCAACACGAGTTGTTGGAAGACCCTTGTGGTGACATTTATACTTTTAACTACTATGATACATGCATACATGATTGACATACTATTTTTAGCAGTGGGTTGTAAACACACAGGTTGCAAGTTTTGTATGGGCGGGACTTGGAACTGAGTGGATTTACGATGCCCTTGCTTTGCGAACTATTCTATTTGACCAAAAACTTTGCCTTTGTTACATAAACACTCTTTTAAGGCTTTACTTGTTAACCAAACTCTATGAACTCACCAACCTTTGTGTTGACACTTTTTAGCATGTTTTATCTCAGGTATCCAAGGCATTCACTTCATGGCATGCATATGGACACATCATAGAGTCGTGGTGACGACGCGTCTCACATGGGATTTTTACACTTTAAAAACATCGTTTGGCTTGTATCAAACCTATTTCCGCATACATTGATTTTCATTTGGGACCTACTTTTTGTAAACTCTAATTGTTTTAATAAATTAAACAATGTGTTTTCCAAACGACACTTTAGATCGTTCGATATAACTGTAACTTTGATGCTATGACAGTCCTCCCCCAAGGTATTCAATTCCGCTGCAAAACACGTAATTTGGGGGTGTGACAGATTGGTATCAGAGCATCGGTTATAGAGAACTAGGTTGCATCATTGACCCTAGACTATAACCACATCATCATAGCATCTCATCATATCATTATAAGTGCATATTCTTTATACATGCGAACTTATGACTCAACACCAAACATCATATGAGTCGATTAGTCCAAGCATTGCATAGTTACTCCTAAATTATACATAGCCTGATCACCTATGTCTAATTCAGGAGAATCATGCAATGAAGGGAGTAGTAGTCTCATATGTGTAAGCAATTCCGTAATCAAGCCAAATTTTCAAAAGATTTTCTTCAAACCACTTGTTTCCAGTTTGATCCGCGTGACAGTTCTTGTTTGATGAGTTGCAAAGATCGAGCTAGAAACAAGTTGTTACCTAAACCGATTTAGCCTAATCGTATGACAGTTCTTGTTTGATGAGTTGTGGGATTAAGCAAAAATCGGTTATCAAAAAGTCTTTTAAAAATTTTGCTTGAGAATGGGAAAGCTTGTCTCATCGAGCCTAATCATAAGGGAGCATGTCTTTAGAATGAGATATAGTCACGACATATGCATGAGCATTGACATAATCATTTAGACCATACATGAGCATAAACTTTTAGAACCCTTGTCGCGTTTTGAGCCTTAGTATCATTAATCGAATCACGAGGACGTGATTCCGCTGACATGGGAAGAATGTCACAATTCTAAATTTTTGGTCATTTCTCAAAACAATTCACGTTTCACAATTTCATCATTTATCGTAAACTAGCTTTGCGTGTTCCAAATTCGCGTAATCTTTATGGTTTAGCGGCGAATTCATGATCATATCATCACGAACATTTCATATGGACTAAGTTTAGTCTACATTTCATTAGCATCATTAGCATCATGCTAGTTCATTCATGACATTTCATTTCACTTTAAACGCGTAAATTCTATATTAAATAAACGTTATCGCGTGAATTATTATTTTGAACATTTAATCCGCTACTTCCAAAAATGATCCCGATATATTTTCATATTTACATTTAGTTTATAAAAACTATATTTTTATTTTACCTAGTGTTTTAAATTTATTTTGTATATAAATCGTTAAATTTATATTATTACGACGCTTTTCTTAAAAACTACACGATAATTATATTATCACTCAAATTATGCAAGAAACATATTTTTTTACAATTTTTATAACTACAATATATTTTACTTTGGCCTATTAAAACTTATTTGTAGACAATGCTACTCAAATTTCACCAATATATACAAGTTACAACATCTCTTACTTAACTACATTTTTCTTACAAACAATTACACACATTTATATACAATTTATAAAAGAAAAAAAAAGTATTTTGAGATACATCCCCCCCTAAAACCGGTCATGTGGGGGAGGGTAACTCATTAATGATTTGGTAACATTTTCTTACTTGACTACATCTACACTCCAACTTACATTTACATTTCATTCATTCACAATCAACAATAATTCAAGATCAATCAAAGACTTTTCTCTCTTGTTTTTCTTCTCCTAGAACCGGTCACCCTTTGGATGAAGAGGAGATCATCAAAATTTTCCAAGCTCAAGTTAAAAACACTCTAGTTATACCCTTATTAAGGTTTTGAAATAAAAACCTAGGGTGTTTAGGTTAAACCTTTGTTCTAATCACCTCATCATATCACTAGTAAGCATCTCATGTTTATTTTCATCTTACATATTCATTTCATACTCATCTCATCATTTTTGAACAAAAACATGCAAGACATATTGTTGTTTATACCATTTTTCCATTGATTTTTAGAGTTATACATATAAAGTCATCCTATAATTATTCCCTTGGTATATATTGGTCTTGATGATGTCTAGGAACCCATGACACCCTAAGAAGGTGTATGGTAGGAATAGATTAGCTTTGGAGTTGATTTGAAGGGATTGGAATAAGTTTAGTACGAGAAAAAAAACTATTTTCGACAAGTATATAAAGTGTTCTGTCCTTATTTTGTTTTTCTGGAAAATCCGACAGTAGGCACGAAATTTTGGCCTTGATATTTAGAAAATATACTTTAAAACGAATCCGTGGCCGCTTGAACGGATTAAAACGAAGTTATAACGAAGAAGTTATGAATTTTTCAAGTTTGACGACGAAATATATATTTTTCTGAAATTTCAGCATACTATTTTTATTTTGTACGAGTCAAAAACGAGTCCTAAGCTTTACAAATTATTTTGACTTATCAAAAATATATTAGTATACTTTGATACAAAGCTAAGGACGTATAATACGTAGAAAACGGATTTGAAACGACAAAGATATGCACGTTTTCATAAAATTGCCGTAACTATTATTTTCTGAAAAACTATATTATTTTTACGAGACAAGTGTTACGGTAACTAAAACGACCATGTTGAAGGCTGTTTTTAACGATGATGTAGAACTTTTTGTAACGAGATGTCTTCTAATAAAATCAAGATCACCAAGAATATTTTTCAAAACAATCAACCGTTTGTATAGCGGAGTTGTAATAAATTATTTATGGATGTTTAAACTTGGCCGAAACTCATTTTTAACCAACATTTTAGCCAAAATCACCATCTTTAACCTTTATTATCTTTATGTTCGAGACCTCTATGACGAAAACTCCTGAACTGAAACTTTTAGATTTTGATACAAACTTTCCAAAACCGTCGAATTCGTTTCCTAACGTTCAACATACACCATTTTACGACTAGTTTTCCAAAGCCATTTTTGTCACTTTCATGAAATTTCCGACGACATTGTTTTACGACGAAAAGTGATAATTTCACTATAAATCATTATAAAACCATTGTAGGATGACATTTTGACGTAAATACTTGTAAAGTGATTTTTGAATGGTCAAGACGTCAAAAGAGTATTTTTCGACGATAAATATTATTTTCAAAACTCGCAAATGGTATAAATAACATACGAAATGCATACATAACATTACATCATAACTCAAGTCATAACATTCATTTTAGGTCGCGGATAGTTCCGGGTCTCACTTTCGTGCACTTCATTTTGTTAGCATATCCATCATATCAGGTGAGTTCGTAGCCCCACTTTCTATTACGTATTTGTCTTACAAACTCTTTGGGGGAGATACATGCTCAACTACTTACTTTCACTATCACAAATATTCTAAACTTTGACATATTAATGTGAGTTTCATAGCCCCTACTTTTATTCATTTTCAATCACTTTTGGGGGAGATACATGCTCAAACTATTTTCATTTACTTTCACAAGTACTCTAAACTTTTACATACTATTGTGAGTTCATACCCCGCTTTTACTCGTTTAAATTCCTATAAACTATTTGGGGCGAGATATATGCTTATTTATCCAAACATTTAAACTCTTTTGCCAAACAACATTACTTATACTCTAGACTTGGTGTGTGTATTGACTAGACTTAAACAAACATCCCAAAGATTTATATGTTGGAAGGCCATTAATTTGGATACGCCCAACGTATGCCGTTGGAGGAACATCCCAAAGATTTATATGTTGGAAGGCCATTAATTTGATACGCCCAACGTATCGTTGGAGGAACATCCCAACATTTATATGTTGGAAGGCCATTTATATAGATACAGCCCAACGTGAGCGTTGGAGGAACATCCCAACACGAGTTGTTGGAAGACCCTTGTGGTGACATTTATACTTTTAACTACTATGATACATGCATACATGATTGACATACTATTTTTAGCAATGGGTTGTAAACACACAGGTTGCAAGTTTTGTATGGGCGGAACTTGGAACTGAGTGGATTTAATGCCCTTGCTTTGCGAACTATTCTATTTGACCAAAAACTTTGCCTTTGTTACATAAACACTCTTTTAAGGCTTTACTTGTTAACCAAACTCTATGAACTCACCAACCTTTGTGTTGACACTTTTTAGCATGTTTTATCTCAGGTATCTAAGGCATTCACTTCATGGCATGCATATGGACACATCATAGAGTCGTGGTGACGACGCGGTCCTCACATGGGATTTTTTTACACTATAAAAACATCGTTTGGCTTGTATCAAACCTATTTCCGCATACATTGATTTTCATTTGGGACCTACTTTTTGTAAACTCTGATTGTTTTAATAAATTAAACGATGTGTTTTCCAAACGACACTTTAGGTCGTTCGATATAACTGTAACTTTGATGCTATGACAGTCCTCCCCCAAGGTATTCAATTCCGCTGCAAAACACGTAATTTGGGGGTGTGACAGGTGGATTGGATGTTGTTCTGAGGTTATTGTTGGTGTGTGGGAGGGAATTCATATTTTGACTAACCATGAGAGACAATTGATTGATGAAGTTTTTCATGAGTGTGTTTGAGTCTGGAGACTTATATGCTGGATCAGGAATGAGCTTCTAATTACCATTACCCATGGGTATGACTTGAGAAGCTTTGGTGGTAATTCCAACATTGGTGTAAAAGGCTGTTGAGTCATTTGATGAGCTTGATTCTCCTTGTTTAGATTTGAACTGATCAATAATCATTCGCTCAAACATGGCATGTCTCTCATACTGAAGCAGGAAGGCATACAGTTGCTCATAGTTGGTGTTCTTTAATCCTTTGGTTAGCTTCACGGAGGTGACAAATTTGTGCCATTCGGGATTCATGTTGTTCACAAACTTTGAATTCAGCTGAATATTTGGCATGGTCATTTTGATATTCCTCATATCATTCACAAGCTTGTGGAATCTCAAGTAATATTCATAGATACTTTCTTCTGGTTTCATCTTAAAGTGCTCAAATTCATCATACAGTGATTCTCTGTTCCTTAGTTAATTCGAACCCGAGAAGTATCTTGACATTATCCCAAACCGCCTTGGCTTCAGTGTTGTGATTGATAAGCTTGTAGATATCTTTTGGAAGACCTCGAAGTATAATGTTTGAAGCCCTGATATCAGCATCGAATCTCTTTTTCTCCTTATCAATGAGCTCATCATACGTCTTTGGTCTGTCCAATCCAAAGATCATTGTTCCATCTCGCAAGCAGATCAATTATGTCTCTTATAGTCTCAATCTGATAAGGTCCTTCATCAATTGATTTGAGAATGTTGACCCCATTTTCCTTTTCCCAAACAAAAACCTGATTCTTTGAGCCCATGAGTCATAATCAGTTCTATCAAGCATAGGTGGACTAGTATCTGATCCAGCTGCTTGAACGTCCTCAGCTATAGAAGAAACGATAGTAGGCACGTTGTTTGACATGATTACAAGTTCTACGGGATTTTACTATTCTTTTATTAAACCGGGAAATTGATTCTTTCACGGAATTTTACTAAACCAAAAGAACAACCGTAAAATGTAGCACGAAGAAGTGACAAGTCTCAATAGACAAGTAGCTAAACAAATAACTCGCTTGGTATCAACTCGCTAAACGGTCAACTCGCTTAAAAGACAAGTCGCTTAAAACTCAAGTCGCTTAAAGAAACAACTCGCTTAATAGCTAAGTCGCATACAGTGACAACTCGCTTAACCACCAAGTCGCTTAAACCAACTCGACACTACAACCGCTAATAGCTAAGTCGCTTTAAAACTCAAGTCGCTTGAAGAAACAACTCGCTTAATAACCAAGTCGCATATACCAACTCGCTGCTAATACAACTCGCTTAATAGCCAAGTCGCTTATACCAACTCGCTTTCAATAACACAAAGAACTCGCTTCCAAGAAATGCAACAACCGTATGCAACTCGCTACGTACACTTTTCAAAAACAACCACTTTTTCAATCAAAAACAACCAAACCACAATAATTTAAGCCTTCCAATTCAAAACCTAAACACATATGATGATCCTAAACACAAAAGTACAATCAAAATTCAAACTTTAACACTAGAAATTGTCCAAATGATTCAAACTCTCCTAAACACTTATAACCCCAAAAACCTTATGAAATCCACCAAAACAAAGAGCATGAAAGATGAGTGATCAAACCATGGCTCTTGATACCAATTGTAAGATATAGGATTTCACAAACACATTAAAGCACAAACCATATGGGGCGTTCACAATGTTTAGAGAGAGAAAGTTAGAGAGAGAAAGGGAAGAGAATTGGGAACTATGTGAAACAAAGAAAAATGGTATTTGGGAGGTAGAGGGTATTTATAGTGTCTTACAAATAATGCCACCTACGGGCTGTGGATCAGGCATACAGTGGGTAAAGACTCGTCCGTCCTCCACGGTGTTATTTAACTAACTACTTACCAACATTAAATAACTACGACTACGAGCTTTCTAATGATTACATATACTTGAGGTGACCGACACTTTAATGACTGAATTTTTTAATTCCTAACATTTTTGTTATATGTGATATATGAGAGTTGGACCTAGTGAGTTGAATTTCATGATGAGCTTCTTGATAATGGGCTTGATTTCAGTGTGCGATTTGCACTTTGGACCGGGTATTATCCGTTTACAATTGATTTGGTTCTTGAAGTTGGAGGCATGGTCGGACTTATTGCTATTAATGATTTTTGACATGGACCAAGATTGAGTATTCATGGGGTGTTGGTATGCTTTTCAAAGTAATGTGTAATTTGATATCATGCGATCTAATGAGACTTGTTGGGTTATGAGACATGATTATGTGTTTTGATGAGATTTGATGAATGAGAGTTGATAATGTGATTTGTTGTGTTATACGGTTGGATACTTTAGTATATACATTTTCACGGAGAATATTATGTCATGGCTTGAAGTGGTTATTAGAAAATTTTGACTACGAGTTTGATTGGTCGGTATTTCTTATTTGGAGTTGGAGTGAGGTCTTTCGGGCGTGTTTACTTATTTCCGTCTTCTTTCTTTCTACCCTTCCGCGAAGATGACTTGTTTGGGCATTTATAGAGTGTGATAAAAACTTGGCTATTTAATTACGTTTGTGATTCTTTCTCGCTTAACCCACAACGTAACTATCACTTCGGTGTCTCACGCAGTTGAGGATACGTCAAGAGGTTTTGTACATTGGGTACACCGTTTCTTCTTCACAAGGATTAGTACAAGTTTAAGTAACAAATCTGGGGAATTTCACTTAATGATCAAGTTTGGCATATCGGGTTTAATTCACCATGTTGTCACTACAATAGCGGACAGAATGCGTGAATGATGTGTTTACCAAAGTGTTTATTGGATGGTTGATGATATTGTTGATGTTGGTTAATGATCCGTTGACGAACCGCTACATGTTTCCCTAAAACAGATATTCACCGAAACCAAAGTTGTCATAACACATTCAAACTGACATTGTTTACGGTTTTGTCTTGATTTTGTAAAATCCCGCGAAAGAATCTATTACTCGGTTTAAATCATAGACTTGTAAAATCCCGTGACAATGGAAACATCCTGGTAATTGTAAAGTACATTTCCGAATCTATCTTACGGTTTATTCTTAGATTTGTAAAATCCCGCGAAAGAAACTATTTCTCGGTTTAATCCATAGAATTGTAAAATCCCGTGATCATAGATTCATCCTGTAGAAAGGGAAAACGTATTTCTAGATCTTTTTGATGCCGGTGCTACGATTTCTACTTTGAAGAAGGGTTAAAAGGGTGTACTTCATGAATTGGATGTGTGTTTGGATATTCGTCATGGCGCTTTGGTTATTGCATGGTTTTACGGGGTTATGTGCTTTTAACCATGGTCGGGATGAAACCATTATCATAGTTCACTTAAAACGTCTAAGGAGGCTAGATTTGAGCTTCAAACCACAAGATGTGACAACGGGGTCAATTCACTATTATTTATTTGAGGTTGAAGTGAAATGTCACGGGCGATTGTACTTAGTATCTGAAGGTATCGGGGATGGTTGGATGAAGATTCTTCAAGATCCTTGTTCGAGCTTATTATAAAAACCGAAGACTTGGAAATCTAGTTATTGTTGGGTGACTTTTCCTTTTCTATTACCACTTGGGGGAATTGGGCTCTTATCACCTCAAACTAACTATCACTTTAAGGAGTTACGTTGTAGTGCTCAGTGTCACATTCAATTGTGGATTTTCAAAAGGTGATGTACGTCTTATACTTGATGGTTGGTTGGTTGAAGAGTATAGAGTACTTAGAGAGTACTTAGAGATGCTAATCGAAATCGGCACCGCTCTTTGTTACATATGTGCAAGTTTAAGTCACGAGTTCGGGTTGTTTTACTTCAGGGTCAAATTCATCATATTTGGTTTTCTCCATCAGCTATCACGACAAAGAGCCTACTGAATGATAATGGTGATGATTACATGTTTTTCCAAGAGATGATGAAAAGAGAGAGATTATGACGTATGAACACAACAGTTCATGCCTCGTTCTCCAAAGAAAAGAAAAGTGTATGTCTCAGTGCGCTTTATCTTCCGAAGAAGAGAAATCTTCTTATGACGTCTGAACACAACAGTTCAAGCCTCGTTCTCTAAAGAAAAGAAAAGTGTACGCGTCAGTGCGCTTTATCTTCTGAAGAAGAGAAATCTTCTTATTATGACCATTCTCATCAACATGCTTCATGCTTTTTCCATGCGCTTCAGTCATCAAGTGAACCGGACTACTGATAATTACTCTTATTCCACTAGCTCAAACTAACTATCACTTAAGTGATGATGGTGATGATTACATGTTTTTCCAAGAGATGATGAAAAGAGAGAGATTATGACGTATGAACACAACAGTTCATGCCTTGTTCTCCTAAGAAAAGAAAAGTGTATGTCTCAGTGCGCTTTATCTTCCGAAGAAGAGAAACCTTCTTATGACGTTTGAACACAACAGTTCAAGCCTCGTTCTCTAAAGAAAAGAAAAGTGTACGCGTCAGTGCGCTTTATCTTCTGAAGAAGAGAATTCTTCTTATTATGACCATTCTCATCAACATGCTTCATGATTTTTCCATGAGCTTCAGTCATCAAGTGAACCGGACTACTGATAATTACTCTTATTCCACTAGCTCAATATAATGAAGATGGCGACATCATGTGCTAATTTTGCGAGGGAGAAGTGTGAATAGAATTCATTTGGATGATAATCACTTGTTTAGTCAAGAATGACATCTACGTATGCAATTCTTGAGGGGGAGAAGAAGTGTGAATTTTCTGCATGGTTGATTAATATTTGAGAATATATGGTCAAACGGCTCCTAACTCATGTAAGAATCGAGCTTCTTCTTATCGGATCATCTTCACATGTAGTTTCTTCTAAGAGCCGTTGGTTGACATCTTCACACGGGCTGATATGATTAAATGACAAAGTGCTTCTAGTTGCTGGGCTGATTTCTTTGATGAACATCTTTCTGTTCTTGTTTGATTGGGAGGGATTTTAGTTAAGGAGATTTGCTACATATAATGTAAACGGGAATGCATTTGGTGAGTTGAAGATGTTGACTTTCTATTCCCCAACTGGACAATCTTGAAGAAGGTCGAGTCTACAGTCTGCTCTACATTTTCTACTACATGTTAGAAGACTAAAGACGAGTTGCATTTAACAATCTAAAGACTTCTTCTTAAGTCATGCATTCATCACAAAGATTGTCGGTTTAGGGGAGAGCACTTGACTGGCTTCACTTGTCCCTGATTGGCATTTCTCCCACGATTCTGATTAGCCACATACCTCCACCTACTGAATCGGTTGCACCATAACCTTCCCATCTCTGATTGTAGCTTGATTGTGTGGATTGGATGTTGTTCTGAGGTTATTGTTGGTGTGTGGGAGGGAATTCATATTTTGACTAACCATGAGAGACAATTGATTGATGAAGTTTTCCATGAGTGTGTTTGAGTCTGAGGCTTATATGCTTGGATCAGGAATGAGTTTGTGATTACCATTACCCATGGGTATGACTTGAGAAGCTTTGGTGGTAATTCCAACATTGGTTTAAAAGGCTGTTGAGTCATTTGATGAGCTTGATTCTCCCTGTTTAGATTTGAACTGATCAATAATCATTCGCTCAAACATGGCATGTCTGCAGGAAGGCATACAGTTGCTCATAGTTGGTGTTCTTTAATCCTTTGGTTAGCTTCACAGAGGTGACAAATTTGTGCCATTCGGGATTCATGTTGTTCACAAACTTTGAATTCAGCTGAATATTTGGCATGGTCATTTTGATATTCCTCATATCATTCACAAGCTTGTGGAATCTCACGTAATATTCATAGATACTTTCTTCTGGTTTCATCTTAAAGTGCTCAAATTCATCATACAGCTGTGATTCTCTGTCTTCCTTAGTTAATTCAGAACCCGAGAGAAGTATCTTGACATTATCCCAAACCGCCTTGGCTTCAGTGTTGTGATTGATAAGCTTGTAGATATCTTTTGGAAGACCCTGAAGTATAATGTTTGAAGCCCGATATCGCGATCGAATCTCTTTTTTTCTTTATCACTGAGCTCATCATACGTCTTTGGTCTGTCCAATCCAAAGATCATTGTTCCATCTGCAGCAGTATCAATTATGTCTCTTGTAGTCTCAATCTGATAAGGTCCTTCATCAATTGATTTGAGAATTTTGACCCCACTTTCCTTTCCCAAACAGTAAAACCTGATTCTTTGAGCCCATGAGTCATAATCATTTCTATCAAGCATAGGTGGACGAGTATCTGATCCAGCTGCTTGAACGTCCTCAGCTATAGAAAAAACGATAGTAGGCACGTTGTTTGACATGATTACAAGTTCTACGGGATTTTACTATTCTTTTATTAAACCAGGAAATTGATTCTTTCACGGGATTTTACTAAACCAAAAGAACAACCGTAAAATGTAGCACGAAGAAGTGACAAGTCTCAATAGACAAGTAGCTAAACAGTCAACTCGCTTTGGTATCAACTCGCTTAAAAGACAAGTCGCTTAAAACTCAAGTCGCTTAAAGAAACAACTCGCTTAATAGCTAAGTCGCATACAGTGACAACTCGCTTAACCACCAAGTCGCTAAACCAAATCACGACACTACAACTCGCTTAATAGATAAGTCGCTTTAAAACTCAAGTTGCTTGAAGAAACAACTCGCTTAATAACCAAGTCGCATATACCAACTCGCTGCTAATACAACTCGCTTAATAGCCAATTCGCTTATACCAACTCGCTTTCAATAACACAGCAACTCGCTTCCAAGAAATGCAACACCGTGGCGCAACTCGCTACGTACACTTTTCAAAAACAACCACTTTTTCAATCAAAAACAACCAAACCACAATAATTTAAGCCTTCCAATTCAAAACCTAAACACATATGATGATCCTAAACACAAAAGTACAATCAAAATTCAAACTTTAACACTAGAAATTGTCCAAATGATTCAAACTCTCCTAAACACTTATAACCCCAAAAACCTTATGAAATCCACCAAAACAAAGAGCATGAAAGATGAGTGATCAAACCATGGCTCTTGATACCAATTGTAAGATATAGGATTTCACAAACACATTAAAGCACAAACCATATGGGGCGTTCACAATGTTTAGAGAGAGAAAGTTAGAGAGAGTTGGGAACTATGTGAAACAAAGAAAAATGGTATTTGGGAGGTAGAGGGTATTTATAGTGTCTTACAAATAACGCCACCTACGGGCTGTGGATCAGGCATACAGTGGGTAAAGACTCGTCCGTCCTCCACGGTTTTACTTAACTAACTACTTACCAACATTAAATAACTACGACTACGAGCTTTCTAATGATTACATATACTTGAGGTGACCGACACTTTAATGACTGAATTTTCTAATTCCTAACATTTTTGTTATATGTGATATATGAGAGTTGGACCTAGTGAGTTGAATTTCATGATGAGCTTCTTGATAATGGGCTTGATTTCAGTGTGCGATTTGCACTTTGGACCGGGTATTATCCGTTTATAATTGATTTGGGTCTTGAAGTTGCAGGCATGGTCGGACTTATTGCTATTAATGATTTTTGACATGGACCGAGATTGAGTATTCATGGGGTGTTGGTATGCTTTTCAAAGTAATGTGTAATTTGATATCATGCGATCTAATGAGACTTGTTGGGTTATGAGACATGATTATGTGTTTTGATGAGATTTGATGAATGAGAGTTGATAATGTGATTTGTTGTGTTATACGGTTGGATACTTTAGTATATACATTTTCACGGAGAATATTATGTCACGGCTTGAAGTGGTTATTAGAAAATTTTGACTATGAGTTTGATTGGTCAGTATTTCTTATTTGGAGTTGGAGTGAGGTCTTTCGGGCGTGTTTACTTATTTCCGTCTTCTTTCTTTCTACCCTTCCGCGAAGATGACTTGTTTGGGCATTTATAGAGTGTGATAAAGACTTGGCTATTTAATTACGTTTGTGATTCTTTCTCGCTTAACCCACAACGTAACTATCACTTCGGTGTCTCACGCAGTTGAGGATACGTCAAGAGGTTTTGTACATTGGGTACACCGTTTCTTCTTCACAAGGATTAGTACAAGTTTAAGTAACAAATATGGGGAATTTCACTTAATGATCAAGTTTGGCATATCAGGTTTAATTCACCATGTTGTCACTACAATAGCGGATAGAATGCGTGAATGATGTGTTTACCAAAGTGTTTATTGGATGGTTGATGATATTGTTGATGTTGGTTAATGATCCGTTGACGAACCGCTGCATGTTTCCCTAAAATAGATATTCACCGAAACCAAAGTTGTCATAACACATTCAAGCTGACATTGTTTACGGTTTTGTCTTGATTTTGTAAAATCCCGCGAAAAGAATCTATTACTCGGTTTAAATCATAGACTTGTAAAATCCCGTGACAATGGAAACATCCTGGTAATTGTAAAGTACATTTCCGGATCTATCTTACGGTTCATTCTTGGATTTGTAAAATCCCGCGAAAGAAACTATTTCTCGGTTTAATCCATAGAATTGTAAAATCCCGTGATCATAGATTCATCCTGGAGAAAGGGAAAACGTATTTCTAGATCTTTTGATGCTGGTGCTACGATATCTACTTCGAAGAAGGGTTAAAAGGGTGTACTTCATGAATTGGATGTGTGTTTGGATATTCGTCATGGCAGTTTGGTTATTGCATGGTTTTACGGGGTTATGTGCTTTTAACCATGGTCGGGATGAAACCATTATCATAGTTCACTTAAAACGTCTAAGGAGGCTAGATTTGAGCTTCAAACCACAAGATGTGACAACGGGGTCAATTCACTATTATTTATTTGAGGTTGAAGTGAAATGTCACGGGCGATTGTACTTAGTATCTGAAGGTATCGGTGATGGTTGGATGAAGATTCTTCAAGATCCTTGTTCGAGCTTATTATAAAAAACGAAGACTTGGAAATCTAGTTATTGTTGGGTGACTTTTTCCTTTTCTTTTACCACTTGGGGGAATTGGGCTCTTATCACCTCAAACTAACTATCACTTTAAGGAGTTACGTTGTAGTGCTCAGTGTCACATTCAATTGTGGATTTTCAAAAGGTGATGTACGTCTTATACTTGATGGTTGGTTGGTTGAAGAGTATAGAGTACTTAGAGAGTACTTAGAGATGCTAATGGAAATCGGCACCGCTCTTTGTTACATATGTGCAAGTTTAAGTCACGAGTTCGGGTTGTTTTACTTCAGGGTCAAATTCATCATATTGGGTTTTCTCCATCAGCTATCACGACAAAGAGCCTATTGAATGATAATGGTGATGATTACATGTTTTTCCAAGAGATGATGAAAAGAGAGAGATTATGACGTATGAACACAATAGTTCATGCCTCGTTCTCCAAAGAAAAGAAAAGTGTATGTCTCAGTGCGCTTTATCTTCCGAAGAAGAGAAATCTTCTTATGACGTTTGAACACAACAGTTCAAGCCTCGTTCTCTAAAGAAAAGAAAAGTGTACGCGTCAGTGCGCTTTATCTTCTGAAGAAGAGAAATCTTCTTATTATGACCATTCTCATCAACATGCTTCATGCTTTTTCCATGCGCTTCAGTCATCAAGTGAACCGGAATACTGATAATTACTCTTATTCCACTAGCTCAAGATAATGAAGATGGCGACATCATGTGCTAATTTTGCGAGGGAGAAGTGTGAATAGAATTCATTTGGATGATAATCACTTGTTTAGTCAAGAATGACATCTCCGTATGCAATTCTTGAGGGGGAGAAGAAGTGTGAATTTTCTGCATGGTTGATTGATATTTGAGAATATATTGTCTAACGGCTCCTAACTCATGTAAGAACCGAGCTTCTTCTTATCGGATCATCTTCACATGTAGTTTCTTCTAAGAGCCGTTGGTTGACATCTTCACACGGACTGATATGATTAAATGACAAAGTGCTTCTAGTTGCTGGTCTGATTTCTTTGATGAACATCTTTCTGTTCTTGTTTGATTGGGAGGGATTTTAGTTAAGCAGATTTGCTACATATAATGTAAACGGGAATGCATTTGGTGAGTTGAAGATGTTGACTTTCTAATCCCCAACTGGACAATCTTGAAGAAGTTCGAGTCTACAGTCTGCTCTACATTTTCTACTACATGTTAGAAGACTAAAGACGAGTTGCATTTAACAATCTAAAGACTTCTTCTTAATTCATGCATTCATCACAAAGATTGTCGGTTTAGGGGAGAGCACTTGACTGGCTTCACTTGTCCCTGATTGGCATTTCTCCCACGATTCTGATTAGCCACATACCCTCCACCTACTGAACTGGTTGCACCATAACCTTCCCATCTCTGATTGTAGCTTGATTGTGTGGATTGGATGTTGTTCTGAGGTTATTGTTGGTATGTGGGAGGGAATTCATATTTTGACTAACCATGAGAGACAATTGATTGATGAAGTTTTCCATGAGTGTGTTTGAGTCTGGAGGCTTATATGCTGGATCAGGAATGAGATTGTAATTACCATTACCCATGGGTATGACTTGAGAAGCTTTGGTGGTAATTCCAACATTGGTGTAAAAGGCTGTTGAGTCATTTGATGAGCTTGATTCTCCCTGTTTAGATTTGAACTGATCAATAATCATTCGCTCAAACATGGCATGTCTCTCATTCTGAAGCAGGAAGGCATACAGTTGCTCATAGTTGGTGTTCTTTAATCCTTTGGTTAGCTTCACAAAGGTGACAAATTTGTGCCATTCGGGATTCATGTTGTTCACAAACTTTGAATTCAGCTGAATATTTGGCATGGTCATTTTGATATTCCTCATATCATTCACAAGCTTGTGGAATCTCACGTAATATTCATAGATACTTTCTTCTGGTTTCATCTTAAAGTGCTCAAATTCATCATACAGCTGTGATTCTCTGTCTTCCTTAGTTAATTCAGAACCCGAGAGAAGTATCTTGACATTATCCCAAACCGCCTTGGCTTCAATGTTGTGATTGATAAGCTTGTAGATATCTTTTGGAAGACCCTGAAGTATAATGTTTGAAGCCCTGATATCAGCATCGAATCTCTTTTTCTCCTTATCACTGAGCTCATCATACGTCTTTGGTCTGTCCAATCCAAAGATCATTGTTCCATCTACAGTAGTATCAATTATGTCTCTTGTAGTCTCAATCTGATAAGCTCCTTCATCAATTGATTTGAGAATGTTGACCCCATTTTCCTTTCCCAAACAGTAAAACCTGATTCTTTGAGCCCATGAGTCATAATCAGTTCTATCAAGCATAGGTGGACGAGTATCTGATCCAGCTGCTTGAACGTCCTCAGCTATAGAAAAAACGATAGTAGGCACGTTGTTTGACATGATTACAAGTTCTACGGGATTTTACTATTCTTTTATTAAACCGGGAAATTGATTCTTTCACGGGATTTTACTAAACCAAAAGAACAACCGTAAAAATGTAGCACGAAGAAGTGACAAGTCTCAATAGACAAGTAGCTAAACAGTCAACTCGCTTTGGTATCAACTCGCTGAACAGTCAACTCGCTTAAAAGACAAGTCGCTTAAAACTCAAGTCGCTTAAAGAAACAACTCGCTTAATAGCTAAGTCGCATACAGTGACAACTCGCTTAACCACCAAGTCGCTTAAACCAACTCGCTGACACTACAACTCGCTTAATAGCTAAGTCGCTTTAAAACTCAAGTCGCTTGAAGAAACAACTCGCTTAATAACCAAGTCGCATATACCAACTCGCTGCTAATACAACTCGCTTAATAGCCAAGTCGCTTATACCAACTCGCTTTCAATAACACAGCAACTCGCTTCCAAGAAATGCAACACCGTGGCACAACTCGCTACGTACACTTTTCAAAAACAACCACTTTTTCAATCAAAAACAACCAAACCACAATAATTTAAGCCTTCCAATTCAAAACCTAAACACATATGATGATCCTAAACACAAAAGTACAATCAAAATTCAAACTTTAACACTAGAAATTGTCCAAATGATTCAAACTCTCCTAAACACTTATAACCCCAAAAGCCTTATGAAATCCACCAAAACAAAGAGCATGAAATATGAGTGATCAAACCATGGCTCTTGATATCAATTGTAAGATATAGGATTTCACAAACACATTAAAGCACAAACCATATGGGACGTTCACAATGTTTAGAGAGAGAAAGTTAGAGAGAGAAAGGGAAGAGAGTTGGGAACTATGTGAAAAAAAGAAAAATGGTATTTGGGAGGTAGAGGGTATTTATAGTGTCTTACAAATAACGCCACCTACGGTGTGGATCGCATGCACGTGGGTAAAGACTCGTCCGTCCTCCACGGTGTTACTTAACTAACTACTTACCAACATTAAATAACTATGACTACAAGCTTTCTAATGATTACATATACTTGAGGTGACCGACACTTTAATGACTGAATTTTCTAATTCCTAACATTTTTGTTATATGTGATATATGAGAGTTGGACCTAGTGAGTTGAATTTCATGATGAGCTTCTTGATAATGGGCTTGATTTCAGTGTGCGATTTGCACTTTGGACCGGGTATTATCCGTTTACAATTGATTTGGGTCTTGAAGTTGCAGGCATGGTCTGACTTATTGCTATTAATGATTTTTGACATGGACCGAGATTGAGTATTCATGGGGTGTTGGTATGCTTTTCAAAGTAATGTGTAATTTGATATCATGCGATCTAATGAGACTTGTTGGGTTATGAGACCTGATCATGTGTTTTGATGAGATTTGATGAATGAGAGTTGATAATGTGATTTGTTGTGTTATACGGTTGGATACTTTAGTATATACATTTTCACAGAGAATATTATGTCACGGCTTGAAGTGGTTATTAGAAAATTTAGACTACGAGTTTGATTGGTCGGTATTTCTTATTTGGAGTTGGAGTGAGGTCTTTCGGGCGTGTTTACTTATTTCCGTCTTCTTTCTTTCTACCCTTCCGCGAAGATGACTTGTTTGGGCATTTATAGAGTGTGATAAAGACTTGGCTATTTAATTACGTTTGTGATTCTTTCTCGCTTAACCCACAACGTAACTATCACTTCGGTGTCTCACGCAGTTGAGGATACGTCAAGAGGTTTTGTACATTGGGTACACTGTTTCTTCTTCACAAGGATTAGTATAAGTTTAAGTAACAAATCTGGGGAATTTCACTTAATGATCAAGTTTGGCATATCGGGTTTAATTCACCATGTTGTCACTACAATAGCGGACAGAATGCGTGAATGATGTGTTTACCAAAGTGTTTATTGGATGGTTGATGATATTGTTGATGTTGGTTAATGATCCGTTGACGAACCGCTGCATGTTTCCCTAAAACAGATATTCACCGAAACCAAAGTTGTCATAACACATTCAAGCTGACATTGTTTACGGTTTTGTCTTGATTTTGTAAAATCCCGCGAAAGAATCTATTACTCGGTTTAAATCATAGACTTGTAAAATCCCGTGACAATGGAAACATCCTGGTAATTGTAAAGTACATTTCCGGATCTATCTTACGGTTTATTCTTGGATTTGTAAAATCCCGCGAAAGAAACTATTTCTCGGTTTAATCCATAGAATTGTAAAATCCCGTGATCATAGATTCATCCTGGAGAAAGGGAAAACGTATTTCTAGATCTTTTGATGCTGGTGCTACGATTTCTACTTCGAAGAAGGGTTAAAAGGGTGTACTTCATGAATTGGATGTGTGTTTGGATATTCGTCATGGCAGTTTGGTTATTGCATGGTTTTACGGGGTTATGTGCTTTTAACCATGGTCGGGATGAAACCATTATCATAGTTCACTTAAAACGTCTAAGGAGGCTAGATTTGAGCTTCAAACCACAAGATGTGACAACGGGGTCAATTCACTATTATTTATTTGAGGTTGAAGTGAAATGTCACGGGCGATTGTACTTAGTATCTGAAGGTATCGGGGATGGTTGGATGAAGATTCTTCAAGATCCTTGTTCGAGCTTATTATAAAAACGAAGACTTGGAAATCTAGTTATTGTTGGGTGACTTTTTCCTTTTCTTTTACCACTTGGGGGAATTGGGCTCTTATCACCTCAAACTAACTATCACTTTAAGGAGTTACGTTGTAGTGCTCAGTGTCACATTCAATTGTGGATTTTCAAAAGGTGATGTACGTCTTATACTTGATGGTTGGTTGGTTGAAGAGTATAGAGTACTTAGAGAGTACTTAGAGATGCTAATGGAAATCGGCACCGCTCTTTGTTACATATGTGCAAGTTTAAGTCACGAGTTCGGGTTGTTTTACTTCAGGGTCAAATTCATCATATTGGGTTTTCTCCATCAGCTATCACGACAAAGAGCCTATTGAATGATAATGGTGATGATTACATGTTTTGCCAAGAGATGATGAAAAGAGAGAGATTATGACGTATGAACACAACAGTTCATGCCTCGTTCTCCAAAGAAAAGTGTATGTCTCATGCGCTTTATCTTCTAGAGAAGAGAAATCTTCTTATGACGTTTGAACACAACAGTTCAAGCCTCGTTCTCTAAAGAAAAGAAAATGTAATGCGCGTCAGGCGCTTTATCTTCCGAAGAATAGAAATCTTCTTATTATGACCATTCTCATCAACATGCTTCATGCTTTTTCCATGCGCTTCAGTCATCAAGTGAACCGGACTATTGATAATTACTCTTATTCCACTAGCTCAAACTAACTATCACTTAAGAGATGATGGTGATGATTACATGTTTTTCCAAGAGATGATGAAAAGAGAGAGATTATGACGTATGAACACAACAGTTCATGCCTCGTTCTCCAAAGAAAAGAAAAGTGTAAGTCTCAGTGCGCTTTATCTTCCGAAGAAGAGAAATCTTCTTATGACGTTTGAACACAACAGTTCAAGCCTCGTTCTCTAAAGAAAAGAAAAGTGTACGCGTCAGTGCGCTTTATCTTCTGAAGAAGAGAAATCTTCTTATTATGACCATTCTCATCAACATGCTTCATGCTTTTTCCATGCGCTTCAGTCATCAAGTGAACGGACTACTGATAATTACTCTTATTCCACTAGCTCAATATAATGAAGATGGCGACATCATGTGCTAATTTTGCGAGGGAGAAGTGTGAATAGAATTCATTTGGATGATAATCACTTGTTTAATCAAGAATGGCATCTCCGTATGCAATTCTTGAGGGGGACAAGAAGTGTGAATTTTCTGCATGGTTGATTGATATTTGAGAATATATGGTTAAACGGCTCCTAACTCATGTAAGAACCGAGCTTCTTCTTATCGGATCATCTTCACATGTAGTTTCTTCTAAGAGCCGTTGGTTGACATCTTCACACGGGCTGATATGATTAAATGACAAAGTGCTTCTAGTTGCTGGGCTGATTTCTTTGATGAACATCTTTCTGTTCTTGTTTGATTGGGAGGGATTTTAGTTAAGGAGATTTGCTACATATAATGTAAACGGAATGCATTTGGTGAGTTGCAGATGTTGACTTTCTATTCCCCAACTGGACAATCTTGAAGAAGGTCGAGTCTACAATCTGCTCTACATTTTCTGCTACATGTTAGAAGACTAAAGACGAGTTGCATTTAACAATCTAAAGACTTCTTCTTAATTCATGCATTCATCACAAAGATTGTCGGTTTAGGAGAGAGCACTTGACTGGCTTCACTTGTCCCTGATAGGCATTTCTCCCACGATTCTGATTAGCCACATACCCTCCACCTACTGAACTGGTTGCACCATAACCTTCCCATCTCTGATTGTAGCTTGATTGTGTGGATTGGATGTTGTTCTGAGGTTATTGTTGGTGTGTGGGAGGGAATTCATATTTTGACTAACCATGAGAGACAATTGATTGATGAAGTTTTCCATGAGTGTGTTTGAGTCTGGAGGCTTATATGCTGGATCAGGAATGAGATTGTAATTACCATTACCCATGGGTATGACTTGAGAAGCTTTGGTGGTAATTCCAACATTGGTGTAAAAGGCTGTTGAGTCATTTGATGAGCTTGATTCTCCCTTTTAGATTTGAATCGATCAATAATCATTCGCTCAAACATGGCATGTCTCTCATTCTGAAGCAGGAAGGCATACAGTTGCTCATAGTTGGTGTTCTTTAATCCTTTGGTTAGCTTCACAGAGGTGACAAATTTGTGCCATTCGGGATTCATGTTGTTTACAAACTTTGAATTCAGCTGAATATTTGGCATGGTCATTTTGATATTCCTCATATCATTCACAAGCTTGTGGAATCTCACGTAATATTCATAGATACTTTCTTCTGGTTTCATCTTAAAGTGCTCAAATTCATCATACATCTGTGATTCTCTGTCTTCCTTAGTTAATTCAGAACCCGAGAGAAGTATCTTGACATTATCCCAAACCGCCTTGGCTTCAGTGTTGTAATTGATAAGCTTGTAGATATCGTTTGGAAGACCCTGAAGTATAATGTTTGAAGCCCTGATATCAGCATCGAATCTCTTTTTCTCCTTATCACTGAGCTCATCATACTTTTGGTCGTCCAATCCAAAGATCATTGTTCCATCTGCAGCAGTATCAATTATGTCTCTTGTAGTCTCAATCTGATAAGGTCCTTCATCAATTGATTTGAGAATGTTGACCCCATTTTCCTTTCCCAAACAGTAAAACCTGATTCTTTGAGCCCATGAGTCATAATCAGTTCTATCAAGCATAGGTGGACGAGTATCTGATCCAGCTGCTTGAACGTCCCTACTATAGAAGAAACGATAGTAGGCACGTTGTTTGACATGATTACAAGTTCTACGGGATTTTACTATTCTTTTATTAAACCGGGAAATTGATTCTTTCACGGGATTTTACTAAACCAATAGAACAACCGTAAAAATGTAGCACGAAGAAGTGACAAGTCTCAATAGACAAGTAGCTAAACAGTCAACTCGCTTTGGTATCAACTCGCTGAACAGTCAACTCGCTTAAAAGACAAGTCGCTTAAAACTAAAGTCGCTTAAAGAAACAACTCGCTTAATAGCTAAGTCACATATAGTGACAACTCGCTTAACCACCAAGTCGCTTAAACCAACTCGCTGACACTACAACTCGCTTAATAGCTAAGTCGCTTTAAAACTCAAGTCGCTTGAAGAAACAACTCGCTTAATAACCAAGTCGCATATACCAACTCGCTGCTAATACAACTCACTTAATAGCCAAGTCGCTTATACCAACTCGCTTTCAATAACACAGCAACTCGCTTCCAAGAAATGCAACACCGTGGCGCAACTCGCTACGTACACTTTTCAAAAACAACCACTTTTTCAATCAAAAACAACCAAACCACAATAATTTAAGCCTTCCAATTCAAAACCTAAACACATATGATGATCCTAAACACAAAAGTACAATCAAAATTCAAACTTTAACACTAGAAATTGTCCAAATGATTCAAACTCTCCTAAACACTAATAACCCCAAAAACCTTATGAAATCCACCAAAACAAAGAGCATGAAAGATGAGTGATCAAACCATGGCTCTTGATACCAATTGTAAGATATAGGATTTCACAAACACATTAAAGCACAAACCATATGGGGCGTTCACAATGTTTAGAGAGAGAAAGTTAGAGAGAGTTGGGAACTATGTGAAACAAAGAAAAATGGTATTTGGAAGGTAGAGGGTATTTATAGTGTCTTACAAATAACGCCACCTACGGGCTGTGGATCAGGCATACAGTGGGTAAAGACTCGTCCGTCCTCCACGGTGTTACTTAACTAACTACTTACCAACATTAAATAACTACGACTACGAGCTTTCTAATGATTACATATACTTGAGGTGACCGACACTTTAATGACTGAATTTTCTAATTCCTAACATTTTTGTTATATGTGATATATGAGAGTTGGACCTAGTGAGTTGAATTTCATGATGAGCTTCTTGATAATGGGCTTGATTTCAGTGTACGATTTGCACTTTGGACCGGGTATTATCCGTTTACAATTGATTTGGGTCTTGAAGTTGCAGGCATGGTCGGACTTATTGCTATTAATGATTTTTGACATGGACCGAGATTGAGTATTCATGGGGTGTTGGTATGCTTTTCAAAGTAATGTGTAATTTGATATCATGCGATCTAATGAGACTTGTTGGGTTATGAGACATGATTATGTGTTTTGATGAGATTTGATGAATGAGAGTTGATAATGTGATTTGTTGTGTTATACGGTTGGATACTTTAGTATATACATTTTCACGGAGAATATTATGTCACGGCTTGAAGTGGTTATTTGAAAATTTTGACTATGAGTTTGATTGGTCGGTATTTCTTATTTGGAGTTGGAGTGAGGTCTTTTGCGTGTTTACTTATTTCCGTCTTCTTTCTTTCTACCCTTCCACGAAGATGACTTGTCTGGGCATTTATAGAGTGTGATAAAGACTTGGCTATTTAATTACGTTTGTGATTCTTTCTCGCTTAACCCACAACGTAACTATCACTTCGTTGTCTCACGCAGTTGAGGATACGTCAAGAGGTTTTGTACATTGGGTACACCGCTTCTTCTTCACAAGGATTAGTACAAGTTTAAGTAACAAATCTGGGGAATTTCACTTAATGATCAAGTTTGGCATATCGGGTTTAATTCACCATGTTGTCACTACAATAGCGGACAGAATGCGTGAATGATGTGTTTACCAAAGTGTTTATTGGATGGTTGAGGATATTGTTGATGTTGGTTAATGATCCGTTGACGAACCACTGCATGTTTCCCTAAAACAGATATTCACCGAAACCAAAGTTGTCATAACACATTCAAGCTGACATTGTTTACGGTTTTGTCTTGATTTTGTAAAATCCCGTGAAAGAATCTATTACTCGGTTTAAATTATAGACTTGTAAAATCCCGTGACAATGGAAACATCCTGGTAATTGTAAAGTGCATTTCCGGATCTATCTTACGGTTTATTCTTGGATTTGTAAAATCCCGCGAAAGAAACTATTTCTCGGTTTAATCCATAGAATTGTAAAATCCCGTGATCATAGATTCATCCTGGAGAAAGGGAAAACATATTTCTAGATCTTTTGATGCTGGTGCTAACGATTTCTACCGAAGAAGGGTTAAAAGGGTGTACTTCTTGAATTGGATGTGTGTTTGGATATTCGTCATGGCAGTTTGGTTATTGCATGGTTTTACGGGTTATGCTTTTAACCATGGTCGGGATGAAACCATTATCATAGTTCACTTAAATGTCTAAGAGGCTAGATTTGAGCTTCAAACCACAAGATGTGACAACGGGGTCAATTCACTATTATTTATTTGAGGTTGAAGTGAAATGTCACGGGCATTGTACTTAGTATCCGGGTATCGGGATGGTTGGATGAAGATTCTTCAAGATCCTTGTTCGAGCTTATTATAAAAACGAAGACTTGGAAATCTAGTTATTGTTGGGTGACTTTTCCTTTTCTTTTACCACTTGGGGAATTGGGCTCTTATCACCACAAAATAACTATCACTTTAAAGAGTTACGTTGTAGTGCTCAGTGTCACATTCAATTGTGGATTTTCAAAAGGTGATGTACGTCTTATACTTGATGGTTGGTTGGTTGAAGAGTATAGAGTACTTAGAGAGTACTTAGAGATGCTAATGGAATCGGCACCGCCTTTTGTTACATATGTGCAAGTTTAAGTCACGAAGTTCGGGTTGTTTTACTTCGGGTAAAATTCATCATATTAGGTTTTCCATCACTATCATGACAAAGACCTAAATGATAATGGTGATTGATTACATGTTTTTCCAAGAGATGATGAAAAGAGAGAGATTATGACGTATGAACACAACAGTTCATGCCTCGTTCTCCAAAGAAAAGAAAAGTGTATGTCTCAAAGCGCTTTATCTTCCGAAGAAGATAAATCTTCTTATGACGTTTGAACACAACAGTTCAAGCCTCGTTCTCTAAAGAAAAGAAAAGTGTACGCGTCAGTGCGCTTTATCTTCTGAAGAAGAGAAATCTTCTTATTATGACCATTCTCATCAACATGCTTCATATTTTTTCCATGCACTTCAGTCATCAAGTGAACCGGACTACTGATAATTACTCTTATTCCACTAGCTCAATATAATGAAGATGGCGACATCATGTGCTAATTTTTATGAGGAGAAGTGTGAATAGAATACATTTGGATGATAATCACTTGTTTAATCAAGAATGGCATCTCCGTATGGAATTCTTGAGGGGGAGAAGAAGTGTGAATTTTCTGCATGGTTGATTGATATTTGAGAATATATGGTCAAACGGTTCCTAACTCATGTAAGAACCAAGCTTCTTCTTATCGGATCATCTTCACATGTAGTTTCTTCTAAGAGCCGTTGGTTGACATCTTCACACAGTCGATATGATTAAATGACAAAGTGCTTCTAGTTGTTGGGTTGATTTCTTTGATGAACATCTTTCTGTTCTTGTTTGATTGGGAGGGATTTTAGTTAAGGAGATTTGCTACATATAATTTAAACGGGAATGCATTTGGTGAGTTGAAGATGTTGACTTTCTATTCCCCAACTGGACAATCTTGAAGAAGGTCGAGTCTACAGTCTGCTCTACATTTTTTGCTACATGTTAGAAGACTAAAGACGAGTTGCATTTAACAATCTAAAGACTTCTTCTTAATTCATGCATTCATCACAAAGATTGTCGGTTTAGGGGAGAGCACTAATTGGGGGAGAGTGAAAAGCCAAAGTTAATCCCCAATTATACTTGCTCACATTGTTCTTCAGCAAGTTGATTCTCACAAAGACTTCAAACGATCTTCTCAACAGATTTCAAGTATTTGGGCTTATAATGTTTTGTTGATTATGAAGTATCAAAACCAGCAAGGGGGAAGGAGACTGATGAGTGTGTAAATACTCATCATTTTTGTACAAATTAAACTGCAAAAACATCTGAAAACACTCAGAAACACATCAAAATGATCAAAATATCACAAATCAGTGTTTTATGTGTTTTAAATGCAAAAATATCAAAATCAGATGAAAAACGTATCAAGTTTGCATAATTGGCAGTTTTAGTCCCCCAAGTTTCAAAAGTTGTCAAAAACAGTCCCTGGTAAATCCAAATGAAGAAAAATATCATTTTAAGTCCCTAGGGATTCCTAAGTTGTCAAAATTGATCCTTGAAACTTAAAATTACAAAATTACAACTTTAGTCCCCCGAACTTTGAAAATGTCAAGTTTGGTCCTTTGAAAATGAGAAAATGGCAAGTTTGGTCCTTGTACTAATGGAGTTTGTCAATTTCAGTCCTTGTGACAAAGTTTGAAAATTACAGATTGGTCCTTCTCGATTTCGTAGTGCAAATCTAGTCCTTGTCATAATAACCTAAGCTAAACTTGTCAAAACCCATTTGACCTTGTCAATACCCAACTAGACCCCTGCCTAAACCCCTTTGTGACCCCCTGTCATTACCTTTTTGAACCCCCAAATCAAATAACAGAAAAAGGAGCCCCCACTGCTCTTCCCCTCCACCTCCCCGCTTCTCCCCATCAACACCCCTTGCAACACCCCACCTTCTTCCCATCACCTTTTCCACCCCATCATCATCACCTCCCCACTCAACCCCCCACAATAAATGCCACCCCCCCCTAGTGCTAGCTTTCAGAACCCCACAAGTTGAAATATGCACTTCCCGCCAAAATTGGTAAAACAGGAAATACACTCATTACTCTCTCATTGGCCAAAATGAGAGGTGGATCTGCCTAAAGACACGCGTGAGCTCAACTAATGCATAAAAGAGGCAGAGGAGTCATTGGATAATCTATCTAGAGTAATTTTAGCTTAATCTATGTCGTTTTAATTAATTTTCTCTTTCAAGTGTATTTCTTAGTTCTCAAGCACTTTATTAAGTATTCCCAGTGTATGTTGAAACTTTTTCAATAATCAATTTCAGTATTTAAGTTCCAATCTCAGTTTGTGAATTTTCAAATTTCAAAGAAATATCAATATGTTGAAATGTTGTTAGCAGTGGTTAGTTTGGACTTAGAAGCTCACATAAGCTCCTTATAAAGCTTATTAAAGCTTTTAGATACCTTAAAAGCAGATAGTAGCCAAAACCAAAAAATTCACAAAAATATCAAGAAAATAAAGAAAAAATAAAAATCCATGGTGATTGTGATCAAGAAGCTGGAGCAAGGTAGCTTTTGGATTGCCTTGGTTTAGAGCTCTGTGGAGAGCATATAGGAATTGGTTACAATCCTCAGTTCTCAGTTTTACCTTGAAAACCAAATTGTAAGCTTGTTGATCAATCTTGGTACTTCACCGCTGCTTATGTTGTTAATGTTATTGTTCTATGTTTCTTTAGTGTTATTTAATGATATTATGAGGTTTGTAATAGATTGCATGTTCTTAATCTGTTTAACCCTTTGAAAATCACCAAACCAGTCTCATTAAGGACTGTTTGGTTCTGTTGAGTTTACTGTGTTTAAGGTTATTAGAGTTGTTGTTTATTGGTATTATCTGTCACACTTAGTATTAAGAACTCAAAGATACATTAAAAACCTGTGCTTGTTACATCAAAAGTCAAAATAGCTTGTATACCTTCCAACAGTTCACTGTTGAGAATTTGGAGTTGCAAGAATCATCACAGAAGCTTATAGCTTGTTACTATAGCCTAAGTTCATCTCATTTCAGCTTAATACTACTTAATCAGTCCTTAGATTTGATTTAAAGTTCAACTAAGTCAACATAATAGAGTAATTAAAAAGTCAATATTTTCAGTTTTTCAGTTTTTGAATATAATAGAAGATTTTATATAGGATTACATATTAGCTTTCAAGTCTTGAGCTTCTAGAGTAGTAAAATAGAACTGCTTATCTTTACAATAGTATTTTTCTTACTTTCTAAATAGCTTATTTATCAGCTTTTCTTTTAGCTTATTTCAATAATTGCTTCAAAAGGTGCCTGTCACAGTTTTACCACCTTAAGCTCACAAAAGCTTCTAGTTAATCTCACCTATGATACTTGTTTCTTTGATAGCCAACCGCCATTTCAATGTCCCAGTTCATTTCTCATTTTGTAGCTTTTAGTTAGTCGCTAGTAGCTTTTGTTTTGTCCCATCTTCGCCTCCAATGTCTTTCAATGATAAGCCGAAAGTAGCAACCGTCCTTTTCAAAAGCTTGTCAAAAGCTTGTTAATGCCCATTAAGAACTTTGGCTTTTTAGAAAGCCAATCAACCCAACTTGTTGACCCAACCTTTATTTTTGAGCTTAGATTTTACCCATAGCAAATTGCTTGTCAAAGTCCGCACAAGTCTGCTTTTGATTAATTAGTTCAAATCTTAAGTGCTTATTGCCTAGTTTCAGCTTATTAGTGTGCTTAATTGTGCTTTCTAGATTAATATAAGTAGCATTAGCTTATTTGTAGCCTATTTAACCTTTGTTTTCAATTTTCAAGTTTATTTGAGCTTAAAATCTTCAAAATTAGCTAAAACCTTTACTGTTGAGATAATTAAGCTGTTTCAGAGCTTATTAGTGATTTTCATAAAATGTCGTAGTTGTAAAAGTTGCTTATTATCATGTGCTTAATAATTTTGTAAAAGAAAATTTCAAAAATAAAATGTTTGTAAAAAGGGAGAGCAGGGGTCGAACCGAGACCTCTCCCTTTATATGGGTGATAGTGGCACTTAAACCGGTTGCCCTGGGACTTTTTCACATAATCTTGCACTATCAATTTCTTATATACGCTTCCACAATGCTTAAACGTGAAGGTAGCTTATTTCCAGCTTATTTAGATCTGCTTTTTCATCCTTTTCAATTTTCAAGTCAAGATTGTTATAAAGTATTTTACAAAAGTTTCGATTTTTCTAATAAGTTTTAGTATTTTTAAACATTTAATTAGTGTAAAATCTTAATTTTAATTATAAAAAATATAAAAGTCTAAAAAATATAATTCTTTTTTGTAAAATTTTCTTTTATCATATAGTATGTAATAAAATTAGTTTTACACTCGTAGGCCTTTTATTTCATAAAATTTACGCTTTATCTTAGCGCCCAAATACCATTTTCAAATAACGCCTCGTTCCGTTTTAAATAACGCTTTAGATATTTTGAGTTTACGTTTTAGTTAAATTAGTTTATTAAAGTTATTTTTTTTATAAAATAAACGTTCATCGATCTGTAAAAATAGTGATAGCGTTTATTTAATATTTTTAACTTTTTAATTTCTTTTAATTTGCATTTGCTTATAATTTGTAATCTTTTCTTTAGGTAATTTCATCAATATCCCATCGATCACTATCCTTAGTGATCATTCTACCATCTCGATCAAGTGTTAAACACGGTCAACCTCCAAGGACTTAACGACTGGGAAACACTATACCTCTAAATTGATTCGGTTCAAGCAGCGAAGTCGATCACGGCTCCGCCATTCACAAGTGGCGGCTTTGCTGATTTAGCTTGACGGTTTTGCGCGGATCAACATCTAAACGCGAGTAAACTTGATGAACTTAATACTTCAAGGTACAAAGGATTCTATGTTTCAACATAAAGTACCTTGATTGATTTTATAAATAGTTTCTTAATGTTTTGTGACGTGGATGTGCTTCAAAAAGAACTCTTGCCTCTATGTGATAAAATGATTTCAAATATCCTACATATTGAGGGGAGAATTTACCAAAGAAAATCAAATGGCTTTTCCATGGAAATTGTGATCAAGAATTTATTTCAAAAGAACTCTTGCCTCCATGTGCTAAACAATTTATAAAATCATATGCACATGTTTAGGGGGAGCATTTCTAAATGATCAAAACAATTAAGGTACAAAATGCTTTGATATTATATCACAAGTACCTTGATTGATTTTCCAAATGATTTTCAATTGGTTTCAAGAAGGAAAGAACAATACCAAAAGACCGACCAATTTACTTTATGCATGGTGTTATAAGGATGGTTAGGTTAGGTATTCGTTCCCACGATCCCACCGAAATGAGGATCTACCCAGTGGGACAATCCACTAGATAGTGTAGAAGTCCTTAGGTATGATGAAAAAAAGGGGAAAAGTGAGATATGGGAAGAGTGCCGATCGAGATAGAGCTAGAACTGAATAAACCCAACAAGGTTCTAGTTATGAAGTCTCTATAACCAAGGGGTTGAAGAATGAAAAAGAATTGAATGTGAAAAAGGGTGAAAAGAAATATCCCTCCAATAATTCAACCTTAAGGTAAACCGGTTCAATTATATGCTACCGTGGTTACTAAGGTAACACTGGTATTGAAGACAAGACATCATGGACCCAATGATGCACTGCACTACAACTTCCCCTACTGTTCCTCTTAAAAGGGCTTGTTTCATTCTCACAGGGAACCTACATAATCTATCGACTTTCTCTTAGAGATGGTTGATATTGAAGAAGGAGACACTCTCCCTAGTCTCCGGCATAGGAAACCAAAGTGCACAATTGAGTCTAGAGCCAAGAGATCATCCTCAATGTCTCATTAGGACACTAAATTGATGAAGACTTGCTGTTTCACACAATGTGGAAAGTAAGAATATATTTTAAGAGTCCGACGCATTATCCTTGTGGTATTGCCGAACATCCGAAAGTGATATGTAAAAGTATTCACGATAAAAATGGAAACCCTTCTAGAGCCAACATCAAACAAGCTCTTGGTGGGTGACATGTGAGATCTTGCAAAAGATCAAGCTTGTGACAACTGGATAGAAACAATGGGGTGATTCATTCGTGAATCAACCTTGGTCCAGAAATGAATTGATCGAATGCTTTGAAAACCGTTGGATGTGCAAATCTTCTTTTCTCTAGCACGTCGAATGTGTATTCATATTTCAAACACAAAAAGTATCTCTGATTGAAAAAAAAATACTTTTGGAAAAACCGTTCGATGTGCAAATCTCTTCTTTTCTCTAGCACATCGAATGTGTACTCTTTTCAAATACAAAAAGTAATTGATCTTTCTCATAAAACCTTCGTCGTATTGCAAAACTCTTGTTAGCCTCGCTTTTTCTAAAGATAACGTCACTTACGTGAAATGGACTAGATGCGTAGTATACTTTGCCCTTAGGGACTAGTATCGTTTAAGTGGCAAAGATAGTTTATATATACCCCTCATGACTCTCCATGAGGGGTGAGGTGAAGCATTTGGTGTATTGTATTGTTTTCTTTTTACCATACCAATAATATACCCTCACATGTCACTCCCCAACTCTCAAACAACAAAGAAAAACATGTAAAAAATCTCAGATTTGATTCGTTTTTAATCTTTTCAAGATTTTTCCGGACGAATCATCCTCATCACAGATCCAATATGAAGCTTTGTTTATTTAATATCCGAATTTAAAAGAACGTGTTATAACAACTATGTCAAACACGCTTTCATTCGTTCAAAGCACAATCCAAATCAAATACATCAACACCTCAACACTTACCCGTGACCAATGATACGGTTCTAAGACTGATGTGGGGTTTATTCGGATTTAATTGGTTATATTCGATAGGAGATAATTTTGTTGATGAGCTGAGATTAGTTGAGATTAGAGGTGAGTTGGTATATGAATGAAAGGAGATGCGTTCCTTTTTTTTTCCAGATCTGCTATGGGAGAAAATACATGAGGTAGGCGTACTTTTTGTGAAAAGTGATTTAGGTTTAGGTCAAGTAAAATGCAATGGGATGCAACATTATATAACTGGTCATTGTTTGTGTCTGGATCGGATATGATTTGCTAATTCGGGCAGGATCACATATCATCTCGTGGTCATCAGATTTGGGCCTCAATGAATTAATCAAAATACTGGTCATATGTATTTGTGAGTGGACTGGGCCTCCACTGTTGAATCTAACGTGGGCCTATGTATGTGGCAGTTGACTTGAGCTTCACGGGTAATTTAGAAACATATTGTTATTCGAATTTTTCAAAAAAAGTTTGAATACAATTTTTTATAAAATGAGTGGTATATTATTGGTATGGTAAATTTTCACGGAGGATAAATTCACGGCTTAAGCGAAGATGTGAAAATGACTACGGAATTTTTGTACGGTATTATTGACGAATAGAAGTGACGCTTCATCGGTGGACTTCTTTATCTTTGAGACGCTGGTTGGTTGGATGCATGTCTCAAGATAACTTGTTGGAGCACATTATGAAATTTGACAATCTGGTTATAACTGGTAAGGAGTTACGTTGTAGTGCTCACGTGTTTAACCATCACTTTAAGGAGTTACGTTGTTGTGCTCAGTGTCACACGAAGTTGTGGATTGTTCAAAATTTAGAACAAGCAAGAAGTCACAAGTTGATGTTTACTTCCTTTCAAGTCGTACCGTATCGGTTATCTCCATATGTGGTCATTACTATTAGCCTTGAATTCAAAGGAGGTTCGATTAAAGGTTGGTTTGAGAGAAATGTGTATTGAGAGTATTTCTGCAACATATACTCACGGAAATTTGATCAAGCTATGATGTTTGAAAATTGCATCAAGAAGGTAATACGGCATGTATGCACATTATGATGATTCTCGAGCAGTCGCAACCATCGAGGAGAAGTTGGTATTTCATCTTCCGTGATTGGATTACAAGGATTTTGCTAAGATCAAGAAGGAGAAGTAGTGTGGTGTACATCGGGCTTTTACCAACTTGGATGCAATCGAGTGAGTTATGTTGTTCTGATGTTCCCGAATCGACAACCATTGTGCTTCAAGAGTTTACTTTCTCCGCTGCTGGTTCAAGATTAAAGACGGTTTGGAAGAGTGTTGTCGGTTCAGAGGAGCAGAAAAGAAAAAAGGCTCACTAGTTAGGAGGGAGTAATAACCTAACTAGGACCGCATAGCTTAGTTCGTGAGCTACAAGAAGATCATTTGCCGAGGTCATCGGAGGAGAACTTCAAGTTTGCCTCAAGATCTAGACCACGAGACTCTGCACTTCAAGAAAGTCAATATTGTTCTTTACTATTGTAATTTACTTTGTTTTGTATTTATAGGTTCATTGTTCATTCACGGTGACGCTATCTTGGAGGAGATTGTTAGCCTCGCTTAAAGATAACGCCACTTACGTGAAATGGACTAGATGCGTAGAGATACTTTGCCCTAGGGACTAGTATCGTTTATGTGGCAAAGATATGGCCTATATATACCCCTCATGACTCTCCATGAGGGGTGAGGTGAAGCATTTGGTGTATTGTATTGTTTTCTTTTTATTCAAGTTATCCTTATCTTCTCCTCCCTCTCTCTACTTTCTCTCACTAGAAGAGATGAAGATCTTCATCTTCTTCCACCAACCCCGACCCCCGAACCACATGAATCTCAAGTATAATCGATCCTACAACTCTTTCTTCTAAGCAATACACGATTGTTTTTCAAATCAATCAGTGAATCTCAATTCGCTGGTTCACTCACTCCGTGTTATCTTCTTTGAGACGCCTGCTTGTGAACAAAGCAGAACAGCTTAAACCATGTCAAGGAGATTCTTCAATTATATTCGATCACGTGCAGATTTGTACTGATCAACGGGAACTGGGCCGTACCTCAATTCAATGAAAGTGATCAAAGACACTTTCGCGTTATTGCTAATCGTTGTTTGCAGTACATTTGGACGGTTGCTGATCGTAATTGAGGAGTCAATCAAAAGCCGCATGCTCACAGCATCCACACTTAATTGAAGAAATCATGACTTGTGCATATCTCACAACTGCTCTAATATTTTATACGCTACGCTGCTACAAATATCATGAGTCAAGAAAAGCTTCCGCTACCGATGAAAAGATGTCATGATCCAGAAAGTGTGAGCATGTCGGTCCGAAAGTCACAACATCACATGAAGGGCAACACAATAAAGGGTGATCCAGAGATTTAATGTGGTTGATGATCTCAATTAAAGCTCGAAGATCATCAAAGATGTGGATCAGTTCAAAGACCTCCACTCAAAGTACAAATCTATGCGGACTTTAAAGAATCGCTACTAATGCACAAAGATTGCGGAACTTAAAGAATTGAAGTCTACGAGCTCGAGAACTAAAGACAAAGAAAGAATGCTAGTATGCAAAATGTATTTCATGGGGTGACCTCCCTTAGGGGGAGATTGTTAGGAATTGGAAATTCCATGTTAAAGTGTCGGTCACCCCAATTATGGTCTAGCATATTTTAGCTCGTAGACTTGTAGTTATTTACATTATGTTGTAGTTAATTAGTTAGTTTGTAGCGTAGTTTAGTTTAGTGCAACACCGCGGGAGGAAAGGACTTTACCCACCTATACCGATCCACAGGCCGCCGAGGTCGTATTGTTCTGTAACTATAAATACCCCTTCCATCCTTGGAAGGGGTGGTGCTTCTCAATCTAACCTTTCATAATTTGTTAAGCAAGTCTCTACCAAGAACACCCATCTTTTTACTTTCTCTCTCTAAATGGCTAACATGTATTTCCATCATCCAAGACCACCCGAATCATCAAACACAATAATATTTACGATCCTACAGTCCTTTGTAAGTAACTCAACTTTCCATGAGCAACAATTGGCTAGGGATATTCAAGTGAACCCGTTCGAGGATACCTTGGTGTTTAGGAAGATGACCGAGTTCCTAGGAGCCTTACCCATTAATCTCAACATGAATAAGTGGAAAGTGAGAGTGAGAAGCCCAAGCATAATTGGAATTGGGATAGATCACCTCGTGATGGAAATGGAGAATGGCACATTAGGATGACAATCTATGATCTCGATGGAGAAAAGTTTGAAAAGGCATACCGGACTAAGCGTACCAATAGGAAGTTAAATGATAAGTTTGATCCCTATGACATTCTTGAGGATAAACTTACTTACATAGGTACGTAGGAGTACGACTTCAAGTCTAGCTACAAGACTCATAAATAAAGAAAAGCGCTTCATGGGAGGCAACTCATGCTTAATTCTTTGCTTGTTTATCTGTCATATATCCTTTTCATTGTTGTTTATTCTCATGTTTGAATTTGTGAAAATGCTTTATTTTGTCTTTAACCTCGTCTTATTTACATATAAAGGTATTTTACAAAAAAGATAATTGTAGGGAAGATTACATACATTTTTAAAAGAACGTGAACATGAGAATTACAATTAGTGAAATTGATATATATGTGTGTTTGTTAGAGTGAAATGCTTGTATCGAGTCATAATGGATGTTTTGCAGGAATTTTTTCCAGATTCTAAAGATGTAACTTTACCAGAATTTTTCCAGGAAACCGCAGCAGACCAGTTTTTGTCATGACAACCTGACGGCGCCAGATTAGAACTCGATGACGTCAGTCAAGCGTAAAACAAATTTTATCAAATTTTTTCGTCGCTACTTATAAATTTTGGAAATTCTTTTCTTAATTCTTCCATAAAATCTACAAACATCCATTCCACAAGCATTATATCCTAGTGTAGTTGTGTCATATATAGTTTTACACACGATTTTACGAGGTTTCACTGCTTTTCTTAAAGTGTGCGTGTTATATTTGCGCAAGAAGAAGAAACTCAACATGGATGGAGCTTATCACGCACACATTCTTCTTGGGAAAGAATTTAACCACTACTTCACACGGATCCTATCGAGCTAATCAGGGGAGTACTAGTTTCTTTCTCTTTTACTTACCTTAATTTAAAATAACTTTGATACTTTCGGGGAACATTGGGACAATGTTCAGTTTGAGTGTAGGGAGGGAGAATAAAACGGAAACTTAGAAACTATGCTTATCCTTGATTATTTGTCTTGTCCTAGGTCATTTGTGTAATAAGCTATGAGAAATATTTGTTAGGGCAATTTTAGCACCAAATTTAATTTTTTTTATGACAGGTACGAGCTAAAAATTTAGTCTTAATAAAGCGTCTCATAGATAGCAGTTATATGACTAGCACAAAAACCGTTTACCACTAAATTCCACCCTAAAAATGTGAGGTTCGCCCCTAGATCTTTAGGAATAAAGCATTCACCTTTAATGCTTAGAGAGTGTACCGATAGTATAATAGATTCTAGAACTTGTTTTGTGATGCATTCCAAGATCGCTAGTAAGACTATACTTGTGTAGTTAGGAATAACTAAATGATAAGAGGCATTAGGATAACCCTTGTTTGAAACCCGTATTATAATTACTTTTCCACATCTCGGTGTAATTACCCCACACCCCTTGCATGTACTCATTCTTTAGTACATGTTACCTCTAGTTAACCCCTCTGAGTCTATCCTTTTCATGTTCTCGATATTTCGTTTTCCAGAATATCAATGAAGAGCATTATTTACAATCCACCCCCAAATGTACATCCAAATCGCCTTAGCCTACATTGTTTGCACTCACCTTTATTGAATTATTGTTATCATTACTAAACCCTTAGTTCAATTATCTAGTTACTTGCATGGTTGCTAAGTCGAGTCCTATGCTTTGTACACAGTGATAACATCAAATAGTCCTGAATATTAAGTGTCAATTTCTCCCGATAATGCTCGTTATTTATATCATCTATATGGATTTACGCTTGTTTTCCATTGTTTTCCACTTTCAGGTAAATTAGGAGCATTATAGCTAAAAGAGACGAAATGGAAACATTACTAAAGATTTATCACGGATGCTTATTTGGAAGAAGTTACCTGCAGAATCCTTCTCACATTACTGCAGTAACTATTTGCTGACCTGTCCAACTTATCAAGAGGTTACGGCTGCACTCTTCCCAAAGGTTACGACGTAACTCCATTAGGTCAAGAGGTTCCATCGTCAATACTTACGCAACTATCGCATCACTTACGACGAACCGAAGTTTATTGAAGACTACGGCGTAACCCCTTATAAGGTTACCGCAACTAGCGTATCTAGTGCATTTACGTAAATAGAAGGTTACGGCGAACTCCTCATTGGTTACGCCAGAACCTGCACTGCCTATAAATACCCCACGAATTGTGAAATAGGGACGAAGACGCATATGAGCATGTTGAAATAGAAGCTTCGCGCTAACCCTTTTCGTGAAACAGGGACGAAGACGATATGAGCACGCTTCAAAATTTCCTATACATCGCTAGCCTTTTCAACATTCATGGTCTCATGATGTTGTTATGCTCGTGTTCTTCCTATGACTCTCACCGAGCAGCTAGAAGATGGATCGAAGATCATGCCACGCGCTTAACACTTGGCACCATCAGAAACTCTTTATCCAAAGATATTGCCCACCATCGAAGATTTCCCATCGCCTTTGGAGATCCATAACTTCAAACAAGAAGACGACGAAACTCATGATCGCTTGGGACAGATACAACGATCTTCTTCATAAGTGTCCTACCAAATATCTAAATAACTAGCAGAAGGTCAATATTTTCTACAAAGGAATAAATGTTACTACAAGACAGATGATGGACTATCAAGGAGCTATCCCGAACATGACTCCTACTAATGCAGTAAAGCCATTCAAAAATGGCGGACCATTCTCAAAAATGGCACGACGGTGGAAGTAAAGAAACCAAGGCGAAGCTTCGACGGAATTGCAAAGAATCGCTAGTAAAATTGAAAGTCTCGTAGATATATGCTAAAGGTCGAGAAACCGTTCATTCCATCCAATTGGGTTGTGAAAGCCGTGGAGGAGGAAATTCATTTAAGAATTGTCCTCATATGGCCGAAGAGGATAATAAGAAGCTAAGTATGGAGAAAATCGACCATTTTATGGTGATAATCAAAATAGTAATGGTTATCGTGGAAATTACAACCGTGGCCTTATGGAGAAAAAGAAGCCCTTGAGGAAACAATTAATAAATTCCCTCGAAACGTCGGCCTTAAAACAAGAAGAACAAAATATTTGGTTAAAGGGTTTCCTGTGAAAACACAAATAAAAATCTTTCCATCACGACGAAACCTAAAAATCTTGAAGTAATGATTGATAAACTCAGACGGAGATTGATGGATTGAACTTAACAAAGCAGCCAAGAGGAATGCAATGTCAAGTTTTCACCAATGATTCTCGGGAGGTTATTATGAATGTATAGTCGACAAATTAGAGGTCATGAATATCGACAACGGAAGAGTTACGTAACTACTTCCTGGAGTTCGGCGTAACCATGCCCCGCCACAGTGTGTCCGTGTTAGGATCAAGTTTGTTCTTTGTTAAGGATATCGCTGCAAGAGGGTTAGTCATTCCGTTCTCGATAATATTGATATGTTAGTAGTTGATTTTGGGTTTAATATAAACATCATGCCTCTATCCATATTCCTAAACCTGAGGATAATCCACCTTGGGAAACCGATATAAAGATTGCATCAACAACTGAAACTAAGATTACCCCGTTAGGAATTACAGGAGGTACTCCCGAGTTTGTGGTAGTAGATAATATGAAAGGCAAAAAGGAGCATTTGATTCTTGGTTTGCCATTCCTTGAAACATTAGCACGCTATGGTGGAGTCTATGGAGATATAGTGGAGTTCAGGTTGGATAAAACCTTGAGCCTTGAGCTAGATGAAATTGTTATAAAGGAACCACCAAGGATAGAATTAGATGACTCCGATAGGTTTTCGCCTTTGGATTTTAGACATTTGCAGGACTACGAATCTAGTGACGATGAAGACGATAAGAAGAGATCCCCGCTTCCGCACTCCGCTACGCTTGTAAAAGGAAAGTTCATCTGTTGTTCTTCGACAGGGAACTGAGAGTAATATTTCCACATGTTCCCTTTTCCAAAAAGGATGTAACGGAGGAGGGAAATATCTCATTCGGATGATTGATGAAGCTGCAAAAGTTTGGTGGTGCTGGGAAAAGAAGAAGATATCGCAAGTGGTTGCAACAACATAGTGCTTTTAGCGAGTGGTTCTCGATATTGATCGACAATTCATTTTGTGAACCACCATCATGCACGATGATTACACCATGGCATGGCCTACATGCAACCCCAATCGCAAGATCTGCGATGGAGGAGAATACCTGAACCTAAATGGCTCAAACGCAAGGAATGGGCATGTTTTGATGAAGATAAGAGAAGCGATGTAGGATACTGGGATCTCATTTGAGAATTGGTTACGAAAATTTGGGTATGATAAAATTGATGAGGAAAAAAGGCTAGGTTTCGCTTCGAAGTGGGCACAAGCTAATTTTCGCAGTAAAAGATACGCCATGACTGTATGTTTCGCCAAGATGTTTGGGACCACCTTATTCGATGAAGAATATTCAGGAAGTAGGGCAAGTTCAAAGGCCCCCATAGGAGCTCCACGGCTCTGAGTCTAACTTAAAGACTCGTTAATAAAAAAAGTGTTTTTCGGAGACAACCCATTATCCCTTTCTTTGTTTTTATTTCCATCTGTTGGTTTTGTGTTTTCTAACCATTTTGCGTGAAATGAGGAACTAATTGTTGCCGCAGCTTGCTGATCTAAACAGAGTTACGGCGAACTCATCTTGGTGATTACCGTGAACCAACATTTTGCAGCAGAAATCTTGACGATTACCACCACGGCGTAATTCCATCTCCATGGGTTACGCCAGAATCACCGCTCACGTTTCATACCGTGCTTTGCTGGGCCATCTGCAACTCCCTAATAGGAGTTACGACGTAATCCTCCTCTTTCTTAATCTTTCATTTTAAAACATAGTCACCTTGTGTATTATTTTTTTAAATGAACTTTGTGGGTGTGTTCCCTGTAAACCCTCACGAGACTTCACTCGTCCACTTGGGACACCAAGTGGTTTAAAAGGCTTGTTGCATTCGCTAAATGCAACCATGATTCTCTACATAGTGAGTTAGGTTTGTTTTCCATTTTATTTTTTTAGAATTATGCTTGTCGGTATTGTGATTTTAGGGATTGAAGTTTGTTCATGACGCTTTAACGAAGGCACGGTTCTTTCTCAGGCCTTCTTCTTTTTGGAGAATTTAGGGAAGTTCTCGCTCTAATTATACCTTTCTCTTCACCTTTATTTTAATGCCTAGTACCAAAAGGGACTTTGTACAATTCAAGTGGGACGTGAGTAGAATTATATTTGAACTTTATTTCACCCTTATTTTTCTAGTTTATTTTGAAAAATTATGCCATTTTGAAAATTTTGACATGTTTTTCCAAACCTAACTAGATTAGACCTTAGCCGAGCACATACAACCCTTGACATTACATGGTGAGATTAGCCTTATCCGTTTCCTATAGTTGAGAGATTTGAGTGTTTGTTCCCCTTTCGTGAGATGTTCGGCTTTGTTTTATTTCTAAGCATAAGGGATTTGAAAACTCATATTTTCCAGGTTTTGGGAGATATCTTTTTAGAAATCTATCTAATAAGGTCTACTTGAGGGCAAGTAGAGTTCAAGTGGGGGATATTTGATAACATCAAATAGTCATGAATATTAAGTGTCAATTTCCCCCGATAATGCTCATTATTTATATCATTTATATGGATTTACGCTTGTTTTCCATTGTTTTCCACTTTCGTAAATTACGAGCATTGCAGCTAATGAGACGCGGAAATGGAAACATTACTAAAGATTTATCACAGTATGCTTATTTGGAAGAAGTTACGGCGTAACTCGTCTCTCACATTACGCCATAACTATTCCATGACCTAGAAGTCCAACTTATCAAGAGTTTACGATGTAACTCTTCCCAAAGGTTATGACGTAACTCCATTAGGTCAAAAGAGGTTCCATCGCCATCGATATTTACGTAACTACTGCAACACTTACGCGTAAACAAGTTTATTGAAGACTATGGCGTAACCCCTTATAAGGTTACCGTAACCAGCGAATCTAGTGCATTTATGAGGAAATAAGGTTACGCGAATCCTCTATTGGTTACGCTGCAACCGGACTGGCCTATAAATACCCCACCTAATTCCGAATTTCAAAGCATCCCATTCCACACACACAACACTCGAGAACGGGAAAAGCTCAAGGCAGGACTAGGGAAGCATACGGAGTTGTTTCCAAGGGAGAAGTCACACCATTACGATAAGCTTTAGCATTTATTATTTATTTTACTTTCAATTCATGTATTTCGTACCTTTGAATATTGAATTGATTTGCATGATTATTATGAGCGGCTAAGCACCCTTTGGTGCTAGCCTAGTTATGATTCCTTAATTGTTTTGTTTACGTTTACCTTTACTTCGGTACAATTATTTCTAAGTGTATGCATGCATAGTTCTTTTGGTAGTCACCCTTGGTTCGGTAGTTTTGAATGGCGATAGAGGCCAATTGCCTAGAGATATGACCAACTGACCCTAGTGAGCGGATGAGACGGGAAGGGTAAGATATGACCAACCGACGACCCTTTCTACTTGTTGATTGACCAACCTGATCACCTATCGTGTGGATGAACTTAAGAATTGGGGGTGTAGTGTCTAAGTTCCTAACGGCCGGCACTCACTATTTAGAATCTAGCCAGTAGCGTACTTAATGGCTCGGCTTAGGGGACCGGGAACAACAGACTTATGACTGCGTACCGATTTCTCCTGTGGTGGCATCTTTGCTGATAGGTTGCAATTAATTGACCAAATGTTGTCCTCTCAATTTGACCCCACCTAGAGTAATTGGAAGTAGGTAGACGTAGACATAACTAGCTAGGAGGATTGACTAGGTTAGCACCACTATTCCCTCTATTGATCGTTTACCATTTATTTGTTGTTATTTTATATTCGTGATTAGTAGTTTAATTAATTAAATCTCTATCAAAACCATTATTATTTTGTGACAATTAGACTTAGTAATAATCCACACACATAGCTCTTGGGACGACCTCGGCTTTACCATTTACTACACTACACAGGACCGGGTACACTGCCCGTTAGTGCATTAGTATGTAGGTATAGACGAGACACTATAAATATTAAGACCTGGTCAGTAAAACCTGCATCACACAGTTTTGGGATGATTGGGACTCATGGGTGAAGTAATATTTTATGGAATGACGGGAAAGAACGTTAAATTCAAATTCCCTTTATTTACGTAATTAAATACTCCAAGTGTTTTGATCTTTTCAAATCGGGTCATTTAGTGTTAGAGTAATAAAAACTCAAGTGTAGGGATGCTCCTATAAATCCCTTATATTTTGATGTTATCGTAGAGGACGGTAGAGTAAAAATGTATGCAAAAAAAATGAAGAAAAACATAAGGGCTACCATCCTACATCTATCTTTATGTTTATATTTTTCAATTTATGTATGTTTGTTTCAAGTTATCTAGAGTTTAGTGAGTCGAGTCTTGGCTTAGCAACGCCACGCTTTTCATGCTTGTAACATAATATTTTTGACTTGCCACCACTAAATCGCCTATCCAACAAAACCCTTTGTTTCCCTTACCGTAGTTTCCAACGTTACAACCCTTTTTTAAGACCTCTTAGATAGTTGTTCCTAGGTGCTTACGCCAAAGCGGTGGAGGTTTAATCTAGTCTCAAGTCTATGGTAATCTATGTACTATGCCAGGTAATGAGTGTTTATCTTCCATTTCCATTTACTATATTTCATATAAACCCGAGAGATGAGAGAATCCAAACACCCCTTGTGAGGTGCTAGTATATAATCTCCGTGCTTGTTATGACTATTGCAGTGCTTTTACTTGTTATGAAATATTCAAAACCTATGCTTCATGCCCCATAACTTATAAATTGATTGGCCATAAGCACATTTGCTTGAGGACAAGCAAATACCAAGTGTAGGGATATTTGATAAGGATTTAAACGTACACTCTTAAGGGGTCATTTAAGCCCTTAATCGACCACTTTATATCCAAGTATTGCTTAATTTCTTCCTTTTCACTTTTTTAGGTCTCTGGAAGCAAAATGTGAAATGATGCATATTTGGATGACAAGGAGTAAACATGAAGAAAATGGCAAAGTCAAGATCAAGCCACTCAAGCCGCTAAAACTAAAGTCGACGATGTCCCAACTAAAGGGCGATGCCGTCCCTCTCTACAGATTTGATAAATAATAAACCTGACGGCTCAGTGGACTTTTTGCTCATAACATCTGACAACATCAGACTTTGAAAAGGAAGGGCGTCACTAAGACTTTTTATCTCAGACGGCCCAGATCCATAGCCAAGACGACGTCCCATATGAATCCCCACGGCGTCACAACTACAACGTGACATCGTCCCATCGATAACTTGGCCAAGACGAAAACCATAATGACATCTGACGGCGTCCCACCTATAAGGCGACGCCGTCGCAAGTGTAAATCTATATATAGAATTCAATTTTTCTGTATTTGATGGGGTAGACTTTTGGAGTAAAAAGCCTAAACGTTTGTAGTCCGGACTGATGCAAGATCTTAGGTCCTAAACCCTATTTTACACATCAAGATAAGTGTTTTAATCCATTAGTATCATTATGTCTTCCATTGAATGTGTGTATGCTTGCTTGTTTAACATGTCTAGCTAAATTTCTTGTGTGTTTGCTTAGATCTATGAAACCTAGTCGTTAATTATTGATTGGTTGTCTCTTATCTTTATTGTAATTGGCATAGGAGTGCAACTAGGCTATCGTTGTGTTTAAATGCTTGAGTAATCTTCGTGAACATTAATTTATGAATCATTTAGCGGATTTCGTAGTCTAAACATCCAAAGACAATCTTAAAGTTAGTTTCTGAATCATCTAGAGTATTTCGTAGGCAATAACCTAAAGGTATTCTCAAAGAGTTAGGCCATGACCTACCCACCAGAAAACAACTAATCGTCAACATTCACTAAAAGATAACTAGGGAGTAATAGTATCTAGGTAAACACATTTTTTATCATCATACGAGCACACATCAAAAATACATAGCTACCCGTAGTATTAGATATTAGAATAGTAAAAGTAATCGGTAGAAGTACCACCCCCAAAACCTATTGCCCCGAGATTTTACCCTTAGCTTTCTAAAAAACCAATAAAAGATTAAAAAAAAAAGAATCATCCTCAACCCCACCTTAGCATAGTACACTTCTTGCTAGCATTCCTATTGCCCTAGAGAACGATATCAATACCCGAGGCTTACCCAATACTACACTACAACGATTAGGTTCACTGCCTAGGGTGTTGAAAAACTTGCTTGACGAAAAGGAAGTTCCTTTGACCCAGAACGCGCTTCGTACGCGCATCAGATTTCAAACCCTCTTTATAGCCTAAAATCTTTAACTTAGCATCTTCAAGTTCTTTAAATACTTTATTATACTCAGATTTATAAAAACAATGATCTGAACAACATGACTCAAATGATACCTCTGAGTGTTATCCTGAAGAGCTTGAACTTGATGAAAATTCCATGAGTGCATAATGAATAGGACCATCTGCTGCTTGGAGACAATGCAAACCACACTTAGGAAAGGAATCCAAGAACAATGGTGGATCTCATCAATCTACAGGTTTTTCATCTATGATCCACAAGGCAGACCCAAGTCAGTCATGACTTGGGTCTCCATGAATCCTAATGTTGTTGTATATTTTTCTAACTTGTAGGATGATCCTCATAAGAATAAAGATTTAGGTATTTTTGATAGTGGGTGTTCTAGGAGTATGACAGGGAACAGAGAAAGACTACATGATTTTATTTCTCTACATGGAGGCACTGTTACTTTTGGAGGAGGAGATGGCAAGATAACTGGGAAAGGAACCATTAAGACCTCCAAGCTGGACTTTGAAAATGTGAATTATGTGAAAGAACTCAGAAACTTCAATCTATTTTCTATGTCACAAATCTGTGACAAGAAGAACAATGTTCTATTCACTGATAATGAATGTCTTGTGCTTTCTAAAGACTTTCGTGATACCGATGTATCAAGTAGCGAAGGTTCCAAGGAGACATAATTTGTATATATTCAATCTTGATGATGTCCAGCATGAACGAGATTTGGCTTGTTTGGTGGCAAAAGCATCCTTGGATGAATCTAACAAATGGCATAGAAGGATGGCTCATGTAAACTTCAAAACTATCAACAAGTTGGAAAAACATGGTTTGGTCAATGGACTTCCTTCCAAAGTCTTCACTAATGAGCATAATTGTGTGGACTGCAATAAGGGAAAGCAACACAAGGCTTCTTACAAGACCATTACTGCAGTCAACACAATATCAGAACCTCTACAGCTTCTTCATATGGACCTCTTTGGTCTGACATCTATCAGAAGCATTGATCACAAGTATTATTTTCTGGTGGTTATTGATGACTACAGCAGGTTTTGTTGGGGTATTATTTTTGGGGACAAAGGATGAAACATTTTAGGTTCTTCAAACCTTTATTGCCCTGATTGAAAACCAGCTGAATAAAAAGGTTAAAGCCATAAGGTGTGACAATGGGACAGAATTCAAAAATGCCAAATTGATAGAACTATGTGGGTCTAAGGGGATAAAAAGGGACTACATCAATGCCAGGACTCCTCAACAAAATGGAGTTGCTTTGAAGGAAGAACGTAACCCTTATTGAGCAAAGAAGGTCTATGCTGACTCTAAGTTACCTACCATGTTGACCTGGGCGTCAACATGCCTATTATGTTTTGAACAGGGTTTTGATAACTAGTCCTCATAATAAGACACCTTATGAACTTCTGTCTGGGAAGATTCCTACCATTAGTTACTTTAAGCTTTTTGGTTGTTATGTGACTATCTTGAACACCAGTGATCATTTGGGCAAATTTGAAGGAAAAGTTGATGAGGGTTATATAGTGGGTTATTCTACTCATAGTAAGGCTTACAGGGTGTACAATATATCTGCCAAGAGGATAGAAGAAACACTGAATCTGAGATTTCTGGAGGATAAACCTAATGTTCAGGGAGCTGGTCATGAATGGTACTTTGATCTTGACTATTTAACTGATCATTTAGGTTATACTCGTTTCAAATCTAATCATTATGCAGGTCCACAAGTTTCACAAACTAACATTGCAGGTTCCTCAGATGATGATTCAGACTCAGATTGTAATGAACAACCTATTGTTGTTCCTTCTTTTCCTACTAACCACTTTTCAGGTATTGAAGATAAGGATTCTTCTTATGTAACTCAAAGTGATTTAGGGTATGCAGAAGAACTTGTGAAGCTTCAACGCCGCTATTACGGCACTAAGGATGATTTGGTTATGAATTCTCCAAAGACACAAAGGAACTCTTAAGGCAGGCAACTATTGAAGCCCGCAGTAACCTTGAAGCTGCTGATAATGCTTCTTTTTCTGCTAGTAATGCTACCATTCTACGGTCGATGCCGCTGCAATGTCAATTCTATAGTGGTTCGCCGCGATATCAATTCTGTTGGTAGTGTTCCCGTTCCTCCGAGTAGTGATGTTGTTCCTGCGGTTCTCTCAATTACTCCATATGTTGATTCTCTGGGTTTCAATGATTCTCCCACACGATTTCCATGTCCATCTGATCTAGCCAATTCACAATTTTGAAGCTCTGAGTTGGAAGGTATTCATCATTAATCAAGAACAGGCATCTTTGATTCTTCTTCATATGATGATGATTTTGGCTCTACTATTAATAACCTCTCAACCTCAGTTGATGTTAGTCCTAATGCTACTAAAAGGATTAACATTGTTCACCACAATCTCTGATTATTGGTGATCCTACTTCATCTGTTCAAACCAAAAGTAAGTCAGAAGACAAGATTTGGAGAAACAAAGATTTCCGGTTATATTCAGATCAACATAGGAACAATCACATAGACAATCGGATAAGGTTCCTCTTGATAAGGTTCCTATTGTTATTATTATTTCTGCCGATAGGCGCCATTAATGCTCCTCACGATAGTAGTGTTTCAAGGATAGTAGTATCCAGTATATTAAGTAGTTAGGATATGCATGAGTTATATTAGGAAGAGATAATGCATATCTTTTACGGCGCTTTGTAAACAACAGTATTAGTATTTCTTATAGTATAAAGAAATAAGCCAGCTTACCAAATAATGTTATAGAGCAGGCGAGATGAAGAGATGAACTAGTTTCGCCAATAACAAAACAATAATTGCTAACAATAATAATGGCCAAGAAAGAGAATATCCTCTCTTCCTATTCCTTTATTGAGCTTGGGCCTAAGCTTATGGGCCTTCTACATAAGCTTGACCTTTAACAAACATAAAGGCCATAATAAAGCTACCTATTACATATGAAATATAAATACTTGAAAACTCAAGGAGTGATTCCAACATCTCCCTCAAGTATATATGAATGTAAACGGTGAAAGCGTTGATGTAATAGTAGCAAAGGACGCCTTCCACATTCTCTTCTCGTGAGAAGAATTGCTCTTGATTCAACAATCTCCCAACAAGTAGAGATAGTTATCTTTGAACGCTTATGCTTTGACGCCATCTTTAACCTTTGTTCTTGATCATTGTTCTTTGTAAAGTGATAGTATGTTGTTGTTCCGCGATCGGCCCGCTCGTGTCTCCGTCATTGCCCAAAGTTGTCTCCACGCCATTCTTCAACATGCTCACACGCTTCGACGTTGGAAATCAATAATGATGAAGTTTTGTAAGTCTTTGACTTTGTAGATTCTTTGATTGATGAAGAATCATTACATTTGCAGTGTTGCATTGAGATAGAACTTCCATTAGTGATGATGTTGGCGTGAACATGAGAAGAATCGACGATCATCCCGGCCTCGAGCTTCCATAAGAAGAAAACATTTCAAACGGTTAGTAAGCGTTTCCGCACTTACAAGTTTGAACTTCGAGTGTCAACAAAGATAGTGTGAGACACAACTCTAATTTACAAAGGCCGCCTCGAATGAGTCCCACAAGTGAGATACGCAATATACCGGGTACATCTACGCCCGATGAGTCGCCGAGGTACAACAAGCATCACCACCACCACCGCTTGAGACACACCCGTGAATCCACGGAAAGCCGGCGAATGACACCGTGGTTGCTGATGTTGACCCGGCAGAGTTTCCATTCAATCACCGAGGATCACAGATGTGAACCTCTCATAAATGTTCTCTAATAAGATTGCTAAGATCTCGAAGGACTCGATATGAACCACCGATGATCTTATTAGTTGATCATCAAGTGATTAAATGTCAAGTGTTCCTAAGAGATCTTTTGATGAATCTCGTGGCTCTAGACTCAATAGGCGCTTTGGTTTTCCCTGGCGGAGACTAGGGAGAGGGTCTCCTTCTTCAATTAATCTCTAGGAGAAAGCCGATAGTTACGTGGGTTCCTCGTGAGAATGAAACAAGCTTCTGTTGAGAGAAACTTGAGTGGCTAAGAAGGTTTAGTGCATGCGCCATTGGGTCCATGACGACTTTAATCTTCACCTACTACTGTGACAACCAAGAGTATATGAATTGAACCCGTGTCGCCTCTAAGTTGAATAACTGAGGGTCATTTCTTTTCACCCTTTACTTTACATTTTCTTTTGATTCTTCAACTCCTTCTTTCTCCGATTCTCATTTTCTCCTTTTTATAATCATTCCTAAGGACTTCTAACACTAACTAATGGTAGTGTCCTTTGGTAGATCCCTCCTACTCTGGCGGATCATAGGACAATTATTCCTAACCTTAGTCACCTTATAACTCCATGACTAACCTATGTTTGCCATTAAAACCATCAGATGATAAAATATCTCAAAGGGTTTGTTAATGAAAACATGTTTTGAACCATTGTGAGAGATGATGTTTTGCATAAATACCTCCACATGTGCTTTAATGGTTAAATGCACGTGAGGAAAGAGCAAGCACTTTTGAATTAATCCACTCAAGATAGACAATCCCCATGAGACGCAGTTACGCTTGCATAGTTAAAGAGTTACATTGTCACTTTAGTGACAACTAGCTCTATTAACTACCTTGAAGGTGTAGACAAACCTTGGAAGGTTGTCAAACCCGTCGGAGTTCATGTCTATCAAAAGTTTCTCGAATGGTACATTCTACTCGCACAAGTCCTCATGGACACGCTTACATCACTAGCGAACTAGCTTGAAATTATTACCCATCCAGACAAGTCTTTTCGAAGTTACTACAGCAGCATCGCCAATTGCTGGTTAAGTCCGAGCATACAAGATTCATTTGCATTTTGTACAACATATTTCTTATCACATATTTTTCCCTCAAAATGGCATATTAAAGTGTTATTTTTGAACGCTTTGAGAATAAATATGACCATTTCGAAAGTGCGGGAAGAATGACCACCGAGAACAATTTTGAACAAAGTTTTGAATCAGTACTCTCAACAAGTGATATAAACGTTTGAGGTTTTGAAAAATCATAATGGGAAGTACTTGTTCTTTTGAGCAAAACCTTGAAAAGTGAAAGGTTTGATAGGTTTTACTCAAAAGTAAGAAGCTTTCACCTTATAAGGATTGTGGCACTGCCGCACTACGTGGTCCTTTATTGACAATTACGGGTTGTACAATCGTTATGTGTGCACAAGCCATTGACATATTAAATCACATCCAAAATTATGAATGGGAAACAATTCGGGGTACCGGAAGCGTGATGATATCCCAGGAGTGCATGCCAAAGCGTTGCGGATGTTTCTCATGGGTACTCACCAACATAGCTCTCCAATCGTCAACCGATCCTTCAACAACCGCTCATCAATCATGGTGATGATCCTTCACATCCCTCCTTTCACGAGAATTCCGCTTTAGGAGACCCAACTTTCAGGCATATATCCTTCAACCTCGCATTTAATCCATCCCTAACCGGCTTCAAAGTATGATCCCGAATTTCGAAGATCACTACACGCCATTAAGGTTTCTTTGAAGTTCACTATGGTAAACAACGCGAAAGGTTTGCCGATGAGAGTGTATATGAGAAAGCTCGGGTCAGGATCGAAGAGTAAGCGTTGGAGGAGTGAGGTTGACACGCGCCCCGATAAGATTCAACACCATCGGATATCTTCAACACGTTCTTTGATCACGATGCGCTAATGAAGATGAACTGACTTGATAAATTCACGCTGAACTGGTTGAGAATTGTCTCATACTCCACTGTACTTTGGCAAGGTACATGTCTTGATGTCGTTGAGGGAAAATTTCTCAAAGTCAGCCTCGGAGAATCCATAGTCCTGTTCATCTTGTCGCTTGACTATGATATTCTTTAAGAATGTGTAGTCCCACTTAGACTTGAGATCAATGTGTTTGATGGCCACGATGTCCTTAGAACTATACACCGTGATGTTGAGACTTCAACCGTGCAACCAGAGTAGATTCGCTCGTGCCAATGATGAATCCCATACAATGCATCTTGGTCGATGCTTGCACGCTGTCGAAAACAAGTGATTGCAGACGCCTCGATAGCTATGCGTTTGAGTAAATAGTCACTGGAATGGAAGAGTCAATGATGTAGTGTATTTTCGCCAACCATCGCTAGCGGCAAGAGAAAATCCGTGTCTCTGTTAAAGAAGCATCGGAAGGTAATCCGTGGTTCGTCGTTTGGCCAATGGTCAGGGTTTGGTCCACCGGTGTAGTATGGAGTGTTATCCCTTTGTGTGAAGTCAATGTTTGCTTCCGGATTGAGCCAATCCATGTTGTTAGACATAGCCTGGCGATATTCTCAAGATGATATTCGACCGGTAGGCCGTGAGCTGCTTCTTTAGAAGTTGGAATGCTTCATTCTTGATTCGCCTCAACCTCGATATCGTCATTTTCTTCACATGGAACTTTTCTGCAAAAGTTTTGCGTCTCCAATGTAGAACCGCCTACCAATTCTTGACCTTCATCGTGGTAGGAGTTTGATTGACAATTGTGGAGAACCATTCAAACTCTTCGGTTTTATCATCATCTAGCCATGAGACGACTCAGCTGAAGTCGCCTCTTCTTCTTTTGGAAGGCCTTGAAGATGATAATCGTTCTACGACTTGTTGGGTGAGGTGGGTTGTTGTCGGGGCTCGGACCTCTTCATCGTCACCACACCGTATACTCAAAGTAATCACCGCTTTATGAGTCGGGGTGGTAACTCGGAATCGCCTCGAGGTTTATCGCGAGAAGACCGAGGTGGAGGAGACTTTGTTGAGTTAAGTGGTGGAGGAGGAGGCATAGAAGTAGATTTACCATATTGCTTCGACGTTTAGGTGCGTAGTCCTTTTCCTTATCATCGTCATCTCTTGGTCGCTTTGGGTTGATGGTGACTCTTGCATGATGATCTAAGTTGAAAATCAAGTAGATTTTCAAAAAATTTAGCTTCATCCGAAGTAAACGCTCCAGATCGCTTTGACATTTGTATCACAAGTTTAGCGATTAACTCGCATTCGTGAGAGATCGGCTTCTTTGGCCATTGTATTTTTAACCAATGCTACGATGTTAGGGGTGAGTTGTCCGGAAAATATTTCTCTAGTCACACCGGGACAAGGTCGAGAAGAAACTTGTGAGTATGATCTCTTCTTCGTCTTTCTCCAGTTCCTTTGGACTTTAGGAACGATATCCACGAAGGTACTTGTTAGTGTAACCTTCGATCATTTCTTTGCAGCCTTTTGTTTATGTTTAACTTCTCGAACAAATTCCCTTTCTTTCTCCATCTTGTCTTCTCATCATTTGGCATAATGCCGTAAGAAAGAAATTAGCTTTTGTAGAAGCATGTCCTTCTTTTTTCGACTTGTTTGACGCTTTCACAATCTTTATGGAGCTAGAAATCCAAGATCGAGGTTGTCTTTCACAGATTTGGATGATGATTTTGTTGATTTTATAGAAGGTGGTGGTGATGAGTGAGATGAAGAATCTGATGAGGAGGGGACATGAGGAGATTCGGTCCTCTTGAGGTGCGTATATCCTCCTTGGAACGAGTTGGACTGCTGAGAAGAAAGTCATCATAATCTTCTTCGCCATCATGTCCATTTAGCCTTTTCTTCCGTCTGCACCTTAGCTTCTTCATCAGTTTTCTTTCTCGCCTTTATTCTTTTTCGTTCCTCAAAGATCATGAGTCTCCTTCACAAGCGCTTGTTGTGCACAAGAGTGGTGGCACTGCATCCTTATCGGTTGATTAACCGCGATCGAGACCGGTGAAGAGTGGGACAACACCACTCGATCCTCCCGGCCACCCATTTGATCTTTGCAAATTCTTGACTTTTTGAATTTGTCTAACTAATTTAAACTTCTTCCTCAGAGGATTGATCCGGTTGCTCTTCTTCTTCAGAGCTTTCATCATAAGACTCAAGTACAGGAGTCTTTCCTTTTCCATGTTCGGCTATTGGACTTGTAGGTTTTAGCTGCTGGAGGAGGTGTTATGGGTTGCAGATCTGTGAGTAGGATAATCTCTTCATCTCTCGGGTCACAGACTTCGAGCTTTCGCCCACAAGCTTTCTTTGCGGTTCGGGTTTGGGAATTGGGATGGGAGCAGCTTCTTTAGATGGAACAATCCTCTTTGAAGGAGGGTTCCTCTTGGGGAACTTCCTTTGACTCACAAGATTTGCCGCATACTCCTCGCACTTCCTCTTTTGGTTCTCCTTACGTGTTCCGTAAGTTTTTCGTCGAGATGACCAACTTTGCCTTGTCACACCGCTTGCATACCTTTTGTATGATTCGAAGCTTTCGACATCTTCGCTAGAAGGAAATCGGCAGACAAAGACCTTGTTTCTTTGTAGACGCTTCCTTGATTCCCGGACAGATAGAATGGGTTCCGTCAACATGTCGTGATTGTCGGGGTCATTGAGCCTTCGGGAATGTCGATGAAGTCCAAGTGCTCTCTGGATCAACAATTTAGTATATCCGATGTAGGGAATCTTTGAGCCAAGTTTGTTGAGAAATGACATCATGTCATCCCAAATCGAGCCGATAGCGATGTTTCTTGTTGACCAATGCCCGTAATATTTGCGGTTCCATGAGCTTAGTGCCTCATAGTCAGCCGTCGCACCGTAAACGCACTTGGTGATGATCATGTAGAGTTCTCCGTGGTTGAGGAATACTCTTAAGCTCTACGCAGAATGCTTGGTGATTATTCTCGTAGCCTCGCATAACCATATTGATTAAGAATTGGAGAGTGAGTTGTGGCATATAGTTTGGTTGGATCGACATCAGAATTAGGAGAACAAATTTTAAGTCTGCAGTGTAATGGTGACTTGTTTGTGATCCGAGTCACCGGCTACAGCAGCTTTTCGACCCTTTCCATAGTGTTCCGTGAATGTTGGATGTAGATCTCGTGAACAGTTTCGCAGTGTGAAAGCATGTTCGACATATGGATGAGTCCTCGTAATGTCAATAGCAATTAAACAAGAAGATTTCAGAAAGGTGAGGTGTCAAAGTCAACAAGGAGATTATTCTTTCCTATCTTCATTGGATAGCCATGAGGATAGATATCGAATGGAGAGAACTGTGTGCATCCATATTCATTTGTTCACCATGTCGGATTCGAAATAACATTAGCCAAAAGAACCAACATATCACATAATGTTAGTCAACGTAAGGTCTTATTGTCTAGTTATTGAATGTACAGGGTCAATGAATGTTACGAGTCCTAAGTCACTTGTATATTCAATAGTCCAATGACGTCGTGAAATGTTCCGTGAGTTAGTTAACTTTAAGTTTTAAAGTTTATTTTATCACTTATTGTTCATAACATATCAAACGATTTCAGTTTATTAGTGACATTTTAGGATTCGTGATGATATGATTAGTTTATTTACAATTTTGTACACGTAACAATTCATAACGAAGGTATGATCTCTGCTACAGCGCAGGGATTGGTAAAGTTAATGCGTGCAGACAGTGAATGATATATGCGAGATGCGAAACCACGCCGTAGGGTCTTTTAACTTACGCGAAGAAGCGTGCATGCAGGAAAATAGGACCTTACGCTAGAGTTTATGCGCGAGGCATATATTAACCTTACGCCGTAAGGCTACTCGCAAGAGCGACCCGCGCGTAGAGGTCATCTGCACGCGATATCCTTCACGGGATGATAGTCCTTATATGCAGAACCTTATGCGAGATGCAAGACTAATCTTACGATAACAAGCCACGCCGTAAGCGATCTTTTGGCGCGCAGATTAACAAACCTTGATTCAATATTACGCGGTTGCAAGCCCGGAATAAAGCATCATATCAAATGTTAAACACATAACATTAGTTTTATGATAAATCAAAACACATTTGGGACAGCTTTAACAACTACTAGATCAAACAAAGCCTTTTAACTTCCATTTGGGTACCAATCAAAGATTTTTGAGAAAATAATGACATTCCTCTAATTTGAGAAAATAATGAAAGGTTATTAATTTAAGTCCCGAGGAGCAAGCCTTGAACCGAAAATGTACCACCATTTGTAAAGAGTCAACAGAGATATGATAACATGCAAGTACACGATGTTTTGAAGCGCTTAATAGATTATTTTCCCCTCAACACTTTGATCGGAAAAATATTAAATTTTGAAAGATTAAAGTGTTGACGGAAGAAATGTACTTGCAATGTTGAAAGAAGACATAGATTAGAGAATATTTTTGTTGTTTTATCGGATTTTATATTTTTGTATTTT